>OX291553.1:17822034-19072034 GCA_946406115.1 Apoda limacodes
CTGGATTTGTAAGTGAAATTGGAAAGAAAAATATACTTTTTGTCAACATTGGAACGAAGCAACGGTTTAGGTCTGAACTGGTAGCTAGAGAGACTGAAAAGATTTTTCTGTCTCTGGGTTTGTTTGTATCTGCAATCAGTCCTTGAACTATGACCAGATGAGTGCCACGGTGTTGTTATCATACAGAGTGTGCCTTTTGAAAGGACAGCTACTCAAATCGGCAGTCTAGTTGGAGTCTCAGGTCTACATAGATTTTTATAGTAAAATGTTATCTCCAATTTTTACGGGTCGACAGTTTCCTTATCTGAAATATATTCTTTTCTATAAATGTAATTTGCACTGATTTTGTCACATTATAAAGCTAATATATTGCAGCTATTTAACCACTTGTTTATTTTGTCTACTCTCTTTTGCAGCAAGCAAACTTCTGGATTTCTATAGCTTAACACTGCCATGTTAGTATCATCTGCAAAGGTTGTTGTATTAACTCCAGGTACTGTTTATAGGTCTGCAGTGTACAGAGTGTAAAGGATCGGACCAAGCACAGACCCCTGCGGCACCCCAGCTTCGATTTTACATAGGTTTGAACCTGTAACCCAATTCCTTTACACTAAATAGTCTGTTTGCTAGTTGGAATTTTAGTATAGTAAAATACGTGTGTAGCAAATAAAAGAATATAGGATACTTTCTAGCGTGATCAAGAGTTCTCATGGAAATATTTTTTTTCTGCGGGACACTACTCATAACTTTGTACCAATACTTACGATTAACTTTATTTTTAGCACAGAGAGAGAGAAACACAAATACTGCTCCGATCCAAATCGCGAGTTTCCACAGGAATGGGTTGTTCCGCGGGTAAAACCATGGGCAACGCCTATATAGTGAATATAATAAATATCTTCATAATTCATATGCTTCATTATGGTAACCAGTTCCTGCAAATTTTTTTATAGATATTTTTTTTTTAAATTTAATCAATGCTGTGGTAATTACAGCATTGAGAAGAATGGTATAATATTTGGAAGGGGGCATCACGGAGTAAAAAATGTAGTGGCGGGTAGTGGCTTGGGGATGTTGAGAGTATAAAACAAAGAAAATACATGAAACAAATGAGGCAAAAGTAAAGGGATAGACCTCGTCGAATATATCACGATCAAATTGAGTCCATTTTGCTTAAAAAAAGGTTAGAAAATGATCTTTGTTGCTATGGTTAGTTAAAGGTTAAGTAATAGTCAGGAAAACAAATGCTGTTAGCTTCTTATAAGGCAACGCAAAAGAAATATTTCGGAAACTTTTTACGAAACGCATGTTATTCTTGTATTTCATACAATAACAACATTTGTGTTCCTTAATGTCATTTAAACTCAGAAATTACTTAAGGTGCGATCTGTTGACGGCATTGACATCGCAAAGGCATTGAAATCGTTCTGTTCACCAAACGTAAACAAAAAATATGGCCGTTCACTATTTGACAGCACATCCACTGCTCTACCTCCCGAGCCAATGCGTTGAATGCGTTCCGGAAGTGACGCCATAGCGCATTATTTTTTGGTCAACAGAACGATCGAATGTGCGCATAGACAGCATTGAGCGCATTCAATGCGTAAAGTGCTTGTCAACAAAACGACCCTTTAACCTACATTCATAGATAACATATCAATACCATAAATACATTGTTTAGACAAGTGAAAAAAACCTGCAAAAAGTGAGAATTATTTCGATAAATGATATCTTTCAGTCACAGCATTTCGAAACAAACCTTCGAAACTGGTGAATTCTCATTTCCTACTTTATAAGAGGATAATTTTCAAAAACGCTGTAGTTACCTATCTGCGTATTTTTTTAGTTTCCAACCAAAAGGCTTTGTAATATTGTTAAGATCAAGAAAATCGGATGCAATCTTAGGTACAATATGTGCTTTAAAAATATTGTGAACAATGTGATTTAGGACTTCATAGGTTCGGAGGGTGTGGAACCCTTTAAGTACTTAATTTTCTGTTTAAAAATAATTACTTTTGTTCCATATTCCCGTAGGGTTCTTTAGAAGTAACCTGCTGTCCAAATGTTATGTAATTCCCAGCCCCTTATTCAAGTCTGTAAAAACCATGCCTGATGACATGGATTGTTCGTTGAATTGAAAATTATGAAGAATAAGATAATGTTTATGACCTACATTGCTGATGAAATATTTCTACGCATTTTTTTCTTAAAACGTAAAGTAAATGGACAAATGTCATAGTCATCTCGTAACCAGATGGTTTTTACTGACTTGAATAAGGGCTGATCAGTAGAATCTATGTTTTTTAGTCATTCAGGCAGGTCACGTTCTGTTGAATTTATGTTGATCTTAGTCCATAAGAAGATGCGACAAATGGCCTATAATCAGAGATCTAAGAGATAAATATCAAAATATTTGTTAATATTGATGATGAAACCAAAGATACGGCTTTCGAACAAAACATATCAACCTTTAGAGACTCCTAAACAAAGATAGATTTTATTTCTAAGTGTGTATATTTATTTTATTATATTCTGAATTCTTTGAAAATTTGGTATTTTGTAAGACTTATATATTAGGGGTACTACCTAGGAGTTGTGTAATGAGAGAATTTTCAAAATAAAGCTATAGGTAGAGTAGTCGGGATTTTCTCTAACGTGAATTGTACTTAGATGACTCAATTTGCAAATCGCTAATACGGAATCTTAGGGTCTCAGGTTCAAGTCCTTTAGTTTGATCGTTTGACTGCATCTTTGAAATAAAAATAATTATATACATTTATTATTTTTAATTAAATTTCGAGCTTATTCTTTTCACTGTAATATATCATAAACGTTTGTTGGTCTTCCAGGAAACATTATATATCATCCAAAACAACGAATTATCTCAGTTTCTATAAAATTTACATGTACCTATATCCATTTTTAATGGATGATGGCAATAGGTCCTAAGCGCCTCAAGGAGCCAGATAGCTTGCCAAGTATTAACTTTACTAAATATTAGTAACCTAATAAAAATTTACATTTAAAAAAGCTGTACCATATTTTCACACAGAAAGCTTTATTTTTTTATTGAAAGCTATTTATTCTTCCAACTAATTTGCTAAAGTGAAAATAGAGCATTTACTAATGGTGCGCAATAATTATTTAAACATCTGTTCATTAAAGTTCCTAATTACCAAAGTTGAAACGCTTTTAGTCAAGTTTTAGTATGACATGAAAGACGTTAAACATAGAAACTGTATCAAGATACAAGACATAGACAAATTGTTATAGTTAGACCTATAATTAACGATCAACACACGACATCTACAGTAACTAATCATGCAGAAGGGGGTTGCGAACGTACGTAACATGTGTAGGCGGAATAAACTGAGGATGGCGGTCTAACAAAGGCGAAACGATACCGTATAATGTCATATGTATGCCACCGCTACCGAGCAGTTAGTTCTCCTTTGTAAGTTCGCTGCTCGACTTCATACGCTCAAACAATGAGTTATGAAACTTGTATAGGCAGCTTATTTTGAAACTGGTTTAAGTAGCTACATAGCTGTTGCTCCGATGTATGAATAAAACCGGTATACGGCATCGCTTGGCGCTGTGTTGCCAGCGATGAAAATCATGAGTACTACGACGATATGTACCGCATGTGATGGCGGTGAGCAGACGAGGCGTCGCGGGGACGTTCGCAGCCCCAGGGTCTCAGGGTCGGAGACAGTCGCATGCGAAGCGGGAGGGGCGACGGTGGGGCAACATGAACGGGGCTCACTGAGAGGATGGTGCGGCGGCACGGAGAACGTGTAGTACTTGGCCGTTTGGTTGTGAGCGCGAAGCACCGAGCTGTGCGTCAGGGTGACCACCACCACGAGGACTGACGCCAGCGCCAACGCGAAGAACGACGCAGCCACAGCGGCTGCCACCCGACGTCGCCGGGTCTCCTTTCCAGCATCTTCAGGCGGAATCTCCGGCTCAGGCGGAGGTAGAGGCTGCGGCTCCGGAGATCTGCTTCTCACGCTGGGACCTCGACTTTGTGGTAGCTCAAGAGTGTGTCGCCGTGAGCGGCGCGCCCGCTCACAGTCAGCAGCAGAAGAATGGTGCCGGCGCAGGCGGTGAGCAGCACCAGGAGTAACACGACACGAAGACGATCGCAACGTACGCACCGGTACCATTAAATCATCGCTAGCGGCCCGAGAAACGCGTCCGGAATGCACTGACCTAAAAGAGGGTTCTCGCGTAGAACTACTCGGAAAAGCGAGATCAACAGATCCGCGAGAAGAATGTCTAGAGAATCGTTCGCGATCCCGGTGGTCGACTCGCACAGACATGGTGCGGGCAGAGCGGACGGCGGCGACCGCCCGAGTGCCGTACAACTCGGCCCGCGAACATCACGCGCCGTCGCGGCTCTCTCCTCTTGTTTACACATGTCCCCGATCGCATAAAGAACGCTGCTTGCAAATTTTCCTTCGTCGTTGTAAAGGTAAAGTCGACCTAGCGAAATACAAATGCAATTCGACAATTTTGTACTTATTTGCTCGATTAGGAAGGTTCGCAGCTGTCGGATTTTCCTTTCGACACTTAGCTCCGGGTGAATGTTTATTCAATCACTCAAGTCGTTGAACGCAGAACGTATCTTGGTAGAAATGGATAATCTTACGTTTTATTTTCGTGTTCAGATCATATAAATAGAAATGTAGTTGAAATACCGATTTATAGCGTAAATGTAGAACACCTCACTCGTTCGTAACAAGAAATAAAAGGAGTGGATGTTACCGCTATTTTTAGGGTTTCGAAGCCGAAGGGTCCAAACGGAGCCCTAGCTGTCACTCAACTGAATTAAATACAATTCGTCAAAATTATTTTCAAATGTTTTAAAGGGGGGAGCTACATACAGCTAAAGGGGGCGCGAATTGACCTACCCCATTGAGTGGGGTATTGTTGTTTGGATACTCTATTTTTGTTTACAAAATTATTGGAAAGTCAGCTTTTTTTACAAAATTTTGTTCCGTTTTTTTTAACTTCCAATTGACTTGAGAACTTGAAAATTGGTGATAACGTTTACGTGTATTGTACTAACTAATATCTTATCTTATTTTTCCTATTACAACCAACTTTATTTTGCGGACAAATGAGTAACATAGAAGAGATTCACTCGGCTGCTGACTGCTGATAAATAATTTTATTCCGCCATTCGGATGGCTATATTCTTCAGTGCTAAGTCCGACTCGCACTTATCCGTTTTTTTTTTACTGAAAGTAAAAAATATTCGACATCGAGAAAAGATTTTATATCAATTGTTTTGCTTGCTCTTGGAACCGGCTGTCGGTAAATAAAGCGTGGCAGTTATTGTTGTGGTGGTAAAATTATCTCCGACACGGGAAGCTGTCGTGTTGTGGAGAAGTTGTCTCGACTACGCTACATATGTTGACACTAATACGAAACAAACATTCATTTATTTAGTCGTATCCCTAACAGTACATACAATATATATGATATAGCCATGGATATGGCATGTATAATATATTTTTTCCTAAGACTCTAACCTTCAGGGAGGCATAAACGAAGAGAGATTATTTCTATGTGTATATATTTATATTGGTTTTCTTACTTCTATTCTATTGTGTGTTTATAAGATTGATGTACTAGGACTTTATAAGTCACTAGGAGGTGTATATAATAGTACATGTATATATTTATGTATATATGTTGATTGTATGAACTTTGAATTGGTTCGGCTAAATTACTTAATAAAACACATCCATTCACATGACATATAAGTATAATATATTTGTAAAGGTCTTGCGTCTTGAATTTTCGTCGTCTTTTCTCTTAGGAAATAAACAAATATTGTGAATAAAGAAAAAGAGACGGTCAAATTTCAGCTGCAAAGAAAAGGCGGGTTTCTAAAGAAGAAATGTCCTGCGGGTAGGTATTTCTATGAAGCATATAATACTTCTTACAATTTTTTGTATAAAATGTTATTTCATCAGTAAATAAAGAAAATTTTGCTGTTAAAGCTATTATTTATATTATCTGCGCTCAGAGCTTATTTGTAGGAACTAAACTTAAGCATTATGTGACGAATAAGGTAAAAAAAAACCAGCCAATTACGTGTCGTTAGCCACATGAGCGCAATCATCAGCATGCAATCCGGTGATATTTTTTTTTCAAATTGAATTATTTTGACTTCTAAAAAGGGGGATTTCGGATGTTTATATTTTCTTGTTTTTTTTTATGTACGTTCGGGCATAACTCCATCATATGTAGACGGAATTGCAAAATTCTTTTTAGGGTTAAAACCAAAGGCCCAAAGGGTAAAAACGGGACTAAAATAATATTGGATGGAACTTTTTTTACAATTCTATTGGCCGTGGCTTAAATTTTAAGAAAAACGCATTTCTTGACTTTGGAAGCACTGGTTCACATAAGAAGGTGTCCTGTGAAATGTAATCAGAATCGAAGCTAAGAATCATAAGCCATGGCATTAGATGACAGACGGACGAAGCTAAGAAACTAATTTCTAGCAAGAAGGGGTATTAGTTAGGGTTCAAAACATTTTAATGTTTTAAATTTTTTTTATTTTGAAAAAGGTTTATCTGAAAATGTTTTAATCTTTAACGCTATTTTTTTTTTACTTATTGTATATAACAATGTTTTATGTAGTCTTGCTTCTTTGTTTTTGTTGTCTGTTTGATGTGAAATTATAAATTATAATATGAAAAAAAAACATTCTAAAAGCGCGCGTCTTTCTATATATTTTCTTGGAATCTGTTAGTAGAATTAATAAATAAAACGCAGATTTTAAATACCGATTTCACATTTAAATACTTGACTTAAAAAATACTTAAAAAAATATTTAAAAATAATGTAATCAAAGCCTTTGAGTTATGATATCTGTTCTATGGCCTGACAAAATTGGCCACACTTTATTAAGATACAAAGCTAATATGCTGCAACTAAACCTGTGAAATCAGTTCTGTAAAATATAAACAAAACGTAAAACAATAGAGATTCACTTCGCATCTTTTACACTTATGCGGCCGTTTTTGGTTCACAGGAAATGCTTGTCTAGGAAATGCACTATCTTGTCTCTGTCTACCGGGTAAGTATAATAGATTACAAGCCGGCCTTTTAAATCGTAACTCCTATCTGCAACTAGGCAAACGCAAGTTCGACGAATTATATTAAATAAAATATACTTATACAGGAATTAAAAAAGTTAACAAGGACTCGCATATTTAAAATTGGACTATAGCTCCCTTAGCTCTGCATCTGGCGGGGCAGTGGGAACCAAAGCTTGAATGCCATACCAAGTTAGTATGCTAACGGTAAGGCCTGCACTGAACTGACTCTATCACTATCGCGTGAAATGCATTTTACAGGACTCTACCTTTTACTGTAGAAACGTGTAATTCTGAATATCAACCACAACAAGTTTAATTTTTTGCAAAAAACTACAGTTGGGTATATTTATTTACATTCTTTAGTGAAAATCAAAAGTGTACAAAAGGTGGACTTAGTGCTAACAGCACTATCTACCAGTCAACCTACAAATGCTCAAGAAAAAGTGTCGGTAGGTGAAAACAAAAAAAGATATTTACATATATACCTGCGTATTTTGTACATTAAATACTTAACTACATAAATTCATTCATATATACAAACATACATACACGTACATAAACATACACATATACCTATACATATTATACATATATCTATACGAATATATACACAAATTTTAGTGTAACAGGATGATAATAAATATTGTACGAAATGTTAGGCGAATCAGGGAAATATATACGGGGAATAAACAGGGTATATAATTTCCTTACCTGATATAGCCACAACCTTAGCTATCATTACAGAAAATTTATGTAATTTACAAAAATAGTTATACTTCTTATAGCTAACCGGAAGATATATTACATGAAGGCCTAGACCTTAGTTCAGATAGGTACCTATTCTGCATCACTGTAACTTAGTGTTTCGGGGATAGGCTCACCACCTGTCACGCAGGACTAAATTGGTTAGTGAAAAGAACCTGGACCTCACATTATGATGTGGGTGTGATGTTCAGCCGCAGGCTAACACGTCGAGGAACTAAAGCCTTAAACACTTGATATTGTCTCTAAAATTATAAAAACATGGAATTTGAATTGAAAGGCTTTATTGATTATATTTTCAGTCCAGAATAGCAAATTATTTTGAATCTACGGGACCTTTAATTCTTCAATTTCATTGTTCACTTAAATAGTTTCACTTTGTTCACACAGATAGTTTGGGTACACGGAGCAGCGTGATGAAGTAACAAACAAAGACTGTCATTTTCGTAAATTACTAATTTAATTACATTTACAATTTACATAGTTTTAGAGAATTATTTGTGGTCCACATACAATAAAATAACTTGATACTAAATAGTTCTAATGTCCTTTTACCGATCTTCAAGTTAAACTGCTAGATAATAGAACAAGTCTAACTTAAACTCAGATGCACTAAGATAGAACAAATTGAAACAAACAAGAAAGCACTATATCATTGTATAAACTATAACGGCATGTCGTTAGACTTTACAAAGATAAGATTTATGGTAAAAACCCACAATAACGAACCAGTGACGATAAAAACATGGCGATAGATAAGTTGCGAAGTATAGTTGTTCTTGTTAACCTAACTTTGAGTTAATAAGAACAAATTGGACGACAAAAGTCGCCATTAAGTTATTTGTGAAGCTCTATTTACTTTTATCTGTACCTATTCAGAACTTGTAGCTTTTGCCTACATTTGAAGATTTAAGGCTTTTATAGGTGTGAAGAAGAGAAAAAATATCGCTTTTATATCCGTAAAGTGCGAGTCGGACTCGAGAAATAAGGGTAAACTGATTGTAATGAAATTTTGATAATTTGTTATACACACGCCGGGGAAGGTTTCTGAATTAGTGCAACCCTTTCACAATAGGTTGGTGCGGCAGTTGTTTTAAAAAATAAGCAACGATCACCGGGTCAGCTAGTAACACAATAAAATCAAAATGAATCAAGAGCACATACAGGTCTTGTGTTGTTTACATTTGATTGGCTTTTGTGTGTTTGGAAACGTAAGGGCTTCTATATTCAAGCCATAGGCATAATTTTTGTCCTTACCTTCTTTCTTTATAACATTTTTATTAGAAATATTAGGACTCGTTCGCTTCAATGTGTTGGTTATATTATTATAGAAATAAGAAAATAAATTGTGTAGGTATTCGTATAAATCCTGTGAATGTTGTTCTCAATAGGTGTAGCACTCAGCGATCCATTAGCACAAGTAGATTATCTCTGGCGAAGCTTATATACTTATTAATCTTAGTGTATGCTGTGGTGGAGGGTTCAGTAAAATTAATTTCTCTCTTCAAAAAGGGGTCTTTATAATTTGTAACCTTGAAAATATAACCTATCGGTAAAATTTTCTCAAATTGACAAAAAATATTGGTCACTGTAAAGCCGACCGTAGCCCATACATAAAATGACAACGTTTTTACTGTCTAACAGTTTTGCTGTAGTGACAATGCAATGCTTTCATGACAAAGTTTGTTACTTTAAAAAATGTTAACGTTGTCAATCTAACTGGGTTATTTTGCTGATATATTTTTTTTCTTTTGCAGCAAGATTTTTAAGATTAACATTAATTATTTTTTTCTCCAATGTATGAAGATCATTGACTAAACAGCTTGTCTGTGTTTTAAACCATAAAATTACTATAAAAGTTTTTAGATGACTTATGACAATGATCTCTAAAGACGAAAAAACAGGATTATTTGTCATGACTTTGTGTTGTTAATGTATTTAATAATAGAATTATTAAGATATACTTTAGATGAAAAATAAACCAAATATAAAAAGAAAACCCTGACTGGATATTAAATGCAATATGGTGGTCTCTAATCTTTACTATCATTTAGTAAAAAAAGTATATATAACTCACAAAAAAGAAATTAGATAATCCAAGTATCATGGAAACTTTTCATAGTAAGAGTGGTTCCTTTTCATTCCTTAGGTTCTCTACATGTAAAATAACAGGGATCACCAAAAGAGAAAGTTAAATAACAATCCACAAACATTTAGCGGCGACTTTTGTCGTTTAATTTGTTCCCCAATATACAATATATTCCCGACTCGTGTCCCGTATATCGACATGTTTTTATTTCTAAGGTTCATTATTATGGATCTTTTTCATAAATCTTATCTAGGCAAAGTCCGACGACATTTCTGTATAGCTGTTTTTGTGTTGTCTTCTAGTCTTTGTTTGTTAGTGTCTTGACTGGTTCTATTTACGATCTATTGCGAGAAAATAAAATCTAAGTCCAGTTTTCCGTTCTGGAGATGGTTATAACTAATAAAATGTTATGAGCCCCAGTTCTGAGGCATGTCATTTGTTAAACTATGCTTACTTTAACTGGTGTATTTAAGCGTTACATGGTTATTTGTCCCAGTTGTTTAGTACAATAAGCTCCCGTAACAAAGCTTTTAACGCTTGGGCTGTGGATATGGCTCCTTGCCAAGGTTTTCTCTAAGGACTACTGTATGGGGTTCTTCAAGAAAGAAGTTTTTATATTTTTGAAGGGTTGGCAATGCGCGAGTGATACCCCTGGTGTTGCAAGCGTCTACTCGCTACGGTGACTGCTAACTATCAGGTGGACCGTAATCTTGTTTGCGACCTTAATGGTATGAAAAAAAACGGGTTGCATTCCAGGAGTACCGGCAGAAGTGTGAACTTGAATATTAACTATTTATTTTTTCCTATACTACCTTTTTACTTTCCATCACTTCGTATACATGTTTATTTATTATAAATAATAATGGTTGTTTATTTACTTTTTTGACGTAGTATATTTGACATCTCAATCTGTCATAGAATTGACACCCCTTATCCAACCTCCCTGTACTACTCATAATCGCCATATACTAAAAAACATACAACCTGGATTTAACATTTTAACATGTGTAAATATGCACTTTCATCTTTTTATCATCCCAATTTTTCTCTTACTTTTTATCCGTCCTATAAGCTTAAAATTTTTTACCCATCACAAAAAAAGTGCACAACGCCGCTAAAGAAGTTTTTACTGCAAAAACAATCTTTTTATTTTGCCAATTATCCTATTATGGTTTTGCATTATGTTTTCCGTCTTGCGATTTTTTATTGCGTGGCATTATGGTTTCCGTCTTACGATCAGCCTGCGCGAGTTTATCATTTTTCACCCGTCACAAAAAGTGCACAACGACGCTAAAGAAGTTTTTACTTCAAAAACAAGCTCGGTACTTTGTAACAGAACCGATTTCCTTATCTTCGTTTGAAACCAACATTTCTTATATTCCCTATCCCAAGAGTGTTTTTATGAAGTTGAAGTTATGATATACTGCATCAGAGACAGTGTTCCAGCGATAGGCTCACGTCACATAAGAAAAAAGTGGGGATTGAAGCCTTGAAGATATACAAACATACATATTACTAATACTCCGTAAAGACCCACTGAGCCACGGAGCCGACATGGAATATACATGCGTATTATTCCTACAAAATCTTTAGAAAAAAGCGATATTTTTATAAAACGCAATAAAAATTCGCAAGACGGAAAACATAATGCAAAACCATAATAGGATAATTGGCAAAATAAAAAGATTGTTTTTGCAGTAAAAACTTCTTTAGCGGCGTTGTGCACTTTTTTTGTGATGGGTAAAAAATTTTAAGCTTTATAGGACGGATAAAAAGTAAGAGAAAAATTGGGATGATAAAAAGATGAAAGTGCATATTTACACATGTTAAAATGTTAAATCCAGGTTGTATGTTTTTTAGTATATGGCGATTATGAGTAGTACAGGGAGGTTGGATAAGGGGTGTCAATTCTATGACAGATTGAGATGTCAAATATACTACGTCAAAAAAGTAAATAAACAACCATTATTATTTATAATAAATAAACATGTATACGAAGTGATGGAAAGTAAAAAGGTAGTATAGGAAAAAATAAATAGTTAATATTCAAGTTCACACTTCTGCCGGTACTCCTGGAATGCAACCCGTTTTTTTTCATACCATTAAGGTCGCAAACAAGATTACGGTCCACCTGATAGTTAGCAGTCACCGTAGCGAGTAGACGCTTGCAACACCAGGGGTATCACTCGCGCATTGCCAACCCTTCAAAAATATAAAAACTTCTTTCTTGAAGAACCCCATACAGTAGTCCTTAGAGAAAACCTTGGCAAGGAGCCATATCCACAGCCCAAGCGTTAAAAGCTTTGTTACGGGAGCTTATTGTACTAAACAACTGGGACAAATAACCATGTAACGCTTAAATACACCAGTTAAAGTAAGCATAGTTTAACAAATGACATGCCTCAGAACTGGGGCTCATAACATTTTATTAGTTATAACCATCTCCAGAACGGAAAACTGGACTTAGATTTTATTTTCTAGCAATAGATCGTAAATAGAACCAGTCAAGACACTAACAAACAAAGACTAGAAGACAACACAAAAACAACTATACAGAAATGTCGTCGGACTTTGCCTAGATAAGATTTATGAAAAAGATCCATAATAATGAACCTTAGAAATAAAAACATGTCGATATACGGGACACGAGTCGGGAATATATTGTATATTGGGGAACAAATTAAACGACAAAAGTCGCCGCTAAATGTTTGTGGATTGTTATTTAGCTTTCTCTTTTGGTGATCCCTGTTATTTTACATGTAGAGAACCTAAGGAATGAAAAGGAACCACTCTTACTATGAAAAGTTTCCATGATACTTGGATTATCTAATTTCTTTTTTGTGAGTTATATATACTTTTTTTACTAAATGATAGTAAAGATTAGAGACCACCATATTGCATTTAATATCCAGTCAGGGTTTTCTTTTTATATTTGGTTTATTTTTCATCTAAAGTATATCTTAATAATTCTATTATTAAATACATTAACAACACAAAGTCATGACAAATAATCCTGTTTTTTCGTCTTTAGAGATCATCGTCATAAGTCATCTAAAAACTTTTATAGTAATTTTATGGTTTAAAACACAGACAAGCTGTTTAGTCAATGATCTTCATACATTGGAGAAAAAAAATTATTAATGTTAATCTTAAAAATCTTGCTGCAAAAGAAAAAAAATATATCAGCAAAATAACCCAGTTAGATTGACAACATTAACATTTTTTAAAGTATCAAACTTTGTCATGAAAGCATTGCATTGTCACTACAGCAAAACTGTTAGACAGTAAAAACGTTGTCATTTTAAGTATGGGCTACGGTCAGCTTTACAGTGACCAATATTTTTTGTCAATTTGAGAAAATTTTACCGATAGGTTATATTTTCAAGGTTACAAATTATAAAGACCCCTTTTTGAAGAGAGAAATTAATTTTACTGAACCCTCCACCACAGCATACACTAAGATTAATAAGTATATAAGCTTCGCCAGAGATAATCTACTTGTGCTAATGGATCGCTGAGTGCTACACCTATTGAGAACAACATTCACAGGATTTATACGAATACCTACACAATTTATTTTCTTATTTCTATAATAATATAACCAACACATTGAAGCGAACGAGTCCTAATATTTCTAATAAAAATGTTATAAAGAAAGAAGGTAAGGACAAAAATTATGCCTATGGCTTGAATATAGAAGCCCTTACGTTTCCAAACACACAAAAGCCAATCAAATGTAAACAACACAAGACCTGTATGTGCTCTTGATTCATTTTGATTTTATTGTGTTACTAGCTGACCCGGCGATCGTTGCTTATTTTTTAAAACAACTGCCGCACCAACCTATTGTGAAAGGGTTGCACTAATTCAGAAACCTTCCCCGGCGTGTGCATAACAAATTATCAAAATTTCATTACAATCAGTTTACCCTTATTTCTCGAGTCCGACTCGCACTTTACGGTTGCCTACGTCATACAAAGAACACACCCTCCAAGTTTCAGGTTTCTACGATCAGCGGTTTAGGCTCTGCGTTGATCCGTCAGTTAGTCATTCAGGACAAAGCATTTTATATGTATAGATTTGACATCACAGACGAAAGTAACCTCATCTAACACAAATAAATGTTGTGGCGTCTCAAACTAGAAGCTATGGCCACCTAAAAGCTAAAAAGCTTTTCGGCGGCCTCTTGGAGGTTTATCACATCGTAAGTATTACAGAAAAGTTTAGCAATATACAACTTGAAACTAAAGTTAGGGTAGGGTTACTTACATACTTGTTAAGGGGTTGTGGTGTTTTATGATATATGTAATGTTGTAGATAAGATTTGCAATATTTTAAGACTAAAAAAAGGATGTAATTAATTTGACATATATGTATGCAATATTGTTACAATTGCACATTATTCTTATATGTTATCTATGTGGGCTTCTCAATAGATGTGCCAACAGATGTATGTTTGTCCACGTATTTTTCAGAACAGAATTATCGGATTTTATTAATTCTTTTTTATTTAATAATGTATCGTTTAATTTAGAAAGCAGTGTATGTTCCATCAAAATTGGTTTAGTAGTTTTCAAGATAATATGGACTGCTAAGTGTGTAGCAATCACTAGAAAACCACGTCGTCGGTTTAACAAATTGTTTTAACGGCGCAATCCTAAGCGGAACTTATTACGGCAACTTCATTTTATCATTACACTTTTAACAATTTGTGTTTGTTTATATATTTAGATGATTTGGGTTATAGTTTTACAGATTTTCCCTTATTTTTTAATTAATTAAAGTAAACAAAATTTATAATTAAAAGACTTAACTTAATATCTAAATCTTGAACAAAACGTTCTGCGTTTACATATAAAAGAATATTATTGAGAAGTTTACATCCATATTTAATTATTTTTAATAAGTAAATATAATTTTTAAGAACTCATATTATAATACGCAAATCTCAATCATAAACTACTGCATACGATTTTATGATACATACATACGTTCACAGATGTTACACTTAACGGTCTTTTTATGACCCAGGATTAAACTTTATTTATAAAACTATAAATGTTTCCGAAACAAATGAATCTGTTTCAAAAGTCGAGAAAACAAACTGAAAACTAATTAACCTCTACATAGTAAATAAACTTTGAGAACAAACCAAACACGCTGTGAGTTACGACACGTATAAAACGTGCGAAGAAAAAATGGCCGCACGTCTAACCCCATTTCGGTTGATGGAAACAAACAGTTCATCATGAAACACAATACCAGCACTGAAAACACTAACAATTATTTATTATACAAGGATAACACAGGCCAATTAAGTAAAGTGATTTGTTAGGTGCCGGCCGATTAAGCATGTCTGATTTTTGTACATTTTAAATAAGAATCCAGCCTTGTGATTTTTTCTTCAGGTACAGTTTTCAATAAAAAAATATTAAATAGTGCAAAAAGCACGATATATTTTTGAAAAAAGTACTTCTTTTCTTTTTATCATATAACCGTCAAAATAAAGTTAGTGATTCAAAATGATTTTTAAAATTAATCATTTCATATTTTCTCATCGCTCATAGTACAAAGTGATTTGTATTGAAAAGAAAACATTTTGGTAAAAAGTTTTACAACTTCGGTAAAAATAAAAGAAACTGTACCAATATAACACATTAAGAAATATAAGAATTCTACTTTACTGTCATATTATCAGAAATGAACACATTTTTTTTACAATACCAAAATATTAAAAATGTCCAAAATCGACAATTTTTAAATATTAGATCCAATTTACCTTAAAAATATGAGCTGACGATAACTTTTCTTGGTGTTTATCGTAAAATATGGACTAAAATACATGCAAAATAAGGCATATTTTGGGGGCACGAAAATCCTTGTTGACCATTGTTATTTCTATAATATTTAACTATACTTGGACACTGTCACACTGAATTCAAAATCGTTGCTTAGTAAACCCTATGACGTAATTATTAAGGAACCACATAATTAAAATCATAATTTCAAGTTTCGAACACCAGCATCTCATCATCATCATCACAATCATCATTTTACATCAACGTACCGTACTTTGAGCACAAAAACCCGACCAGACACAGTTTTACATAGCTTTTGTTACTGCAAACTGATTTCGAGAATAAATTAATACCATGGGTATTACTCCCGTGTTGTTAAGTGGGTGTCCTTTTAAATAACAATCAATCCTCCTTTGAAGAACCTTTGTAGTCCCTAGGGAAATTTCTAAGAAATCTACGTCACTATTTTTAGGAAAACAGTATGTTAAAAACACCTCGTATGTAGTATCATTGTAAAAAAAATATTGTGGTGTTTGTATCGTTTATCGAACATCAGCCAAACAAATAAAAAACAACCACTCCCCCGCATTGGAGACCTCGTGAAAAGGTTTTGTATCAATTGTTCTACTCGCTGGAGGCGCTGCCAGTCGGTGGCGGTAAATAGAGCGCGGCAGCCATTGTTGTTTCTAGTGTTGTCAAGTTGAATTGTTTCCTATGCAATACTGATAGAGAAGTTGTCTCGAGATCTCTACATATCAAGAGTATAGAATAATAAGGAAGTTTGTTACGGATAGAAGAACATTAACACTGCCCGTTATGGAAGTCTGTCGTATTGTGTTGTTTATCTTTTTGTTTTAAAACATTAAGACAGGTTTGAAACTGTATTTTTTTATGATGACTTTTTAAAAGGCATAGGACAGGAGTGGTTTGCTAACTGTCCGTTATCCTAAAAATATCATGACTTTGCAGCTACCATCTAAGCATTAGGAAATCGACAGAATTGATAAAAACAGACCTTATGTTTACTTTAGTAAAATACCCTAAAACGTCACTATCACAAGATATTAATGATAAAAGTCATTTGTCGACGGTGGTCATCTCAGTTCTTTAAAGCGCTGTCAAATATTAGACCAAAATACGTTTTTTATTTATTTTGACTTTTTCTACTGTTTGATTTATATAACATTTTACAGTAAAGGATTTTACTCGTGAGCAATGGGGGATTTTTAGTAGCTTATTATTTATAGAAGATGGTAAATTAAGACGTATGAGACATATATAAAGTCACCGTACTCCAGATACAATAAATCAATTAAATTATACAATAAATAATAAGCGTACTACGTTTTACAAGTATTTAAGTAACTAAGAATCAAAGTTTTTAATATTGATAGCTAAAGAATAAAAATAAAGAGATTTTGCGAAAAAACATTTTGGTTTTTTTTTTAATTTTTACATTATATTACAATAATAATACATCAACAAGTTACTTAAATACATGTTCAGAATTACGCATTTCGTAAAAAACTAAGCCAATTTTTTATTGTAAAACGGAAACGGTGATATTGAGTCTAATTAGAAATGTAATATTCTACTAAATGTAAAGTCCTGAGACAGTTATTTCCACTTTGGTGGCATTTTTCGTTGGTGTTTAAATCAAAACACCCCTTCCTGTGTTAGGGAAATGTGTTCAGTGAATGTTCATTTAAGCCAGAACACGGCAAATTGCTTTTATCTTTATGGTTCATTTCGTTAGCCACGAGGGGATTAAAAGTACATTTGTAACCCAAAAACTCTTTGGCATATGTAAAAAAAATTACTGGATTAGCTACATTGAATATGTAACTGAGTATGTCTTACACATACTCCCTATGTGTGTTCTACTGCTTGTACAATTGGGTGTGTTCTGAAGATTTTTTTGAAATGAGGCCCGCGGCTACTTTCAGTGCAGTTTCAGAAAAACTTCGAACGCTAGGATTGTGAAATGAGCTCCCTGCCAAAGTTTTCACTAATGACTACAGTATAGGATTCTTCAAGAAAGAAGTTATTGGATTTTTGAAGGGTAGGCAACTGATAAAAGATTACAACACTGCATGTATAATGTTTGTTACGCTTTTTTTTCCCCGAAGGGGTTAACCAGTAGCTGATCACGATGTGGGGGACAACCTCTTTTCACTTTCCACTTTAGTTCTGCGTGACAGGAGGTGAGCCAATCACCATATCACTGCCTCTAACACAAAAATGTATCTAGGCTGTGGTTTTATATATGTCTCATTAATCGTAAACACCAGCTTTATGGTGTGGTAAGTGATAAAATGAAAGACCCAGCAATAGAATTGTATTTTTTTGCCAATTCTAGACAAACTATACGAAGTTTAAAACTCTTAGACTTGATTATAAAACAGCAAATACTTTAAAATACCTAGGTACATCTGCTATATTTGTTAACAAAAAATATTTTTTTACAAGCCGTTGCCTACGGCTCCGCCAGCGCCTCATTTGTTTAAGGCCGTGGGATTCCTACGGCTACTCCTTGATAAGGTGTGGTAGATGTCCAGAAGCATATATATGGTATGTGTCTCTGCAGTAATCCGACTCACACTTGACTGTTTTAAGCAACTATGTACTTTCCCTCTCCTCATAAAAATTCAATACACTCCGCTCAGTGGTTCGGCCCAATTACTTAACCCTCTGTGGACTAATCCGACTCACAATTGCTTTTTTAATTAACCTATGTCTTTTCCCGAATTACAAGCTATCACACTGCCAAATTATATCGTAAGTTGTTCAGCAGTTTAGCCGCGAAAATAACATAAACAGGCAGACGGACAGACAATCGTTAAATTTTATAATATGTGTAGATTGCTAACGCCAACTCTAAATACATAAACATTCCGACAGACAGACAAAAAGGTCTTTCAAATACGAACTTCATTATCATAATCGTTTAATAAACCACCCCTCTTAATAAAGACAAAAATATCTAGATATGTTATACGGTATTTACAGCGGGCGTGTTTCGTCTGAAAAGATATCTAGCTAAGAAATCTATAGTACCGACACTTTTTTGTTATTTTATTACTTAGATACCACAAATTAACTTATTAGCTTAGCATAAGAAATAGTACATACTTTCGAGACCGTCAAAAAATCCCTTGACAGCTCCAAATAAGCGGTTTAAGAGAAGAAACAAGTAGATACTATTTTATACTTATTTTTTATTTATTTATTAAGGTGCAAAATTAGCAATTAGCAATATAGGAATGTGTTTAATACAGGACTTTAGGTCATCTAGAGGGCGCCATATTGACTTTAATGTGATGTTACATAACTAATAAACAAATGATATCAATTTTTTTAAATAATAAATATTTTTGGAAATTATACACAGCGTCGTCTTTCCGCAAAGTAAGCAAAGCTTGTGTTATGGATACCAGATAACGGATAAAAATACATAAGAATTACAAGACAAACACATATGTTTATATTATGAAATAAATGTTTGCCCAGTGCGGGAATCGAACCCACACCCTCTGCACAGCAGCTGGCCACACTACCAACTAGGCTGCAAGGGAGTCTAGAAATTATGACAGTTAGTTTAGAAGATTTACAAATGAACATCGCTGTATATAAAATCAATATTATTAAATTGTCTTTTTTATACATTATACTATAACTATAACATTTATAAATTATGACATTAACATACTAATTCTAAGACTAAAATGTTAATGTAAAGATGAATACAAAAGGCCATTATGTTTTACCACTATCTCAAAATACAAGTACTACAATGAATATTTCCAAATATTCCAAACAAACGTAGGCGTAGCAATTCCTCGTAGCCGACTACAATAATCACAAAGTTCGTAGCAGACACTACGAGTACAACTTTTCCCTAAGCCTTTTTTTTGCTTCATCTACTCATCAACCGTTCTCGTTAACGCCATTCATTTCGCCTTACCATCGGAACTTCGCCTTGTCAACTATTGATATAAGCTTTTCTTTTACTTTATTATATTGTTTAATCACATTCTCTTTTGTTTTATCTTTTACTATTAATGTAAATAATTTATTTATTTTTATACAGCAACATATATAATGATTTATAAATCCAGATACACTGTGTCTGAGGCATGTGTTACGTCGATGAGCTCACTACCTTTAACGCCGGACTAAAGTGGTTGGTGCTGAGAGGCTATATTTCACATTATGATGCAGGTGTGGTATCCAGCCACTTCTGAGTAACCTTTAGGGTACTTATACCATGGGGTTATACACACATACATTATTTTAAAGTCATGTTTATTCTGTTATGAACAAGACAGACTCATAGAATGTACCTACATGAGTTCATGAGAAAAACGTGAGTGTTAACAAAAGCTTTTGAAACAATAGGTATTTCATTTCAGTTCACTTAAATGAAAAAGCTAAAAGACATAACACTGTTCTCGACTCTATGCGATTACATTTCATTTGAATGAACAAACCACTCATTTCCAGCTGATTTGATTGTAATTTTAAGTTGGATCAGAAAATAAATAATAGACGAAAAACTGGGAAAGTGCGTGTCTGACTCCCTCACCGAGGGTTCCGTACCACCTTAAAATGCACGAGCCCGACTTGAAATTAGCCGGTTCTTATTAATTTTTGTTTTAATTTAGAGCTTATGTATATACTACAATCACTTCAAATTTAAAGTTACTTTATTATTACTATTTTAATGACAGAGCACAAACAACAAAAAACATGTTTCTTGTTTGATGACATGACCCTTTTTTATTTGTTATTTGGTACTAAATGCGCCATAATAACTGATTATTCTGTAAAAAATTGAGACATCTATCTACTACGTTGCGAAAAATTAATTCAAGTGAAATTCGGTTGAACTTATCATATAGAGAATAAAAAGTAGGCTTAGTGTTTCTTCGTCTCTTCCATTATTTTGCGCCAAATTTCACCTCTATTGGATGCTTTGTTGTGACGTGATTGAGTAACAAACAATTCATCACATTTATAATACAAAGTACTTAGAAGTAGGATTCCATTGTATAGCAACAAAAAATAGAAACCAGTGAAGTGCTAGTCAGGGTTGTGCATTATGTAGGAACTTAGCCAGTTACCATGTAAATACATACATTCATACCCTGAAAAAAACCAAACTGGAGCAAAACTAACTTTCTAAAAATTTCATCAACAATAATATAATTGTCATTTTTTTTGCCACCGCACTGGCATCGTTCAGTTGTTACATTGTAGGTACTCGTATGATACGTTAACATTTTTTAGGTAAGATAAATCTTTTATGTTGTATTTGGTATTTGCTATAGATTTATTTGCGGTATAGATAATATTTGATTTAAAGAAGCAATAAATAAATTATTCAATGTTTTGTTTATTGTTTTTTGAACTTATGTTGTGGAAAATTGTGTGCCAAGATTTTCTCTAAGTACTACAATATGGAGTTCTTTAACAAAGAATATATTGTATTTTAAAAAGTCGGAATCACGTAAGGGATGCCTCTGAGGGTTGCAAGTATCCATGGGCTGCTGTGACTGCTTACCATCACGCGGGCCGTTAAATTGTTTGGCACCTTAGTGGTATAAAAAAAAATCGTGCATTAAGTTGCCTTTGAAAAATTACAGTTCTTGTTACACAACCAACATCAGGCCCATTACAATACGGGATAGGCAGGTAGTCTTCTATCCTGGTAAACTTCTTTTGCCTTGTCAAAACTCTCACTCCATAAAAATCCCCGTGATTAGTGGCTACTAAGTACAAAAACAAATGACGTGTGTATGTATACGCGCAAATGTGTGCGTGTTTCATACGAGCGGTCACAAGATCGTAACAGAAGGGTGATATGGTTGACTCCAGGGAGCGGCCAAAAGTGACCATACTACAAAAGTGGTGCTATCATGTATACTGTCACCATATTAAAATTTGGAAGTATCAAACTAATTAAGTCTGGCATTTTTGGATACAAAAAATATTCAAAGACCAATAATATTTTGTAACACCTTATTTATTTTCAAACAAGCAGTTACACGCGACTCTGCTTGCGCTCAATTCGATTATCGGCATGGGATATCTGTGGCAACACATTGATTATAGAAAGTTGATTTAACTATTGCAGATTGTCAAAGCGTAATTTGGTTATGGTTATTCCCGTGGGAATAAATAAATATATAAATCAAATTTTATAATATATGTAATATCATATATCATAATATATGTAGTCCCTTAAATGATCGCTGTACAAAAAATCAGTTCAATTGGTTGCTCCTTTGCGACGCTAAGCAATAAAACAAACAGATTTTCCACAAATATATTTGTGTTAGTATTAGAAAATACAATTTATCACTTTTATCAGCGCTGTTTCCAGTGTTAAATAAAAAATAAATAAAATGAAAAATATGAAACAGAATAAGGTAATGGACGTAAGTGGATTAAGCTCTCGCTATTTTATTTAGCCTTTGATTTTATTCTCGAAAATGATGAGCTGTATTTATCGCTATTTTTTCGGAGCATCGTAAACATAACATGTTCACTTAGTTTTATTTGAATTTATAGTTGTTTAAATTTTGTTCGCCTATGTTGCCTTTTATTTAGATGTGAGCTTATTTGATATTATATAAAAACCGGCCAATGCCAGTTGCACTCGCGCACCGAGGGTTCGGAACCACTACAGAATAGACGAGCAAGATAAGCACTTGAGAGGTTTGTTTTGTTTGTTGTTTTACTAAAGAGCTAATGCTATCATCGTTTAACGACTCTGTATGAAACGATTAAAGTGTAACCATTCTGTTGGTTGCGCGAGTCTGACTCGCATTTGGCGGGTTTTTTTTTATTTTCTAATCGAGATCGACTCGGATCAAGCTAAAATCAGGTTGGTACAGATGTGTCATAACAATGCAAGATTATGGTTCTATTGAACTTGTGTGATGATGAGACGAAAGGTAATCACAGGATCGCCGGACTGAACGGTGTGGCCTGCACAATTGACAGAGCTTTTATACCTTGGAAACGTGGAATTCTAAATATCAATATTTTCTGTTTATT
This sequence comes from Apoda limacodes, assembly GCA_946406115.1. Taxonomy (NCBI): domain Eukaryota; kingdom Metazoa; phylum Arthropoda; class Insecta; order Lepidoptera; family Limacodidae; genus Apoda; species Apoda limacodes. Next base: position 17,844,864 of record OX291553.1, read on the forward strand.
TTTTACAGAAAACTTCAATCGGGTATAAACAGGGTATAAAGTTTTGTTACCTGATATAGCCGCAACCTTAACTATTATTACAGAAAATTTAAATAATTAACAAATAGGCTTTTTATAGTTAACTGGCAATATGGGACATATTACATGTAGCCCAGACCTTAGTTCAGATAGGTACCTATTCTGCATCACTGTAGCTTAGTGTTTCGGCGATGGGCTCATCACCGGTCACTCAGGACTAAAGTGGTTGCTAAAAAGAACCTGCACCTCACATAATAATGTGACCCTTCGAGGAACTGAAGCCTTAAAGATATACAAACAAACATATATATTATATTATCTCTGAAATTATAAAAACATGGAATTTGAATTGGAAGGCTTTATTGATTATCTTTCTAGTCCAGAATACCAAACTATTATGATTCTATGGGTCCTTTCATTCTTCAAATTCATTGTTTACTTAAATAGTTTCACGTTGTTCACACAGATAGTTTGTGTACACGGAGCGTGATGAAGTAACAAACATAGACCGTCATTTTCGTAAATTACTAATTTAATTACATTCACAATTTACATAGTTTTAGAAAATTGTTTGTGGTCCACAGACAATAAAATAATAGTACTAAAATTAATTAATAGTTCTCATGTCCTCTTCTGATCTTTAAATTATACTGCTATATAATAGAATAAGTCTAACTTAAACTTAGATGCACTAAGATAGAACAAATTGAAACAAACAAGAAAACACTATATCATTGTATAAACTTTAACAACATGTCGTCACACTTTGCCAAAATAAGATATAAATCTTAAGCTTTGCCAAAATAAGATTATAAACCATAAGGTAAAAACCCACAATAACGAACCGTTGACGATGAAAACATGGCGATAGACAAGTTGAGAAGTGAAGTTGTTCTTGTTAACTAAACTTTGAGGACAACAAAAGTCACCATTAAGTTATTTGTGAAGCTCTATTTACTTTTATCTGTACCTATTGAGAACTTGTAGCTTTTACCTACATTTGAAGATTTAAGGCTTTTAGAGGTGTGAAGAAGAGATAAAACATCGCTTTCTTGGGAAGATTTTGTAGGGATAATACGCATCTATATTCCATGCCGGCTCCATGGCTCAGTGGGTCATTACGGAGTATTAGTAATATGTATGTTTGTATATCTTCAAGGTTTCAATCCCCACTTTTTTCCTATGTGACGTAAACCTATCGCCGCAACACTGCCTCTGATGCAGTATATCATAACTTCAATATCATAAAAATACTCTTGGAATAGGGAAGATACGAAATGTTGGTTTCAAACGAAGATAAGAAAATCGATTCTGTCAGAAAGTCCCGAGTTTTTTTTTAAACCACTAAAGTAGCCAACAATCTTACCGTCTGCAACCTGCATTGCCAACCCTTCAAAACAATAATAACTTCTTTCTTAAAGAACCCCATCCAGTAGTCCTTAGAGAAAACCTTGGAAAGGAGCTAATTCCGCAACCCAAGCGTTTGCGGGAGGAAGTTGTAACCTTTCTTACGGGAGCTTATTGTACTAAGCAACTGGGACATATTTTTTTTATTTATTTAACAACTTTATTGCTCACTTGTACAAATGGTAAACTTAATGCCAAAAGGCATTTTTTGCCAGTCAACCATGGATAAAAATTAAAACAAATGGTGGTGCAACATTGGAAAGGTCAATTTATGAAATACAATAAAATTATATAATAAACAATTAACATAAATACATATAAGTATAAATTTACACATATATACATATAGATACTATATAGATGTATAATATAAATACTAAGACAAATAAATATGCAAACAAAAATTATTACATACATTAAATTACTTATAGAATTGTTACACAAATTATCAATAATATAAATATTGCAAAACAATATCAATAATAACCAAGACAGCACAGCAATTCATATTTCGCTAAAATGTTTTCGGACTAAACTTTTAAATAAGTTTTTGTTAGGAGCCTTTTTAATGTCGTCAGGAAGCGAGTTCCAGAGATGTACAGCCTGGAGAGTAAATGAATTTGAAAGGTAATTAGTACGATGACGAGGGACTTTAAAGCGTAAATTGCTAGACGAGCGGAGGTTAATTTTATGTAAATCGCTTAGGTATTGAAATTTACACTTTAAATATGAAGGAGTACGTGGATCGCATAATATGGAAAACAGAGTGCATAGTAGCCTAACATTTCGTCGATGTTCAATAGGTAGCCACTTAAGCTGAAGACGGTGATGAGTAACGTGGTCGTACTTACGTAAGCCAAAAACGAAGCGGATGCAGTTATTTTGAAGGCGACCCAATTTTTGCTAAAGTTCCTGTGAGATGTCAGAATAACAAACGTCAGCATAGTCAAATAAAGGTAGCACTAGATACTGCACAAGTAGGGCTTTTGTACAAGACGGCAAGAAATGTTTAAATCTGTAGAAGCCGCGTAATATAGCAGTGACTTTAGAACAAACCTGTGTTATATGCTTCCTCCAATTTAAATTACTATCAACGTATAGGCCAAGATTTTTTTATTACAGTCTCAAACGGTATTAGGATATTATTATAATAAAGGTTATTTATCACACTGAATCAAGTTAAGTAAATTGTCATATAACAATGTTACGCTTAAAGACACCAGTTAAAGTATACGTAGTTTAACAAAATATATGCCTTAGAACTGGGGCTTGTAACATTTTACCAATTATAATCATTTCCATAACAGAAAACTAGACTTAGTTTTTTATTTTCTCGCAATAGATCGTAAATAGAACCAGTCAAGACACTAACAAAACAAAGCCTAGAAGACAACACAAAAACAACCATACAGACATCTCGTCGGACTTTGCCTAGATAAGATTTATGATAGAGATTTATATTGGGGTACAAATTGAACGACAAAAGTCGCCGCTAAATGTTTGTGGATTGTTATCTACTTCTATTTGTTTTGAAGTTGTAGCTTTCTCTTTTGGAGATCCCTGTACTTTCACATGTAATGAACCTAAGGAGTGAAAAGGAACCACTCTTACTATGAAAAGTTTCCAGGATACTTGGATTATCTGATTTCTTACGGTTTATTTTAGTAATTATTTTGTTAAGCATAAATGTAAAATTGATTTTTTACAATTTCCTTTACGTTTACTGAGAAGAAAAATGCCTAAGTTTCAAAAAAGCCTTGTTAGCGTATCATAAATATCGTAAAGTTAGTAAATACTTACTTTACTGCTACAATAAAACGCACATAGTTCCGGCATCAACCTTGTTATTGTTAGAAGCGTCTTTTTTATACCACTAAGGTAGCAAATGAGCTTACGGTCCGCCTTATGTTAAGCGGTTACCGCGGTCTATGGACCCTTGCAACACCGGGGGTATTAGGTACTCGCTCGTTGCCGACCCTTTAAAAATCTAATAACTTTTTACAGGAAGAGTAAACGAGTTGAGCTAAGTCCTTGCAGCAAAAGAAAAAAAATGGTATTACAGCAAAATAACCCAGTTAGATTGACAACATTAACATTTCTTTAAGTAACAAGATTTGTTATGAAAGCATTGTCACTACAGCAAAACTATTGTTAGATTGATAGCATTGTCACTACAGCAAACCTTTTGTAAGAATGATAATGACATTAACATAATTTTTTTTACCACTAAGGTGGCAAACACGCTTATTATTGCACTAGCGTAGGAAATGACAATAAAAACGTTGTCATTTTAACTATAGGCTACAGTCGGCTTTACAGTGATAAAGTTTTTGGTCTATTTAACAATATTTTTCGACGATAGGTGATATTTTTAAGGGTATAAATTTTAAAGAACCATTTTTAAGGAAAGAAACAATTTTAGTGAACCCTCCACCACAGTATTCACCATGATTATTGAGTATATAAGCTTCGCCAGAGATAATCTACTTGCGCTAATTGATCACTGAGTGCTACACCTGTTGAGAACAACATTCACAGGATTTCGACGAATACCTACACGGTCTATAATAACATAACCAACACATTGAAGAGAACAAGTCTTAATATTTCCAATAAAAATATTATAAAAAAAAGGTAAGGACAATAACAATGTCTATGGCTTGAATATAAAAGCACTTACGTTTCCAAGCGCACAAAAGCCAATCAAATGTAAACAACACAAGAGCTGCATGGCTGTATGTGTTCTTGATTCATTTTGATTTTATTGTGTTATTTGACATCACAGACGAAAGTAACCTCAAGTATAAATAATTATTGTGGCGTCTCAAACTAGAAGCTATCGCCACCTAAAAGCTAAAAAGTTTTTCGGCGGCCTCTTGGAGGTTTATCACATTGTAAGTATTACAGAAAAGTTTAGCAGTATACAACTTGAAACTAAAGTTAGGGTAAGGTTACTTACATACTTGTTAAGGGTTTGTGGTGTTTTATGTTATATGTATCTTTTAATGTAGTAGATAAGATTTTCAATATACTAAGACTTAAAAAAGAACGTCATTAATTTGACATATACGTATGCATTATTGTTACAATTGCACAATATTATTATATGTTAGTCTATGTGGGCTTCTAAACGGATGTACTCACAGATGTTTGTTTGTCCACGTGTTTTTCAGAATAGAATAATCGGATTTTATTAATTCTTTTTTATTTAAGTACCGTTCAACTTAAGAAGCACTGTAAGTTTCATCAAAATCGGTAAAGTTTTTTTCAAGATATGGACTGTCAAGTGTGTAGCAATCACTAGAAAACCACGTCTTCGGGTTTAAAAATTGTTTTAACGCCGCAATTCTAATCGGAACTTATTATGGCAACTTAATTTTATTATTACACATTTAACACTTTTTATTTAGATGGTTTGTGTTATATTTTCACAGACTTTTCTTGTTTTTTTTTTTCAAAATTAATTAAAGTGGATAAAATTAATAATTAAAAGACTTACTCAATATCTAAATCTTGAACAAAACGTTCTGCGTTTACATATAAAATATTATTAAAACGCTTACATCCACATTTAATTATTTTTAATAATTCAACAAAAATTTTCATTTAAGAACTCATATTATAATACGCAAAACTTGAACATAAACTACTGCATACGATTTTATTATACATACATACGTTCACGGATGTTACACTTAACGGACTTTTTTATGACCCAGAATTAAACTCAATGTTTAAAACTATAAATGTTTCCGAAACAAATGAATCTGTTTCAAAAGTCGAAAAAACAAACTGAAAACTAATTAACCTCTACATAGTAAATAAACTTTGAGAACAAACCAATCACGCTGTGAGTTACGACACGTATAAAACGTGCGAAGAAAAAATGGCCCCACGTCTAACCCCATTTTGGTTGATGGAAACTAGCAGTTCATCATGAAACTCAACACCTGAACTGAAAACACTAACAATTATTTATTATACAAGGATAACACAGGCCAACAAAGTAAAGTGATTTGTTAGGTGCCGGCCGATTATGCATGTATGATTTTTGTACAATTTTACATTTCAAATAAGAATCCAACCTTGTGAATTTTTCTTCAGGTACAGTTTTCAATAAAAATTAGGTTAAATAGTGGAAAAAGCACGATATATTTTTGAATAAAGTACTTCTTTTCTTTTTATCATATAACCGTCAAAATAAAGTTAGTGATTCAAAATGATTTTTAAAATTAATCATTTCATATTTCATCGCTCATAGTACTATGGAGCCTAAAGTGATTTGTATTGCAAAAAAAACATTTTGGTAAAAAGTTGTATAACTTCGGTAAAAATAAAAGAAACTGTACCAATATAACACATTAAGAAATATAAGAATTCTACTTTACTGTCATATTATCAGAAATAAACACATTTTTTTTACAATACCAAAATATTAGTGTCCGACCGAAATTTCGGTTTCGGTTTCGGCCAGTTTCGGTCAAAAAATCAATTTTAGGCCCGAGTTTCGGTTTCGGCCAAAAACGGCCGAACCCTTCGGCCGCGCCGAAACTTACAACATCGTACCTTGTAAGTTTTTCATAATTTAAATGTAAGTAACTGAAAATAAATAAACATAATATATGAGCATCATATTTTAATTATAAATTTGTTTTATTTTATACCAACATTTAAAAATCGCTAACTTAGTGTTACAAATAATGTATTTTTTTTACTTTATAGGGTAGTTAAATTTTCAAACAGAACCTCTGTAACTGTGCTAAAATTTCATTGTGATAAATCTTTGAAAGTAGAAACCTGTAATTATAGATCGGCGAGATATTTATTTTAGAAAAAAACGGGCTTACTAACATTTTTCTGACTTTTTAAGGACTTTTTTTTTATAAAAGGTTCGGTTTCGGTTTCGGTTTCGGCAAAATAACATGTTTCGGTCGGTCACTACAAAATTTAAAAAATGACCAAAATCGTCAATTTTTAAATATTAGATCCAATTATAACTTTTCTTGGTGTTTATCGTAAAATATGGACTAAATTACATGCAAAATAAGACATATTTTGGGGGCACCAAAATCCTTGTTGACCTGTGTAATTTCTATAATATTTAACTACACTTGCACACTTGCAATTATTAAGGATCCTCATAATTAAAATCATAATTTCAAGTTTCTAACACCAGCGTCAGCGGTATAGCGTTGACGCATTAGTCAGTTAGGACAAGCCTTATACATAAATGTGAAATGGCTTGTTTTATATCCTTTTGATATTTAACCCGAACAGACACATTTTTCCTAGCTTTTGTTACTGCAAACTGATTTCGACATCAAATTAGTCCAGTAGTTTATAGCACCATGGGCATTACTCCCTTTTTGTTACGCGGGTGTCCTTTCAAATTACAAATATCCTCCTTTGAAGAACCTCTGCAGTCCCTAGGGAAATCCTTAAGGAATCTACGTTACTATTTTTAGGAAAACAGTATGTGAAAAACACCTCGTATGTAAAACATTGTAAAAAAATATTGTAGTGTTTGTATCGTTTATCGAACATCAGCGAAAACAAATAAAAACAAACACTCCCCCGCATTGAAGACATCGTGAATAGGTTTTGTATCAATTGTTCTGGTCGCTGGAGGCTCTGCCAGTCGGTAGCGGTTGGTAAATAGACCGCGGTACCCATTTTTGTTTCTAGTGTTGTCAAGTTGAATTGTCTCCTATGCAATACTGATAGAGAAGTTGTCTAGAGATCTCTACATATCAACAGTATTCAATAATAAGGAAGTTTGTTACGTATAGGACACTAACACTGCCCTGTTATGGAAGTCGGTCGTACTGTGTTGTTTTTCGTTTTATTTAAAAGAAATTAAGACAGGTTTGAAACTGTATTTTTTTATGATGACGTTTTAAAAGGCATAAGACAGGAGTGGTTCACCTAACTGTCCGTTATCTTAAAAATATCATGACTTTGCAGCTACCATCTAAGCATTAGGAAATCGACAAAAGTGATAGAAACAGACCTAAAATGTACTTTAGTAAAATACCCTAAAACGTCTCTAACGCAAGATATTAATGGTCAAAGTTATTTGTCGACGGTGGTCATCTCAGTTCTTAAAAGCGCTATCAAATACTTTACCAAAACACCTTTTTGTTTATTTTGGCTTTCTCTACTGTTTGATTTATATAACATTTTACAGTAAAGGATTTTACTCGTGAGCTATCCTTAGTAGCTTATTATTTATAGAAGCTGTTAAATTACGACGTATGAGACATATATAAAGTCACCTTACTTCAGATACACTGCTATCTTTTTTGGATTTTTTTGAAATGATGCCCGCAGCTACTTTCTACCATCGCACCGCTCGCCGAAATGGTCGCGTACAGTGCGGTTTCAGAAAAACTTCCTACCGCGAACGTTTAGGTTGTGAAATGAACTCCCTGCCAAGTTGTTCCCTAAAGACTACAGTATGGAGTTCTTCAAGAGAGAAGTTATTGGATTTTTGAAGGGTCGGCAACGCGTCAGTGATACCCCTGGTGTTACAAGCGTCCATAGGTTACGGTGACCGCTTTTCATCAGGCGGACCGTAAGCTTGTTTGCCAGCTTAGTAGTATTAAAAAAATAGACAATAAACCTGATTTACTGCTTTTTAACTGTCGATACATAAATATCCATAAATGACTATATTATCTAGTACTTATGGTGACTGTATAAAATGGCTGTTACAAACACCACAAGGGTTTCTTGTTGGATTTAGGTAATCCTAAATCTGATAATAGATTACTACACTGCATGTAAAATGTTTGTTACGGTTTTTTTAACCGAAGAGGTTAACCAGTAGCTGATCACCCACCCTCATCACAATGTGGGGGACAGCCACTTTTCACCAACCACTTGAGTCCTGCGTGACAGGTGGTGAGCCAATCACATCTAACACAAAAATATAGGCTGAGGTGGTTTATATATGTCCCATAAATAGTAAACACCAGCTTTATAGTGTGGTAAGTGGTATAATGAAAGATCCAGCAATAGAATAATAATCTTTTGGCAATTCTAGACAAACTATACGAAGGATTGGAAACGAAATACACTGCATTATTAATAAAACTCTTAGATTTGATTATAAAACAGCAAATACTTTTAATCTGATCTGCTATATTTGTTTACAAAATTATTATTTACAAACTTTATTAGGCCCGCGCCTAATTCGTTTATGGCCGTGGGATTCCTACGGCTACTCCTTGATTAGGTATAGTAAAGAAATTTGCTGTGGTTTTGGTTGTCCTCTCTGCGGGTATCCAACTTACACTTGACTGTTTTAAGTAGCTATGTACTTTCCCTCCCCTCATAAATATTCAATAAAATCCGCTTAGTGGTTCGGCCCAATTACTTTTTACCCTCTGTGGGCTAATCCGACTCACAATTGACTTTTTAATTAACCTATGACTTTATCCGAATCGCAAGCTATCACACTACCAAATTCTATCGTAAGTGGTTCAGCAGTTTAGCCGCGTAAAACATAAACGGGCAGATGGACAGACAGACGTTAAATTTCATAATATGTGTAGATTGCTAACTCCAACTCTTCATACCTAACACAAAAAGGTCTTTCAAATACGAACTTCATTATCAAAGTCGTTTAATAAATCACCCCTCTTTATAACGACCTATATACGTTACGCTACGTTTAACAGTGCAAACGTGTTTTGTATAAAAAGGTATCTAGCTAAGAAATGTATCATACAGAGACAGACACTTTTTTGTTATTTAATTACTTAGATATCACAAATTACCTTATTAGCTTAGCATATCAATAATCAATATAACATTTATACGTTATGATATTAACATACTAATTCGAAGACTAAAATGTCAATGTAAAGATAAACATAAAGGGCCATTATGTTTTACCACAATCTCAAATTACAAGTACTACAATAAAAGATACCGAATATTTCCAAATGTTCTAAATGAACTCGTAGCCGTCTACAACAATTACAAAGTTCGTAGCAGACACTACGAGTACAACTTTTCCCTACGACCTTTTTTGCTTCATCTACTCATCAACCGTTCTCGTTAACGCCATTCATTTCGCCTAACCATCGGAACTCCGCCTTGTCAACTTTTGAAATAAGCTTTTCTTTTACTTTATTTTATTATTTAATCACATTCTTTTTTGCTATACTATAACTACAATGTAAATAAATATTTTCATAGCTAAGATGCAGTCAAAAGATTTACCTCGAGCCAGGACTTTAACCTGCAACTCCTTTTATTGTGTGTTGCAAACAGATTGTGATAGATGGCACTGACATTAATATTTAACAAACTTTGCTGGTCACATTGTGTAATCTTTTGCCATGGCAACACTTAACAAAAATTCTATAACGTTCTGTGTGACACAATAAATATGATTTATATTATTACACAATAAATATTATTTATTCAGTGTGTTGGAAAGTAGAGAAGCACTTGAGTAGCAACTCTATCTCCGTATATATAAATAAAGTACTCTGTGGCTCCCCCCGTGGGGAGCCCTTGACCGTTGGGCGCTATATGGGCTGATACTGCTTCAGAGTCTGACCCCAAAAGCCAAGTGGAGCAGTAATGGCTGCATTAGCCAAGAAAAAAAAGTATATTTATATTGTATTTTCATTCTATGAAATTTCGTGTGCTTGTAAGATTGATGTACTAGGAATTTATAAGTCACAAGAAGTTTTATCTTTTACTAATATATATGTGTACTTTTCATATTTCCGTTTCCTCTCGCCAAATCCTGATTTATTTCTAATAGTTACTTAAGAATTCTCAATAGGAATTCTGCCCCTATTGTTTTATTTTACCATTCATTTACAACTTTTATACAGCAACATATATAAAGATTTATAAATCCAGATACACTGTGTCAAAGGCATGTGTTGCGGCGATAAACTCACTACCTTTAAGCTAGTTAATTGTTTCGCCAGCTTTTAAATAGAAAGAGTTTTTTTTTATTATTACTTTTTGCCTCTAAACGGGTAAGAAAGTAATAATCTCTGCAAACACGTACTTTCAACCCTATTGTTGACTATGCATGAAGGTTCTTTCAGAGCATGTGTAGTGTAAAATAAGTTTCTTGTTTGGTGACCCTTCTTATATTTTTTTTGTTGTTATTTTATTATTTTTTACTGCATGCGCCATGATAAAAGACATTATTCCGTTAAAAAAATAAGACTTCTATCTACTACGGTGCGAAAGATTAATTCAAGTGGAATTCGGTACATATATATATTCCCGTGGAAACTTCTGAATTCTCGACAGTGAAAAGTACCCTTAGTGTTTCTTCGTTTTAACCTCCGCCACTTGGGACGTGAAGTGAAATTTAAACCCCTCGCCCACCACCGACCACCGGTTTTTTGCTACCTAGGTCATAATCATATTATTGTAATTAAAGTAGGTACTCGTTCACACATACATTTACATTTTTTAGGTAAGATAAATCTTTTATGTCGTAATATATTTGATTTATAAAACCAATAAATAGATTATTCAATGTTATGTTTATTGTTTTTTTAACTTAGGTTGTATAAAATTGTGTGCCAATATTAGTACTACAATATAGAGGAGTTCTTAAAGGAAGAATAAGTGCATTAAGTTTTCTTTGAAAAATACAGGTCTTGTTCCCAGCCACTTAGACACACAACCCACATCATGACGGTTACCATACGGGATAGGCTTCTATCGTGGTACACTTCTTTTGCCTTGTCCATTACTCTACGGCATACCCTGGTCTCTCCATACAAAAACTCCGAGTTTAGTGGCTACTAACACTACAAAAACAAATGACGTGTGTAATTATACGCGCAAATGTGTGCGTGTTTTATACGAGCGGTCAAAGCATCGTAACAGAAGGCTGGTACGGTTCATTCCATGGAGCGGCCAAAAGTGACCATACTACACACACATCCCCACTAACACGATGCCGACGTCCCTGGATTCGTCGGCGAACGCACAGATACACGCGGTATCAAAGAGTGCCCGGGCGCTTCTCACCCCTACTCATTCGCAATCGCAACCGCGTAACGGGGAATACCCCTCCTGGCGCTGACTCACCTTCGGGTTCGAGGCTTACGCCGGTCGAAGGGACGATCTCAAGAGCGACAACTCAAGCCGAGGCTCCCCCCGCGGGAAGCCTTTGAGTGTTGGGCGCTACATGGGCTGAAACTCCCTCAGAGTCTCGCCCCAAAAGCCCGGTGGAGCAGTAATGGCTGCATCAGCCAACTGCAGTAGTCATACAGAAGAAAAAAAAAGCTATTATGTATAATGTGTTTACGATACAAAAATTATGATTTTTTGGATACAAAAATAATTCAAAGACTTATTACTTATTTTTAAACTAGTGTTTACACGCGACTCTGCTTGCGCTCAAATCGTTTATCGGCATGGGATATCTGCGGCAACACGTTGATTATAGAAAATTTAATTTAACAATTGCAGTTTGTCAGAGCGTAATTTTGGTTATGGTTATTACCGTGGGGATACTTACATATATAAATCAAACTCAATAATATATGTTATATAAAAAAGGCCATGTCCTTCTCCGTCGCTTCAATGTTCGTTGTATAAAAAATCAGTTCAATTGGTTGCTCCTTGCAACGCTAAGCAATAAAACAAACAGACTTCCACAAATATATTTGTATTAGTATTAGAATATACATTTTATTAGCGCTATTTTGAATGTAAAATAGAAAAAAAAATGAAAATAAAAATATAAAACAGAAATAGGTAATGGACGTTAGTGGATTAAACTCATAAAATTGTACTAAAAAAAATATCGCTATTTTACTACATACATAACATGTTTACTAAGTTTTATTTGAATTTATGGCTGTTTAAATTTTGTTCGCATATGTTGCCTTTTATTTAGATGTGAGCTTATTTGATATTGTATTATTTATTGGATATTATATAAAAACCCGTCAAGTAAGTCCGTACCACAACAGAATACACGAGCATGACTCGCACTTGACAGATTTGTATTGTTTGTTGTTTTACTATAGAGCTAACCCTATCATCGTTTTACGACTCAGTGTGAAACGATTAAAGTGTAACCATTCTGTTGGGAGCGCGAGTCTGACTCGCATTTGGCCGTTTTTTTTTTCATTTTCAATTCGAGATAGACTCATATCTAGTTAAAATCAGGATGGTAGACATATGTGATAACAATGCAACATTATGGTCCTATTGAACTTGTGTAATGATGAGACGAAAGGTGATCACAGGATCTCGGGACTGAACGGTGTGGCCTGCACTGAACTGACACTAACACTATCGCGTGAAATACATTTTGTTTTATTTTTACAGATCTCTGCCTTTTTTACTTTGGAAACGTGAAATTCTGAATATCAATCTTTTCTGTTTAATTTTTTACAGAAAACTTCAATCGGGTATAACCAGGGTATATAGTTTTCTTACCTGATATAGCCACAACCTTAGCTATCATTACAGAAAATTTATGTAATTAACAAAAATAGTTATACTTTATTTAGTTAACTGGCAATATGGGATATATTACATGTAGCCCAGACCTTAGTTCAGATAGGTACCTATTCTGCATCACTGTAGCTTAGTGTTTCGGCGATGGGCTTCTCACCTGTCACTCAGGACTAAAGTGGTTGGTAAAAAGAACCTGGACTTCACTTAATGATGTGGGTGTATGTTCGAGGAACTGAAGCCTTAAAGATACACAAACAGACATATATATTATAATATCTCTGAAATTATAAAGACATGGAATTTGAATTGGAAGGCTTTATTGATTATAATTATCTTTCCATTCCAGAATACCAAACTATTATGATTCTACGGGACCTTTCATTCTGGAAATGTATTGTTTACTTGAATAATTTTACGTTGTTCACGCAGATAGTTTGTGTACACGGAGCGTGATGAAGTAACAAACAAAGACTGTCATTTTCGTAAATAACTAATTTAATTACATTTACAATTTACATAGTTTTAGCGAATTGTTTGTGGTCCACAGACAATAAAATAACTGGATACTAAAATTAATTAACAGTTCTCACGTCTTTTTCCTGATCTTCAAGTTAAACTGCTAGATAATAGAATAGGTCTAACTTAAACTTAGATGCACTAAGATAGAACAAATTGAAACAAACAAGAAAACACTATATCATTATATAAACTATAACGACATGTCGTTCGTTGGTCTTTGCCAAGATAATATTTATGATAAAAACCGACAATAACGAACCGGTGACGATGAAAACATGGCGATAGACAAGTTGCGAAGTGAAGTTGTTCGTGTTAACTAAACTTTGAGTAAATAAGAACAAATTGGACGACAAAAGTCACCATTAAGTTATTTGTAAAGCTCTATTTACTTTTATCTGTAACTATTGAGAACTTGTAGCTTTTACCTACATTTGAAGATTTAAGGCTTTTAAAGGTGTGAAAAAGAGATAAAACATCGCTTTTTCGGGACGATTTTGCAGGGATAATACGCATCTATATTCCATGCCGGCTCCGTGGCTCAGTGGGTCATTACGGAGTATTATTAATATGTATGTTTGTATATCTTCAAGGTTTCAATCCCCACTTTTTTCCTGTGTGACGTGAGCCTATCGATGCAACACTGCCTCTGATGCAGTATATCATAACTTCAAGTTCATAAAAACACTCTTGAGATAAGGGAAGATAAAAAAAAGTTGGTTTCAAACGAAGATAAGAAAATTATGTTCTGTCACAAAGTCCCGAGTTTTTTTTAAAAAAAACCACTAAAGTGGCCAACAAACTTACGGTCCGCCTGATGGTTAGTGGTCACCGTAGGATATGCACGCTTGCAACAGCAGAGGTATCACTCGCGCTTTGGCAATCCTTTAAAAATATAATAACTTCTTTCTTGAAGAACCCCATACTGTAGTCCTTAGAGAAAACCTTGGCAGGGAGCTCATTCCACAACCCCAGCGTTCGCGGGAGGAAGTTACAACCTTCTTTATATTGTTACCGGAGATTATTGTACTAAGCTTAAAGAGACCAGTTGAAGTAAGCACAGTTTTTCAAAATTATAATACCTTAGAACTGGCGCTAATAACATTTCACTAGTTATAATCATCTCCATAACAAAAAACTGGATTTAGCTTTTTATTTTTTTCGCAATAGATCGTAAATGTCAAGAAACTAACAAACAAAGCATAGAAGACAACACAAAAACAACTATACAGACATGTCGTCGGATTTTGCCTAGATAAGATTTATGATAAAGATCCATAATAATGAACCTTAGAAATAAAAACATGTCGATATACGGGACACGATTCGGGAATATATTGTATATTAGGAAACAAATTAAACGACAAAATGTTTGTGGATTGTTATTTACTTCTATTTGTATTGAAGTTTGTAGGTTTTTGTTTTGGAGATCCCTGTACTTTTACACGTAGAAAACCTAAGGAGTGAAAAGGAACCACTCTTACTATAAAAAGTTTTCACGATACCTGTATTATCTAATTTCTGTTTTGTGAGTTATTATACTTTTTTTACTAAATGATGGTAAAGATTAGAGAAAAGTTCCTTACCCTAACTTTAGTTCCATACCTACTTGTTAAGGGATTGTGGTGTTTTATGTTATATGTATTGTTTAATGTTGTAGATGAGATTTGAAATATTTTAATTTGACAAACATGTATGCAATATTGTTAGTCTATGTGAGCTTCTAAACAGATGTACTCACAGATGTATGTTTCTCCACGTGTTTTTCAGAACGGAATAATCGGATTTTATAAATACTTTTTAATTTAATTAGGTACCGTTCAACTTAAGAAGCACTGTAAGTTTCATCAAAATCGGTTAAGTTTTTTTCAAGATATGGACTGTGTAGCATTCACTAGAAAACCACGTTCTCGGTTTTACAAATTGATTTAACGGCGCAATTCTAAGCGGAACTTTTTATGGCAACTTAATTTTACTATTACACATTTAACACTTTTTATTTAGATGGTTTGTGTTATATTTTCACAGATTTTCCATGTTTTTTTTTTTTTTCAAAAATAATTAAAGTGGATAAAATTATTAATTAAAAGACTTACTCAATTTCTAAATCTTGAACAAAACGTTCTGCGTTTACATATAAAAGAATATTATTAAAACGTTTACATCCACATTCAATTATTTTTAATAATTCAATAAAAACTTTCATTTAAGAACTCATATTATAATTCGCAAATCTTGAACATAAACTACTGCATACGATTTTATTATACATACATACGTTCACTGACGTTACACTTAACTGTCTTTTTTATGACCCAGAATTAAAGTCAATGATAAAACTATAAATGTTTCCGAAACAAAGAATCTGTTTCCAAAGTCAAGGAAACAAACTGAAAACAAATTAACCTCTACATAGTAAATAAACTTTGAGAACAAACCAAACACGCTGTGAATTATGACTCCTATATAGCCTCACGCCTAACCCCATTTCGGTTGATAGAACCTAGCAGTTCATCATGAAACACAACACCTGTACTGAAAAAACTAACAATTATTTATTATACAAGGAAAACATAGGCCAACAAAGTAAAGTGATTTGTTAGGTACCAGCCGATTAAGCATGTTTTTTATTTTAAATTTTAAATAAGAATCCTGGGATTTTTTCAACAGATAAAGTTTTTAATAAAAATTAGGTTAAATAGTGCAAAGAGCACAATTTTAATCCTATTTGCGATATATTTTTTAATAAAGTACTTTTTTTAAACCATCAAAATAAAGTTTAAATAAAGTGCTTCAAAATGATTGTTCAAATAGACTTCTACGATTTTTTTTGCTTGTAGTTATAATCATTTCATATTTTCTCATGTACTATGGAGCCTAAAGTGATTTGTATGGAAAAGTGAACTTCGGTAAAAATAAGAGAAACTGTACCAATATAACACATTAAGAAATATGAGAGTTCTACTTTACTTTCATATTATCAGAAATGAACACTTTAGAATAACAATATATTGAAAAATTGTCAATTTTTAAATATTAGATCCCATTTACTTTAAAAATATGAGCTGACGATAACTTTTCTTGGTGTTTATCGTAAAATATGGACTGAAATACATTCAAAAAAAAGGCATATTTTGGGGGCACAAAAATCCTTGCTGACTTGTGTAATTTCTATAATATTTAACTGTTTTTAGACACTATCACACTGAATTCAAAACCGTTCCTTGGTAAAGAATAATTATTAAGTAACCTCATAATTAAAATGATAACACACATTGACAAATAATGGCTTTTTTTATATCCTTTTGATTCGTATATCGTAATTCGTATTCAATAATTTTCATTTGTTCTGTCATCTGCATAACAATGTATGTTGTTTTTGGACAACATGTCATTGATATGTAGTAGAAACAGCGTAAGAGACAGCACAGAGTTCAGTTCGGTTAGTCCGTAGGATGCCCAACAAACAATTTAGCGTTGGTTACAGGTAACTTTGAAGCTTAGAGTACTACTATTGATTTATAATGGATTCGGTTATCACTAAAAGTGATACAGTTCACTTACGAGAAGTTTAGTTCTGTAGGTTGTATTAGAACTGTCAAAAAGAAGTTAAATATTCTTTCCAGTTAGTGTAGTAGCAGCGGCCGCTTACATGCTTATGACCTTAAAAATTGTTTCGGCCTGCACCGTCAAAAGCTGTTTGAACATCTTCATTAACTCCCTATAATTCTTATTGCTATAAATCTGCTATATTAGAGTTGCTTATACATCATAAGGCTGTTGTTCACCTTCATTAACGTTATTGGTTCTGCAACGTAGTTAATTAAGAGTGTAGTAACACCAAACACTACATGTGTTGTATAACTCTTATATACAGCTTACGCCTGTAATACCAAAGACAATGATAGGTTAAATAGTTATAGCATTTTGTACGATCCTGATATAAGGGTTATGGTGTAAGATAAACAAATAATAATTCTTTTATGACACCATTTAATGTTTCTAAAAAGCTTAGCTTTAAGTATTTGCCTATAATTTTACCTTACATTATGAAAACATTTATCGAACTGAGCTAAAATTTGAGATTTTACTACTTCGTAAAGAACCCTAATCTTAAGGTATATAGGTAAAGCTAAAGCCGGTATTTTACTCTCCGCTGCAGGTAGATGTCTTCGCTAAGTGCGTATTTCCTCTCTTATGTCAACCAAAGATCGCATAATACTCTTGACAACCGGCGTTGTAGTTCTTCGAGTGTCGTAATAGATTTAAGAAAAATCTGCATTTTTAAAATAAATATCGCCATCTTTAATCACTTTCTGTCAAAAAAAACTAAATATTTATTTATACAAAAACACTTTTAAATAAATTTTCCTACCTCAAATTATCCGAATTATTTTACATAGTTTATGTATACAGTCACTAAAACTGACCAACATTTAAAACTGAATGTCTAAAAACTATTTTAGGTTATTAGTACTTTTAGTTGTTTTACTTTTTTTCCCTTAAAATCATATTTTTTCTAAGGCGCGTCAAAATTGAGACGAGAAACATGATACACAATCACATAAGACTTGCAAGCGCATTAAAAATTAATATTACACTTCAAGAACACTGTTAATCAACAATACTTACATTTCGTGATGGAAACAGTAGCTTTACCTGCTAAATTTTGCGCCAAAATCGAAGATATAAAGGTCTTATTACACTCTATAACTCTTTCATATTTAAGCAGAACCGAACAAAGGTCCACTACAGCTTTTCTTAACACTAAAATGTTACTTGGGTGTCAACTTCGATAGAAGATCCCACGATGTGTTCCAGGAAAGCAATAACTAGTTAAATTGCATTCGGGAGCAATTATGTGCAATTGCTCTTTGCAACTCATTAAAATTAAAAAATCGGCCAAGTGCGAGTCGGACTCGCGCATGAAGGGTTCCGTACCATTATCAATAAACGGAAGAAAAATTACTTTAGATGTATGGGCGAGGGATATTTGTTTTATTATAATTTTCTAATTTTTTTTTATAGTGACTATATAACTAAATATTCTGTGAATATTTTAAGCATCTACCTGTTGCCGTTATCAATTTCGAGCAATCAAAAATCAAAAATCAAAAATCACTTTTGTTGTATGGGAGCCCCCTTAAATATTTATTTTATTCTATTTTTAGTATTTGTTGTTATAGCGGCAACAAAAATACATCTTATGTGAAACTATGAACTGTCTAACAACCACGGTTCATCAGAAACAGTCAGGTGACGAACGGACGGACGGACAGCGGAGTCTTAGTAATAGTAAGTCAAGTTAATTACCCTTTGGGTACGGAACCCTATAAACTAGTAAAAAGATTTTATACATGCTTATATAAACCTATTTTGCACACTGGAATGTTTGAAAACTCACTAAAACATAATTATTTATTTGTTACTACGGTAAGTTTTGTCAAATTTAACAAAATCATATTCGTATATTCACTAAAACAACTTAGTTAGTTTTTGCTCTGCTGCATTTGTTTTAATCTTGGGATTTTGTGTAACCAAAATCATTGAGTGATTTTTTTTACGAGTCCAGTAACGATTTAATCAAATATTTTGGAGTAAAACTTACTAAGTACGTTTAGGCAATTTAAATTTCATCTGTCATAAAAATAATAATCACTAAATTCATTTAGTTATTTTGTCCTTTAATTTCTAGGGTATAATCGTTGCATTTGGTGAGTATTGACATTTCCTATCTGCCATGGAGCCATAGTGATGAGATAGAAAAATAAAGAAAAACAATG
The DNA here is from genome assembly GCA_946406115.1 of Apoda limacodes. Lineage (NCBI taxonomy): Eukaryota > Metazoa > Arthropoda > Insecta > Lepidoptera > Limacodidae > Apoda > Apoda limacodes. The sequence goes on from OX291553.1 coordinate 17,864,051, forward strand.
TGAACAAAGTGACATTTAAAACTCATTTTCGTTAAAAGTGTCACTTAGTTAATTTTCGTTCTACGGGGACGAAATCCTCCTTTGAAGAACCTTTGCAGTCCCTACGGAAATCCCTAAGGAATCTACGTCACTATTTTTAGGAAAACAGTATGTAAAAAACACCTCGTTGGTAGTAACATTGTAAGAGAAATATTGTGGTGTTTGTATAGTTTATTGAACATCAGCAAAACAAATAAAAAAACAACCGCTCCCCCGCATTGAAGACATCGTAAAAAGGTTTTGTATCAATTGTTCTGGTTGCTGGAGGCGCTGCCAGTCGGTGGCGGTCGGTAAATAGAGCGCGGCAGCCATTGTTGTTTCTAGTGTTGTCAAGTTGAATTGTCTCCTAAGCAATACTGATAGAGAAGTTGTCTCGAGATCTATACATATCAACAGTATTTAATAATAAGGAAGTTTGTTACGTATAAAAGGACACTAACACTGCCCCGTTATGGAAGTCGGTCGTATTGTGTTGTTTATCTTTTTGCTTTAAGTATTTTAAAACACTTTTGAAACTATATTTTTTCTATGATGACGTTTTAAAGGGCATAGGTCAGGAGTGCTTCACCTAACTGTCCGTTATTTTGAAAATATCACTTCTTTTTTACTACTTTGCAGCTACCATCTGAGTATTAGGAAATCGACAGAATTGATAAAAACAGACCAAAAAACGTACTATAGTAAAACTTCGTAAAACAACTCTAACACAAGATATTAATGGTCAAAGTTATTGTTACATCTCAGTTCTTAAAAGCGCTGTCAAATATTTTACCAAAACACGTTTTTATATATTTTGACTTTCTCTACTGTTTAATTTATATAACATTTTACAGTAAAGGATTTTACTCGTGAGCTAAGAGGGTATCTTTAGTAGCTTATTATTTATAGAAGCTGGTAAATTACGACGTATGAGACATACATATAGTCACCTTACTCCAGATACACTGCTATTAGAAGCAGTGCTGCGGCTAAGGGCCTACCACCTATCATTTAGGATTAAAGTGGTTGGTGAAAAGAGGATGTCTTCCACATTATGATGTGGGGTGTTGCCAGAGCCTGCTCGGCAAAAGTTGCCATATGAAAGTTTAAAAGTTGCCATTTGCAACCAAAAGTTGCCATTACAAAAAAAAATTCGTAAATGATTATCCGGTATTAAAAGTAGATTCCGTTTATTTGATCTGCCTTTGTTTCTTAACAATCCTTGAAAATTATTGATGTTTTCCTACAACACAAAAGTTTTTTTGGCTCTCTGACTGAGAACGGGAAAACTTGGTCCGATTCAACCCAACAAAGACGCAAGTCTGCGCGTTCACTGCTAAGAAAACCCTATTCGCTGTGGTTCCACTATTCGGAAACACACCCCTTACCATCTCCAAGAGTATTGGGATCCTTGATGTTGATATCTCCAGCGACGTCCAGTTCCTTGATCATCTTGAAGACAAGGCCAAGTTGGCGTCTAAGAAACTCGGTGTGCTCAACAGAGCGAAGCAGTACTTCACCTCGGGGCAAAGATTGCTACTTTTTAAGTCGCAAGTCCGGCACCATATATGGAGTACTGTTGCCATTTCTGGCCTGGTCCACCTGGATACCAGCTTTTCCCCTTTTGACTCGGTCCAAAGACGAGCTGTGAGGATTGTCGACGATCCCAAACTCACAAGTGGTATTGAAACACTGAGTCTGAGGAGAGACTTTGCCTCCCTATGAGTGTTCTACCGCTTGTACAATGGGGTGTGTTCTGAGGAGTTGTTTGGAATGATGCCCACTGCTACTTTCTACCATCGCACCGCCCGTCGTCGACAGGGAATTCATCGAGAGAACCTGAGAACCTAAGTAGTCACGCACTGTGTGGTTTGAGAGGTGCTTTCTCCCGCGAACGCTAAGGTTATGGAATGAACTCCCTGCCGAGGTTTCCTCCAGGGACTACAGCATGGGGTTCTTCAAAAAAGGAGTGATTAGATTTTTAAAGGGTCTGCAACGCGTGAGTAATACCCTTGGTATTGCAAACGTCCATATGCTACGGTGACCACTCAACATCGGTGTGTATGCAGCTACTGTTTCTCCCTTCTGTGGATGAAGCCGTGTGTAGATATACATACATTCATACGATAAATAATAAACTTACTACGTTCTACAACTATTTAAGTAACTAAGAATCGAAGTATTTAATTCTGATAGCTATAGATTAATAAGAGAGAGATTTTGCGTAGAAACTTTTTGGGGTTTTTTTAAAATTTTACATCATATTACAATAATAATACTTTTATTACTAATTACAATAATCAACAATTTACTTAAATACAAGTTTAAAGTTACGCGTTTCTTCAAAAACAAAACCAATTTGTAATTGTAAAACCGAAACGGTGATATTGAGTCTGATTAGTATTGTAAAATTCTACTAAATGTAAAGTCCTGAGACAGTTATTTCCACTTAGGTGGCATTTTTCGTTGGTTTTTAAATCAAAACATCCCATTCTGTGTTAGGGAAATGTGTTCAGTGAATGTTCATTTAAGCCAGAACACGGCAAATTGCTTTTTTCTTTATTGTTCATTTCGTAAGCCACGGGGGGATTAAAAGTACATTTGTTACCCCTAAGCCCTTTGGCATATGGAAAAAAAAATACTGGATTAGCTACATTGAATATGTAACTAAATATATCTTACACATACTCCCTATGTGTGTTCTACCGCTTGTACACTAGAATGTGTTCTGAGGTATTTTTTTAAATGATGCCCGCAGCTACTTTCTACCATCGCACCGCTCGCCGAAATGGTCGCGTTCAGTGCGATTTCAGAGAAACTTCCTCCCGCGAACGCTAGGGTTGTGGAATGAGCTCCCTGCCAAGGTTTTCTCCAAGAACTACAGAATGGGGTTCTTCAAGTTATTGGATTTTTGAAGGGTCGGCAATGCGCGAGTGATACCCCTGGTGCTACAAGCGTCCATAGGCTACGGTGACCGCTTACCAACAGGCGGGCCGTAAGCTTGTTTGCCACCTTACTGGTATAAAAAAAAAAAAAAAAAAAAAAAAAAAAAACAATAAACCTGATTTACTGCTTTTTAATTTTCGCTACATAAATATCTATAAATCACTATATTATCTAGTACTTATGGTAACTATAAAGTGGCTGTTACAAATACCACAAGGGTTTTTAACCCATAAACTGATAATATATTACTACACTGCACGTATAATGTTTGTTACGTTTTTTCCCCCCGAAAAGGTTAACCAGTAGCTGGTCACCCACCCAAATCGCAATGTAGGGGACAACCTATTTTCACCAACTACTTTAGTCCTTCGTGACAAGTTGTATGCCAATCACCATATCACTGCCTCTAACACAAAAATGTATCAAGGCTGAGGTGGTTTTATGTCCCATAAATCGTAAATACCAGTTATGTAGTCTGGTAAATGGTAAAATGAAAGAACCAGCAATAGAAAAATATTTTGTTTGACAAACTATACGTCAGAATTGGTCATGAAATACACTACATTGTTACTAAAATTCTTAGATTTGATTATAAAACAGCAAATACATTTAAATACCTGCATCTGCTACATTCATTTACAATATTATGATTTACAAGCTTTTGCCCACGGTTCCGCTTGCTTCTAATTCTTTTAACGCCGTGGGATTCCTACGGATACTCCTTGATTAGGTATAGAAAATAAATTTGCTGTGGTTTTGGTTATCATCTCTGCAGTAATCTGACTTACACTTGTCTGTTTAAAACAGCTATGTACCTTCCCTCCCCTCATAAAAATTCAATAAAAGCCGCTCAGTGGTTCGGCCCAATTACTTTTAAACATCCGACTCACAATTGACTGTTTTTAATTAATCTATGACTTTACCCGAATTGCACGTTACGCTACGTTTAACAGTGGACGTGTTTCGTCTGAAAAGATATCTAGCTAAGAAATTTATCGTACAGGCGCTTTTTTGTTATTTTAGTACTTAGATACAACAAATTAACTTATTAGCTTAACATATCAACAGTACATTACTGTCAAGGCCGTGAAAGTTAGCTTTTTCCGAATGAGAACTATTAAAACCGACATCCCTTGGTAGCACAGCTCCGAGAAAACAACAAGTAGATACTACCTACCCTACCAAATACGACGTGTTTATTTTTGTTTTATTTATTAAGGTGCAAAATCAGCAATTAGCAATATAGGTATGTATGTGGAATGTGTTTAACGAGTGCTTTTTATCAAAAAAATATACTATTTTAATACACGACTTTAGGTCACCTAGAAGGCGCCATATTGACTTTAATGTGATGTTACATAGCTTATATCCAGCGGATCATTAACAATGTCATTATTTATAAATAATAAATAATAATAATAAATATTTTTAGACATGACACACAGCGCCCGGCCCTTAATTAAGCAAAGCTTGTGTTATGGATACAAGACAACGGATACAAATACATAAGAATTACTTTTTTTTTTGTAAATACATACATATCATACATACTCACCAAACAAACACCAAATACACAACCAAACTCAAGACAAACACAAATGTTTATATTATGAAATAAATGTTTGTCCAGTGCGGGATTCGAGCCCACACCCTCTGCACAGCAGCTGGCCACACTACCAACTAGGCTGCACGGAAGCCGGATTTATAAATTTTAATAGCTACTTTAGAAGATATTCAGATGAACATACATAAATACCTGTTAAAACATAAACCCTTCCTCTTTTAACATCGCTGTATATAAAATCAATATTATTAAATTGTCTTTATACATTATACAATAACTCACAATACAAACACAATCTCAAAATACAAGTACTACAAAGGAAGAAACCGATTATTTCCAAATGTTCCAAATAAACGTAGGCGTAGCATTTCCTCGTAGCCGACTACAACAATTACAAAGTACGTAGCAGACACTACGAGTACAACTTTTCCCTAAGACTTTTTTTTGCTTCATCTACTCATCAACCGTTCTCGTTAACGCCATTCATTTCGCCTAACCATCGGAACTCCGCCTTGTCAACTTTAGAAATAAGCTTTTCTTTTACTCTATTTTATTATTTAATCCCATTCTTTTTTGCTTTATCTTTTACTATCAATTTATCAATATTTTCATAGCAAAGATGCAGTCAAAAGATTTACCTCGAGCCCGGACTTGAACCTGCAACTATATATTCCCGCTGAAACTCCTTAATTATCGAGAATAAAAACTAGGCTTAGTATTTCTCCGTCTCTTCCATTTTTTTGTGCCAAATTTCAGCTCAATTGGATGCTACGTTGCGACGTGATTGAGTAACAAACAAGTTTCACATTTATAATACAAAGTACCTCTTAGGAAGTAGGATTCTATTGTATAGCAACAAAAAAAAGACCCCGTGTACTGCTAGTAACATACATATCATAACCTGAAAACACACAAACTAGAGCAAAACTAACTTTTTTTAAATTTTATCAACAATAATAAACATCGTTTCGTTAAAATAAAATAATAGTATTTTCCTTTCCACCTAGGTCTTAACCATATTATTGTAATAAAGCGCTGGCATCTTTCGGTTCTTACATAATAGGTATTCATATGTGGGTAGATACGTTAACATTTTTTAGGTAATATAAATCTTATATGTCATATTAGGTATTTGCTCTAGATTTATTTGTGATATAGATAATATTTGATTTATAGAAGCAAATTAATAAATTATTCAATGTTTTGTTTATTGTTTTTTTACTTAGGTTGTATAAAATTGTGTACCAAGCTTTTCTTTAAATACTTCACTATGCAGTTCTTCAAGAAAGAATATATTAGAATTTAAAGGGTCGGAAAAACGTAAGGGATACCCCTGATAATTGCAAGTATCCATAGGCTGCGGTGACTGCTTACCATCAGCCTGGCCGTTAGGTTGTTTGGAATCTTAGTGTTATAAAAAAAATTGTGCATTAAGTTGTCTTTGAAAAATTACAGTTTTTGTTCTCAGCCACTTAGACACACAACCAACATCATGCCGGTTACAATACGGGATAGGCAGGTAGTCTATCCTGGTAAACTTCTTTTGCCTTGTCTATTACTCCACGGCATACTCTGGTCACTTCATACAAAACCCCGTGATTAGTGGCTACTAACACTACAAACACAAATGACGTGAGTAATGTGTGCGTGATTTATACGAGCGGTAACAAGATCTTGACAGAAGGGTAGTGCGGTTGACTCCAGGGAGCGGTTTTTTTTTTCTGAACTGCTATGCAGTTGGCTGTTGCAGCCATTACTGCTTCACCGGGCTTTTGGGGTGAGACTCTGAAGGAGCCTCAGCCCATATAGCGCCCAACGCTCAAGGGCTCCCCGCGGGGGAAGCCTCGGCTTCGGTTGTCGCTCTCGGGGGCGTCCCTTCGACCGGCGTGAGTCTCGAACCCGAAGGTGAGTCACCGCCAGGACGGGAGTTACCCGTTACGCGGGTGCGGTTGCGATTGAGTGGGGGCGAGAAGCGCCCCGGCACTCTTTGATACCTCGTGTATCCTTGAGGGCGCCGACGAACCCGGGGACGTTGGCGTCGTGTTTGGAGGGAGGCCCTATTCGGGGAGGTCGTAGAGACTAATCTCGCTATCCGGACAGCGAGATCATCATCTGGGGCCGTTAGTACGTGCCGAGGCCGCCTAACTATAGTTTTTCGACCGTGCCGAGGTCGATGGGGGGGATGAACAACTGGCATTCTTGGATACAAAAATATATCGAATAATAATATTTTGCAACACCTTATTTATTTTTAAACTAGGGTTTACACGCAATTCTGCTTCCGCTCAATTCGTTTATCGGCACAGGATATCTGCGGCAACACATTGATTATAGAAAGTTTGATTTAACTATTGAAGTTTGTCAAAACGTAATTTGGTTATGGTTATTCCTGTGGGAATACTTACATATATAAATCCAACTTTATAATAAATGAAAAAAGGCTATGTCCTTCTTCGTCCCTTCAATGATCGCTGTATAAAAAATCAGTTCATTTGGTTGCTCCTTTGCGAAGCTAAGCAATAAAACTAACAGACTTCCACAAATATAATTAAGTTAGGATTTGGATAAACATTTTATCACTTTTATCAGCGCTGCTTTTAATGTATGCATAAAAATACGAAATGAGAAACAGAAATTGGTAATGGACTTAAGTGGACTAAACTCATCAAATATACTAAAAAACAAATATCGCTATTTTATTAAGACTTTGATTTTATCCTCGAAAATGATGAGCTGTATTTATCGCTATTTTTTCGGAGCATCGTAAACATAACATGTTCACTTAGTTTTATTTGAATTTATGGTTGTTTAAATTTTGTTCGCCTATGTTGCCTTTTATTTAGATGCGAGGTTATTTGATATTGTATTTTGTATTCGATATTATATAAAAACCGATCAAGTGCAAGTTGCACTCGCGCACCGAGGGTTCCGTGCCTGTACAGAATTCACGAGCATACTCGCACTTGACAGGTTTGTATTGTTTGTTGTTTTACTATAGAGCTAACACTGTCTTTTACGACTCAGTATGACACGATTAAATTGTAACCTTCTGTTGGGTGCGCGAGTCTGACTCGCATTTGGCCGGGTTTTTTTTAACTTTCAAATCGAGATCGAGTCGGATCGAGGTAAAATACACATATGTGATACCAATGCAACAATTTGGTTCTATTGAACTTGTGTGATGATGAAGACGAAAGGTGATCACAGGATCTCCGTTCTGGCGAACGTACTACAGAATTTGGGTTAGTTAGACTCTGGTTCAAGATGACATCCAGTATTCCAGAGGATTTCTACCATTAAACATACCTACTCTCTTTTGCGATTTTCCGATATATCAAATAAATAAAAATTAGAGTTATTAGTTATGTCAAGGCCTAGATACTTCTAATTCGTTTACCTTTTTATCGTTTTTTCATCGCATATCAGATTTAAAAAAAGAAATGAAATATACGCGAACCAAGTTACTGGTAAAAGTTAGTAGGTATGTTAGTTGTTTGTAGATAATATTTTATAATGTAATTCTATATAATGGTTTTTAAAATTCTGATTTCTTCGCCTAACAGTAATATAGTTTTCATAAAATATGTAGGTATGTCGCTGCTTCTAAACGTGAAAAGCAAACTAACTTGACATTTGCTTGTTATAACAACATATTCTACCCTCATTCCATTTAAACTAAACCCTAATCTAAACTTCAATGATCGATCGTACTATCATACTATAATTTCAAATCTATCTTTAACCATATTCTAATTACCTACTCTATTTTGGTTTAGCCTTATAGCCCACTCAATAACGTGTGTATCTCATGTAACTATGAATTTTTAAATTACATTTAATTTTTTGCGAAATTCTGGCACTTGTGTCAGCTTTTTGAAAATAAATACCTTAAAGGTATATCTTATCTGTATTTTTGCCAATTAGTAAAATTCAGTAAAAGTCTTACTATGTCTAAGTCAATGGGGGGGAGGGGAGGTGGGATAACGGTTTCTGGCGGTGAAGACGGGTCATCACAAGGTGTTAGGTCGTCTATATCCTCGTTCTCCTCTTACAGGACAATAGGGGACGTTCCAATTTCGCCTTCCGCAAAAAAACCATATGATGTAGCACTTGAGCCTTGCATTTCTGCATGTGCACGAGCCCAAACATCCTTTTTTGCATTTGCAAGCAACCATTCTTTATATTTTGCAATACCTTGATAAATCTCTGAAAACGTTGTCCCTTCTTCTTCTCTTCGTCTATTTATTCAGACTTTCGCCCTTTTGGAACGTCTTAACAGTGTTTGTACTTGACCGTGTAAATAGTATTTTATAGTTTTTCAGTTTTAAAGTCTAGTTTCTCTTTTCAGTTTTAGTTTTAAAGTGTAAGAATTTAGCAGTTATTCGAGCACCATTGGAGTAGCACAAGGTTTTCATAACTGTAAACTTAAGTTAACTACTGCAACGACAACATATTAAAATTATCGAAGTTACATGCGCGTTTGCGACGTTTGATATTTCTATTAACTGGACTTGACTATATTGGATATGGTAGTATGTGAATATTCTAATTATTTAAAAGTTGCATCTTCGAGATGCAGACATAGATATAATATATATATATATTTATAAAAAATTAAACCAAGCAGAAATTTAATAAATTAAAACCTGACTACACAACCTTCATACCTACCAAATCGGACTAGTTAATAAAAACAAAGCAGCGAGCAACATATAGTAATATATATATATAAATATATATATATCATTGAACTGTGCGAACGAAGCCCTATCATTTGATATCCAACTCAGCACATTTCATTTTTTTATAGAAGACATGTCCTCTAGGGGGCGTCATATGAAACATAGTGACGTCATATAGTCTTTAACCAGCGGACCATCAAGACTATTCTGACCATATCTCATTTGTCTAATGCAAGAACAGATGAACATACATGCATACCCGCTAAAATCATATACCTCCTCTTTTTGACTTCACCACAGTCGGGTAAAATAACAATAAACTAAACAGGACAACTATGCAGGTAGGTACATCATTACAGATAGTTACGTAATTGAATTCAGATGTACATCATATAACAGATACCTACACTAATATCATAAAGAGAAGATTTGTATTTTAGTTTGTAATAAATGAACTCAGAAAACTTCTAGCCGATTTTAAATATTCTTTTACCAGTGAAATGTTATATTATCACTGAGTAACACATCTATATTTTATTTCCCATAAAAAGGGATCCCTGCGAAATCTTCAATAATGTAACCAAAGGCTAAACCAAAAAATACCTTGCTTACATTGCGTGAGCTGCTAAAATGATTGATTATGGAACAAAATAATGTACTAAAGTTTTAGAGTTTTTTTTTTTATTTTGTATTTTGGGTGACCAACATAAAAAATACTAATACATTGATCGAAAATCTAGCGTAAGGGTTACAATCTGAGTATATCCATAATTAAAGATTACCACAGCGTGCAATGTGTTACAATTCTCTATTATAATCATAAAATTAAATTATAAAATAATAACAGATAAGATAATGATTCAATTTAGTAAAAATGTCAAAAACAATAAAATATAAAAACAAATGTCAAATTATATAAATTGAACAATACTTTAAAACTAACAAGTATATTGTAAATGTGATAATTTAAAATAAAGCAATAATATAATATAAGATAAAAAAAATATATGATTTTTCTACTGTACTTACATAATAAATGTGGCTCAATGTCAAATAAAAATAAAAATAAAAACATAATATCCCATCTCAAATTAGTTATTAAAAATTATAAATATAACTTGGTTACGTGGTTCTACAGTAATGAAATGAAGAAATGGTTTATTTCTATTATTTTTTTATAGTTGGAATGGTCAGGACATGAGAATGTCCTTATTATCTGTGATTTAAATTTAGGCAGAGTCATTAAAAATAACAATCTCCTCAGTATCGAACACACACAGTATACAACACATCAATATTAACAAAAAGATACGCGGTGCCATTTTTCCAATTATTAAATTTATGTTAGTATAACTATTCATTATGTCTAAAAAGTTAATAGAAACTAGACCACGTAATTCGTACCTTAGTATTAATCCTTATACATATAAATCACTTCGTATTCAAGGCAGTTCCTGAATCTGTAGATTACTTGTTGAATGATTCAAATCGGACATATCATTTAAAACATATCATGAATTTAAAAATGTTATAATAACAAAACCCTAGAAAAAAAAATCGGCCAAGTGTGAGTCAGACTCGCGCATGAAGGGTTCCGTATCATTATCTATAAAAACGGCAAACAATTACGTTTGTTGTATAGGAGCCCTCCTTCTATATTTTTTTTCATTTTAATTTAATTATTTATTTTTAAAGTGAATATATAATTGAATATTCTGTGAATATTTCAAGCGTCTACCTGTTGCCGTTATCAATATCGAGTAAAAAAATCACGTTTGTTGTATGGGAGCTCCCTTAAACTTTTATTTTATTCTGTTTTTAGTATTCGTTGATATAGCGGCAACGTCCCGTTTTATACCCTTTGGGTACAGAAAAAGTACCATAGCGCTGTTATATCTTAGATTAGAGGCTTATAATTTAACACACAAAAGTTACTCTTAAAACGTAGACGATCACTTTTGTACAATTCATTCCACAAGTGGATAAAATGGGGCTTAGAAGTTTGTTTGTAAATGATTTATTTTTAATCTTTATGCATAAAAAATGATTTATATGGCCTTTAAGGTATAAAAAGTATTAACGTGTTTCACCACTTTTAGAAAATCATTCCACTAGAGGACAAAATAGTAGTTGGAAATCTGTGTTAGCATTCCGATATTTATGGTAAGACCACGTGGACAAAGTCGCGGGAAAATGTTAGTATTCAATATGTTTAACTGAATACTCACACGGCGCATGCCCGGTACTACTGTCACACCTCATTTTGTATAGAACTAATATGTATAAGAATGAAAATTTACTAGTAGTGACTAGGTACTAGTTTTTTTTTTTTAAATACACAACACTAAGTAAATCTATGATGGCCTATGCTATATATACGAAGCTATAGGGTTAATTTTTTACGTCATTTGGCGACGTACCTGAGAAACCTACTTGAATGAAAATATTTTGACTTTTCCTCTTTTTACTCTTTGTAGTTTATTTTACGAAACACTGTTTAATAATTGTATGTCACATCTTCGCTTCCGGGTTAACTTACATAAATAACAACTTTTTCTCTGTTCTATTCATGAATACGGATTGAAAAAAATCCTGACTACCCTTAAATAGTTGTAACTAACATAAACAACTTTTTCGGTCTATCCTACTTTTAACATCGAACAATATTTATTTCTGGTAATGTTGATACCCACTGTATTGTCACGAAGTTACGATGATTAAACAAAAAATATTGGAAAAAATCCCGTCAGAAGAAATATTGCCTCTGGAGCTTTTGATACCTTCTACGAATTGCTTACTGGACCAGCAACAACATCCATTAGCGATGTTCGGATTGAATTCACTCTTTATTTCCACAGAGTATTGTAGGTTTTTTTTTCTTGGCAATATTTATTTACCGGGTTTTATTTTTGATCTATGGTATAGTTAGTTCATACTACATATTTTATGGTCGTCCGAGCTATATAAATTTATATAATTACATCCACTCTGTTATATTTAAATAATAATAAAATGCCATTATGACACTTATTTCTGAAGAGATGGCTAGAGATATAAAGAAAGTACGCTTCACCTATTGTATTCCGTCCCATAAACATTAAAGGTAGTGAACCTATCGCCGTACCGGGCAAAAACTTTAATCAAAACAACTTTTAAAATCTACAAATTGTAATAATATTGGTTGCTTAATTAAACCCAGAAACTGCGATAAGGCAGCCTCATGTTATGCCACTGCGCCACTTGGTCTTTTTCACTTTTTAAACTAGATTTAGTACAAGTATATTATAATATTGAAGTCTATCAAGTGGAAATTAAGGTTGTTGTTAGTGATTTATACACAGTTAGTGATTAAAAAACCTAAATTACTTTAGAATACAATATTTTGATGAAGTGCTGTCCACCGATGAATACACTGATATATTTGGTAAACCTGACAAACAACATCTAGGTTTAGAAAATACTCTGTCAATCCAAGGATGCAAGGAACAGGAAGTTGGAAAACTATAATGTCATTGTGTATCCTTGGATACGAGTTCTTGCCTCAATGTTATACCTGTCTAAACAGTGATAAAGTACTAGTAAATGACACTGCATCATTAAAAATTTTGCCTTTATCTACGTCCAGGTGGAAAAAGTCTACCAAAGTTCGCATTAGGTCAAGGACTCAGTGTTATCTGAAAGAGATTTTTTCCATTTATTGCAAAAGCAACGAAATACTGAGCAATATTAGCAAATCATGCATTTCAAATATATAAATCGTACATCTAACTTGAGTCACTTAGTTTTAGCTTAAAACCTTATTGCAGACTTGACTTTACTTTGAATTTTTATACTTTGATATTTTTGAGACAGAGTGTTAAATATACACTTGGGTGCTTTGGTTTGACAGGAGGAAATTTCTACCCACACATAATGGCACTTTGTAAGCCCCCTAATGTTTTATTTATACGGGTAAAGTCAGCCTGTAACTTTTCTATTCCGATAGTATATGTAATATTTGTGTGCCTACCTAGTTCTGTTTGAAAAGAAAATTTTTAAATAGTGGTAAATTTTCAATCAATAAAATTACTGAATATAAAAATTATTTAAATAAATAAATAGGTAGGTACTGATTAATATTTTCTAATTTTACAAATACAGTAAGATTTTGATGTTTGTTTGTCTATGTCATGATGTAAATGAATTATTGCTTAAGAAGAAGTAAAATATGATTCGTAGACCTTAATAAAAAGACCCAGTGCAATTTTTTCGGACTCGCGCACCGAGAGTTCCGTATACTACCACCAAATGCCCGACTCTCACTTGACTGGTTTTTATTATTTATTGTTTTACTACATACATTATTATATATATTTATAAAAAAAATTATATATGTATGTTTATTTAGTTAATTTATTCTTCATATTATGAATTATTATATTCTTTTTACTTTGAAACTACCTACATAAATTTAAATTAATAAGCTTTCGGAAATTATCTCCGTGTAAAATTTTATCTTAATCGGTACAGCGCACAGACAGACAGACAGAGTTACTTTCGCATTTATATTATTAGTATGGATATAAAAGTATAACACTAAAACGTCTTAGTGCCTTTTAAAGTAGCATCTTAATGAAGAAACTAATTTTAACTTTGATTGACATCTCTCATTATCATTATCTATAGGATAGATGGACTTTTAATATATCTGCCAAAATGGTAGCACACTTTATATTATATAAAGTATTAACAACTTTCGAAAGAATTTTGCCTTTATCAATTTAGTAATAATGTTTTACCATAATACAGTTAATAGCAATACATGCTTTAGCTTAAAACTAAACGCTTTTGTAGAAATGAACAGTAAAGAGATATTCTACACTAAAGCTAGTATGGGGATTTTAAGTTGAATATTCATACTCTATTTTAGCTGATCCTGATTACCACTCGTATTTTATTTACAAAGAATTTTGGTCTATTCTGCGAACTGTGCGAGTAACTCATTCGATCCCCGCACAGGACAAACATTTATGTAATAAACATTTAATTTTGTGTTTGTCTTCAGTATAAATCTATGTTTACAGTAGATTGCTAAATATCTTTAATTTATATTCCTTTTATATAATCAAATTTAAATAGCATTTTCATTTCGTCCGCGTGAACTTTTGAGAAAAGAAAGCTTTTAAATAACACAAGACAGCGCAATAGAGTTCTGGGCAGAGACAATACTTCCTTTGACTACTAAAAAAAGTTTAAAATGTTGTCTTTGATTAAGTAAAACAAATTTAGTTAAATAAAAATGATATATTGGAAAAAATCTCAGTTTGAATAATGATTGTTTCCGCAACTTTTAATGCCTTCTCCAAATTGCTCACTGGACCAATAACAGCATCCATTAGCAATGTTCGGACATTGATTTAATACTCTTTTACAAAGTCCAGCGTTCTTCAGAGAAAAGCTATTATCCTTATGTATCTTATTTATCATTGCAGGTTTTAATTGAATATCAATGAAAGTCGTTATACTAATAATAATATCACCATCATCATTGTTCATTAGTTCGTTAAGTAAGTAAACGAACTTGGTTGTTAAATTCAGATTAGTGAGGCCTATGTAAATCAGTGAACATCAGGAGTTTAATTTTACTGTCTGGACAACAAGCGAAAGTTAGACCGGTTTTATGGGTTAATTCAAAAATTAACTTAGTTCATCTTGTGTTGCCAGCTTACCCCAGCCTTCAGTCTGACCGGGGCGCGGGTGTACTGTTGCCGCTCTTACGTATCACAATACAACAAATGTTTTAGTTCGTGCGCGAGTTTTTGATTAATAAATTAAACAAGTACATACCTTCATAAACAGTTTGTTTATTGTCTAATAAGTAACTTATTAAAAATAGCAAAATAAAATGTGATTATTGTGATGTGATTAAACAGTGCTAAAATATTTTAGTTACTCCATTTAAAATAAAGACAAAGGGTCACTAAAATGTGACACGAAAGCATACACGCTCGACGCGCGTTTGAAAATTTAAATAGGCGAATTAATTATAATAATTGAATAATAAAAGTTTAGCATTTAAGCAATTCTTCTTTTGTTTTTTTTTTTTAGTGAACAATCATCAAGAATTGTCACAAGCCGCCTCTGATTGCAGGGAAGGGTATTAGAAAAAATCTTTTTAGATGGCTGCAATCTTACAATACGAACCGCAGACAAGTAGTTGTATTTGGCTCAGTACCTCTGGAGTTCCTCAAGGATCTTATTAAGGACCACTTCTATATATATATTTTTTTTCTGAACTGACAATGCAGTTGGCTGTTGCAGCCATTACTGCTTCACCGGGCTTTTTGGGGTGAGACTCTGAAGGAGCCTCAGCCCATATAGCGCCCAACGCTCAAGGGCTCCCCGCGGGAGGAACCTCGGCTTGGGTTGTCGCTCTCGGGGGCGTCCCTTCGATCGGCGTGAGTCTCGAACCCGAAGGTGAGTCACCGCCAGGAGGGGAGCTCCCCGTTACGCGGGTGCGGTTGCGATTGAGTGTGATTGAGCGAGAAGCGCCCCGGCACTCTTTGATACCTCGTGTATCTTTGTGGGCGCCGACGAACCCGGGGATGTCGGCGTCGTATTTGGAGGGAGGCCCTATTGGGGGGGCTCGTTAAGACTAATCTCGCTATCCGGATAGCGAGATCGTCATCTGGGGCCGTTAGTACGTGCCGAGGCCGCCGAACTATAGTTTTACGACCATGCCGAGGTCGATCGGGATTTCTATATACTGCATACCTGTATGATATAGGCTAAACCCCTTGTTATTATTTGCCGTATGCAAAATTTATTTAAAAATCAAAAAAATTTAATTCGTAATAATAAATATCACAGGTGCTTTATCTATTTCTTTCGTTAAAACGACAATAGAAATAGGTTTCTCAGAGGACAAACACTAGTATAAACAATAAGCAAGCTTACACTGCTTCATGTAGGTATTTATGGGACACTAGTTTATTGAGCGCGTTTGACTTGCACTTAGTACATTACTTCTGTATGTAAAAAGTCTCAATCAGTAGATAAATCTAATTAAAATTGGCAAACATTTAATACAATTGACGATATATTTTTAGACACAAAACTTAATTAACATCAATAAACGTTAAACAAAACTTGCAAAAAATACCCCGGGCTAAAGTTTAAAATAATTTTGCCTCGACTTAAGTCTTGCTTCAATAAAACCTTTTTTTATTATTAATCCTGCAGCATACCGAGCGAGAGGCTTTAACTTTTCCTATTACTTTAGCAGAACTTGCAACTGGGACTCACGTTACCACTCGTTGAGTCCAAACAATCGCTTTGTTTTACCAGATAGCATTTATTTTTATTTAATACCGGCTCTTGACATGGTTTGAACACTTATTTGTGGCATAGTGTCGCATCTTTTAGATAAGTGTTTTTTTTAATAATAAAAAGTGTGATAATAAAAGATAAATCTATTGTCAATATTACTCGTGAGCTGTCGTGATATGCTGTACCTTGTAAGGTAATTTTCCGAAAATCTTTAGTCACAAACTTAGCTTAAATAGTTGGCAAGCTATAGTAAGATTAGATAAGTCACATTGCTCTTAAAACCGAAAACCGATACAGAAGAAAGGTTGCGACAGCAAATTGAAAGATGCAGTATGGAAAGACCAATCTGGTAACAGTCAAAGAAAGACACTAGATAAAGGCGGTCTAAGACCCGCTACTGTGGAGACATGTGAGAGAGGCCTACGTTGAATAATGGAGGTCTTACGGCTGAGATGATGATTATCGAATACTACAATCAGATATAAACTTTTTGCATCAAGGATATTGCATATAAACGATCAGTTGAACTCAAGAGCGAAGACAATATTCCCGGAGAATCCGATATTGCAAAATACCAGTGAAATTTCAACAAAGCTTTGTGGAACTATAAAAGCGTTTTATTACAACAATCTCGTCTTGGTTGCTAGTGCTGATACGTACTTTACTTTAATAACTATTTGTGTCACCAGAAAAAAAACAACTAGTTGGTAAATACGTATATGTATATGTAAACTTACCAATGTATTTTTGATGATATGGTTATTTTTAGCCACTCAAATGACAGTTGACATTAGTGGCGTTTTGTTGACCGACATAATGTACATAATGCGGAAATGCTATCAAAGAGAATGAACCAATATTTGTACTGTGTTATACAGAATTTATGACTTTTTACCTTGGTAGGATCATGGCATTAAACGCATTGAAGCAGTCACCAAAACGCACCTAAATGTTGCGGAATATACTATTTATTGCAATTCTAATTATAATATATAATTATGTTTTAAAAAGTGAGATATCCTTTTATTAAAAACACACAATTAATAGCAAATTACGAGTATGAAGTCTTAGTGCATCAATCCTACATATAGACAATTCTCCAAAGAATTATGAAATACCTAGAAAAAATTATTTGCTTTAATTGGACTCCCTGAAGGCTGGAGTAGTCGAAGCTATATCTATGGATATATCATTAATTTAAATAAATATTTACATAGCAAACATGCAGTCAATAGATTATCCTCGAGCCAGGACTTAAGCCTTTCTACGTTAGTACCTGAAATACGTGGCCAGCAAGAATTGTACCTCGATACCCTAAGAGACTGAATCTTAGGGTCGCAGGTCCAAGTCCTGGTTTGAAGTTAATCTTTTCTATGAAAATATTTGCTTATTTGTGTAAGAATAAGAGAGAAGACTAACTATTTTATAGACAAGGATTATCAAAAGTTTTCTACACACGTCACTTTTATTAGCTTTTTTAGGATGCTTGTGAAAGTGGTCTAAATAAACACGAAAACAATTGTCAACACCCTATAATAAGAATAAATGATAATTAAAACGATTGGCAGTTATTATTATGTCTATGATGGTTGATCTATATATGGATATCTTCTCATAATATGTCTATAACCAGGATTCGAACCCTGACATTCAGATACAGCCTAAGCGGGTTTTAAAGATTGACTAAAACCAATGTTTTAGTTTTTATAATTTGTTTCAAATGTGTGCGTCATGTGCGTATATCTTAAGAATAATCGAAATAAAACGCTTCTTTTCGAATACACCAGAATCTAGAATTCGAGAGAAAACTATATGCAAGTAGGTCTTAGCTCTCGTGACCTGTGAAAGTGTATGTATACACTTCTTCTTGAATTCCAGAGTCTGGCTTACTCAAGACTGTTCCCAATAAGCTCCCAGTTCTATAGAAGTATTTTAAATCAGAATAAATCCACAAAGATCTGCAATTATTAATGTTTAAATTCACTGAACTATACCAAACTCTGGATTTTTAATTTTAATTTTATTTTTGAATATCAAATCTCTTCAAGCAGCTTTCACAACGGATTAAAGGTGGTTTTAAAAATGAGTGACTTTATCTGAAAGCTCACGACTCGCAGCTCTCTACGAATGCTTAGTCCTGAATTCGTTTACGTAATTTATCTACTTTCATATCTGTTTACCGAAATTTTAATTAACCACTTTAATTCACGTGTCTCTTAACTTCTTTACAGACACTTATCAGCCTTCTACTTAATTTTGAAATTGGAAGCATGTTGCTAAATTACGTTCTATGAAACCTACTAATATTATAAATTTGAAAGTATGTCTATATGGATGGATGTTTGTTAATCAATAACGCTTCAGCTACTGGACGGATCGGGATGAAACTTGGCACCCTTATATATTAGGTCCTGGAATAGCACAAAGACTTTTATCTCTAAAAATTGAAAAGTACCCGCGGGAATAACTGTAACCGAGCTTAAACGAACTAAAGCTATAGCTACAGCTTGATATAGCAAACTGCATTAGTGTAATTAAGGAGTAAATCACAGTATTATACTGTGATTAAATAAAGGAGTCCCACGCCGATAACCGAATTTAGGGCGGGCGGAACCGCTGGCAAAGTCTAGAACAACAATATACCACAATCATACCATACCTAACCACAGCCAAAACACTCATTTCATAGTCAGTCATCGCCTTTAAGAAATCCGACATGGTCGAGAAGTCATGGTGTCGTGACAAAATGTATGACTGGCAGGACAGCACCCGACTAACCATAAGCCAGTCGCCCCCGTATTGCCGCGCACCTCACCTCACGATTGCTGTGTCTAGACGACTTGGATGGCCGACTCAATGAAAAATTGTTTCGGCTGACGCTGAAACGATAGGCTGTTCTAAATTTGAAGCCTCCGTCTGGCGAATGATCCATATACATTATTTAATGCATAGAAAAAAAAAATATTACTTCGGAAGAACCTAGTCACTAGCATCTTCAAATTTACGTTAATTTTTGGTTCTGAACACCGTGAGTCATGACCAACGTGATTTTATTCAGTAAGTACGCACGCTAGTTCACAATGTTTTAGGTAGTTTTCAAAAATAACAACAAATAGCGCTATTTTTCCTAGTATGAAAAATTACACTTGTTAACATTCAATTGGCCTCATCATTACTTTTAATATAATGATTTGTGTTTTGGGTGTAAGACCATTCAGCGGTTTCCAGGATAATCAGCTTTTTTCCTAGCGGATTAAGGGATCTCAATCACACAAAGAATACTTAAGTGTAAGTATATCACTTCCTCTCTCCGATCGACTGGAAATTCGATAACTGGTAACCTACATTACATTATTGTAATGCTTCAAAATAAATATTCTTCTACCTATTCTTAAATATGATAACACTGAACTAATATAACAACCTTTGCCCTGAACGAGGACAGTCTGCAGAGCTGCAAGAGCTGGTTGGCCATGTAGCGCCCGGTCTGAGCAAAAGAATGGAATCTAAAACAACAGGCCGTTCACAATTGAACAATTGCACAAAAAAATAGTGCATCGAGTGACGCGACCGAAAAGACGCCGCCAAAGATCGGTAAAGTGTGGCCCAGTCCTAACTCCTAGACAGCTTACACTGTTGCGGTTGTTTGCGGTGTTTGAGGGCAATGTGTTGATCGCAATATTCATGAATTATAAAACCGAAGGATTAAGGGAAAAAGATTCATTCATAACATGGACTCCGGTGGTAGTCAAAGAAACGACACGAAACGATTTTTAAAATATCGCTTTGTATGGCGAGACATAAGCATAATATATATTATGCAAACCTTTGAGTTAATCTTATGGTTGAGAGTTTTTAAATTTTTAATTATAAATTGGTAAATTCTAGTCATCATAATGTCCGCCGAAAAACGTTCACTGAAGAACGTAGGCCTTCTCCATTTCTGTTTCTACACCTCGTAAGTGTCGGCCTGCATATGGCTTTCTACGGCTGTTATCTATCATCTGTCTAACCGCTAAGTTAATTTCTATATTTTCGAAGTGAAAACTTCTTTAGCGGCGCTTACTGTTACTTTTTTTGTGATGGGTAAAAACTGTTAAACTCGCGTCAGGTCACGTGTCCTGATCGAAAATTCGTAAGATGTCACCCGCGTTAGGACATGTGACCTTTATTTGCATTAGGTTAGTTTTTATTTTTAGTATATGGCGATTATGAGTAGTACAGGGAGGTTAGATATGGGATTTTAATTCTATGACAGATTGAGCTGTCAAATATACAACGTCAAAAAAGTAAATAAACAAAAGTTATTATTTTTAATAAATAAATATGGATAAGAAGTGATGGGAAGTAAATAGCGAGTATGTTTTCACTTCTGCCGGCACCCGTTTTTTTTTTTAAGCTTACTGTCCGCCTGATGATAAGCGGTCACCGCAGCCTATGGACGCTTGTAACACCTGGGGCATTAATCGCGCGTTGCCGACCCTTCAGAAATCTAATAACTTCTTTCTTGAAGAACACCATACTGTAGTCCTTAGAAAAAACTTTGGCAGAGAGCTCATTCCACAACCAAAGCGTTCGCGGGGGATGTTTCTCAGAAACTGCACTGTACGTGACTATTTGGGTTCTAAGGTGTGAGAATGAATTCCCTGTCGATGGCGAGCGGTGCGATGGTATAAAGTAGCCGTGGGCATCATTTGGAACTAACTTAACTCCAATTACAATGACAATCGTATTTTTGGTTTCAAATTGTAACTAACCCCCCCAAAGAACACAATATACTATCTACCCTTCACGTAGCTACCTACCTTTTAAAAGCGGAAGGGCACTGCAAGTACTCGCTCGAATAAGCTGCCCGAACAAATAAAGCGGGGCATAGCGAGTTCTTGCTCGAATGAGCGGCCCGAACTGGGGAAGTACCTCCACCTTACAGAAAACCGCGGCCACAATAACACTAACATTGAGTAGTGTTGTGTTCCTGGCGGTGAGTAAGGTTGCCAGAGCTCTCTTTGAGGATTCGCTGCGCGGACAGCGGAGGACCGACGGTGCTTGTTGCTGTCATTGCTCGGCGTCGACGCGGCGTGCTGGTTCGGCGGTCAGGGCGACCTGATGAGCGGCTGACCGCTGGCCGCCCGCAGGTTGAACGGGTTCCCGAACCCAGGGATCACTTAATCTCCGCCCTGGGAGGCTAATCCGCCAACCTGTGTAAGGTCTCTGAAGTAGTAGTCGTGCCGGAGAAGGAAACCGGAGTGGACCCGGCTACTACAACAGAGGGGGATCAGGGGCCGTATCATCTGTGTTGAGCTTCGGCAGTCTTAGTACCGCAACTTTTTGTCTTCTAAGCTGTCTGTGCAGTGAATCCTCATCCTTAGTCTAAGTAACTTCATACAAAATGGCCAGAAATAGGAAAAAGAAAAGAGTTTTTACAGCGGCTACTCCATCCACATATAATGTGGATTTTTGCAACATAAGTACTGTACCACCTACTTTACCGTGGTGCGGTAAGATGATGCCGGATGATCTCTATAACACAGCGCCTATCGCTATAACCTCTCTCCTCTCCAAGGTGATGGACCGTGTGATCAACATCACCTGATCAGTGACCGTCAATATGGCTTTCGCCACGGTCGCTCAACTGGTGACCTTCTAGTGTATCTCACACACCGATGGGCACTAGCCATTGAGAGTCAGGGGGAGGCATTGGCATGTAGCCTAGACATAGCGAAGGCGTTCGATCGGGTCTGGCACCGGGGTCTTCTATCGAAGTTGCACATCTTACGGAGTGCCCGAGGGTTTGTGCAAATGGGTGGCTAGCTTTTTGTCCGGCAGACGCATACGAGCCGTAGTTGACGGAAGCAACTACATCTGATAGCATGGACATTAATGCTGGTGTCCCGCAAGGCTCTGTGCTGTCTCCTACGCTGTTTCTACTGCACATCAATGATATGTTGGACATCAACAACATACATTGCTATGCAGATGACAGTACTGGAGACGCTTATTACACGGGCCGTGCAAGCATCCCACGTTCTGTTGTGGAGGAAAAGCGTGAAGAACTTGTGTCTCAAATCGAGATCTGTCTGTCCAAGGTCTCTGACTGGGGGCGGGAAAACTTGGTCCGATTCAACCCTTCAAAGACACAAGTCTGCGCGTTCACCGCTAAGAAAACCCCATTCACTGAAGTCCCACAATTCCAGAACACTCCCCTCTCCATCTCCAAGAGCATTGGGATCCTTGGCGTTGACATCTCCAGCGATGTTCAGTTCCGAGATCATTTGCAAGACAAGGTAAAGCTGGCGTCCAAAAAACTTGGTGTACTCAACAGAGCGAAGCAGTACTTCACGTCGGGGCAAAGGTTGCTACTTTACAAGTCGCAAGTCCGGCCCTATATGGAGTACTGCTGCCTTTTTGACTCGGTTCAACGACGGGCTGTGAGAATTGTCGACGATCCCAAAATCACTTGCAGTATCGAGCCCTTAAGTCTGAGGAGAGACTTTGCCTCCCTGTGTGTGTTCTACCGCTTGTATAATGGATTTTGTTCTGAGGAATTGTTCGAAATGATGCCCACGGCTAGTTTCTACCATAGCACCGCTCGCCATCGACAGGGAATTCATTCTCACACTTTGGAACCGAAATAGTCGCGTACAGTGCGGTTTCAGAGAAACTTCCTCCCGCGAACGCTTGGGTTGTAGAATGAGCTCCCTGCCAAGGTTTTCTCTAAGGACTACAGTATGGGGTTCTTCAAAAAAAAAGTTATTAGATTTCTGAAGGGTCGGCAACGCGCGAGTGATGCCCCTGGTGTTGCAAGCGTCCATAGGCTACGGTGACCGCTTACCATCAGGCGGACCGTAGGCTTGTTTGCCACCTTAGTGGTAAAAAAAAAAAAAAAAAAAACCTACCTAGCCAGTATGGACAAGATTATAAGAGATAATATGAACACGAAACTTGAAAATTGAAGTATTAATTTTTCGAAGGATTGGCTATGTGATCGTCTGAGTGGTAGGACCCAATTGTGTAATGTGGACCGCAGGTTCTTTAAGAGAAAGACTAAAACACCGTTCTAGTAATGAAAATAGTATCCTCTCCCCTATGCGCTATTTTTTCAGAAAAATAAAAAGGCGGGAAGCTCCACCCAGCGCTTCCCACAGTACGTGTCCATACCGAAGCTAACTTAGTGCACTTCCCCCGAAGGAGTAGAGGTGTGAAATCATAAATAGTATAACCATTAAATTATCATTGCAGCCGAAGCTGAAGACCGAAGTCTTAATATGTAGTTTCAGGAACAAATCCTTGTGCGTGCATAGCACAAACACTCAGCCTTAGGCCAAAGAGTGTGACATCCGTTCGCACAGACACAGCCATGACATTTTCAAGAGAGCACGCCCCATGTTAAGCACACTCCGAAGAGCAGGACGCAATAAACCCCACTGAACCATTTGTGTAGGTAGTAATTATTATGTACCAATGGAACAGCCATGGAATTCACCAAGAGGGCACGCCCCATGCTTAACACACTCCGAAGAGCAAGACGCAATAAGCCCCACTGCATCCATGTAACTTCAGTCGTAGATTATAAATGATATATTTCGGTTTTCAAGCCGGCGTCCACACCATACATGATCAAGGATTCATAAACAGGTTAAATGTATAGGTATATTACCAGTTCAAGTACGAAGAATTATAGTTTATAGTTTATTTGATCGATTAACGATATAATAAGTGTGAGTTAGATTATTTATGTAATATTCAGTATCGCAGCTTTTCAGGAATTTAGTCGCGAGCCAAATATGATTCCATGAGTTATTACCAATCGCGTAGGTGAAGTATCACTGTCGCCTTCACGTAATCAGCGTCCGACTCCTCAAAACTTGGCAACGGTTTACGTGTCAATTTAAATAAAACAACAATTGCCTTCTTTCGCAGTTTTTCGACTCTGACAGACAGCTCGGGGCAAGGACCTTTACCCTTCTACACTGTGTGATCTGTTGTCGTCGTTCAAGTCTCTCGGCACTGAACTAACATTCGTATTTGACCCAATCAAACAGATCGAAACGTTAGGCGAGAGACGTTCAAACCGTCTGTGAGCTCAGCCGATGTAACTTGAAGCCACTAACGAATGTTAACGATAAACATTCTGAGAGATCAGTAGGTTTTAGGCTTCCGATCCCTGGGCATGCCTCCATCATATCCTTATCTCCTCTTTACTTTACTCAGGCGAGGTCTTTTTACCTGTATTGTATAGCAGCAGTATAAGCAATCAAACATAAGAAGCAACATCCATCGCTAAATCAAGCAAAAGAGTCGCATTCCAATATTCAGGTCACTACAGCACTACCACCTTTTATTTGCCATCAGAAAGGTACATAATTCCTCTCATATTAGAATGTATTCAATCAATAATACATTGCATTTTATATCAATTTATCGCATTTTGCATATGCCCACCTCATACGCTTTCTTTATAAATTGTGGCCACGCGACGCTCGCCGCTGCCTATGTATGTCTACGTAAACTTATGCTGTCCCGGGTGTTCTAGTAAAGAAATTTATTTTATTTTTTTGAATTTAGGTTTTTAACTACATAAATGTGTTCAGCCCGTCTTGGCAGATGGGAACAAAATCCAATACTTTAGCCTTTCCATTTCCGCGCATTACGATACTACATTAATGTGTACTATTCAAAATCTAAAACGATTGTAATTGTCATAGTAGTTAGAAAATAGCAAAACTGGTAAGAGCTGTCCCCAGGTGCTCTTATATGGTCTGAACGTTTCTTTCATATAGGTCGGTTGGAAGTGTCTCCAACTCTGTATGACCATCTGAGTAACCCTTAAGTTTTTATCATAAGCGTTTTGTAAAGCGATCTACAAAAAAGTGAAGGTTACACAACTGTTGCTATTTATATGTGCTGTATTATAACATGACATCACAGTCTGCACTGAAAATGCAGTAAAATACTGGCATATACAAACTACCATATGTTTTTGCTACAAGAATGACGTACAATAAAAAAACTCACTGTGTAGGTTAGAAAACATAACATAGTAGACACAACGAGCAAGCAGAGACGAATAACGAACGATAGAAGCTTCTTGTGATAAAATGTTGCAAATCCGCTTAAAACAATTCAGTAGCACTCACGTACAGAAGTACACCATCCATATGTATAGGAGTGCACCTGTTTTCCTTCCTCCTAATGTGGACGAGCGCTATACCTATTTGGTAAAGGTATAGCGCACGAACAACTTGCGTCTCCTGAATATGCCTCGTGTTGAGGCGAAACACGTGTCGAGTTTTGTTATTAGAGTATGCAATTTAGTGGTGTAATGATATAGTGTAGTTGGCATCGCCTACATAAGGAGGGAGGAAGGAAGATGCACTTCTACACATGTGGATGGTGTACTACTGTACGTGAGTGCTACTTAATTGTTTTTAGCGGGTTTGTAAGGTAATAAAATAAATTTCCGCAAAGTAACCATGATGCTATCAATAAGATAAAAGCTTCCATTAGTATGTAATAGGGTTATATTATTTTTCGTATTAAAAACTTTTTCTACTTCCTAAAAGTCCGATTCTAATTTGTCATCGCAATTGCCCTCGTAAAAATCGCCATTTTTCCCGCCAAATTGTAACCTAAGACTTTTATATATGTGGTGAAGTGGCCACATAGATTACGAAATGAAATTTCAACAAATTTTTCGTACTAAACTGGAAGCTGTTTCGATACAAGCGGCATATCATATTGTATTTTTGCCTAGAATATACGGGTATATATGTATATCTATTTTAGTTTCTACTTCCGTTGTATTACTTTTTTACACCACTTAACTTCATGCATCATTAACAACTACCCTAAGGTAGGGTAGTAGGTTTTCGCTCAATGTTGGCCTTTTATTTTGGTTCTTTATAAGACTATTATAAAATCAATGTTTCCTTTATATTTATAAAAAGGGCTTTCTTTTTGGGTATTCTTTTAAAGAGAAGAAGTTTGGGATATTAGGATTTTCGGAGATGGTAAATCAACCTGGATAGGTTTCATCTCACGGAATAATTACCTAGATTTATGAGGTAGACTTTTTTTTTCAACTTTTACCATAGGTAAATAGAGATTTATATCCTTAAAAGTATATTTTTTTACAAAATGAAAAATCTTTTTTTTCTAGCATATGTTTTATAATTTGTCACTGAGGAGTTCTACTAAAGTTAAATTTTTAATTTTAACAATCAGGCAACAATTTTTGAAGTTTAGTGTTATAAATAATCGTATTTTATCAATTACGTTTTTAAACTCATATAATTGTACATACATTATGATACAATTGAGCTAGGCTACTCATTGCAGACGAGGCTGTGTGTTTTTATCCATAGTACCCCCAGTCGTACCACCAGTGGTACCACGGTTAATTTTTCCTAACCTTGGTACCTCAGTGGAACCACGGTTACTTTTCTCTAACCCTGGTACCACTGATCTAGTGGATGTTGCATGTATGCGACAAATACACGTGTTTTCTTTTTTCTAGTTTTTAACCGACTTTAAAAAAAGGAGGTTCTCAGTATAACCTGTATGTATATATGTATATATGCATATTTGTCCGCGATTATCTCGCGTTTGGCTGAACCGATATTGATTTGATATATTCTGGAGAAGGTTTTGGTATACGAAAGTGGATACCCATGGTACCATGATCATCAGGTCAGGATAAATTGATGGGATCCTGGAGAAATCAAGGAAACTCTTGAAATTTTCATAAGCACACTTGAATAGATTTGGGAATATGTTTTTTAATCCATTTTTGAAGTCAGTTTAAAACTAAGGTAGGTAGGTACTGGGGGTACCACGGATAACAGACGAGGTTGTGACTGTTTTTAACACGCTAAAAGGACAGTTAAGACTTACATTAGTGTTAAAATGTTGTAAAAAGTTGATATTCTTTGGAATACAATAGTTCTGATATAACAAAAATTCTTCTTGATAATTTTAAAAAAAAACTGTATGAAAAAGGCACTTGTGCGGTAATTGTAATTGCGTAATGGACGCTATTAAATGCTAAAACGGTGCAATAAAGGCTGCTTTACGAGCATGTGTATTGAAAATGCCTTTTATTTGACACCCTATTATACAAATAACGTCATTATAACTAAATATTTTAACTCACAATCATCCATAAAAACTACGAATACATGACTGTTTTAAAATCGCAAGGATGTAAACAGAAATTACAGTTTTAATTAAGAATATCTATACCAAATCCAAAAATAAACTACTTAATATTGTTCTAATTCTTACACATTACTAATATTCTTACATAAGTTACAAATACAAACCTTAAACCTTGATTTTCGTTGAACAAAGACAGGCGCTTTTTCTGAGAATCGTAATACAGTTAATTTGACTTGTATAATGGCAATTTTAATTGCATTTATTAACACTGCCATTCAAGGAGGCAATTTGTCAGAGCTTTAAGTACAATGGTAAAGTATACTTATAAAATCTAGCACAAACAATTGTTTTAACACACATTCAGGGCCGTTTACTTTAATCTGGTTAAGGGTAAGCTTTGGAAATTATGGCAAAGTTTGTTTAGTATAAAAAATATACGGCAGCGTTTAACTTTTAAAATAGTTTTTTCCATTACGTTTAAAACTTTTAATGTGAGTTTTAATTTTGTAAGAATTTATAAATGCAAAAGTTTGAATGTTTATGACACAATCACGCTTCACTACTAGACTAGACGGATGAAACATGGCTCACCGACATAACCGATAGTAAATGGTGTTAGCAAGACGATTTATATTCAATTAATAATACCATTCTTAACAAAAATATTCAAAAGCTGAATGACTAAATTTCCAAGATTTTTATAGTTATTTTAAGCTTTAAAATTCTCTCCTGTAAATTTTCTAAAGTGGCGGTTATCCTTTTTGAGCTGTTAGCCACCGATACATAATTTTATATATAAAACTTAGCAATTCTATAGTAGTACCATTTTTACTCGTTTTTTTAAAAAAATCAATAAAACAGGAAATTAAGCCATCATTACAAAAGCACAGTTTACTATCACAAAAATATATTCACAACTTTCTAAGAACCTACATCCAATAGGTAATAGACCTTTTACAAATCCTTTAGCGACATAAAGTCAAGTGAAAGTAAACGATTTCTTTATATCGCCTTAAGAGTGACCGTTTTACGAGTATGGGACCGAAACCGGGATTTATCGTGACCCGAAACAAAGTAAAAAACCTTTTTACGTTTCAGTAGTTTCTTGGCAGTTTATCACAATCTATAAAGGGAAAAGTTTGACCACACAAAGTTCAACATAATCACAAAACATTTTTTAGCTATCTATATATATATATATATATATATATAGTTGTGAAAGTCTGTTTATTTATTTATTATTTTTTTATTTTGTTTTAATACCAAAGTACTTATACTACGCCCCTAGCGCCGCCATGGCCACCTTAAGCAAGAAGCCTACTACAACTCTACAAACAATACAAAACATTCTGAAAATTGCTTATGATTAATTTTTTATTTTCGACATTTGGATTTTCGCCGCCTTAATAATAAATACTCATGTGGTGTGTACGTACGGCATTATAACGTCAATTCTGGGTCAATTGCTTCTACCATCGTTAGCAGACAGCTTACCAATGACATGAGGTTATACTGTGCATTACAAAAGTACTGTCGAAATTATATCTCGTACACGTTCCATAAGGATGGAAAACTCCGTATAACTACGTTTAAGGTTCTGTACTAGGCTGGTAAAAATAAATCTTCTATGACTTATTCTGTGCTTGATATTTTGAGACTTCGGGTTTTTTTTATGAAACTTTTATAATTTTTAAAAAGGAGTTTTTATAATAAATGTTAGGTACTGTTGTAAAAATATATGTTTTGTCGAAATCAAGGTTTTGAGGTTACTATACAGCAAGTAGGGTATCATACAAACGAGCTTTGTTTGCCCAGTCTAAAAGTATTTATATTTTGACCAACATGTTTTGTGTGCGATAAACACTGGTCATATATGTTGAGAGATCAAAGTTAACTTTATTACCATCATCCCTCGCAGCCTAGTTGTTAATGTGGCCGGCTGCTGTGCAGAGGGCGGTGGGTTCGATTCCCGCACTGGACAAACATTTATGTGATAAACATTTGTGTTTGTCTTAAGTCTGGGTGTATTTATGTATGATATGCAAGTATATAAGGATTTGTATACGTTGTCTGATTTTCATAATACAAGTTTTATTATTCTTTAGTTCTATACATAAACCCTAGCCTACCGTTCGCAGGTAGTGGTGGCAGGTTGTAAGTCTACCTAAACAGTACGATACTAACTTCAATACATTTATTGGATCCGTCATCAGTTGTACGAGCTACAAGGCCTGCCCTTTGCCATTTCAACTTTTAAATCCATTGTTATTTCTGTTACTGTGGTTAATCTACACATTATTACTTCATTCTGGAAGTCGTCACGTAAAACAGTTCCAAATATTGCTCTTTTTATAGCCCATACTGAGTTAATTTGATCTTGAGCTTAACAATAATTGTTAAAAATAGTTATAATCAATAATAATAGTAATATTAAGTAAAAGTTATAATAATTAAGTGATAACAATAAATAATTAACTTATAATAATAAAGTAGTAATTATAATAAACAATTGTTTACTGTGAAGCACTGAATATTTACTGGTTAAAAAAACTGATCACATCCGTATATCCTAAAAATAATAATAAATAAATAAATATTTTGGACATTAAAATAAATACAGTGCCACCTGTTCCTAAACCGGGCTAAAGCTTGTACTATGGATACCCGACAATGGATGCAAAAACGGTATGTATTTATTTTATGTATTATATATGAACTTTTTTGTACATACATACAAATTTTCATCACATAAATGTTTCTTTTGTGCGGGTTATTACCCGCTGAGCCACGAAGCAATGTATTAATTATCTGTGTTTTTTTATATTCCTTTTTAATGCTTGATATACCTACTATATTAACTTCACTTAAAGAGACTGGTCTTAAAAGGTTTAAAGGGGCGGTTAGGCTTAAAGGGACTTTTACTGTCGATTTAGATCGTCATGACTCTCACTTTCAAACACATTAAAACTGTAAGCAAGTATTAAGTTGTGTGAAGAGGTCGTTTTTATTCATTTATCGTTTTTTTTAGGATCTCAATCGTTAAAGAACGGATAAAACTTTGAAATAAATGCATAAAAAAGGTAATTAAGACCCTCTTCTTGGCTAAAATTACAAATTGGCTGATGCTTTGTTGCCATTTTCTAACTTTAATTGTATGTCTGTAAAATAACAGTGATTGTTAGTTTTTTTGTTTTCTTATCATTCTCTGAGCCTGAACTATAATTGGCAAACAGATGAGTTTCCTACGGGACTATCCGTCATTATGTCCCAAGAAAATAAATGAAGCCATTTTAGCTTAAATTCAGGACATCTTTATCATCTTTAACAACTGTTGCCCACGGCCTCGCCCGCGGTAAGTCCGATTATCGGCGTGGGATTCCTCCGGAAACTTCTTAATTATTAGTAAGTAAGTTTGCTATAGCTGTAGCTATAATTCTTTTTTATCAGCCTCATACGTTCCCACTGTTGGAGCACGGGCTACCCTCAGGTATCCGATAGCGATTTGGGCCATAGTCCACACGCGAGCCCAGTGCGGATTGTGGACTTCACAGCAGATTTCCTCACGATGTTTTTCTTTACCATAAAGCCAGTGGTGTGAATAATCAATGTACTTGAGAAATAAGAAAAAAAATATCATTGGTACACGCTGGTCTCGAACCTCCGTCACTCAGGACGCAAAGAGAAATCGAAACCTTCGTCCACGTGGAATTTAGTTATAGTTATTTCTAACGGAACTTGATAATTGTAGTTCAGGAAAGAAAAGAATCTATATGTCAGAGTTGAAAGGATTTTAAATTTTAATGGAAGTCGTGATTTCTTTTGCAATTGCACCAACATTTAGATTCATTATTATTAAGACCGAAGGTCTTGGACCCTGAGACCTAGTGGAGGAGCCAGTGTGGCCCTTAAGTTAAGCACTTTGGAGATCCCTGGTCTAGAAGAGTATTGTGCTTATTAGAGTAATGGCCGCTGGCAAAAGCTAGTAATATATATTTAAATGTGAAAATGTGTTTGTTATTGCTTAAATTCGCAACGAAGCAACAAGTTGATCTGAATTCTAGCATAGAGATAGTTGAAGGGATGTGCAAATACCAATGTTACTTTTAACCCTTATTAAGAGTTCCCAAAGGGATAGATTACCGTGGGGCACTATTTCTTTACGTTGCAATGAAGCCACGCACGGTGCCGATTTTCTGGTAAGGTTTTATGCAGTGTATCTTTTCTATTTATTCGGGTAATATCGTTTTTATAATATAAAGTATTAGATATAATGCTAAATTTAAGAGCTTAGGATGCAAAACATGCCTAAAAGCCAGACACATTTTCCATACAACGCGGAACATTAACGTAGTATTAGCAAAAAACGTTTAATATTAATAACTTGAATGTTATCACTTGTATGTAAAGGTGACATTGTAATTTTTTCCTATCAAGAAAATTTTGTTGCATTATATTTTTGGTAATATCAGGCCTTGGAATTATAATAAGTATCTACATGTTTTTTTATTATGTATTTGGACTGGATTTATTAACTTAAAATTCAAATGTACTGAGGCTTTTTTGCTTTATACCCCCTCTTACGTTACGTTAACTATACCTAACGTTTATTTTCAAAATCCCGCATTGAACTCTGTGACGCTTTCATTAATAAATTTTAACTTAACCTTAACAAAATTTCATTGTTCAACTTTAAATAAAGGCTGGTTAGGCGGGCTACTAAGCCCGGGTTAGAAAGGGACATTATGTAAAAGACTGATTTTCATTAAAACTTAATTAGAATAATATTGCCATAATAGTATTGTTACTTTTTCAGGTTAACAATTGTTCCTAATGAATAAAGTTTTTTTCCAACCGTCATCAAATACAGTATAATATAAATTTAGACAGAATTTATGATTATATTGTGATCAGCATAAAAAAAAGAAATGCCTAGAGACTGGATTGCCTACTTTTCTTAATAAGACGTCGAATGGTTTTTCTTGGCCCCGAAAGTATAAAAATTAATTATTTTTGAAACAGATGATAGAAGTAGTGATAAATAATTGCAAGCTTGAAGTAATAATTACATATTTTTTGTAATATCACCTTGTAGAGTTTAAAAAAAACAGATAGGTAGTACCCAAGTAGGCTAATATTGTAAACGTATACTTTTTAAAAATGTCTGTTTAAAAAACAGTGTACATGTAAACCGTGTAAACTAACACTGAACATGAATAAAATTTGGTGAATTGTTTTATGCGGACCCCATTGTTTCGGGTAGGTAAGTATCGCTGGGTAGGGATCCAAAACGCAATTGAGACTTTTAAAAGAACTCTTACTAGGATGTATATTTAGTGAGTTATAGTTGAAAAATTTGTCTTGTAAAGTTGAACCGCGTGTTATAAAAATAAAAAAAAAATCGTTGATAGAGCTCTATAAAATACTTTCATGGAAAGACAATTAACTTGAACATAAATAAACAATATGTTCATAAGTTTTTCAGATAACCGCAATAATTCTTATTTCAAGGAACCCTAACTTAAAGCGTACCTATATATAACACGCACTTTGTCGGGTTTTTTCTTTCCACGCTTTTCTTAAGTACTTGCCATGGCTACCTTGCTATCCGTCTAGTATTATCTTCTTGTCTAATAGTCCTCGATAGACCATGCTTTGCCAATCCTGAGATACAGCAAGCAATAATCGTCTGAACACATGTTTTCGTTTTCAGCCTGTATAGGCTACGTTAAAATTTCTTTTTCGTTTTGTACTTTTCTTAAACACTAAGTTGATTCAAGTATTTATATTTTTAGGACTTTTCGTCCATGCTATTGTGGTTATAAATTTAGAATTTGCAAGATGTGGTACTTATCATCTTATTTCGTAATCGCTTCCTACCCTAAATGTAACGGCTTGAGGCGCTTCGCAAAGTTCCGGAATAAGAGTTCCGGATTATTCAAAGTTTAATTGGGGCAAGTATTTACTTTTGTTTACTTGGTGAGAAAAGTGTTGTTTGTTGAAGAGAGGTTATGTTAGTTACATTTGAACGAGTATTAAGGCGCCTACATTTGGAAACCTAGAGGGACATAATGTCGTTAAAACTTTGATAATCTGCCCTCTAGATAGGTATTATATTCTATTATATTATATTATATTATATTCAACGATAGTGATTATAAAAACGATATTACCCGAATAAATAGAAAAGATACACTGCATAAAACCTAACCAGAAAATCTGCACCCTCCGCAGGGTATTTGGTTGGGTAAAAACTAATAACGTTCCTACAATCACAATAGTCGCTATGTACACTTGTCTCGGTCACCCCTATATCCTTCCAGCCATCTATATGTGCAAAAATCAGATTACTGCGTGGCTTCATTGCAACGTAAAGAAATATTGCCCCACGGTAATCTATTCCTTTGGGACTCTTTATAAGGGTTAAAAGTAACATTGGTATTTGCCCATCCCTTCAACTATCTCTATGCTAGAATTCAGATCAACTTACTGCTTTGTTGCGAATTTAAGCAATAACAAACACATTTTCACATTTAAATATATATTACTAGCTTTTGCCAGCGGCCCCGCCCGCGGTGTGAACGTGAACGGTGTGGTTCACACCTTGATTACTAAAGGCTATAGCAAACTATAGTTTGTTAATCTCGAATTCTGTTTGATATAATTCCGCACAAACTTTTGAATTTTCCGGGATAACATTGTCCTTCTCCGTCTCTTCAACTTTTTATCTGCCAAATTTCAGCTCTATTATAAGCTCCGTTGAGGCGTAATTAAGTAACAAACAAACTTACGTACTTATACATTTATCATATTATATAGTAGAGTGAAATTAAAAAATAAGGATAAAATTAAATATATAAATAATTGCTACATAAATAATAACACCTTAATATAAGATACTAGTCTAAAAAAATTAGTCACAGTTAATTAAGAAATATTTCAAAAACAAATTAAATTTATTAATGTTTATGACATTAATGTGACAAAGGCACACAATGTCAAATACATTGGAAGTCACATGTTAAGTTAACTACCCTTCTTAAGAGAAATTACAGCTTCTCTACATCATTCTTGTCAAAGACAGTAAACCGCGTAAAGTAATTTAGACTTCACGAGTAAATAGCTACGAAATAATCTAATAGTAAGTAAGTCTCGCTGCGGCTTTCTACTCACAATAATCGTCTCAGTTTCTTGCCCTGTATAAATATATATATATATATATATATATATATATACACGTGTATAGATGTATTAAATACGTGAATCTTCGAAATATTGTAGCTGTAGTCTCATTAGCGATTTCTGAATAAAATTACTCCGACTCTTACCCCTACCCAAACCGGACTTACCTCTTATAGTTCGTCATGAACTAGCAAATTTATTATTTTATCCCTGGTAAAACATTTTACCACTTATTACTTTAAAGTTGGTAACTTACGACGTATAGCACATATATGAAGCCACCTTAGTCCAGACATTCTACATCAGAAGCAGTGTTGTGGTGCTGGGATTATTACCAGTCACGCTGGACTGAAGTTGATGAAAAAAGGCTGTTCAGCAACTGGCAGCGGCACCCCATTTGGGGAATACCTAATAGCCGTGAAGATACACTCTATATGTACATACAGATTAACGGATATAGCATCACTCTAAGGATTCCTTGTTTGACTACGGAACCCTATTAAGCTCTCATTCCGCAGGGATCTTTTTTATAATAATACTTTGCTTACGATGCAAAACAGGATTCGAGAGGTAAACAAACACATTAAATAAGTTTTGCACTTTTCCAATTTGTCGAAATGTAAAAAAGCTCTCATGCCAAATGGGATCTTATTTATTTCCAAACAAATTTTGCGTCAAATATTCAAATAGCCCTCTCAGAAACAAATGGATATTGTGGTATATTGTATAATCATCTACTAAAGCTAACATTTTCTGTCTAGTCAACTTTAAATTTACATACTTAAATTCCACTACACTCTTTTAGAAGTTATTTTATTAAGTCTTTATATATTTTGAGATTGGTGTATAACATCTATGTGGGAGCTCAATAGTTGCCTCTATTTATTAAAGTTTTATGACTAAAGATTGTTACCCTGTTATTTAACTCTACACCACGCTGTCTGGCCCCTTCTATGTGTTTGTCTGTCAGTTTTAAACTATATTTTTTACTATTAAACAGTTAACTAGTTGAAATGTTTACATGTTACTTTTTACTTTTTGACAAAAATAACAACCGACTTCAAAAAGTTGCATTAAAAAGGCAAAAATAATTATTTCAAAATATCTGATCTAAATTACAGTTGTTGTCTACCTCTCTTAAAGTTTATAACTCACTTTCCTTGCACGACACCAACTTCAAACTGTAATTATTTTTAGCTTTTTAGTGCATTTTTGGAAGTCGGTTGTTGTTTTTAATTTTTACTTTTGACCTTTAAGTGACCTTTTTTTTCTTAGCTTGGTTATCTATGGTGGCTTATTTCCTCGTACATAAAATAAAATACCCAAATCGTTTCAAGGGTACCTATAAAAATTTGAAGAGTTCCCATGATTTGTCCAGGATCCCATAATTGTATCCTGACCTGATGACCATGGCACCACGTAGAAAGTATACCCTTTCGAACAAAAAACGAATTTTCCGAATCGGTCAAGACGTCTTCGAGTAATCGGGAAACATGCATAAAAAAAAGATCCCGACCAGTTGAGAACCTCCTCCTTTTTTTGAAGTCCGATAAAAAAAACAAATTTGAAATTTAGCAGGTTTTTGTATAAAAACATTGCTTACATTAATAAAAATTGCTGCCTTCCATAGTTTATTAATTTACCTTTTTCCCCAAGAAAATCATTACTTAAATTATTTTCAACGTAAGTACTGCTGATAATTCACTAATATTTTTTTACATACAGGTAGTTACTTAAATAAACTTAAAGTTAGGCTTTATAATAAAGAAATATTATACTAACAAATTTCATTGGAAGAAAAATAATCTTATTTTCTTCTCTACCCGGTGTGTTAAGATAAATTACGTCAGTGTCACTTAGGGAAAGCTGGTGAGACTTAAGAGCTTACCCATATAGTTTACTACGTTGCTATAAATCTCAGCTTTCTACGTGTAAAAGAGCAATTGAATTATAAGATTTTACAATAGATATATCTACAGTGTTGCGTATTTGCTCTAAGATATAATATAATTGCAAACCAGAAATAGTGTTCCGTACGACATGATTTTTTCTGTAAATTTTTGTCTTGTTAACATGTATGAATGCAGGCATGTTTGGGAATCGCGCTTACTCTCGCGCCGCCCCAGGCGGACTTTCTTGATCGATAGTTTGATCTGAGTAAGGTCACAGCCTATATAATACTATACTAGTAATAAGATGATCAAAATTCGTTTTATTGAGATTTTCTAGGGTTACCTCAAAAAGAAAAAGGCATCCTTATGGGATCACTTTGTTGTCCGTCTATCTTTCTGTCTGCCTGTCAAGTCCCTTTTTCTCAGGAACGCGTGAAAATATCAAGTTGAAATGAATATCAAATACTAAGGTCTACGGTTGCTTGAAGCTGTAAAAATATAAAACTTCTAAGTCAATGCAAAAAAAAAATACGGCTGAATACAGCAATTTTCGTCGCAGATGTTGGCATTCACAAATAAATCAAAACCTTTGGGGTACTTCTCGTTGATCTAGAAACAGGATTGGCAAGAAGCAAGATGTTACAGCGGAAATATAGTTTTTCTATATGATTATTTATATCACTAAGGTGGCAAACAAGCTTACGGTCTGCCTGATGGTAAGCGGTCGCCGTAGCCTATGGACACTTGTAACACTGGGTATCACTCGCGCGTTGCCGACCCTTCAAAATACAATAACATCTTTGTTGAATAAACCCATACCGTAGTCTTTAGAGAAAACCTTGGCATGGAGCTCATTCCATAAACCAAGCGTTCGCGGGAGGAAGTTTCTCTGAAACCGCACTGTACGCGACCATTTCGGTTCTAAAGTGTAAGAATGAATTCCCTGCCCTGGTATAATTTCGAACAATTCCTCAGAATTCATCCCATTGTACAAGCGGTAGAACACACACAGGGAAGCAAAGTCTCTGCTCTAACTTAAGGACTCAATACCGCAAGTGAGTTTGGAATCGTCGACAATTCTCACAGCCCGTCGTTGAACCGAGTCAAAAGGGCCAAGCTGGTATCCGGGTGCACCCGCCCAGAGATGGCAGCAGTACTTCATATGGGGCCGAACTTGAGACTTGTAAAGCAGCAACCTCTGCCCCGACGTGAAGTACATTTTTGCTCTGTTGAGTACACCAAGTTTTTTGGACACCAGCTTTACCTTCTCCTACCTTACCTAAAAATCTCGGAACTGAACATCGCTGGAGATGTCAACACCAAAGATCCTAATGCTCTTGGATATGGATAGGGGAGTATTATGGAATTGTGGGACCGGACCACAGTGAATGTGGTTTTCTTAGCGGTGATCGCATAGACTTGTGTCTTTGTAGGGTTGAATCGGACCAAGTTTTCCCGTCCCCAGTCAGAGAACTTGGAAAGAGTGGTCTCATTTTGAGTCACAAGTTCTCTGCGGTTTCCTCCACAACGGAACGAGGGATGTTTGCACGACCCGTGTAATTAGCATCTCCAGTACTGTGTTCTGCATAGCAATGTATGTTGTTGATGTCCACCATGTCATTGATATGCAGTAGAAACAGCGTAAGAGACAGCACAGAGTCTTGCGGGATACGAGCATTAACGGCACGGCTCGTATGCGTCTGCCGGACAAAAAGCTAGCCACCCATTTTATACAAACATTCGGGCACTCCGTAAGATGACAACTTCGATAGAATCCCCGGTGCCAAACCCAATCAAACGCCTTCGCTATGTCCAGGCTACATGCCAATGCCTCCCCCTGACTCTCAATGGCTAGTGCTCATCGGTGTGAGAGATACACTAGACTACCAGTCGAGTGACCGCGGCGAAAGCCATATTGACGGTCACTGACCAGGTCGTGTTCTTTTAAGTATCTTAGAAGCTGTGTTTTGATCACACGCTTCATCATCTTGAAGAGTACAGAGGTAATAGCGATAGGCCTATAATTCGATAGATCTGATACGTCATGCAAATTTTCGTAATTTTAGACCCCTAAGCGCTGCAAAACCTTGTCACGCTTTTTTCCAATTTAAGTATGAAAAATTTGCCTTTATCACACGTTGCATGATCACCTCTCCCTCCAAAGTGCGAGACGTATTAGATGGATGACCTCTAATGGGAAAGAAGCAAAAAAGGGATAATTGCAAGGTCTCAGTTCAGGGCAAACTCTCGTAAGCTAAACGTAGTTAAGTTAAGGAAATGGATTACTCTATTTACAACCAGATTCGCTAAAAGATTTTAGTTCCTAAAAAGTATATTTACAAGCAATGCACAGATAATATATAAAGTTCAAATAAAGGTAAAAGATTTAATAAACTCTAGGTAACAACTTAACATTATACCCTGTATAAAGCTCGCAATATAATTACGCCGCAGTGAAACATAATAACAGAATGGGTGATAAGTTACCGCAGCTTCATGAAAATTTCATTTCAACAGCAAAACTAAATCCTATGAAACTGTTGGTATAAATTAGAAATGAATAATATTCGTTATTTTTCTCCCTATTTGTATTGAGAGGAGATGGCAGTTTTAATAATTCAAGATGGCGGATCCAATATGGCGTCCACTTAGTGTTAGGTATATAAAATTAAGTTTTATTGGGTTTTCAAATTCGATTCGGTCGGTGTTAAAATCAAATCTTGTATCGGTTTTAAGGGTTCCGTACCCAAAGGGTACAAATGGGACTCGCACTTGTCCGGTTTTTAAAATTAAAGATTGCGGATCCTATATGGCGCCTAATATTATTCAAAAATTCTTCGACTCTGATGAAGTTTTTTTAGAATGCTCAATACATTTTTTTTAGTGACGTTAAAGTCTGACTAAAAGAGAAAAAACCTAGCCTATTCATGGAAAAAGTTTTGTGAAAATACTCACAATGAAGCATCAACGATGAATTGTTGACAGCTGTACGTATGTGATGTATCGTGAATAGTTGGCTTTATAACAACCCGGTTGCAGCTTCATATTGCGAGCTTGACAGTGACAGACAGCTGATGATTGCTGACAATTTCGTTTACTATTTTTCTTTCTCTAACAAAGAACTTTTTGAAATCTCACCTTAGTCCATATATACTATATCGACGGACTCACCATCTTTCACGTTGGACTAAAGTAATCGGTGAAATGAGGCTGTTCCCACATTATGGTGTGGCCATAGTATACAAAATAATTTTCAGACCTAAAGGTCTGGTGTAGGTATGTGTCCATAACCCCTTTTTGAGATAAAATCGTGAAGATATACATGTATGCATACATACAATATTAAATAGAACCTGACACGATACTTGCTTGCTTTAATGTAGCTGAAGTATAGGTAGATAGATCTACCGATTTTTTTATAAAACAGTCCTTTAATTTCCTGAAAGGTTATCAAAGAAAGTTGAATTGATTTTTGGGGTTCCATACTTGTTCATTGACCGTCTGTCAAGACCCTTTTGCTATCTCTCTGCCACTTATCCCTGTGGCAAAAAGCAGGTCACAAGTTTGCTCCGTTACGATGTGAATGAAAATTAGACATTAGCTATACAAGTGTATGGCGATAGAATTTTTTTTGGTTGTTGTCTAGTGGATTGTGATTGAGAAATGAAAGTAAGGTGAGATGAAAGTGAGATGATTTTAGATTAAGAGAGGAGGAATGGAAGGGGATTGTTGCTCGTTAGGTATGGACAGTGTGTGAGTGTCTGTGACTATAAGTTATTTTATTCATTTCTTTTCTAGAGTTATTTTCTTTTTGTAAACATAATAGGGATTGATGGCCTTCTTAAAAGTGTTATAATTGTCAGTTAAAATAACCTGAGTGAAAGTAAAGTAAGTAAGAGAGAGACAGAGGTATGACAACTGTCAAAGTCAATAACGGATGTTGTGTTTCTTTCTATATTTGTAGAAAGTTAGAGAAACATGCAAAAGGGACTGTGGTTTGTGTATTGTGTACAATGCATAGATTTTTTTTTTTTTAGATTTATGGTTATAGAAGTCATAAAGACATGCTACAAGTGGCTATGCAAATCACAAATATAAATTGATAGTCATAGATATATCGCGTGAATGGGAATTAATTCTCTGACAAATTATAAGAAGTAAAAACAACTCAAAAAGGGGATAATACGACTATTATAATCAGCAATCTAATAATATATATTCAGTACATTTAGTCGATTTAGTTAAATCATTTCTAAGTGGCTAGTTTTTAGAAGTTTTATAAAAATATTCTATTATTTAGGTTTTTCGTTAGCTTTTAAACCCAGAACGTTAGGAACGACGTATTACTCGACAAAGAAATTTTGTATACGCTGAGATATCGAATATTTTCCTACAAAATTTGAGTTTCCACGCTTGAATACATATAAGCCGCTTTAAAGCTTTATAGGCTCGACTAGAAAATAGAAGCGTCGAATAAAACACGACTTTATGAAAGCATCCACGTTTTTTCACACCGTTGCGTTGCTGGCTGTACTGGCCACAAGCTAATCAAATAGGATCAGTTTTTATTTTTTATCAGCATAACCGTGAGTATCACAAAGTCCGGTTCAGCTCAGTTATGACCAAGTCTTGTATAGTGCTTTTCTCAAACATGCGTGTAAATGAAAATAATTACATAATAACGTACATGTTTATTTTAGAAACTAATTAAATTGACCACTGTTCTGACAATAATAAATAATAGTGTAGGTAATTTTGCCGTTTCATCGCGTTCAAATGTAGATTTCTTTTTTCACTTTTTTTTATTAAATTAAAGGCGCGTTCTTTTTGTTGCGCCAGTCAGAATTTTAAATAAAATTGATGAGTTATCTCTTTAGTTATAAAAGTTCGTTCCATTTTCATATTACATATTCGACGGCTCAAGCGGCCGGCTAAAATATTGCGCGCCGCTCTCTGATACGAATTCCAATGTCGATATCTTTTTTCACTTTTTTTTATTAAATTAAAGGCGCATTCTTTTTGTTGTACCAGGCAAAAAAATTAAATAAAAGTTGATGAGTTATCTCTTTAGTTATAAAATTTCGTTCCATTTTAAATTACATATTCAACCGCTCGAGCGCACGAGCGGCTGGCTAAAACATAGCGGGCCGCTCTCTTATACTGTACTGTAAGTAAGATTTATACCAAAGAAGCTTGTGCAAGATATGGTCGTATATCGTAGTATGTTTGAGAAAAAACCATCATGTTCTTAAATAGCGTTTTTACTGGCTTTTACAGAAATACGAATTACAATAATAACATATTTTCATTGAATAAGATTTAAGATTAAATAAGACTTAAAGTATACTATTGTTTTTACTTACAAATAATGTAAAGTAAAGTAAGTAATTAACAAGCTAACATCATTGTCAAAATTATTAGTGAGAAACTGGAACTTAAAGTATGCCAAGGCAAGGCCTGTTTGAATCAGGCCTTTCATCTCAAAAATTCCTTCCTAAAAATGCTACTTTGAAAGAAATATATGTATACATATAAAATATGAAAGTAAATTACGCAATCACTCACAAATAAATTGTGTATTTGTGTGTTTTTATTAACTTTCAAACTGTGTAATATTAATTATAATTAAAAAATCTTTTGACGACATTCTATACAAAATAGATAAAGAAATCTGTTTACAAGTTTTTCAGAGATCGGCAACAATTCTAATACTACGAAATACTTATTTAATCCATTGTACGACACGTTCTTTGCCGATTGTTTATCTAAGATATTGGTAATGAATGTGCGTACTACATCCATAGTATAAATACACGTTTATGTTATTTCTAAATGAAGAAAGACAGACCAG
The DNA here is from genome assembly GCA_946406115.1 of Apoda limacodes. Classification (NCBI taxonomy): domain Eukaryota; kingdom Metazoa; phylum Arthropoda; class Insecta; order Lepidoptera; family Limacodidae; genus Apoda; species Apoda limacodes. The sequence continues at coordinate 17,906,648 of OX291553.1, forward strand.
TTAGCTTAGTATTTATAAAAATGTGTCTGCAGATTAAAGGAAGTTTTAGTTAAACAGAAACAGCGTAGCTACATACTAATTCCTAAAGCGGTTACCACAGATTTGATCTACTAATGTAACAAAATAAGAATTGATTTTGTAATCTTAAGAAATTATCCTCTTTAATACAACAGAAGAAATAGGAAACCTTTGAAATATTTTAATAATCGAAATTGAACTGGAAGCTTGAGACACAGACCTCGAAATGTTTTAAATATAAACCGAACGTACCCCTGATACCTCAGCCAATGAGCAGACGACTACTTATAAAAACAATTAATTTCTTAGGATCAGGAAAATCTCAAATTGATTGATTTAAATAATTCAAGATTATTATTTTATATTCCAGAAGGGAACCATTAAATATTTCCAGATGGCCTCATTTATTTGATGTGGTTCAGATATTAATTTAATATTTTCCTATGTAGTTTTTTTAAACAAAACTTCTTTTCTATGATAGGAATACTAGTACTTGAGTAAATCCGTAGAAAAAGCTCCATATACCTTTAACAGACACATAACTTCATATTTGTGCTACACATTATTCTTTAATACCTACCTATACCTACCTACCTATTGTAGGTACGATATTTTATTTTTATAAAATGCAAACAAAAGGGTTCTCTCTTTTTTAAGAAAATGCGGATTTTACGACTTTGATACTACAGCAAAATGCATTAAATCTTCAAGATAAGCTTTATCTGAAATTCGTAACGACCTGTCCTAAAAGCCAAGGTAAAACTTCGAATTTAAATTGGCCTATTAATAAGGATATCCTGTTTTAAAAACAAAGACAAAAAAAGTTTTTCTGTCTCTGATATATGTTAAAAAAATCAGCACACAAATTTGACTAAGATATGAAAATACATTTAAAAATCTGTCAACCATTAAAATACTTTTTCGGATCAAGAAATATTAATCCCATGGTTATAACACCACCTCAGCCGTTTAATGCTCTACTGCAAAGGCACAGGCCTCTTAGTTGAAGAAGGAGGCTTAGGCCATAGTCCACCACGCTGGCCTAGTGCAGGTTATTCACCAACCTGCTAGCTAGTGGCCACTCGACTTGACTTAGAGCACTGCTGCGATATGACATCAGTTTACGTGCCCTCCGAAACAAGGAAGACCTCAGAAAAATGTGCCACTAGGCGTATATCTCCCCAAGAAGTGACCATGCCCAACGTTGCTTAGCTTTGCATGTCGTTTCCGATAGACAAATGCCACTGGGCCACGGGGTTCCCATGGTTACTTTTCAAATACCTATATAATGTGATCAACATTAGTCAATATTATAATTGAATATTAATTGATTTGTTGATGATTAAGTCATGGGTCCGAGTTAATACATGTCCGACACACTCTTGACCGGTTTTATATAACTTATCAGCGAACGACACAATAAATGCAGTATAAGTAATATTATGATACAAGTGAGCTGAGCTGCTCATTTCAGACGTGGATGTGGGACTCACGAGTATCATACGACTGTTTTCATTACATTTGAAGGACAGTAAATACTAGTGACACAGTAACTACTAGCCATATTAGTGTTAAAATGGTGTAAAATTTGATATTTAATGGAATGTAATAGTTTTGATATGTTTTTAACATTCACGTTAGTTTTCTTTTCTCAAAAACAAAAACTAAGTTCAACTCACTTCCCTTCTTGCTAAAATTAAAAAAAAAACTGTGAAGTAAAATGCACTTGTCTGTTTATTGTCATTACCGCTCAATTATGACGGTATTATGAAGCTGCGAACATTACAGAAAAGGCTACTTTATGAGGAAATGGGTTGAAATTTTTTAAAAAATCTGTCAAGTAAAGAGAACTTGTGTAGCAATTGTCATTACCGCACAAGTGCGTAATGGACGCTATTAAGATGCTAAAAACGGTACAGTAAAGGCTGCTTTATGGGCAATCAGGTAAATTAATCAAGATTTTTATGTCTCTGACCCAAAATATTAGGTACATATTATAAGTTTGTTTGTTTGTATTCACCTTATACAGAAGTTTACTTTAATAAACTAAACTACAACTTTTATACAAATGCGGACCAATCCCTAAAAGGCATATATAGACACATACACCTAGATTAAATGGATCTGTGACCTTATTTGGAACAGTTTCGAGCTATTCGGACTCTGGAATTCGAGAGAAAAATGTATGGTAGTCTGACTTACCTTTGAAACACGTGAATAAACTTGCATACATTTTTCTCTCGAATTCCAGAGGCCGAATAACTCGGGACCGTTCCCAACCCGGGTCTCTGATCACTTATCAATCCCGAAAGGACCTCTGTAGTGAGACACATTAGGATTTGTAAGTGCAGCTTTAAAAGTTTTCAGTGACTGAAGGTTGCAAATATTAACTGGTAATCGATTCCACAGCTGGGCAGCGTATACCGAGTAGGACTTCGAATATGAGTGCGAATCATGAATAGGGATTGAAAGAATGAGTGGATAAACGCAAGCGGTGGCTAAAATATTTAACAAAATTAAAATTTTCCTTGAAACTTCACCTAAAAGCACGATTGATATTAAATTGTTATAGTATTTCCTTGTTAGTACAACCGGAACTTACAAATTAGAAAATGTTTCAAATTGAAATGTTTTTCAATACTTAGTTTGAGCATTCATATGTGTAGCAAGTTTTGCATAATGTAAGTGCAATCAGGCACTATTCAGTACGGGAGCCGAACTTTCAAGAGGACTGGCATTTTCTAGAATATGCTCGTCGGTCGTACAACCACCGGATGTGTTACGTTAGAGCGTTTTTCCACTAGCCGACACAGACGACGATATTATCGGCGTCGACACCGACTGGTATATCGTGATACTTGTCGTGCCCCTTTTTTTAAGTGGTATAAATTGAGGGTTGAGAAGACTCAAGATTTTTATAACTGCATTTTTGTCGTGTGGAGTATTGTTAGATCTTTGTAAGTAAATCGAGGTTTTACTTTACACTTTTTTATCAACTTGTACTTTTCCAGAAATGTACCAAATCAAAGTGTTTTGTACTTTGTGAACCAGGAATTATAGAAACGCCTTAGTGCTATTAGGTGTCTTTTACAACCCCTTGTCTCGTACCGACTATTTTTCTGTCTTTTTATTAGATAATAATGAATTTTCGTCCACAATTTTATCACATTATTATTTAAGGTATATATTATTATCTAATACGTGTCTATTAACGGATGACTATCGCACAACCCAACTTCAGTCGCTAGTTACTTTTGTCTATCTTCATATACTTCCTCTAAATCCTGATTACTTTCCACATAATGGTTCTCCTTCTCTTTTGGACTTAATAATTACCTCATCCCCTAATTTTGAAGATCGTCATGATCAATTAAATGCAACTGCTTTTTCGAACCATGATCTAGTCTTTTCCTTATTTAAAATGTGACCCCCCGAAAGAACTCATAAAATTCTGCTTCAACAAAACTTTGCAAAAGTGGATTTGCAGACACTTCAAAAAGTCATTGATATATAAAAAGGTAGAGATATCAGCAACATTTTAATAAATTTTAATGACAAACATGCTTATCTAAAACCGATATGAGTCAAACATTCATCTGCACCGTGGTCAACTCAGCATATTAAGCAGCTTACGACACTTCACGCGTTAAGCTTAGGCATGACCCATCTAATATGAACCGCAAAGTAAAAAGTAAAAACACTAAAATAGACTTTATATACAGCTGAGAAAAAATGCAATAAACGTTGCAGAAAAGCAGGACGTGACTATATTTAAAACTCAAATGTCGTCCTAATTTAATGTGGCCGCTTTTAAAAAGCTTCGGTATAGGAAGTGCTTCTGCGGATAGTGTTCAGAATATAGATATTAACGCTCTTAACTCTTAGTTTGGTAACCAAACATGTATTTTGAATCCTCTGTCAAAGCAAAATACTTTAGATACTTTAGGGAACTTAACGTTTCCTAATTATCCACCTTTACATTCGATACTACTTTCGGAAGACGATGACCTTAAATTAATGAAATTAATTAAGACAAAAGCTTTCGGTAATTATTGTTTGAGTCTCGACATGATCTTACCAATCGTTTACATAATTGTCCCGCTATTAACTTATATTCTAAATTTTTCTATAAGCTCCGGAGAATTACTATCTCTTGGAAATTCTCAAACGTTATACTACTACCTAAAAATTCCAATCCTTCAATTTGCAAAGTTTTGGAACATTACGTAAATAAATTATTAGTAAAAAACATTTAAAAATATAATCTACTTAGCCCTACGCAACCTGATTTCCGTTGAAACAACAGTTAGACCACAGCTCTACTTAAGATTACTGATGACATTCGTTTTAATATTAAACATAAAAAACTAAGTGTACTCATACTGTTGGATTTTAGTCTGGGTCTGGATAATTTGTTAGCGGTTCTCAAATCACGTAAATTTTCTCCTCTAGCTTTTTCTTGGTTTGAATCGTACTTTAAAAACCGTCAACAACTTACGAAACACAATGCGTGTCAGTCGAGGTGGATTTCTCTACCCATGGTAATCCGCAGTGTGGAGTGCTTTCACCTATTAATTTCTCTATCTTTATCAATAGTATAACTAACTGTATTTCCTCTTCACACCACCTATACGCGGATAACTTACAAATATATGCAGCAGCTCTGTTTGACAATCATGCTATTAATTCGTATTCCAAATATTTCTATAAGCTCTGGAGAATTCCCGATCTCTTGGAAATTCGCACACGTTATACAACTACCTTACAATTACAATTCTTCAATTCCAAAGTTTTGGAACATAACGTAAATCAATAATTAGTAAAAATCATTCAAAATTATAATTTACTCAGCCCTACGCAATCTGTTTCCGTTGAAACCACAGTACGACCACAGCTCATAGTTCGAAAAAGCAGCTGCATTAAATTGATGATGTTCTTCAAAATTAGGGGATGAGGTGATTATTAAATCTTAAAGAGAAGGAGAACGATTATGTGGAAAGTGAGCAGGATTAAGAGAAAGTAAATGAAGGTTAACAGAAGTAACTAGCAACTGATGTTGGTTTGTGCGATAGTAATCCTTCAATAGATACGAATGGAAGTCACCTAAGATAATTATGTGATCTGTAGACGAAAATTCATTAACATCTCTTCCAAGGCAGAAAAATAGTCGGCACGAGACGAGGGGTAGTAAAAAACACCTAGTAGCACTTTTGAATAAGTTTACATCATGCCCTTCCTATACCGCTGAACCTACCCTAGAATACTTAGAAAAACCCTATTAGACAATAAGACGTTTCCATAATCCCTGGTTCACAAAGTACAAAACACTTTGGCGGGGCACATTTCAGGAATAGTACAAGTTGATGAAAATTTTTAAGTAAAACCTCTATTTATTTACAAAGATCTATCTAATATAATAAACACGAGAGAAATGCCGTTAAAAAATCTTGATTCTCCTTAATCGTCAATTTATACCATCTAAATAGCAATATCGGAGCACGACAAATAACACGACCGGTATGGTCGGTTTTGACCCCGATAATATCGTCGTCTGTGTCGGCTAGTGGATAAACGCTCATTCTTAACACATCCAGCGGTTGTACGACCGATGAGCATATTCTGAAAAATGCCAGTCCGCTTGAAAGTTCCGCTCCGGTACTGAATAGTGCCTGATTGTACTAACATTATGCAAAACTTGCTTTACATATGAATCCTCAAACTAAGTATTGAAAAACACAATTTCAATCTGAAACGAATTCTAATTTGTTTGTTCCGATTGTACTAGCAAGGAAATTAATTTTATTCCAAGCGTGCAGTTAGGTGAAGTTTAAAACTTACATATTCAATTGATTCCTCTTGTCTTTTCCTTTTCTATTTAAAAAAAAAATTACATAAAGATAGATATTACTTCTGAGTTTAAATAACTTAAACCGGACTCGGAATCTATTTGCAATTCGGGTAAACAAAAATGACCTTGACGCGCGTCTTTCGTTTTGTTAGTCTATGCAACATATACATAAATATGTATAATATTTCTCATTTTAAATTTGGAATTTTGTAGATTTTAGGTTTAATCAGTGTCATGATTCGAAAACCAGTTAAAGAATGTAACAATTAATACCTTTAAGATCATGTAAGTATTTTAATGATTTTAAAATACATTAATAAACAACATGAACTATACACACAACGTTATACAGTGCTGTATGTACAACATTAGTCAAACGCATTAAGTATACTATAAGTATAAGTAGGCTATAAGCATATAAGCCTACTTACACTTTGAGCTTCAGCGGAACTTAATTCGGGATTGCTTCAAGTTTGTTATTTAGTTTCAAATAGTTTAAATTTTAAGCAAATAATTTTTTAATCTTTACTTTCCTTGGACGCACATTTGATTTATTTCACGCGATTAAATGTCATCACAGTTGTAAAGCATAGATTACGCTTTGACTTTTTTATCATACCCCATCGTAATTATGCTTAATATTTATAATTATATATAGATACTTTCCATTTTTTTTAACCACTACGGTGGCAATCAAGCTTGCGATCCACCTGATGGTAAGCGGTTACCGCAGCCTTTGGACGCTTGCAACACCTGGAACATCACTCACACGTTGCCGACCCTTTAAAAATCTAATAAGTAACTTCTTCCTTGAAGTATGGGGGCATACGGTAGTCCTCATAGAAAACCTTGACAGGGAGCTTATTTCATAAGCTAAGTGTTCATGCGAGGAAGTTTATCTGAAACCGCACTGTACGTGACCAATTAAGTTCTAAGGTGTGAGGATGAATTCCCTGCCGATGGCGAGCGGTGCGATGGTATAAAAAAAGACTTCCTCAAAACACATCCCATTATACAAGCGGTAGAAGAGAACACACATTTATTAATTTTACAATTGCACGCAAAACGCGATTTAGGAATTGCTGATTTGAGGTTAGACTATATGTGTGAAAGATTTGTATTTTTGTTTGATTGTCACGAATAAACTAAAAAACTACTGAATCAAAAAATCTTTTAACATTATAATGCTACATTATCCTTGTGTAACAGCCTATGTTACACTATATATATTTATTACTAGGAATAAATTAGGGATCCCTTTTTTTTTTTTTTTTTTATACCACTAAGGTGGCAAACAAGCTTACGGCCCGCCTGATGGTAAGCGGTCACCGTAGCCTATGGACGCTTGCAACACCAGGGGTATCACTTGCGCGTTGCCGACCCTTCAGAAATCTAATAACTTCTTTCTTGAAGAACTCCATACTGTAGTCCTTGCAGAAAACCTTGGCAGGGAGCTCATTCCACAACTTAAGCGTTCGCGGGAGGAAGTTTCTCTGAAACCGCACTGTACGCGACCATTTAGGTTCTAAAGTGTGAGAATGAATTCCCTGCCGATGGCGAGCGGTGCGATGGTAGAAAGTAGCCGTGGGCATCATTTCGAACAATTCCTCAGAACACAACCCATTGTACAAGCGGTAGAACACACACAGTGAGGCAAAGTCTCTCCTCAGACTTAAGGGCTCGATACCGCAAGTGAGTTTGGGATCGTCGACAATTCTCACAGCCCGTCGTTGAACCGAGTCAAAAGGGTCAAGCTGGTATCCGGGTGCACCTGCCCAGAGATGGCAGCAGTACTCCATATGGGGCCGAACTTGCGACTTGTAAAGTAACAACCTTTGCCCCGACGTGAAGCACTGCTTCGCTCTGTTGAGTACACCAAGTTTTTTGGACGCCAGCTTTACCTTATCTTGTAAATGATCTCGGAACTGAACATCGCTGGAGATGTCGACACCAAGGATCCCAATGCTCTTGGAGATGGAGAGGGGAGTGTTCTGGAATTGTGGGACCACAGTGAATGGAGTTTTCTTAGCGGTGAACGCGCACACTTGTGTCTTTGTAGGGTTGAATCGGACCAAGTTTACCCGTCCCCAGTCAGAGACCTGGGACAGTGTGGTCTCGATTTGAGACACAAGTTCTCCGCGGTTTTCCTCCACAACGGAACGAGGGATGTTTGCACGACCCGTGTAAAAAGTGTCTCCAGTACTGTCATCTGCATAGCAATGTATGTTGTTGATCCCTACTAAAACTTCAATAATGTAACCGAAGGTGTAAAAAAAAATGTCCTAAAATGTTGTTCATCGCATACACTGCTGAAAAATGTTCTACAATATTAAAAAACATATCAAAATCTGTACAAAAATCTTCGCGATGCCATATGTCTAACTATTGTATTTATGTCACTATAACTACTTTTTTAAAATTTAAAAATTTGATAAAAATACCGACCAAATTTAGACCATGTTACGCATACCTTTGTATTAATCCTTATCCAAAAAAATATTAGAATATAAAAATATTTAAAGTATTCAAGACTGTTTCAATACCTGTAGATTACTTTTTGAATTATTCAAATCGTACATTCTATTCAAAAGATATAACGAACTTAAAAATTGCAATCTAAACGAATAGAGATAGAAAAATAGACGCGCCGCCGCGCCGCGGCTATATGGCTTATACGCTCGGTCAGCTCCCTCCCTCGCTACGCATCGGACGCAACCGACATTCAATATTTTGCCTTTTTACAAGTAAAAAAAATAATCTTTAAGAATAAAATAGGTTTATGGATAACAATATCAATTGTAATCTGAAAAAAAAACTACTAATGTCATGCATAAAGATACATTTACTCTGCGTTTATTCCAAAGGTTTAAAAAATAAAAGTCCACCTGTGCGAAAAAGGAACAAGCCGCTAGTAGTGTTTTATACTATATTATAAAAAATAATCTTATCAACCGCTGGTTTTAGACAAGTAAAAAAATTTAATATAGAATCTCATTAAGCACTTAACTGCTTTTAAATATCTACAACATCAAACGATATACTCGAAAATAACTGAAGCATTTAATTGAAAATTTAATACATTGTGTAGGAAGCATTCTCATCCCAGCTCACAATATAATAACCTTTCAGTGCGGTCCCTGTATCTATACATTCATACATTCTATCTTCACATCAGACCTTTCTTGTAACTATGTAAATTTCCAAGAAAATATACCTTTGCAAGTTACTGGCTTGCAAATTTTAAACTTTAAAGGAAATTGTTCTATAAATCTAAATAAAACAATAATAGAATTTTTTATCAAGATGCGGTTTACTATTTTATTTTACTTTTAACGCTTAAGTTGTGGAATGAGCTCCCTGCCAAGGTTTTCTGCAAGGACTACAGTATGGAGTTCTTCAAGAAAGAAGTTATTAGATTTCTGAAGGGTCGGCAACGCGCAAGTGATACCCCTGGTGTTGCAAGCGTCCATAGGCTACGGTGACCGCTTACCATCAGGCGGGCCGTAAGCTTGTTTGCCACCTTAGTGGTATAAAAAAAAAAAAAAAAAAAACTTTTCCACGATAATTCTCAGAACGTAACTTTAACTTAATGTGTGTCAGAACGATATACCAACAGGAATCACTATCTATCTTAGAGGCTATTATATATATATATATATATATATATATATATATATATATATTCAAATAAGTACTAAATTTCGTACTCATTCTTGTTAATTAAATATCAAATAAACTTTTGTCAAATCAAAATATCTACACTTCACTACGGAACACTGTACGGCAGGAACTTAGTTAATTTCGCTAGATTTCATGTCTTTTACTATTTAATATATATGTAGGAGCTGAAGAGATGACGACCAAAAGTATGCTTTATAGTTTTAGCCGTAGATTAGGTCACACTGAACCCGACTAAGTGAGCCGTAAGTGTCAAAATGTCAAATGTCAATTTTAAGTTTTGTTGTTGTTTAACTATAAGCTATACAATGTAAAATGTAAAATCTGGCCTAAAAATGTTTTTAAAAATGTCAATAAAACTGAGCGACGTATAACAACCCCGTTTTCATTAGTTTTTTTAATCATTACTTTGTCTGACAATATTATCATATGCCGCTTTCATGTTTCCATGGTCACCTTTATCTCCAAAACTAAAAAAGTTCAGCAGAAATGCCCCCCACGAAGTTTTCACATTTTTGACATTTACTATACCTTGTCGGGTTCAGTATGACCTAATCTAGCAATTTTGTTAGTTTCGGCCGTAAAACAGAATATATAATTTTACGTGATCTCTGGGACTATAAAACGTTGTCCTAAAAAAAGGTTTTTAGACATTGTCCTGATGTTTATATCGTGACTTTAATTTTCGTCAATTTTCAACAGAAATTTTAATAATTTTATACAATACGCCATTGCTTAAGGATACCTACTATTAACTTTGACTCAGTTCCAGTATTTCTTTATCCTAATCATAATACTTACTAAATAATGAAAAAAAAAGTCTGTTTGTTATTGCTTAAAGTCACAATGGAGCGTCCAATTAATCTGATTTTTGGCACAGAAATAGCCGGAGGAACAAAGAAGAACATAGACTTTTTATTTACATCGAGAAATCCCACGGACGATTATTTTTTTACAGGTTTCATGTCGCAACTGACTTAGTTTTTGGCACAGCACTGACTGGGTAGTAGTTATGATCACTCTATACATAAAATACTTTTATATTGGCGCGGGCGGATCAGCAGGAAGAAGCTAGTTAATAATTTTAAACTCAATAGTGAAATTCAAACAAAGTCTGAATAAAATTAATCAGTGACTTCAATTTCCTCGTAAATACCTGTGACAAAGGGAAGAATGGAAAGCCTTCATAATGATATCACAATAAAAGGAATTGAATATTGGAGAGTATTTGAGACCCTCCTGTAAAAAATTATGATTATAAATTATCTCCAGATACCTTGCGCTACCGTGAGCGGGAACTACTTTTAGTAAAAATATTATTTTTTAGGATCAAGATATCTGTAAAGGTCATTTGCAGTTATGCAAATGCCAAAAAGTTTTCTTCCAAATTATTTATGTGTATTTACAAATTATTGCGTGCGAAATTTTAGAGATTTTTCCGCGCAGACGTTGGTCTTAATAAAAAAATAACATTCAAATGCAATATCAGTCTTCATGGAAAACTGCGAATGTGCACCCGGTGGCCAAAAAGGGGGATAGATCAGATCCATTATCCATATAGACCTATCGCTATTATCTCCCTCCTCTTCAAGATGACGGAGCGTGTGATAGAACACACAGCTTCTTAGATACCTAGAAAAACTCGCATTGACGGTTATTGCTCTAATAGTATGGACATTAATTCTGGGGTCCAGCAAGGCTCTGTGCTGTCTTCTACGCTGTTTCTTCTGCATATCAATGACATGTTGGACGTCAACAGCATACATTGCTATGCAGATGACAGTAATGGAGACGCTAATTACACGGGCTGTGCAAGCATTCCTCATTCTGTAGTGGAGGAAAAGCTTGGAGAGCTTGTGTGTGCAAATCGAGACCACTCTGATGTCCAAGGTCTCTGACTGGGGCGGTAAAATTTGATCCGATTCAACCCTACAAAGACACAAGTCTGCACGTTCACTGCTAAGAAAATCACATACTGTGGTCCTACAATTCCAGAACACTCCCCTCTCCATCTCCAAGAGCATTGAGATCCTTGGTGTTGACAGTACAGGACTACAGTATGAAGTTCTTCAAGAAAGAAGTTATGATACCCCTGGTGTTGCAAGATTCCATAAGCGACGGTGACCGCTTACCATCAGGCGGACCGTAAGCTAGTTTGCCACCTAAGTGGTATTATAAAAATGAGACTCAAAAAAAATATACGCCAAGAATAAAACCTGATCAGAGTGATAATGGTACAATTTCATTTGGCTCCGTTCAAAGTTTTCTCCATCTTTTTTTTTCTCAAACATGCTACGACATGTGACCATATCTTGCACAAGCTTCTTTGGGATAATTCCTACTATTAAAGAGTGACCAGCAATTTAAAAAAGTAAAAAAGAAATCAACATTTTATCGTGGCGAATTGGCGGCAAAATTACCTATTTTTATTTTTACAACAAATAAAATCTAAATTTACTTATGCACTCCGTGAATTAAAAATAAGAACGAACTTGTCGACGGCTTTGTCTTACTACGCCTATGCATACGCCTGGCTGAGCTAGGGCGTTATCCTATGGGGTGCCAGCACCGACGCCGACGACGCCAAAAGAAGTGCGTGCGGATCCTCGCTAACATACGGGAACCCGAAACATGCCGACCACACTTCAAAAAATTAAAATTACTTACACTACATATTAGAAATAAGTAAATTTGTTAGGAAATACGCCCATTTTTTACAACGATAAAAGGAAAATTTTCTAGACACAACCTACGAAATAAAACTAAATAAACAAATATAGTACAATCTTAATTACAAATATATCACACAAGTCCGTACGCTGATGAAAGTAGAACTTATAATAAACTTCCCCCAAATATAACAAACGAACCAAATGATAATTTATTCATCAAAAAGACAAAGTTAATGTTACTTGAGACATGTTATTATTCCCTAAACGATTTCTTTAATGAGAAGCTATGACAAACCTCAAAAACTGTATCAATCTTATTGTAATTAAAAAAATAAGCAATTAATTAAATAACAATCATTATTCATGTAATATTTGCTACACCCTAGCAGGGTAATCATCTGATACTAACAATACTATAAAACACTGTAACTAACCATGATGTGCAAATTAATTATTGAGTATTGAGTATAGTGTCTATACAGTTGTCAATATAATTAGTTTATTCACATCAAAACAAATCAAATATTCTTTGTTTGCTAAAGATTATGGTAGTACATTATAGTTGGTGTTAAATAATATGAATATCTCGTAATCTACTTAACAGACGCAATAAAACAGTATTGTAATTAGTTTGTAAAGCTAGTTGTAGTTAATTTACTTGACGATTCGAAAGAGTTCTTAGTAACCCATTTGAATAAAAAGATTTTGATTGATTGATTGAATTCACAGCATGCAAATTTTTAAATAATAAAAGTCCAAACTAAATTAAACATATAAATTCAGAATATATTAAAAACAAGCACTTACTTAAAAATGTCATGATAAGAAATTTTTAAAAGTACCTATGTCATAAAGTTATTTATTTCACTTTACAAAATGATTAACATGGTAATAATATCGTTCAACCAGACATTAGTACATTTTTTTTAAAATAAGTTAAATGACATTTCGTTGAAGGTGTCAGGTACTCTATTGAAAACTCTAAAAGCCATGACATAACAATTCTTGCTAAATAAAGCAATATGTATCCGTGAATATTTCAATCTATTGGAATACCTTCATATCTAGTTCAAACTAGTCGATCTATCGACTAAACCGTTACCGCGATTAACAAGCCATGATTAAATCAATCAAAAATATCTCGAATTCGAGATTATCTCTATCAGCGCGAGAATCAGGGCTCACAGCTCCAACACGACAAATCGCTGTAATGCATTTCTTGTACGTTATTGTTTTACTTTAACGTGGGTACGCTATTAAAAAGTAAATAGACATGTACGTTATTACGTTATTGTTTTAATTTACACGCATGTTTGAGAAACGCACAATACAAGCCTTGGCCCCAACTGAGCATAGCCGGACTCTGTGATGTTTTGCTGCGTTTGCGGGCCGCGGCAATAATTAACTATTTCATCAAACTTACTCGTAAACAGTGTCATTACGTTCAGATAAAGCGGGTGCTGATACCTTAATTGCTCCTGCGGGCTTTTTCTCTGTGGATTTAACTTTTCTCAAAGCAAACCGCGCGCTCATAGAAATCACGGGCTATTCTTTCTAGTATGTATAAAAGCTATCTGTTCAAAATATGAACTACGCGCACACTACAAGCGAGCAATTACAAGACAAAACTTTTTTTTTATTAATTATTTAGATTAAGATATCTAACGCCATCTAGCGGTGGCGTTGTTTTCTTATACTTATACTAATATTATAAAGAGGAATGATTTGATTGTTTGTTTGTACTGGACCGATTTGAAAAATTCTTTCACCATTAGAAGCCGACATTATCCCTGATGAACATAGACTACTTTTAACCTCAGGAAAATGCTTCATTCCTACGGGAAAACGGGTAATAGGACAACGGGAAGTAAGAATTATCCTTCCGTACATTCCTTATTACTTAATTACGTAATTACTTCCTTTTTCACATAACTTCTAAACGGCTGAACCGATTGGGTTGAAATTTTATATGGGTATTTCGATGATTTTATGGATGATTTAAAAATACAATTGTACTCGGTAGGTGGCGCTGCTGTTGGTATGTCAAGTATTAAACGGCTTGACCGAGTAGGTTGAAATTTTGTATGTGTTTTTTCATGGTTTCACAGACACGATTTTATTATGCCATCAAAGAGGAAAGATTTAATTGTTTGTTTTTTTTTTATAGTTAAGGAGTTGCCGTAAGAACCTACGCCGATAACGAAATTAAGGGCGGGCGAAGCCGCTGGCAGAAGCTAGTATTATATATTTATTTATTTATAACCTTAAATTTTTTTTTATATTTATTTGCTAATGTGATGAAAAACATTGTGTGTAACACAGGCGGTACGGGAAATACAAACTCGAGTCATTAAAGCCTTTGGCCTTCGGCTTCTAAATAGCCTCTAAGTTAGTAATTTTCTCCTTACCACCCTTTAATACACAATGTACTCTAAACGAGCGATACTTGTCCATATATATATTGCGTATCTTGGAAACGGCTTTAACAATTTGGATAAAAATTTGTATATAGATAAGTTTTTGCTTTTTACGTTTACCTGTAGCTGTATTTTTGTAAAAACTAGATTTAGAAAAAAAACCGTTTTCACACGTGTAACGTAAATTAATGAATATTGCGGAAGTTTTTGGGGGAAAATGTTAAAAAAAAGTTTTACAAACTGCACCCTATCAAATAAAAATTAGAAAATCTGTAAGCAAATCACCTATGAACCCATTGATTTTTCGACGACAGCCTTTCCAATTTTGTAATTAACATGTGTTTTAGGGTAAGTTTTTAAAACCAAGAAAACAGGCTGCTGCATTATTACTGCCAGCAGTTGTGTATATACTTTTACTGCCGTAATTTTTTTTACATATCCAAAAACAACAATCTAGCTAGCAGGTCCCCCTCCCTGACTATGACTCTAACAAAAATTAACACTTTAAAGCTTAATATTTCGCAAATGGATCCTTGAATCGAAAAATAGTTTTAAAGTCTACTTTCCTTACCAGCCTCATACGTCCCCGCTGTTGGGGTACGACACTCCTACACCCAGGGTAATTAGGGTCATACAGTGGCGTCGTGACTAGGGTTGCGGAATAAGGCAAGCCCGATTTTATTTCAAGAGGTAAATGAAGAAAAATCCTTATTGTCGTTCATGCGATTCACAGGCGTATATTTCTGCGATAACAAATGTTTTTTATTAGAGAAATTTCAAAAGACACACCTTAATGTCAGACTACAAAATATTGCAAAATACAATCATTTTAAAAGAATTAGAACTGACTAAACAGAACTCACTTCCAAGAGCTTATTGGGAGCAATCTTGAGTACGCTAGACACACACCATGGGATAGACGAGAAAAAGAAAATTATTCCTGCTTTACGTGTCGTAGAAGGAACCCTAAAAAAGTTTTATTTCAAGATTTAATACTACAACTTTGTCAGCGTCATTAATATGTATACCAAAGAGCTTTAAACTAAACCGTGAACAGACAGACAGACAGACGGATCGACATTGCAAATCCATAGGGGTTCCTTGTTGGCTGCGAATCCCTATACAGGAACCAACAAACAAACTTTCGCATTTCGCAATCGTAACTTAGAATTGTTTTAAGGTTTTATTCAGAGCTTTACGCGCCCGAAATTCTGTCATCGCATCGTGTGTATTTATGTGACTCTAGCTATCTCTACGCCTATAGTCAAGTTACCTTGCTCCGTTGCCTCGTAAAAGAATAAGATACCTGTATGTCTATCTGAGTCATGATCTATCGTCGTGCCAAATTTAAGCCACAAAGCGGACGCCGATGGATAAAATAGGAACAAACTAAGTAGACCGATACTGGGATCGGATTTAAACCATAAAAGTTTTGATAATACTAAAATAAAATATATTTGAATATTTCATCAGGAACATGTTTTGATACATATCTGTATTTGTTCAGAACTTTGTACTAGTTGCGTTAGGCATAATTTAGTTATTTTCACTCGTTCTTTAATATTTTAATTTCCCCTGTCACTGATGGTAAGCGGTCACCGCAGCCTATGGACGCTTGCAACAGCTGGGGCATCACTCGCGCCTTGCCGACCCTTCAAATATCTAATACCTTCTTTCTTGAAGAACGCCATACGATCGAATTCTTAAACATTGGCAGGAAGCTCATTCTACAACCTAAGCGTTCGCGGAAGGAAGTTTTTCTGAAACCGCACTGTACGTGACCATTTAGGTCCCAAGATATGAGGATGAATTCCCTGCCGATGGTGAGCAGTGCGATGGCAGAAAGTAGCCGTAGACGTCATTTGGAACAATTTCTCAGAACACATCCCATAATACAAGCGGTAGAACACACAGAGGAAGACAAAGTCTATCCTCAGATTTAAGGGTTCGATACAGCTTGTTAGTTTGGGATCGTCGATGATTCTCACAGCGCGTCGTTGAACCGAGTCAAAAGGGCCAAGCTGGTATCCGGGTGCACCCACCCAGAGATGGCAGCAGTACTCCATATGGGGCCGGACTTGCGACTTGTAAGGCAGCAACCTTTGCCCCGGCGTGAAATACTGCTTCGCTCTGTTAAGTACACCAAGTTTTTTGGACGCCAGCTTTACCTTGTCTAGCAAGTGATTTCGGAACTGAACATCGCTGGAGATGTGAACACCAAGGATCCCAATGCTCTTGGAGATGGAGAGGGGAGTGTTCTGGAATTGTGGGACTACAGTGAATGGGGTTTTCTTAGCGGTGAACGCGCAGACTTGTGTCTTTGAAGGGTTGAATCGGACCAAGTTTTCCCGTCACCAGTCAGAGACCTTGGACAGACCGATCTCAATTTGAGACACAAGTTCTTCACGTTTTTCCTCTACAACAGAACGAGGGATGCTTGCACGGCCCGTGTAATAAGCGTCTCCAGTACTGTCATCTGCATAGCAATGTCATAAAATTTATAGAGCACATTTTGAAAAAATTATCGAGTAAAGTATACGTAATCATGTTTTGGGCTTCGTCACGACCTCCAGTATATGCTGTCTTTTATTATGTGTTTTTTTTAACATAAAAACGTGTAACAGTTTAAGAAAAAACGGATTTCTAACACATAGCCCCTTTTAAGTCGTCAAATTGACAATAAAGTTTTCGAATTGAAAATGTCAAGTGTTTGAGCTTAAAATGTAAAGTGGTCAAATTGACAACGTTTAAGTGTCAATGTTAAGGTGTTAAATTGACATACGTTAGTACCTACATTAATAACACAAAGATTCAATAAATGACAAAATATAACGTTGTCTTGTTGCTATGACAAAATATATTGAAGTTATTTCCTAACTCCCTAAATAACCAAAAAATGGCAACGTTCCGTTGATTGATATTGATAATTCTTAAACGTGTTTTTAATCTACTTGGCTGTTTTATTTGTTACTTTTTTATTTTTCATAAGTATTGCATTTTTTTGTTTATTTGCTGTAAATCATAGCAAATCTTAATTTTAATCTTTTGTATTATCCAGGCCATCTTGTAAAAACTTTGCTGTTTTAAAACTTGGAATTATTTTAATAAGCTCCGACTCTAAACTTTTTGCATAACCCAAAGGTCAGCTTAGCTTTGATCAATCCATTTAATACATTTAGTATTCCATTACTTGTTTCAACCTGAAAGAAATATGTAAACAACAAATCAACCTACATAAAATTGCTATTTACAACACCAAACAGTAAACAGAAGACATGCATTATACACGATGAGCAAATCCGTCAACAGGTATCTTTGGTAACCTGTGAATTTACTTACCCATGTCGTCGATAAGAGGTGCCATTCGAAGAGTAACACCAACCAAGAGCAGACACAGAAACAGCAGAAGACACGCTGTCACCATGATGGTATATCGGGCACGGCGCGGTAGTTCATCTGGATCCAAAACCTGCAAAAGAATAGTACATTATGATACAAGTGAGCTAGGCTGCTCATTACAGACAAGTTGGGGTTGCAACCTGAGCCGAAGGCGAGGGCGTAATACAGCCGAGTTTGTATTGAAATGCGTTTGTATGCGTACAATGTAACGGTGTTTGAGGATCCATGGCGTTAATTCACGAGCAAAGGTCAGATATTATATTAAAGCTAGGTAGATATCAGAAGGGATGCGTAAAATTAATAGTATTGGTCAAAAATTTGCAGATTTTTGCGCGCCTAACCTTTGCGTAGCTACTGAGCTACGAGCTACAGAGTCGTAGCACACTGCTACGTGAATACATAAATACTCTTACATTATTTTATTACTCATGGCTAATTCACATCTTGCTAGTAGCGGCTGTGCTTATATGCACACTGATAAAAGCGATTACAATCGAGTTTTATTAACGGACTCATATACTCGCGTGTTTCCCGTTATACTAGCATCCGCCAACTAAACTCTGTGTATACAGTTTCGCGCCGTGAGTGCGCAGTAACATAAATTGAACCGAGGAGTCGACGATAAAGTTTAATTGTGAATGTGTTGAATACGTTAAATGCATATAATACAATAAAAATTGTTTATAAAAAGTGAATCGTACTCTTCCGACGCTGCGTTTGCAGACTTCGGACTGGCCGTGGCCTCCATTCGAGAGCCTTTCGAGAAAGGTTCTCGCTTATAATTCTTCGTAATAATTGTGACAGGTCATCGTCTTCCAATGCGAACCGACATGGACTTTAAACTTGCCAGAAGAATCTACTTGTAACAATCTATAAACGCTGTCTGTATACTGATACCTAACACTAAACAGCAGAACAGTTAACTTGCAGTTGCTACTTATTTAAGTTTAAGTTAGGCATTTGGTTTTTACAATCCTACTAATATTATAAACGCGAAAGTTTGTAAGTATGGATGTTTGTTACTCAATAACGGTCCAGCCACTGGACGGATCGGGATGAAACTTGGCACACCTATGGATTAGGTCCTAGAATAACACAAGTTCCATCGGGAATAACTATAACCGAGCTTAAACGAACTATAGCTATGGCTTGATATAGCAAACTTCATTAGTGTAATTAAGGAGTAAATCAGAGTATTAATACTGTGATTAAATAAAGGAGTCCCACGCCGACAACCGAATTTTGGGCGGGCGGAGCCGCTAGCAAAGTCTAGTGAGTTATAAAATCTATACACATAATAAAATGGTAGGAAAGTCAAAACTGTACATTGAATATTTTTTTTAAAGAATACTTGGGGTGTGATCTACAATCGATACCGAAGCCAAAAATATAGTTTTTTAAAATTTTTGTCTGTATGTATGTCCGGTATAAACTCAAAAAGTACTGCATGGATTTACTTCAAATTTGGCACGAATATTATTAAGAAGTCGGGTCAACATATAGGCTACATATTATCACGCTAGTACCTACAGGGAACGAGCAGTGAACCATTATTTCTTCAACGCATTGTGTAATCTAATTTCATGTCGTATATAAACTTAAGTGAGATGTGGAACTAGCTAGATTTTTTCTGCTCACACAAAGCCATTAATTTTATGTTAAAAAATCGTATAAAGTCATAACTGAGATGTGTAATTTTTCACTATATAAAAATGTTTCCTATTTGCTAACTAGATGGCGTTGGCATTGAATTAGATCGCGCTATGGTTTCGTTCACAAAAAGTGATTTTATGAGTAAAGATGTCGCCGCCTTAACCTTTAAAAACTGGGGTTACCTGCATTACTATAAGTTATCGTATGCTTGGTCGAATTTAACATGAAAATATTTACTTAAATTATCTTCAATCGGACTACTCCTTAGCTATCATTATATGAGTGTAAATTCTCAGTGTGTAAATTATTTTCTGTTATCTTTCAAACTTAAAATAATCAAAATGCCTAGAAAACTTTACATTTTAACTGCGGAGAGCCAAAGCACTACCTAATGTTTATCGAGAAGTCCTATAAGTATGTATTTTTACCCTATTCTGTATTCTTTATTTTCTCAATCTGCTTCAGTCATAACTTATGACTTAATTCAGCAGAATCGCCATAAAGTCATTTATTCAAAGCAGGCTGAAAATTAGCACTTTTTGAAGGTCAATTTTACAAAAGACAGTCTTTCTCTGTTACTGCACTTCCTGTAGATATGAAATGTAAAGAAGAAACGGGTAAATGAATGTTATTTTAAAAGGTATAATCGTAGATATTTTTGGTGCTGTATAGCGTTTACGCAGACGACGTCGTGGGCAGCAGCTAGTAATATATTAATGTATATACGAGTTGCGTAGCAGTGTGTACCACAAAATATAAGAATAATCTGCAAACATACGTACACTCTTTCTGCAAATGTGGGATAAAGCAGCATTATTTCTTAGTGTTATTATTTCAAAAAACATTCATCTTATCTTGAATTCAAACCGACATTTTTATTTAAAAGCAACTAATCATTCTATATATTTATGTACATTTTTTAAACACTCTATATATATAACAACACTATATATATGTATGTAAAGGAGCTCGTACCTCAGTAACATTCATCTTTTGGAAAGTCGAATTAATATATACCTATTAAAATTTTTAATTGTCATTTAAACTATTAAAGACATTTAGGTAGGTTTTACAAGTAACTACTAATTATGGAATCAAAAAGATATTCCAACCTAACTATGGGTTCCCCGATGCAAACCTTACTTAATTTAGAAGAGACCAATTAATACAGTGATGACACATTGAGCCCTTTTATATACTTATATGAAACATTAGAATCGATTCACAATCGATAAAGATATCTCGTAACATATATACAAAAAACGTGCTTATAAGTAACGGAGTTCTAAGGTAGTTCGGAGGATCTATAAACATAGGAATCTTGTTTATATGTACATGGTCAAATTGTAATTCAAAAAAACTGGGCAAAATTAAAGATGTATTACCTACATTTGTAAAGGGACCTTAGCCTTTTTCTCGTTGCTATAATACCTACTTAAAATTGCTCTAGAAGACTTACATGTATGACCTTGGCCTGTTCATCGATTGCGGAGACCAGCAGTGTTCGGTGTTTGCGAGGTTTTTGTGACTGAGGGCTTCTTCGCCGCCGCCGCCTCCGTCGACGACGACGCTGCAGTTCCAGCTGTTCTGGACTACTCAGCTCTCTGTGGAAAAAGTATAAGACACGCAATTACATACTTTACTTCCTAGTACATAGACATTAAAAGTAAAATAAAGCTATGTCCAAACTAACGTTTATACAAATACTCTTTTTTATATTTAGAAAAAATAGCGCCATCTGCTATTACTTTTGGAAACTACGAGTGACATTTTTTGGCACTAAATAGGAATTTCGCTCAACTATTAGTAAAAATTTTGGTATTATACTCTGTATCGGAATTGCTTTTTGTAAAACTTTTGCCCATACCTTACGAATTAATGTACAGTCAACCAATTTAATACATAGGCCACCATAAAACCTGATCATAGTAAATAAATTAGTTTATCGATACCAGTG
The DNA here is from genome assembly GCA_946406115.1 of Apoda limacodes. Taxonomy (NCBI): domain Eukaryota; kingdom Metazoa; phylum Arthropoda; class Insecta; order Lepidoptera; family Limacodidae; genus Apoda; species Apoda limacodes. Next base: position 17,928,290 of record OX291553.1, read on the forward strand.
TTTATCGAATGACTTAAGAGGATATAATTCACGGCGCCTCGCAGCGGGCTTTCTCATTTGTTTTTAACATTTACTGATCAATAACTGTGAAATTTCTTAGTCAAAATCCCAAGCCAAATACCTATGTCTGCGGTTTTCAAAAATTTTGTAAGATGCTTTTATTAACTAGAAATCTTTTTTGAAACTATTTGTATGAATAACTTCTGAACTATAAACTTTAATAGAAAACTGGCACACTGCAGACCTAGATATTTATTCCTAGATCATGCCTCCAAAATTTCGTGGTGTTTGATCAGCAAGTGTCAGAAATAAGTGCGAAATTCATTTGTATGAAGTACGCTGAGCGACACTCCGAATCGTATTCTCTTAAGAAATGGTCATTTCAGTCAGTTGATCTTTTATGATAAGGTTCTATGGTTGTCTTTAAATAAAACTGGTTAACTGTACATGTCTGTTTCCTTCAACGATACTTGTAAGCCGGACACATCATAGAAAAACTTCTTACGTTTTTGAGTGCGTTCATTTTGGAATAACAAAAGATATGAAATAATAACTGAATATTTTTTTGGATCTATCTTTACCAAATTCAAAGGGAACTTATCCTTGGTTAAATAATTTATAATCATTAGAAATTACAAAGTTCTAAGGTGACTAACGTTAAAAAAATCGGCCAAGTGCGTGTTCTGTATCATTATCTATAAAAACGGCAAAAAAAACCCGTTTGTTGTTTGGGAGCCCCCCTTTATTGGTTTATTTTAATTTAATTTTTTATTTGTAAAGTAAGTATATAACTAAATATTCTGTGAATATTTCAAGCGTCTACTTGTTGCTGTTATCAATATCAAGCAAAAAAATCACGTTTGTTGAATTGAAACCCCCTTAAATATTTATTTTATTCTGTTTTTTAGTATTTATTGTTATAGCGGCAACAGAAATACATCATCTGTGAAAATTTCAAGTGTCTAACTATCACGGTGCATGAGATGCGGTCTGGTGACAGACGGACGGACGGACGGACATCTGAGTCTTAGTAATAGGGTCCCATTATTTACCCTCTGGGTACGGAACCCTAAAAAATGCAACCGAATTAAGAACTTCCTCCTTTTTTGAAGCTGCTTAAAAAGATACAAAATAAATTTCTTTTATTTTATCACCGGTCATTCTATTGTTTAGCATTGTGCTAGTGAAAAGATTACTTAACTGAAATTATAAACATCAGGGTAACTCTAGAAACGAATTTTAAACCTACTTTAATTCTACTGCGATCGAGAAATCTACAAAATGGTACTCTGACGGACATTGCTGTGGCTCTCGTTCCAGAAAATCTTTTGGTGGCCATAGATCTATTAAAAATCTTGACGTCACCATCGAAGTGAGAATAAAATTGGGGAACTGTAAACTATTTCGTTTTTTTTTTAAATGGAGTTATGATGTTTATTGTTTATACATCTATGTAGGCTTTTAAAACCACTGTATTGTTTGTTAATTCTTTTCTAATAATAATATATAATAATAATGAATAATTTAATCGGTTGTTTAAGCTCGTTATATTTGCTTTACCTTAGTGGTGACCAAAGTAACTAAAACTAAAAAAATAGCTTGTCATGTAGGTCTTATGACGGAGCCGAAACTTAGGTAGAAAACTGTTCAACTAAACAAGATAATCCTGACGTGTTATTTTCCTTGCAATGGGCATAGGATGTCAAATCAACAAGAGAACCCTGTTTGTTGTGTTTGGGATCGTTAAATTGGTCTTGACAGACCATACGCAGCGATCAGTGATCAGGCATTGAATATTTCTGTATTTTACTTAATAAATAAATAAATAAATGAGTAATAATGAACAAATTAAAAGTACAACTTTACTTTTTAGTTAAAAAAATTATAAATAAATACTTGGTTTTAATGTTTCTTATTTAAATTTTATAACATTTGTTTTAGGGTCGGGGCTGGGAAAACACTAATTGGCAAGCTGAGACTGACAGCGTCACAAAAAAGAGTTGCACGCTAGTAAATACGTATAACCCAACATACAAACAATCACACACATAATTAAGCAAGTAATTTTCTGCTTACTACATTCTTACGGACTATTTTTACGTATAAATTATTACTTTATAACCCGATGGACCATTATCAGATCCGTAAGAAGAATTAATTTACATTTTATTTTTATTTTATTTATTATACTTGACCCCTTTTTTATTTGTGTTTTTACTCTACTTTTTTTTAAACTATCATTAATACCGCTATAATAAATATAATACATTACATTAGTGTCATAAAAAATATGTTAAAAATGTTTATATAGACAAAAAATACGCCGAGAATAAAAGAGAGACGCTGATTTAGAAACGTAATTTGATTTATCCTGTTATAACATTTTCTGTGTATTAATCTTAAGAACGCCTATTCTATTAATATTCTGTCGACATAAAACTCTAACAACACAGAGCGTGCGCTCGTAAAGAGGGCATTTAAAATACGACCGCAATATGTCAGCAGAATTACACTTAAATAAATATCTTTATTTGCCCATTGTATAACCCTGTATAAAACTATCTATTCATAATTTTTTGTAAAGTTTAAGAATCCCAAAAAATCTATTGTCTAATTTAATTTAATATGCATCACTTTGCTGAGATTTTTTTTTTTAAATAGACTTGGATTATTGGAGTTAAGTCGTAACCATGTTTTAGTGTAAATAGTTTTGACTAAATAAATGAACCTTTAGTGAGAAAAAAACTGGTTCAACAAATTTGGATAAGTGTTCATGTTTAATTAATTAACGAATATAGCTTTCATTAATAATTTTCACTAAACACTACTCTCCTGAAAAGCAATTCACAACCTTATTCGCTATCTGGTCAACGTCATCATTACATAGATATCATTTTACTGTTTTTGCATATCATATAGAATTCGTTTGTTATCGAGATAGTTACAACAAGTTGAAAAAGGGGGCCGAACTTAATGATTGCATGTAAGGACAACTTTGTTGCCACCTCCTTGGCTTTAATACCAGCTAATAAAATCCGAATAAAATAGCCAAACATTTTCTTTATGTTATAAAGTTAGGAACTTTTGAAGAACAACCTAAACGTATATTTATAACTTACTAGCTTTTCTCGCGGTTTCAGCCGCCCTAAATTCGGTTGTGGAATGTAGGATTTCAATGGCAACTCCTCAATTATTGAAAAAATTGACTCATACATAACATTTTAAAGTAGCCTTTGTTCTTCCCCGGGACTCAAACTATCTATATGCCTTTCGGCAATCGGTACAGGGTTTAAGCGTGAAGCGTAACACACAGACAGACTGAGAGAGATACTTTCGCATTAAAATATTAGTATGGATATTGAGCAATGTTAGGACTTACTCATGAGGCGTATGAAACTTGAATTTCTTCCGCTTGTTTCTAGCGATTTCATGTTCACACCAATGAGAAGGTAGCTCCTCGCCTGAACTGCCCACGATCGATGCTTCCTCTGAAAATATAAGAACAAGAAACTTAATTATTTTGTTAAATCATACACCAAACTAAAAATTATATAAATTTACGTATAACACATTTATATTTTTTTATGTATGACCAAGCATAATTTTACAAAGTGTTCTGTTTTTGATTTTCTTTTTCCTTAAAAGTATAGAAACAAGGATTTGATCGATTTCCTCTCGATCGACTGAACTTTCACCTGTACACCAGTTGTATTGAAATTTGTCGCACATGTCGTTCAGATGTAATTAACGGAATTATGACCGAGATAATTTGATGATGGGGACGGAAGATACTTCAGGGAACTCCTCAACGGTTTACAGCAGCTACCTTATTTAAGCACTTTAGACTTTATTAGATTCTTCTAAATATCTTTTTGTATTCGTGCATTTTATTAAGCACTAAAGGTGAAAACTTTTTAACAAAAAAGAAAGTAAAAAGCGAAAAATAAATGACTCTTTTAAGTCCTAATAACTAAGCTTATAACTAATGCAGTTTTTGGCAAAGCGCGAGGAATGCCACTGGTATTGCACACGTTCATAGGTTACGATGACCGCTTAGCATCAGGCAGACCGTAAGCTTATTTGCCACCTAGGTGGTACAAAAAATATGTAAATATAGTTATTTACATTCGGCACCGAACAAACAATCAACGAAACATCACATTAAACTAATATGGTAACATACCTAACTTATATTTAAACGAGCAATTCCTGTACATATATTTACGTATCTCGGAAACGGCTCTAAACATTTGGATGAAATTCGGTATTTATATAAAGTTTTGCATTTTAAGTTTAACTATATAGTTTTTTTTTTTTTATATATATATGTAAATTAAACTATTTCGAAAAAAAACAGTTGGCCAGTTAATAAATAACTAATTGACAAACACTGATGACGCTTTGGCATTCAGAACCGAAATATTTGTTTGTATCAAATTGTAATATTATTTTTTGTTTCGCGCGCACCGTGCTGCTTCATGGGACAACACATGAGCGCGCTCACCAAAAATTTAACTAAATGTTCATTTTAAACATACTTGCGAATAAAGCAGCCTTTACTGCACCGTTTTCAGCATCTTAATAGCGTCCATTAAGCACTTAGTAATAACAATTACCGTAGAAGTGCCTTTTTCTATAGATATTTTTTTAAATTTTAGTTAGAATAAATGATGTCTATGAGATTATTCTTATTTTTGGATCCAACGTGTTTGTTAAAAACATATCAAAACTATAAGGTTCTATTAAATATCAACTTTCTTCAACATTTTCACACTATTTAAGTTTTTATTGTACTTCAAGGGTGTTAAAAACAGTCGCATGGCTCGTAAGCTCTGCTCAATGCACACTCGGCTGAATTACACCCTCGCCTTCAGCTCGGGCTGCAACCTACGACCTCGTCTGTAATTAGCGGCGTAGCTCACTTGTATCATAATGTGCTATTCCTATATTTTTATAATAAACACTCTATGGTGTTTTTAATCGCAGGTTACATGTTATGTTAAAATTTAAAAACCTATACAAAAAATATAATTTAATGATTAAAAATAAACTTTTAAATAAATAAGTAACTCAACTTCGTTTCAACGACGAATTGCATCGGCTGAAAATTACTATATTAGTTTACGTTACGAGCTAAGTTTTTAATACAAAAAAAAATGTAGTTTATTTTCGCTTTTCAGTTGATTTTTTGTAAAAAAGTTTTTATTGATAAATTACTATTCTTATCGTTTAAAGAAATAATTACGACAACCCTTGTTGCCGTTATCGCTGCCGCATAGTCGTTTCTCACAAAAGAACGGATTTAACTACCTTTCCCCCATTTTCTTATTTTTCCCGCCCCATTTGCCACTAGCAACGGTTGCCATTCACTTGAACGATGAATTAAATCTGACCCTATTGCCCAACGTCCCAAAAACAAAAGAGGTTTCATGTAGCATAGTTTATAGGGTTCATATCCAAAGAGCAAAACGGTGCCTAGTCTGTCCCATACATTAATATATATTCACAGTCTGTACATCTGTCTGTCCGTATGTCACGCCCAATGGTGGCTCTAGCTGTTACATCTTATTATCTTTAGCGGTAATTGATAATTACTCTTATGAAATACTGACCGTCGGGTACGTGACTGCGCAGTAGGAGTAGAAGCGGATGGGTGCGCGCGCGTCGGCTTGCCTGCTCTGCGTGTAACGCGCGCGCCTTGCGCTCTACCATCGCGATCAGCACCGCTTCCAGCCTCACCGCACCACCTTCCTCTGTACATACTGCTTTGTCCACCCTCTGAAATCAAGAAACCAAACTGAATAACTACTTTAATACTAAAAATTGTTATATTGTTACTTTTATCTTTAAATTCAATTTCGTTTAAAATTTAGTTTCTGTGACCCAAGCATTACGTTTTATTATTGAATTAGGTATTTATTACTATTTATTTTTTATAATAATTATATATTTTCTTATAATTATTGTAATTATTATTTTAGTAATATAAAAAGCATTGTATGCAACTGAACTAAATTTGTCTTTTTGACACTCGGTAAAAGCTGCTATTGGTTCAACTAATTTAAAAAATTATTACTCATGTTAAAAAGTTCTCATATTCACAACAATCGTATTAAAAGGCAAAAAAACTTTACCAATATAGTTTTTTAATAACTGATACCGAGCAGACCAATTTTAATACAAACCAACGATTTACGGATTTTTCACCATCGCAAAATAGTGAAAAGAATAGATATGTATTTATAAAGTAATAGAGCACGTTTGTTATTTAGGTCCACACCTATCTGTCTAGAATTTATCTATCTCATTACATCGGGCTCGGCTCGCACGTTATATCATAATATTATCATGTCGTCTAGGACTACGACTGAAATAGAGAGCTCATAGATTGTTATTATAGAAATAACTATATATACCTACAATATTTCCCATTTAATGTTGTGTATCTTATATATTTTATTCATTTTTTATTTAAGTAAAAACTGCTAAGCGGCACTGAAAACTTTTTGTGATGGGTAAAAAATTATAAACTCGCGCAGGCTGATTGAAAATTCGTAAGACGGAAACCATAATGCCACATCATAAAAATTCGTGAAACGGAAACCATAATACCATGCCTATTATAATTTTGAAGTGAAAACGGCTTTAGCGGCGTTGTCCACTTTTTTGTGATGGGAAAAAAATGTAAAACTCTATGAGACGAATAAGAAGAAAGAAGAAATTGGGTTGATACAAAGATGAAAGTGCGGATTACACATGTTAAAATGTTTTATCCAGGTTTTATGTATTTGCTTCTGCCGGCTCTCCCGGAGTGCAAGCCGTTTTTTTTTCATTCAGTCATTATTATGTTAAAGTTATTATTATATTGAGAAGTACTAGTATGTACTTGTTTAAGTTTAAGTAATATATAAGGTGCGTAGTAAAAGGTATATCAATACCAAGCTTTAAGTACGTGAGTATCTATTTCCTACCACAAACACAAACGTTGTATATAAATTTTCTCAGTAGAGCTATGAAGCTGGTGTCCGGGAAACCGGAAACAGGAAATGGACTTACTTCGGCGGCGGGGTGTCGCATGGTGAGCTCGCGACCAGCCCATGTGGGTGATCATCGCCCTGCGCCCAATGCTTTTGCACTCCACCCCACAACTGTTAACAAATATATATATACAAACTTGAACGAATATATTAAAATCGTGACTATAGATGTCAAGTTGGTTTAAAACTAATTTAACTGGTGGGTTTAATAGTACATTGTGTTTTAAGGGCGGTAAGTAGAATATTACTAACGAGAGGGTATTTAGAAGCATAAGGCCAAAGGCCGAAGTCTTTTCGAGTAATGACTCGAGTTTGTAATTATTTACCGCCCATGTTACACACAATGTTTTTCATCACATTTGCGAGTAAACAAATTAAAATATGAGGTGAAAAACATTGTGTGTAACATGGGCGGTAAAAAATTACCTACTTAAAAATTAACTTTAATTTTTTTAAAACAAATAAAAGTTTTTCCAGATACCTTAGTGTGTAAATATTTACAGTCATTAGGTTCATAAATAATTTTTTATATATTTTCTCCCGTAAGAACGTACCTTTGATTTTTTACTCACATACCCAAATGATTTAATTTTCAAATATGCTGTTAATTTTATATACCTACTGTTCAATATTAATGGAATTTTCGGAAGGTAAACTATAAGGACATTCTCTGCAATCGAACTTATTTTCTTGTTTCTTCAGGTAATAAACCATACTTATCTATAGGCTTCGGGGGTAACAGCATTAATTTATTTCTTAACTTAGTTGTAAATAAAGAAACTCACCAAAATAAAAATGGTGGAAACAGAAGTGTAGCCATTTAGCGATATCTGGAGAATTTATGAATGAAAAAGTTTTAGCTAAAGTTAAAACTTTATGGTCGCTAGTGACGTTATAAGTTCACACGATTTCAATGTGACGACTGTAGTTTTGATTTTTGACCACCGGGTCAGATACATTCTTGCACTATTTACTAATTACTCGCTTGGCGCTCAGTGCATATCTTAATCCACAGATGGCACTTTTTTAAACACTTGATAAATAGATAAAACAGTACGTAAAAAGTTTTATCGTACAAGTAGAGCGCGCACGGTGCGTTCAATGACGTAATGAATCATATCGCCCGTGGGTTTTATAAACTCCCGCTTTGCCTTGAGGTAAGAAGAATTTCCAAACGAAAGGGAGTAATTAAGTTCTTAGCACCCGCACGTAATGATGCTATTTACGATTAAGTGTGATGAAAAAAAATTTTCTTGGTTTTAAAACATTTAGTAGTTTAAAATGATTGACAACTAAAATTTTTTTTTATCAGAGCTTAGTGTTCATTACGACATCAAATTCCCCATCTGTGAGTTTTACTGTCATTTTTCTGTTTCTTAAATACACACCGTATTAACATAGAAAACAAACTATAGTATTTTTTCCACACCGCCTTTGTGTTGTGTGTCGTTGGAGAGGTTTTTTAAATTTTTTTTCTCCCTTTGAGATACAGAACCCTAAAAATTATGTTTGACCTTTCTGCACTTCCTGTTATGACGTCATAGATCGCAAGAGTGTGCGTGAACTGAAAAAGATGCAGACCGCCCTGGACCCTCAGTACAACTTGCGCTAGCATTAAAACTCTTAGTTGAATTTAATCAAAATAAACTGTATTTGACAGACTCAAATTCACGTCAACACAACCAATACCTTTCAAATCATATAGATATTTTGTCAGTGGAAAATGAATATATAAACCAAGAGACAGGCTCTTCTGTTGATGTGAGTGCTTGAAACATTTGTGGTTTTATCCAATATGCGAACACGAGTATACTGGATTAGTGGCTCTCTCGGGAAATTTATTTAAATACATATTGAGAAAGGATTTTCGACATTATTCCTAGTTAATATTATGTAGTAGGTATCTTTTTGTTTGGCTAGGTATATGTTGTTTACATGTCAATATATTGATAACTATAATCTATTAGGGTTCCGTAACCAAAGAGTGCAAACGGAGCCCTATTACTAAACCACAGATTATATAATACTATACTAGTAACTAAACCTAAGCTGTCTGTGTGTCTGTCTGTCTGTCCAACCCTTTAATGGCTCCAACTTTCAGACCGAAATAGATAGAAGCCTTAAATGTCGTAAACAATCGTAAACAACAGCATTAAACTTTCAAACTTGCCGTAATTATAGTGTGAGCTCTACAGCATAACAACAAATAATAAAATCTAGCCAAGTGTGAGTCAGGCCCGAGTCATTACCATCTTAAATTACCGTTACAGCGCCATGTAGCAATTATTAAGACGGTACCTAATATATGTGTTTGTTGGAAACGATATTCAAAGTTAAGCAACGTCGAGCTTGGTCAGTTATTGGATGTGTGCCCGCTTATCGGCACACATTTTTTTGTTTTCGTAAATTACGTAAATAGTAGTTCAAAACCCACGGTACACTTGTCCTACTCGCACTTGACCGATTTTATTTTAAATACATATGGACTTCGTCGGGGTAAATTGTAGTTGGTAAAAGATGAATATTGTACCATTTCTAAACCTAACTGCCTTTTAGTTCGGGTCCCTTAAAAAAGTAATGACTTTCATCATTGATTTTTTTTTATTGCAGAAACCTCGTTCGGAATACAAACGTGTGAAATTGTGTTTTTATTATTAAAAGGAGAGATAATGATTAATTCACATATAAAAGTTGTGTAATTTTAAATATAATTTTAAAATATTTTCTTTGAAAATTAATGTTTTGTGTATTTATTAAGTTTTTTTTCCATGCGGATTTGTATGATTGATGTACTAGGACTTTATAGGTCACTTATAATTGTGATTTTAATATAAGGCTGAAGTCTTGATAGACTGACTGTCCAACTGATCCATCATAGCTAACCTAATCTAACCAAAACCGCTGAAGAAACCAGAACCGCACATGTACATAAGGTTTCTGTTGTGATGTACGCCTTGAGTTGAAGCTTGCAAGGGTCGGAGACTTTGATATTTTCGCATTATCTTGGAACTATGATACTTGTACGGGACTTGTGTCCTCTCGCTTTCTCAGTTTGGGTCACAATTGCGACGATCAGTTTTGAGTCACAATTCCACACAAAACAACCATATTTCAGGTCTGTTTCTCATTTTGTTTACGAGATATAGACCCGTTGTGACAAATTTGGACAGACGGACACACAGACAGGTCAGTAACAGCAATAAAGCTTAGTTTTGCCTAACCCTTAACCTAATCCTAAAAATTAATATAAAGCTAACACTAATTAGGATAATACACCATTAAAACCGAATTTTCGGATCGTGCCGTATGATAATAATTGTTTTTTAACGTGTATTTCAAAACATAACTGTATTTAATTGCTTTTATTGAAAATGAAACAAAAACATTGAACTGTAAACAAGTTGATTCAAATTAACTTGTTCGCATTGTTGGAACTCCGTTTGAATACCGCGTTCATATTGATTTTCTATAATAGCTTCGTCTTTATTCAAGTAGCGTTTGAACTTTCAAGTAACAACAGATAAAGTTCCTAATGTTTTTAAACCTATAACTATTCAGGTTCTCTCTTCTTTTTTTATGGTTCCGTATTCGAAATGAAAAACCTTTATTCTCGTAAGATCACACGTGACCGTGACGCAAAACTCGTGTGTTTGTTTGGATGTATTTTTGGATTTTTAAGATCATTAAACGTAGAAAATTTTATTTCATTTTTAATATAGTATATCAAAAAGTTAAATAAAAATAATAATAATAATAATAATCAGATGGCTGGTTTATATTTTTGTCAACAAATAAGCGTTGCCAAACAACGTGGTAACGCTGCCAGTCTTCTGGCCACTTTATCACCTGGCAGCAACATCCAGGGCCTTTTTTAATAAATGTTTTAATTTAGCTATATTTAAGTTATTTATATTTTATACCGTTTTAAAATGTGAAAATTTAATTAAATTTGTTTAGATAAATTTTTTATGTATAGACACATATTTTCTTATTAATATATTATTTAATATTTTTGCAAAAAAAAATGTAAAATTTGATGTTTTGTTACTTCGAAAAGGTCTTCCAAAGAAACATAAGAGCGCAATATACTCAATTTGCCATACAAATGTATAATTTTCTCTAAGGACTACAGTATGGGGTTCTTCAAAAACGAAGTTATTAGATTTCTAAAGGGTTGGCAACGCGCGAGTGATGCCCTTGGTGTTGCAAGCGTCCATAGGCTACAGTGACCGCTTACCATCAGGCGGACCGTAGGCCTGTTTGCCACCTTAGTGGTATAAAAAAAGGAAAGTCAAAGGAAAAGTAGAAGTAAAAGGAAAGTCGGATAACCGAGAATACCTATTTTACTAGCTTACTTTTCAGAAGTGGGCATAACACTCCGAGATTATCTTACTCATAGTATTGAGACTAGTCTCAAGATTTCGAGATTTTTACGAGCTTTCACTAGGCATTTTCTAATTCGTCAGGAAATGCGTTGTTTTCCAGAAATTAGTAAAAAACTGATTTCTGGTCTGAAATAAACACAAAAAATCGAAACCGCCGCTGGAAATTGCGAGATTGGTCTCAGCATATTGAACTTTTTACGAGCTTAAACATGGTATTTTCGAGATCATCCGAAAAAGCGTGGTTATCCGGTAATTAAAAAAAACCTGATTTCTGATCTGAAGTAAGCACAACAAAATCGGAACCACTACACTGACAACTTCGAGATTTGTCTAAGAATTTCGAGCCTTTATATGAGCTGCTTTCACTTGGTTTTTTCTAGATCGTCCAGATATGCGTGGTTTCAGGAAATTAGAAAAAAACTAATTTCTAGTCTAAAGTAAGCACAACAAAATCGAGTGTAGTGGTTTCAATTTTGTTATGCTAACTTCAGACCAGAAACCGTTTTTTCGAATTACCAGAAAACCACGCTTTTCTGGACGATTTTGAAAATACCATGTGAATTTTGTAAAAAGCTCGTAATTTTGAGACTAGTCTCAATACTATAAGTAAGATAACATCGGACCGTTATGCTTACTTCTGAGAAGTAAGATAGTCAGATAGTCTTTCTAAAAACTCGAAATTACTGTTAAAACGCTCGTAAATTCCTCGAAAATGTATGCTAGGTGTGATATTTGATTAACAGTTTCGACTTTTTTTACATTTAAGCATCTAAAATTTAAACAATATTTACGCTAAGTAAGGTGTATTTCTAAAGCAATTTACATTTCAAAATAAAACTTTTGTTTAAATAGCTATATTTATTGTTTTTAGAAATTTACATTATACAATGACAAACGAACTTATAAGAAAGGTCTTATTAGATTTGAATTTATTAGTTTAATAAATATATACCTACATATATAGGTACGGAACTCTCAACCTCACACTTTAATATTATAGAGACGGTTAGGTATAACAAAGTAAGTAGATAAAACCTTTTGCTTTAGTATCGCTTAACCTTTCTTGCATACCAAGACAGAATACATAAACAGTTGTAAGCGACCCTTCACACTGCTGCTATACTTTTTGTGACTTTCTTTCTGTAAGCAATGTAATCTAGATCGAATCTCGATTGTGGTTTTGCCTGCACCTTCTTACTATGTAAATAAAGTCAAAAGTTCAAAGCATTAATACTTAATATGTTGTATGTATAACACTTGATCAGTATTGTGAAAATAACCTCCTTTTTTTGAAGTCGGTAAAAAAGGCTTGCTTTCTAGAGCTACAATTTTTTTTATTACAAATAATTGAAAAGGTGGTTTCCAATTGTTTGCCTATTCCTGTGGCCTATCGTTTGAAGGCCAAAGCATAAAAAACCGACCAATTACGTGTCGTACCTACACGCATTTAGTTAGGGTTCCGTAGATTGAGAATTATTGAGGTTTTTGAAAAACTTGTAGACCGATTTTTTCCAACCCTGTACCACCAAGCGCCGCCCAATCCAATGCGTTATTCGAACCTTTTTTTTCATACAACTATGATGGCAAACAAGCCAACGGTCCGCCTGATGGTAAGCGGTCACCGTAGCCTATGGACGCTTGCAACACCAGGGCTATCACTCGCGCGTTGCTGACCCTTCGAAAATCTAATAACTTCTTTCTTGAAGAACCTCATACTGTAGTCCTTAAAGACAACCTTGGCAGGGAGCTCATTCCACACCCCAGTGCTCGCAGGTAGAAGTGTCTCTGAAACCTCACTGCACATTGTTATTAATTTAAGAATTATTATATTATATTATATTTATGTTATTTTACATAGTTCATAAACTTACATTTACTATTCGTTTTACACAGCTAACAACTTCATCTACGTAATTTTCAATGAAACTTTTCCACATATCCAAAAACAACAAACCAAAGGCCCTAAAATAGGACAGTAAAAGAATTTGTACCTGAAAGCTAAATATTATTTCAAAAATGGATCACTGAATGGAAAAATGATCCTTACACACCCAGAGTATTTTTAAAGACCTATTCAACGACACCCCAAACAATGGGATAGACGAGAAAAAATCATCTCAATTTACGTGTAGGGCAGACCTAAACCCAAAAAAAAAATAAGTAACACGCACTTAACCTAAGTTAATTTTTGTATAACTTTAAAGTGTAATTTTTTATGGCAAGGTTTTCTCTTAGGACCACTTAAAATATAGGTTTTTTTTAAGAAATAAGTTATAAGATTTTTTGGAGACTACTCCCCTGGTGCTACCAGCGGGCTTAGGCTGCGGTGACCGCTTACTATCAGGTAAGCAATTGACCGATGTCGACACTGCAAAAATAGTATGTTTTAGCTATTTCTATAGTTTAATGACATACAGTATCTTATTGTGGGGTAGCGCTGCTGATGAAAAAATATTAACAGTCTCAGCAAGAAAAGTGACGTTCATAAAGTAAATACTAGAGGTAAAAATAATCTGTTGGTGCATGATACACGTCTACACAAAATAAGTAACTCTTTTATGGGGCAACTAAATGAATAAATTTTTACAACAAAGTTCCTAATAATATTCAAAAGCTGTCAATAAGTCAATTTAATTTTTTTATTAAACAACAACTTTTTAAAAAAGCAAACAACAATATTTCAGACTATGTAAATGATCCATGGTACTGACGATGCTCAATAACAGGACGCATAGGTAAACCAAATTGAAATGAAAAAAAATATAAAATTGTATGACTTAAAACCTTATTTAAACATTGATCGCATTTGTATTTTTATGATTTTTTTTTAAATCGAGTTTCTTGCCGAATTCTTCTCGGTAGAAATCAAACTTGTAAACTGAGGTTTCAAAAAAATGTATTTCATACCTTTCAAAAGTGTATGTAAAAACCTTATTTTAAATAAAAAAAATTGACTAAGACCGTTAACTAGTTTGCCACCTTAGTAATACGAAAAAAATGAGATATCTGAAATTTAACATAAAAATTAAAATGAGATTGTGACAGTATAAAAGTGTTCTTACTTACTTACAGTTCGTCTGAAACTGGCAATGGGGTTGTATTATTTTCTCCTTGGTCTTTTATTTTACCGCTTATTACTTTAATGCTGGTAATAAATGACGTATGGAACAGATATAAAGCATATTTAACCCAGGTACACTGCTTCAGAAGCAGTGTTGAAGCAACAGACTCACCCCCTGTTACACAGGACTAAAAAGTGGTGGATAAAAAAAGGGCGGCAACCATATCATGATGTGGGTGTGTATCCAGTCGCTAGTTGCCCCTCTGCTAAAAAAAACCGTGAAGAGATACATAAAACAGTGTACCTACTTTATTATTCCTCGTGAAATGTGCCTAGAGTGCATTGTCTGTTAAATGTCAAATTTAACACCTGATAAATATAAAGAGAAACTTTCATTAGCTCATCCAGTCTACACTTTATACTACAATACATAGTTAGCTCTTACACCTGCTCAGAGCTATCTCACAGCAGCGACTTTTACAATCGCTCTTTTACTGTTCAGGCGACAAAGCTTTGCAATTCTTTACTTTTGCCTGTAAAAAACTCTCATCTGGCTGGAGCTTTTGAAAAACATGCAAATTACTTTTTAGAAAAGCCTTTAATTTACACTGCACTGTGCAGATGCATGCAATATGTTTTCGTGAAAAGAGTACAAGATACTTAATTTGAGAGTAGTAGAGTAGAAATATATATTAAAATTTCAATTCATTGTCGTGTTAGTTTCGCGTGAAAACTTAACTGCATTACTATTAAGTACTTATATGTAATTACTAGCTTTTGCCTGCGGCTCCGCCTGCCCTAAATTTGGTTATCAGCGTGGGATTCTTACGGCAACTCCTTATAGCAAGCCATAGTTCGTTTAAGCTTGGTTATAGTTATTCCTATGTCCTATTTCAGGACCCAACCTATATGTGTGCCTGTGTGTGTGTGTGTGTAGTCGACGTCTCTCTCCCCTCTTAAATGGCTTTGTCTTTCGGACAGTTTTACAAAAAATCGACAGAAATATAAGCACACAAATGCATACAATGCCTATATTAATTTAATTAGTGTGCTTTGAGTAAATAAACTCGAGAAACTGTTAAAAATTTATAAAACGCGAAGTTAATCATCGAGTGAATCGTTTACATACTTATTTTTGTCGAGATGTTTTAATAAATTTGGATTTTATAGTTTCGAAAAAACTAAGTTCTATTGCTGTCACTTGCTGCTAAAAGAAATGAGTTCTCAAATTTAGATATTGTGTGAAGCTTGAGGATCCAAAAACGAATATTAAATTAGAAATTTATCTTTAGGGTTCCGTACCCAAAGGATAAAAAACGGGACCCTATTACTATGACTCCGCTGTCCGTCCGCTCGTCCATCTGTCCGTCTGTCACCAGGCTGTATCTCATGAACCGTGATAGTTAGACAGTTGAAATTTTCACAGAAGATGTATTTCTGTTGCCGCTATAACAACAAATACTAAAAAACAGAATAAAATAAACATTTAAGGGAGCTCCCATACAACAAACATGATTTTTTTGTTCGTTTTTGCTCGTTATTGATAACGGCAACTGAAAGACGCTTGAAATATTTACAGAATATTTAGTTATAAATTCACATTAAAAATAATTAATTAAATTCAAATAAAACAAATGTTTAAGGGGGCCCATACAACAAACGCGATTTTTTGGCGGTTTTTATTTATAGATAATGGTAAAGAGCCCTTTGAGCGTGAGTCCGACTTGCACTTAGCAGTTTTTTTTTAATGGTAGGGTAAAAAACATTTTGAAATTTTTTGATGTCAATAGGATAAAAGGCAACAAAATCCTTTATTAATATACAGATATGTATTAACCTGCTGCAAATGACAGAACCATAATTTTACTAAAGAAACTAACACTATTGTCATTTTTAGGGATCCGTAGTTAAATGGCAAAAACGGAACTACTCCCCACATCAATCACTAAAAGTATTGAGATCCTTGGTGGTGGTGAGATCAATGTTCAGTTCTGAGATTATTTGCAAGACAAGGTGAAGCTAACGACCAAAAACTTGGTGTACTCAACAGGGCGAAGCAGTTCTTAACGTCGGGGCAAAGGTTTACAAGTCGCAAGTTCGGCTCCATATATGGAGTTCTGTTGCCATCTCTGGGTGGGTGCAGGATACCTGCTTGGCCCTTTTGACTCGGTTCAACGACACGGGCTGTGAGAATTGTCGCCGATCCCAAGCTCACTTGAGGGGAGACTTTGCCTCCCTGTGTGTGTTCTACCGATTGTACAATGGGATGTTTTCTGAGGAATTTTTAGAAATGATGGCCACGGCTACTTTCTGCCATCGCACCGCTCGCCAGGAATTCATTCTCACACTTTAGAACCTAAATGGTCGCATACAGTGCAGTTTCAGAGAAACTTTCTCATGCGAACGCTTGGGTTGTGGAATAAGCTCCCAGCCAAGGTTTTCTCTAAGGACTACAGAATGGGGTTCTTCAAGATAGACATTATTAGATTTTTGAAGGGTCGGCAACGCGCGAGTGATAGCCCTGGTGTTGCAAGCGTCCAAAGGCCACGGTGACGGCTTACCATCAGGCGGACGAGGCCGAAAAATATTTTTTAATTCCATTAAATCTTTCGTACCAAACATAAGAGGTAAACAAATACGCACATTCTAACAATAAAAAAGCACAATTGAAAAAACATTGCAAAGTCACCATATATTTTGTTTATTAAAAAACATTTGTTTCTTTCTCTCAAAACAATATTTTGCAGTTATTTATTTACAATTGATTTGTTACACTTATGGACGAGGAACAACGTTCGCCTGATCATAAATCAAGGAAGATTGATGGATCTACTCAGCAAATATTCCTTTCAAAAGAGCTTGTATTGGCTCGCAATTACCGGATAAAGCGTAATAATGTTTCTTGTTATTTGCTAGAGACGTAGGAAATAAACTGAGATGTTATTTACTAGAGACGTAGGAAATAAACAGAGATGTTTTTTACGAAAGACGTAGGAAATAAACTGAGATGCCACTGACGTGTGTAAATATATTTGGAATTAAAAATATAATTTTATGTAGTATTTTTTTTTTGTCTTTGATTTTATTTAACCACTTTAATCCAGATTCACTTAATCAGAACTAGTTTAGAGGCGATGAATCCTCCACCTGTCACGAAAGACTAAAGTGGTTGGTAATAAAAAGGGATATCGTCCACATAATGAGGTGTGTGGGTGTGTGTGTCCAACCAGTGGTTACCCACATCCGTGGATTAAAACCGTGAAGACATACATGCATATCTACATTTGTACCTTTTATAACAGCTCTTAATTGAACTTCATTGCAGTCAGTCATGTGCAGTCAGATTCGATTTTTTGTAATCATTATTAAAATCGGGGGAACTTAATATCAGCCACAAAAAGTAGACGCAGTACTTATCTAATCCTTTAACTACCACCGTTGGATTGAGCTTCTTTAGCAGGTTTTAGTGCCGATAGTGGGTTGCTCAGTGTTTGGGCATATTTTGGACAGCTTGGTCATCACAGACGCGAGTTTCCCGAAATATCACAGCGAAGACAATCGGCTCTGGAGGATAATCATAATAAAGGCTTTTTTTAACTATCTGCAATAAAAAGTTCCAAGGTTCCATACTATAGTCCAGTCGATATCTGGTAATATCTGGAAAGTATTCCGAAGTAAATGAAATTTTGGTTTGTCATTAAGGAATAGATAATCTTAATTGAATAATCTTAATTTTTGACCTCGAGGGACCCTGTGGTAAAGTTTTTCGTTTACCTATATCTCCTAAACTAAGTGCTTTATGTGTACAATGTAGTTTAGAATGTTGTAAAATAATGAGATTTCTTAAATTTTTACTAGTCAAAATTATTTTTTGGTTCAAAAAATTTAAACAAACAAACCTTTTAATAACTTTTATAACGTTTTCTTGTGAAGCAAATATATAAGAAAGTAGAGTTTTAATAAGCGAAACATTGTTAGACCTATTATTTTAATAGTAATCTCGGTTTTGAAAATAAACCTATTTAAAACGTGACTTTATTCTTTTCAATGTTTAGAGTATATGGTATATATTCTACACATTTTATAAATAATTTTATATCTTTAGACGCGGCGCGCCTATGACGAAATTTTCTTGTAACTTTGATCTGTTGTATCTCAGTTAGTTTTGAAACAAAACATACGGTTGACTTGTAAAAAAATATGAAAATTCGATATTCTACAACTTTCTGAAAACATAGTACACATAAGACACTTAATTTAGAAGATATAAACGAAAACGTAAAAAAAATCCAAAAATTTTGAAGATTTTTGTCCTCTCCCCCTCAAATTAGCCAGGACCTTGAGGTCAAAAATGTCAAAAACTCAGACTGTATACACTAGAGTACCCCCAAATGACATGCCAAATTTTCAATAACTTCGGAATACTTTCCGGATACCCCCCTATATCTAATTATATCGACCGGACTATACCTATACATACTCGGTTTCGAAAATTGAACTTTTTGAGACCCCAGTGCGAAATAACTCTCGCGAGAATGATGCCGGCCCAAGAAGCTTACATATGGATAATTTGCATTCCTAAATTTTGGCGGGAAAACATGGAGATTTTTTTAATCTACTTATTTTTTTACAGAATATACCACGATTTAAAATCAAAGCTTTGTATCTCAGCTATATTACTATAGTACATATTAAAGGTGGTTTGTGAAAAAATAGTATATTTCGTACCGAGTACAAAATTATGCTTTTACTTACCCGAGGCAAGAACCTCGTTTCGATGAGAACTGAAGGCGACCATCGAAAGCTTTTATTCCGAGGGTAAAAAAAAGCATTTTGTACTCGGTACAAACGTTACTTTTTCGATTACCTGAAAGTCCATTATACTTTTCTTTAAAAAAATAAGTAGATTAAAAAAATCTCCATTTCTTCCCGCCAAAATTTAGAAATGCCTTTTATTAGAATGAATGAACATGCGACTTATCCATAAGTAAGCTTCTTGGGCCAGCATCATTCTCGCTGGTCTATCGGCCGCCCGCTGGCGACGTCATACTTAGTATAACTCAAATATACCACGATTTTTTAAATCAAAGCTTTGTATCTCATCAGATTAATATGTTACTAGATTATTAAACAAATAAATGTATTCCTCCCGTTATTCACGGTACGAAATATAATAAGTAGTAATAAAAGAGCGAGTAACACATAAAATTCTTATTCTAATTTCAGCATAATTACACTGTCTGGACTCCGGACGCAACCAATGACGTAAATATTTACATCAAGCGTACAAATCTATTCATTTCATTTCGGCCGACTTTAAAGCTTTTTGAATAAATAAATAAAAGATTGTTTGCAATAAGCCGTAGGTTTGAAGCGCGGTTACTCTCATATTTCTTAGTACCTGGTAGGCCGAGCTTTTCTTGTTTTTTTAAAATCGCCATCTATTGTCGAGTAGCTTTAGAGTTGCTTAACAATGCCATCTATTGTCAAGCCGCTTTAGTGTTGCTGTGGCGGTAAAAAAAAAGTGTTACTGCTCGCCAATAAATGCCAGGAAAAGTCATATTTTTAGTTTATCATTGCCTGAAAACACGGATAAACGACGTTTTCTAAAACTTAAACCTTTCAGCCAGCCAGATCGATTTATCGCCCCCGAAACCCCCCGCATACTAAATATACCTAAGTGATATTTTAGAGTTTCCATTCTTTAAAAAATACATTGAACAAAATGTTGCCAGTAGCAGTAGAAAGATTGATATCCCCATAAATCTGAACAGGCACTAGGTAGATAGAATTGTCTATCTTATCTTTGTCAGTGACAAATGACACGAGATCGTAAGGTTTAATGTCTTTGTGCCAGAGTCCAGACCCAGTATTATCATTTGAAGGGTGAAGTACCTATTCCGTAAAATTTACCTTAATCTTAGAGTAACTAACCTATGGTTAGCAAATTGGCCAGAATCAATTTTTAACCAAAGAATAATTCTTTTTAGTTCCACAATGACGTTCTTACAGAAATACTCAAAGTTCGAACATAAAACAGCACAAATAGTATACTTGCATAATTCCGCACAAGATTAATTTGCATACAAATTAATATCGCAGGATGTCTGCATTGCGATAGAGACAGACCCGTCGGCCTACAAGTAGGTAAGTATATACTCTGCTACAAGCGTGATAGCACAAACTGTTCTGCTAGGTGCAGATGAGCTTGTGGGATTGCGGTTTGCTCTAATATTTGGAATAATTAAATGATACCCACCTGTTTCAATTTTGCCTAGGTTTTTACTTAATAGGGACTCGTAACTATAATTATATGCGATAAAATGACCGTATTTTGGGCATATTGTTTTTTCACATTTACTGTGAAACTTGCATTTTTTATAACGTTAAGTGCCCGTAGACTTTACTATTTGATATTAATTTCAACTTGATACCTTCACGCGTTCTTGAGTAAAAGGGTCTTGCTAGACAGACAGAAAAAAATATTTTTTTGTAATGTGTTATAACTACAAATTAACAAAAATTGGATTTTTTTATATTTGTGATGCTCTTTGACATTTGTTTTAGCCAAATTTTATGAGTCTAGGGCAACGGGATAAATCAATACCCCATAGGTATTGATTTATTTGTGAATAACTGAATATCTAAATATGCGTCAAAAATGGCCGTATTTTTTTATTGTGTTGACCTAGAAGATTGGTTTCTATACAGCTTTAAGGGAGCGGTGATTTTTTATTTGATATAAATTTCAACTTGATAACCCCACGCTTAAGTAAAAATGTCTTAAAAATCTTGAAAGACAAACTTATTTTTAAAAGTGTTATAACGACTAAGTAACGAATTTCTGTTTTTTTCCTATATCTGTGATGTAAGACCTTGCTTTATGTCAAATTTCATGATTCTAGAACAATGGGAAGTACCCTATAGGTTTTTATTTGATTGTAAAAGCCAAAATATGCGACAAAAATGGCCGTATTCTTTTACTGGGTTGACTTAGAAGCTTGCTTTTTCTATAGCTTCAAGAGACCGTAGACCTTAGTATTTGATATTAATTTTAACGTAATACCCTTACGCGTTCCTCAGAAAAAGGGTCTTGACAGACAGAAAGCCAGACGGACAACAAAGTGATCCTATAAGGGTTCTTTTTTTCCTTTTGAGGTACATAAAAATGAACTAAAAGTATATCGACCAAAATCAATTACCTATTGATAATTTCAACTTAGACCTAAGTTGAATCCCCAGAGAAGTCAAAGAATCACGAGTGCAGCGCACTCGCTCGTAACCACTATTCAAGGGTATAATCCTGAACGGCGAGAGTAATTCAAAGATGTGAAATGAATTTTTTTTTACGAATTTTTACCATAGACTATCAAAAAAAAAACATTATACTTAATCTTAATTTTACTTTGCTTTTAACTTCTAATAATATAGTCGGCTCCGCGGCTCAATGACCCGACCGCTGAATTGAGGGGCGTCGGTTCGATTTCCGCACAAGACAAATATTTATAATTTGTGTTTGTCTTGATACTTGAAAATTTGACCTACTTCCTTGTGTTTGATTCAGTTGAAATTTTGCATACACACGTTAATGAAAGAGCCGGAAGGTGGCCGTAGGACCTCTATAACGTTTGATTTGTCTCGACAAGTACTCTGGTCTTAAACGATAACCAGGGTCTGATGAAAGCTTTTTTGTAATTTTTTTTTTGTTTATTCATACGTATTGTGCAATCTTCTATTAATCACGCATTTAAACCCAGTAAGTAACAGCAATTGTCAGTTAAAATAAATTTAACAATTTATCAAATAATACATTCTTAAAGTGTCATTTCATTAATTTGAATACCAACAGCTTAGGATTGTTGGATATGTTTCATGAATCATTTTGTTTGGAGATCTGAACTCTAAACTATATAGATGCACCTGTTTAAAGTCCAGTTGTTCCTTCCCTTAGAAAAAGATCAATAAAAAGAAATTTAATTTTGGCACAATCGTAATCTGTAACTGCTATACTAATAATAGTTGTTTTTTTTAGGTCCCTACCTGATTTATCGATTTATGGGTGATACTAAATTGTCTCGAATACCCTAGACTAGGATATTATAGAGTAAATTATCTGAAAGTAGATAAGTTTAACCAACATTACTTACATTCATCTAATTCGGGAATTTGCGAGTTCAAAGTTCTCCAGACGTAAGGGTTCAGATATCAAGACTCGTAAATGCACCCTGCCCAATTCTGAATTACCTACTTACTACTTACATTTCGTCTAAAACTGGCAAAGGGGGCATATAATTTTGTCCCTGGTCTTTCACTTTACCACTTTTTAACTTAAAAAGGTAACCTTAGATGTAGGAGACATATATGAAGGCACCCTAGTCCAGAGTAGTGCATAAGAAGCAATGTTCTGGCAATGGGCTCACCCACTCTCACGCAGGACTAAAGTAGTTGGTGAAACGAGGTTGCCACATTATGATATGGGTGGGTGTCCAGCCAGTGGTTACCTCTTCTAGTGAATAAAATCATAAAGATATACATACAATAAAGGTCCGCTTGAGGAGTATAGAGTATACATCACACACATTCATATGCACACACACACAGACGTACATACATACACACACTCACACAAAGCCATATTATCTTAGCAATATAGGTACCTACATATAAATATGAGTTGGAGCCAGGAGATCTATAAAACAAACTAGGTAATTTTCTTTACTCCTGTCCCATATACCTACACATACATATTTTTTTTATTCACTTTATCCCTAAATAAATAGTGTTTATACCTAAAGTGTATACAGTAAACATGCAGCAAACGTACAATATTCAAACAATTAGATTTTATTTATAAACATAACATGATAGATAGATACTAAAATGTCATGGAAAATAGTCTTTTAATCATTCATTCGCATCGCACGTCTATATTTACCTAATCGATAAGAATGATATTGATTAATCTTTTAACAAGGTCGACGTACAATAAAGTTGATACAAAAAGGCCGCTACATACAATACACACCAAGGATCTTTGTGTCTTAGAACTACAACTCTCCTGCATTACCCTTTAAACCGTTTATTCCCCACCGATCAACTGAAGGGCAAAAAAAACGCTTTAAATTTTCGACGGCTCAACTAGTTGAGCCGTTCAGTTAGACGGTGGGGAATAAACCCTTTAAGGCTCCGGCCTATTTGAATGTGAAGTTTTCTGCTCGTTTTTAAATCGATTCCTCTGTTCTATTGCAAGTTTGAGATTGAAAAAAAATAACATGGCTTTCTACATTTTTTAACTAATAAATTACTGTATTTGTTTTAGGATATCTGTTTAAACATCGCGTTAAAAAATAACGGCCGAACCTCTCATTTTCTATTTTTAATTCATAAATCCTTATCAACTAGTAGCAGAAACATAATTTATTTCATAAAATGTTAAGTAACTATAAAGCTAGTAAATTACTGTATTAGAATTTTTATGTCTTATGTGATATAATTTTAATTAATTATTTTCCACTTTTTACGCTAAGTTATTCGCCTATCTACAATATATTTTAGCCATCATTATTCTTTTAAACTATTATTTTAATGCATAAAAAATGGTATTTAGCCATTAGGTTGTAAATCAAGATTGGCGTGTGTCCTCCTAAAAGGGGATGAATATTTGTAATACTTTCGATATTTTTGTAATTCCATAAACAGTAAAAAAAGTATTTTTTTTTAATGTCCACGCAAATGAAGTCGCGGGAATAACATAATACAGTATATAATGAAAAAGATACAAACTCAAAATGGTTTCCAGTTGTTTATCGACCTTGAGCTCACTGAAATGACCGTGTTTTTGCGCTTTCTGACAAAATTTATTAGAACTTTTATTGCAGGGTGAAGCTTTAATAGGTGCTTATCAGGCTGAATACTACATTTATTCATCGATTTTATAACATAACAATTTTCATTAATAAATTATCGTAGACAACAATAAATCTATTAGTATTAACATGGATACCAACTTCCACTACTGACATCACATAGCAACATTACTTTCTTACTTACTACTTCCTTACTTAGAACTTACTTTCGGAGCTTATATTCAATCTCACTGTTTTGGCAAATCAAATAGTATCATTAAGATTACATTACCAAATAAATATATATAAATAATATAATAAGTAAATACTTTTGGACATTAGACACATCGCTGTTTGGTCTCAAACTAAGCAAAGCTGGTACTATGGATACCAGACACCAGACACAAATTCATAGGTATAACTTTTTTTTGTAAATACATACATTTTATATATAGAAAACGCCCAGAATCAAGACAAACACAAATGTTCATCTCATAAATGTTTGTCTTGTGCGGATATCGAACCTCTGCCCCTTGATTCAACAGTTAGGCCAGGAAGCCGACGCAAATGTAATTACAATGTACCTTACATATTATATATTATATTATTGGAATATATATTACTGGATTTTAAACTAAATCATTTAAGATTGCCATACGATTGGAATTGAAATTGTTTTTAATTTGTAAACAACCTAATCTGTTATCTACTATTTGTACTTAAGTAACAAATACTATTAAAACTATATTTCAGTACATATTCCCAAAGTTAAAAATTACTCTAATAGGCTTGTTGCTATATATCTTGCTTACAAATCTAAAAAATAAAAAAAAACATTTTTATAAAAAAAAACCCTTAAAATCAATTCTGTACTAAATATAAATCTATTTATTTATTTTAAATATAAGTCATAAAAAGAATACCTCATCCAGACCAGTCCCCTGATTAGACTCTAAATACAATGTTTAAATTTGTACTTATTCAGAAACGTATGCTTGACCAATTTTTATTCCTCAAAAACCTTCCCCGGCGGTGTGCACAGCCATTAACCAAAATTTCATGACAATAGGTTAACCAGTAGTGCGCGGGTCCCACTCCCACTTGACCCTTTTTTATATAATATAAACCTTGCCTTAACAATAATAGACGCAACATAAATTATCCAATTCGGTGCAGTCGTTTATATATATATAACATAGCACCATCTATCTATCAATGCAGTTAACAGATATCGCCATCTGTTAGAATCGTTTGAAGCTAACAGATAATTGACACGTGGTGGTTATACTATTAAATTGAAGCTTATATGAAACGTTTGTATTTTTAACATACTATTTTTTGAAGATTCGTTTGGAGCTAACAGATAATAGACAAATAATCTGCAATAAAATAATAGTGCGACTATAAATTGAGATATAAGCTATCGTATCTTTTAAGTTGGATCAAATAACAGATGGTTACGAAGTTTGATCAAAATCGGTTCAGTAGTTTAGTAGTCCATCGCGGACAAACAACGTGACACGTAATTTTTATATATAAAGATTTTTCAGTAAATTTCATTTTTTTCGTTAAAAATTTACAAGCACTATACGTAGGGCGTTCAATAAAAGTGAGAATGCATATGTTGCCGGTAAATTTTATTAAATGTAATTTTATTTTTTGATATATTCGCATTTTAACTATTTTAACTTGGAATATCTTTTTTTGTAAACTTAAAATTCTTAACAATTCTTAAAAATTCCTGTACTGCAGCGACATCGGCTTCATCATCTTCGAATCTCTGTCTTTTTAAATAATCCTTCAACCTTGTTAATAGATAAAATTCACTAGGGGCAAGGTCGGGTGAATTTGGAGGATGCTCAAGTATTTCGAAGCCAGCCTCACGGCGGACCTGTGAGCCGGGGCATTATCTTGATGTAACAAAACATTTTTTCCTAGCTGGATCATAATGGTGTAGCTACGTTTCATACATGGTTATAAATCGAGCTAATAAATTTTTAGGATCTTGTTGTAACAGTTCCGAAGCTCGAGAAATGTTCAGCTTGTACGAAGAAAAAAATCAATATTACACAAATTAATACTTTGTACGAATTATGAATTGTACGAAATGGGAAAAAATGAATAAAGACTTTCTATATCATTGTCCAATTTATTTTTGCAAGATAATTAATAACCGCACGCAATTTAATATTATCTATTTTCAACAACACGCCCCGACAAACTGCAAAAAATAAATCTTCCATTTCTAGCAAACAAATGATATTCAAATTATTTCTTTTTTTTGATTCTAATAAATATTGCAGTTTTACTTCTTTTGAACCAAAAAAAATAATAATACTGACTGTATTTACTTTTTTTTGTTCCAAAGAATTTCCACTTCATTCTCACTATTTATTGAACGCCCCTCGTATTATCTAAGAAAATACCTAGAAAAATCTCTTAGTACGACAGGTACGGTACCTGTTAAGGCATTCAAACATAATGCATTAAGACGTCTTCGTAGATGGTACATATGAATTATTTATTATTAACGCGAGTGTAACCAAGTGCAAGAACTAGTGCGAAAGTAGCTCTTAAAACTCAACAAAAACGTTTAAACAGCATCCCACGCTTTCTAAAATCGCCAAGTAAACAAAAAGATAGCTGATTCATCAGGACCAGAGATCTGATGGACGATAACAGCAAGGCTGACAAGACAGTAACGACGCTTTCTTTTCAACGAACTTAATGTAGGTAAGTATAGCGTTTATATGTAAAGCAAAAAATAAAGTCCTTTTTCTATTTATAAAATTTTAAATCTTTTATTTCAGAATACTTTAGTAGAAATTAAATTGAAAGCTTTGACTTTGTTATTGAAATAGTAAAAGCTTAATGTGTGCTTACCCTTTTTAACGCTACAGGTATAAAAATATTAGGGTCTATCTAGTGCCAGTGACAAAGACAAAAATCTTTAATATTTTGTGACGAAAACGTTTAAATAATATTTTAATTAATTTGTAAAGGAACGTAAATACGCTTACATTTATGCGCTTCGTTGCTGAAATTTCAATATGTATTTATAAAGGTATCTCAAACAATAGACGCCATTTCGCAACGAATGAAATAGATACAAAATGTAATTTTTAGTCACAAAATTATCAAATTAAATAAATGTTTACAATACAAAAATCGGCCAAGTGCGAGTTGGACTGGCACATGAAGTGTTCCGTACCATTATCTATAAAAATTTTTTTTTTATATTTTTTAGTTAATTGAATAAAAGGTAAATTGCTTTAACGATTTATGATGTATTAAAAAAAAAAAGTTGCACTCTGGGAGTGCCGGCAGAAGTGAAAACCTTTACACACGATTCGCGCTTAACACTCAAATATGTCACAAGACATGTCTTTGACATTGTCAAGAAATAATAATGTTAGTTTATTTACTTATTTGACGTAGTATATTTGACATCGCAATTTGTCATAGAATTAAAATTCCATATCCAACCTCCCTGTACTACTCATAATTGCGAATACTAAAAATAAAAATTATAATAGGCGTGGCATTACGGTTTCCGTATTTTACAAAGACAAAGATGCACTTTGTTCAATTTCCATATTTTAAACACTTTATATACACGAATTTTTCGAATTCACAGCAGTATGGCCACTACACAGACGGTCGAGCCATCAGCTGTCACCATCCATGGATGCGCGTAGCACGCTGTAACATAAACACACACGACCATTCGCGCAAGCGCCCTGCGCCGCCTAAACGAAACAGCAGGCGCAGGCATACATTTTCGCCGCGCCGTAGAAAAAGAGGGGGATACTCCCTCTCCTACGCCGCGCCAGCTGTCTACTCTCCATCCGTCTTACGAATTTTCACATTAGGACTCGTGACCGGGTTTAAAATATTCGTTCCATTTTCAAATTACATATTCGGCATAAAGCATTGCGGGCCGCTCTATAATGCGGTGCTGCAAGTACGATCTGTCACAAAGAAGCTTGAGTAAGATACAGTTGCATATGTATATGCCGCTATCAAAGCAGTGTTGCGGCGATAGACTTACCACCTGTCATGTAAGACTAAAGTGGTTGGTAAAAAGAGGCTCTCCCTGACATTATGATAAGTTTCCACCCCTTCGGAGAAAAAAACCGTGATGTTATATATAGGTACATTCAAATACATTACATTTCAAAATCGTCTTTCAAATACTACACTAGATAATTTGCATCGTATTAAATATAGTTTCAAGTGTGGTGTGCCGCAACGTGTATAAGCATTGCTAAATTATCCCTTTGGGCTGCTCTTAAACTGAAGGTAATCACCTCGGTAAGGAGGAGATAAATTAGCAATGATGTTTTTTTGATGTTTCATTTAGTATCCACAAGAGGTGCCAAAATAACTTCCTAAATATTAAAAATACTAGAGTGAGGCCAAAGAAAACAGATACAAAAGTACAAAAAATCATTAATGCATGGGTAGACGCGTAAGTGCGAAATCGAATCTCTGTTGTTTGGCCTAAGTTTAGTATGTAGTTAACAGCAAGGATCTTCAGCTTCCACTATTCGATGTAGGGATACCCCTTATGGCTCCACAATAATCGGTTTTGAGCTACCTGCTGCCACCGTCTTTTTGCGGATCTACTAGTTCGTCTGCCCACCTTGTAGGAAGGTCATTTCGGATATTATCGCGCAAGAACCAAGCATAGCTCTTTCCATAGCTCGCTGAGCTTATGCAATTCACGGTGTCTGTGCAGCGTGTTTCATACCAATGAATTTCCCACTTATTTTTGACACTTACTAATCAACACACACCGTAATTTTTTTGTGATGTGAGATTCAGTGTGAAGTCAGTAAGATCTTTAATTCTCACACATTATAACTTTAAAAACATACAATAATAATGTAAAGATTTTCAATCGTATTTGTTAAAAAACCGAGAACTTCTTTCAAAAATTGGCAGTTCAGCTGAATATGATTATAATAAAGTAAATTATAAAAATCATTTATTTGGAATAGTCCTCCTTTTTTGAGAAAGGCCTCTTTTGTAGACCCTCCTCGTTTTTCAAATTATCGTCTGGCAACCCTAAGAGCAACACGCGTCATGCGCCATGCGCGTCCGGAGGCCGTGTTGTTCTATGGTCCACAGTGTTTGATAACTACTTTCGCTTGTATGAAGCACTGAAAAACTTTTAGCTGTAATGCCAACTATAAATCACAAATTTTATCTAAAAACTATATAAAACATTTGGATGATAGAAATGAAATTCAGGATCTCTAATAGCGGCGCTAAAGAGCTATACATGGTATTTCTTTGCGCGATAATATCCGGAATGAGGAAATTCGCCGAAGAACCAAAGTTACCCACATAGCTCAAACAGTAAACAAGCTAAAGTGCTAATGGACAGGCCACACCGCTCGTCGAACTGATAAACGATGGATACGAAAGGTTCTCGAGTGGCGAACTCGAATCGGAAGATGCAGCGTGGAACGGCTTCCTACACGGAGAAAAAAAAATTGATCGAATTAAAAAACTGCTTATTAAAATGCGTTAATGCTAAATTTTATTAATTTAAAAAAAAATCTGGCAATTACAAAACAATATTATTTTAAGTACATTTTATTAATGTCGTAAACTAATAACTACAACATAGTTTTATTACTTTCCGAAAATAATAATTTGTACTTCGGATTACAGAATTTTACAAATCCTATAAAACTTTTCTAGAATTTATGAGTGAGGTCATTAATATCAACATATAAAGCTTACTAAAGATTACAAAAAGTTTTATTAAAGTGGGCAGATAAAACACTTGTCATTACAATGAAGGCTAATTAACGTTTACAAACATCTTTCTAAGAATTAGTTAAGTTTACTAATAACAAACATCATATCGCTACGAATTAAGGTTGACGTCACGCGTCTTACATCGCGCTATCGAAGTTTTTTCGACAGTTTGCACATATCCCGACATACCGAAACGCGGGTTAAGGCGTTCTTCGGGTATAACTTCTCACCTGGCTGAGGATTACCTCAGTATAATAGGCCTGAGCTGAACAGATTTGACGCACTATTCTCGGAACCCTTCCTTCATCTACTAGGTACACCGACCAGCTGATACAACTGTTGCATGCTTCGCATCACAGAGTTTCATCAGAACCAACTCGTATGGGTGTAGACGCTGATTGTAAGCGTGTTTTTTATACTTGATTTGCATTCCATTAAATTTTACTTG
This sequence comes from Apoda limacodes, assembly GCA_946406115.1. Classification (NCBI taxonomy): domain Eukaryota; kingdom Metazoa; phylum Arthropoda; class Insecta; order Lepidoptera; family Limacodidae; genus Apoda; species Apoda limacodes. The sequence goes on from OX291553.1 coordinate 17,958,838, forward strand.
TTTTTAGTAAACAACACTGTTATTCCAACAAGACTAGTTTTATTCCTGTTAGTAAATACAATAAGTAAAACTCATTGGTAACCGTCAGTGTAATTTGCTTGTCCTCAGAATTACTAACATTTTAGTGGTTATTAGTATTATTTACTTGTAGCTACTAAAGTTTTTTCTCCGTGTACAAGGTGGACAGACGAACTGATAAAGCCGCAAAAGGAAGGTGGAAGCAAGCAGCTATAAACCAACTATTGTGGAGACATACGGGGGAGGCCTACATCCAACAGTGGAAGCTGAAGATCCTTGCTGTCAACGACCCCTACTAAACCTAGGCCAAACAACAGATTTCGATTTCGCACTTCCACGTCTACCCATGCGTAAGGCTTTTTAGTACTTTTGTATCTGTTTTCTTTGGAGTGAGTGAGTGAGGACTCTAGTATTTTTAATATTTAGAAAGTGATTTCGGCACCTCTTATGGGTACTAAATAAAAAAGGGTGTTACTTTGTGACGTAGAAATACTCTGTGATTGTTAAATTTATTTGATTGAATTTGTTGATACGATGAAGAACTGCTTAGTAGGCATTTAAAAAAAAGTTAAGATTTCATCAAAAACAACGAAGTTTCTTTTAACATAATTCGAAGATTGTATAAAAGTTGTACGTACAAGCTGGATTAACGTTAGAAATTCTCAACAAACCCGGAACTTAGCGAGTTTTGCTTTTCGGGAACAACAACGTTAAACACATCAATAAAAGTTTGTACAACTTTTCATATTTATTTACTGACACATATAAAACATATATTATGTTACACATAATATGTATAGAGCCGTTTCTGTGAAAATGAAATATATACTATAGTATCTCTTTTTTTTGAGGTATCCTCCTGATCCCGAAAATGATATTGGAAATTTTCATTTTGAGCTCAAATAAGTATATATATATAAATTTGTATTTTTTTTTTTTTCTGTCTGACTATACAGTTGGCTATTGCAGCCATTACTGCTTCACCGGACTTTTGGGGCGAGACTCTAAAGGAGTCTCAGCCCATATAGCGCCCAACGTTCAGGAGCTCCCCGCGGGGGGAGCCTCGGCTTGGGTTGTCGCACTTGGGGTCGTCCCTTCGACCAGCGTGAGCCTCGAACCCGAAGGTGAGTCAGCGCCAGGAGGGGAGTAAATTTGTATTATACAATACATAGTAAGGGCCTACAATTATACTATTTTATATAAACACATATCCAACGCTCTTGATATATATTAAAAAAAAATTCGACCTAAACTTTTAAACGCCAAAATACAAAACAGATTTTTTTAACATGACAATCTGTGAAACAAGCAAATCATTTCATGAATACAGTTTTGGCTACTTCTAGGTTTTTTATAACTACAAATAGGCAAACGAAGACGACTTTAAGAGTCTAATTGCTGTCTAAACACTTGTGTTGTAAGCAACATCATTGCTAATTTATCTCCTCCTAAACCTTCAGATTGAGATCAGCCCAAGGGGATAATTTAGCAATTAGCAAGGGGATAATAGCACACCACACTTGAAACTTAATTTAATACAATGCAAATTATCTAGTGTAGTATTTGTAAGACGATTTTGAAATGTAATGTATGTAAATGTATATATAACATAGCGGTTTTTTTTTCCAAAGGGGTTGAAACTTATAGCCACTTTTCACCAACCACTTTAGTCTTAGGTACATGACAGGTGGTAAGTCTGTCGCCACAACACTGCTTTGATAGCAGCATATACGTAGTATTATATATCTTTTCTCAAACAAGCTGCGATATGCGACTATATCTTACACAAGCTTCTTTGAGATAAATCGTACTTGCAGTATCGTATCAGAAAGCGGCCCGCAATGTTTTAGGCAAATATGTAATTTGAAAATTGAACAAACTTTTTTAAAATCGAACATTTATAACTAACAAGATCAAGCTCATCCAGTTTTTTTTTAAAATTTCGGTCCGGCATTAAAAAATGGATGCGCCATTAAATTTATTTCAAAGAAAATAAAAAAGAAATTGACATTTTAACGTGGCGAATTGGCGGCACAATGACCTAAACTATTATTTTATCGTCAATACAGTTGTTAATATAATTAGTTTTTTAAATAAACATGTACGTTATTATATTATTGTTTTAATTTAAACGCATGTTTGAGAAAAGCACTAGACAAGCCTTGGCCGCAACTAAGCATAACCGAACTCCGTGATCCCATACTCACGACCGCCCAATTATGCTGCATTTGCGGGCCGCGATAGTAATATATTACTAATAATAATACTACTTGTACGGTTTGGTACTGTACAGAGAGTTATTTATGTATGGTTCATAAATAATAATAAGATTAAGCACAATGTGGTGAGTACACGCGAACTGTACTGGTTTACGAAAATTATTTGCAATATTTATAATTGGCGCGTGTCGGCGTAAAGCGCTGACAACGCACAACGTAATGTACGCTGCTTGCACCGTACATGCTCCCAGAGGAAGAAGAGTGATCTTGGTGATGGTTATAAATGATGATGAGACAAGGTGATAAACAATTAATAATATACAATACTTAGTGTCTCTATTATACACAATTGGTTACGTCACTAAAACATGTTTTGAAATTATAGGCGACGTGGATTGGTTAACGCAAACGCTAGGCACTGATTTATTATCACTTTGCTCTGCTTTTGAACCAACACTTACAAATTGGTCACTGACACTAAACTGATGCGCTGCGTTGGTGAGGACGGACAGGGGAGGTTGCCCCAAGCCCGCGCCAAGCACGGGCGGGCGGCACTGTGGACACGTCACGTGTAATGGTGCACGTCGTGGTAAGAGACATCGTTCACCAAGCTCGTCTCAGACTTCATTTTACTTATTTCAGAGCATATGTCTTTCAATTCTTTTTCGTGTTTTTTCGAGTTCATTTTCGTGACCACTAATAACTGATTCTGGTTCCGTAAATGATTTTGACAGATTTTGATCAAAAATATGTTTGATTGGTGGTATTTCTATTCTAACAACATCTGCTTGCATGGCCATATTGTTAGATATTGTTTTCTGTGCAATGAAGGTAATATTATAATAATCCTCTCCTTTGATAATACAGTTGGTGCCCAACATCATCAAACTGCTGTTGGTGAGTTGGTCAAAGGCAATTTGTTCTTCGCATATGATCTTTATTGGTCAAGGTTCACAGCAAAAGAACAGATAAGTATTTATATTATTTACTTGAACCCATGAGTCATGACATGTTGCTGACTTGGCCTCACACTGATTATGTTTCTTGGTTTCTAAAACACAAATTTTCATCGGCCTTCATAAAGGTTACCAAACACATCAAATTGAACGCATTCTCGAAGATCTGTCTCTGAAACACGTATGTATGAATCTTTACGCAAGTTCATTGTAATGTAATCCGAGACTGGCACTAGGGTGACCATGTTGTTATTCACTTTCTTTGGTATTGAAATTATTTTATAAACTTCATAATTATCTCTACTCAAGAGATCTTGAAAATAAAATATCTTCTAGTCATTTAAGCTCTTACCTTTAATAAATGGTGTATTTTAGTGATTCTGTATGTATATTATCAAAGGTAAATTTTAGTCTTTTAATAGTTTACCTGAAATAATTTTTAATTCGGATTTTGATTGAGCTGATTTGGTTACAAAAGATGTACGTTGAATTTTCGGTTATTTAGTTTCCAATAATATCTCCTCTTCTTCCTTTCTATTTTTTTTAATTTTATTTGTTAATAAACTATTAGCAGCTATTGAGGCTAATAAGAATTAATTGGTAGTTCCAATCTTTTCGAGTTGGTTTTTCATTGCGTTGGTTTCAATTTGTAATTGGTTAAGATATTGGTTAAACATCTTGTGTTGTTCATCTATGGTTACCTTTATTCTGTTCAATCCATACATTCAATAAATACACAAAAACGACCCGAGTCACCGAGGTTGAAGACTTTTCGCATCTAAGTGTTGAATAAGCTTTGTCCGCCTCACCTCTAAGTTTACCTTTAAAGATTTGCATTTTTTTCGCATTTGGTAATGATTTATTATTGTGTATGCTTCACAAAACAAATCTTTACATGATATCCACTGTTGGTAATTACCGCTGAACGTTGATATGTCCACTTGCGGCGTGGATCTTGCCTCGTATGAGAAAAAACACATCTTACTTAATTTTCAAGCTGTTTTATCTTTTATCATGTTCAATAAAAACTTGTTCATAATCTTGGTTATCTATAAGACCTTCACTGTCGAGGTCAGGGTAGTAGCGTAAGGGATCAAGTGTTGTCTACCAAGACTGAATATTTCTTAAAATATCTTCGAACTCCCACCACTCAGATAAATTTTCGAGATCGACAGCTTCCATGGTACGTACAAGAGCTGTAAAAATTGCTTTTCTGCTTACGCAGCACTTCTTCAACTCTACTAGAATTACCTTCAGTTGTTAATTTGGTCGTAAATAAGTGAGATGCATTGGTCTGAACTGCAAATTTATGGTGTCGCTAGACTTAACTTGGTTCAGTGGTCATATATCTTTAATGAGATTTTTTTTTCGGTGTAAAAGTCCAATGCATTCTGATAATAATTTTCACTGAAATATTTTCGATTTGGTGAATCGAATTCCGCACATAATCTTGTATGATTAGTTAGGAATTCGTTCCAATAGGCATTTAAAGTATTGGGGCATTTTCAGGTTTGCGGGCGTCTTACGCTCCGGCCCGTCCTTTTTTAAAATAAACGCAGAAGGTGGCCATCGCCGATATCATTTGTTCTTGAGTTGCTAAGATAGCCTCCATGGTGGATTTAGTTAAAATGGTAAAGAGTGAAAAAAAGGAAAGATCTTACTTTTAAGACTGGCCTATGCTAGCCTGGTAGTCCTGAAATCCCCGTTGATTGCCCTTCAGTAGGATTGGTGATCCGCTTGGTTACTGATAATGGTTTTGCTTACGTCGACGTTTTGAAACTGGCGCTTGGTAACCTTGTAGTCCCAAGGTCCTGGTTGATTGCCCGTCAGTTGGATTTTCGACACACTTGGTCACTGGTAATGGTTAAAAGCTGGTCTCATTGGTCACCCACTTAGTGACTGGTAATGGCTGAAAAATTGGTGAGGTTCAATACTCACTTGGTCACTGGTTATGGTTCTGGTAATGGTTAAAATTTTGGTGTAATTGGTCACCTTCTTGGTCACTGGGTATAGTTAAACTGATTATGGTCAACTTGTAGTAGTTAAATTGGCAATGGTTTTGGTTATGGTACTGGTTGGTTCCGTGGAAGGCCGGTTTCACTGTCACGTATTTCAAAAAAAAAAAATTAAGACTCAAGGGACCACTATGTACGGGTTGGTACCGTACTACCGTTATATAAATAAAAATAAGATTAACCACAATAGTCTTATTTATTAACTTAACTTATCTATAACCATGGTTGAATGGTGGTGAGTACACGCGAACCGATTGGTGATTCAACATGTACTGGTTTACGAATATAATTTACAATATTTATAAAGCGCTGACAACGCACAACGTGATGTACGCTGCTTGCATCGCACACTACTAATAATATATTACTGTACTACTAATAATTTTCAATTTTTTTTACCATTTCCTCGGTCACTACCATTGTTGGATGACCCGAGCGAGTGTATTAATAAGCAGATCGTCGTGCCACAGTACGTATTATAGCCGAAGAAACAAATATTTCGACTGGTAGTGTGCATAGCATTTTTCACATAACGCTTGGGGTGAAAAAAGTTGCCGCGCGCAGGGTTTCCAGAAGTTCGTACGTACGGGCAATTCGTACAATTCCTAATTTGTAGAATGATATAGAAAGTCTTTATTCCTTTTTTTCCTCGAGCTTCTGTTACAACAAAATCCTGAACAATTATAAGCTCGATTTATAACCATGGATGAAACGTAGCTTCACCATTATGTTCCAGCTAGTAAAGATTGTTTTGTTCCATCAAGATAATGCCCCGGCTCACAGGTCCGCCGTGAGGCTGGCTTCGAAATACTTGAGCATCCTCCATATTCACCCGACCTTGCCCCCAGTGATTTTTATCTATTTCCAAGGTTGAAGGATTATTTGAAAGAACAGAGATTCGAATATGATGATGCCGTAGTCGCTGCAGTACAGGATTTTTTAGGTGTGCAGGATAAAGAGTTTTTTAAGAAAGGAAAAAAGATATTCCTAGTTAAAATGCGACTATATCGAAAAATAAAATTGCATTCTCACTTTTTATTGGACGCCCTACGTTTTTTTGTAAATTTTGAAAAAAGTAATTTACTGGAACATATATTTATATTCTGTATTCAGAGTCTAAGCTTAACGATATAGCGGGGTTATGCTGCTATTTTACTAGGTCCAATGCCACAGGGGACTAGTTTGGATGAGGTATTCTTTTTATGACTTATATTTAAAGCTATTTAGTTATATTTAAAGCTAAAAGTGGCCGTTTTTATTCGAAATGCCAACTACAACTTTTAACAACAGCCATTTATGTTGATGCCATATCCCTTCCACTCCAGGAGCTTGGCAACGCTGCATCCCTAAAAGTAACTTTTGGATAAGATTAAGGGGACACAGAGTAACCCTAACTAATATTGTTAGTCCTAGAGTAACTGTTTTCGCGGCTAAAGTGTAGTATTGACCTTGATGGTAATTGAACTGAATTGAATAGTGTTTGTTCCTCGACAGTCGTCAGCGTCGAAGAGGTTATAAGATAAATGGAACAGTAGCGCTGCTCAACTTTCATACAAAGTTTTTCAACATTGTTTATTACCTGTCCGCGGCTCTACCCGTACTTAATTCGGGTACAGGCGGAGTATTCCTACGGCAACTCCTTACTCAAGGTAATCCCATACTAAGATCAAGTTTTTTAAACCAGCGGTTTGCTTATCCCACTCACATGACGGTTTTTAAGTAGCCTATGTACTTTCCCAAGGTGCAAGCTGTTACTTGCCAAATTTCATTCTGATCGGTTCACTAGTGTAACTGAAAAAAAAAAAAAAACAGATGCACTTTCGCATTTATAATATAAGTAAGGAAGCATGGATATGGATTAATTTGGTGACAAGAATTAAACTGTTTACATGATATTGTCCACCAAGCTTAGCTAAGTTGGTCTCCATTACGAAACCCTACACTAAGGATGGCTCAACATGTTCTACCGTTTTTAGGGTTCCGTACAAAAATAGTTAAAAGTTTTAAAAGTAGTAGTCGTAAAAGTCTTTTGATTAGATTTAGGTGTATGTTCGTCTATCTGTTTGGCATAGCTGTTTATTTCAGCAGCAATAACAGAACTTACTTGCCCTTGTAAAAAAAAAATATATAGTTATAAAATGGGATCTGGATTGGGAGTCGAAATCAAAAAGTGACAAAAACTACGTCTAAATTTCATTTATTTATAATATTATGTGACATTTACTTTATGTCCAAAAACATGCTAAAAATAAACATTTGAGTTGGAATTAAATTAGGTACTCGAAAAATTTATTAATCTAAATTAGTTTAGATCTTTAAGATACCCAGTTTTTACGGGAGTATAGCTAGGTAATTCAATCAATACCATTAAACTGTTTCAGAACATATCTGTGAAATAAAATATTTTTGTTTAAAAATCTGAAGTCCCTCAAACGGAAATCAAACAACAGGCATAACCTACTTATAACGTATAAAACCATTCGAGAAACGATCTCAAGTATGAACATGATATTTCACAGCGAAACAGACTTAAATTTTTTATCTCTTTCCACGAAGCACAGGAAATCTGTTCATAACACGTTTATTCGCGACAGAATGATTTATGCGTTCGTAAGTAAGAAGGGAAAATTAATTTTAACTTCATATTCGTCGAGCCCACAAAGCCGGATTACATGATTTCACGAACTCAATATTATATCCATATTCATATATGTACTAATATTAAAAAGAGGCAAAAGTTGGGTAACATAGGGGGGTATAATAAAATCGCTGCAAATACTGAGCCGATCCAAAAAAATATTTAAAAAATAGAAAGCTACACTATCCGTGACTTCGTTATATAACTTGTCTTGATTATAGTGTTTTTTTTTAGTTTTAAATATAAAGACTTAAATCGAGTTGAAAAAAGCAATTTTGTATTACTTCAAGTTGCCATGTAACGAAGCAACGGGTTAACCTGATTTTTGGTACTAGCATAGCTGGAGGAACTGGAAAGGATATGATATTAAGAATACTTTTTATCCCGACCGACAGTTTCCGCGGGGATAATTTCTCTTTTCTCATGTCGTAACCGTGCGTTACAATGACCAGCTAAGTGTGAATACAATTGGTTAATTTTTGGCACAGAGATGAGTAAGAAGAAATTAAAACATACCAAATATTTGACTTTAAGCAGCTGGAACTTATTTTAAGGTAGGTTATTTATTGAGCATTACTATAGATTGAGCAATCTGTACTACTATTTGGACTTGCATTGAAAGTTATTTCTAGTTCTTTTATAGTTAAATATTTGGTATATTTTAATATTTTTTTAGGTCTAAATGTTTTTGCAGTCACCCAACTAGCACATTGGTTTTGACTGCAGCTTATTTTGCAGCTTCAAATGCTAGTATAGCTCTACAATAGTTTTAGCAGCTAACAGAGGTTTAGAAGGGTTAACAAGCGATACTTAATGCTTTAAGACGTATTTGAAGCATAACTATTAACTACTGTAGCTAGTTATTGTATATTAGCGGTAGCTATAGTCACTATATAGGTTAACTCAATTCAATTCAATTCAATATAATTTTATTCAGATTAGGCTACAATAATTGAGCACTTATGAATGTCACTACGCCATCGGTTCGTAAGTCTACAGGGCGGGAGACCTTGTACTGAGAAGAACCGGCAAGAAACTCAGCAAGGGCATTTCTTTTCTCCCCCCCTATCATAAAAGGACACTTTCCATTACAAACATAAAAAACATGAAATATAAAGCACAAATATAAGGTTACTCCTGCAGCTTCCCGTAGCAGTTAAAGCTGGAATAAGGAGTTAACTGACTCTTATAAATAACTTGAGTTCTATATCATTCATAATTGAAACGATAGCCAAATGCTTTTAGCGTTGGAAAACAAAGCTATGCAACCTAAAGCTATACAATGGATTCTAGAAAAGTTATTTTAACGTTGCACAAAATGGCTAATTACTGCTATTGTACAGGAATTAATGCTATAAAAGTGCTAAAAGAAGTCTAAAGCATTAAGCACAAATCGCCATTTTTAGGACAATCACTTATTCTATATAAAAATCGTGATTACATAATTCCACTAGATTTTACAAGTGCTTGAGAATTATAGCTATGATTTATATAGGAAAAACCAAATTGAGCATAAAAAGCAAATTAAGTAATAAAAATACGCTCGCTGCCTGTTATCAATTAGTAAGTTATATGCAAAATTGAGATGTAAAACATCATAATATTGACTGTGAACTGATGCGCAGTTGAATTGTACTTGATAATAAGTCAATAACAAAAATATGTAGTATACCATCATGATATTATTTTCATTTAAATTGTCAAAAGCTACATAAAGGAAAATATAAATATACAAACACGTAACATAATAAGTTATAATTGTCTCAGTAATAACGTTTTAAATGATAAGTACCACTACTGAAGCTGATAATGCTTTAAATGGTTAATACCATTGTTGTGTCTCAGGAAAAACGCTTTAAGTGGTAAGTACCACTATAATGCCTCAGTAATAATAATTTAAGCGCTCAATATCACTTCTGTATCTCAGTAATAAAGCATTAAGGACCACTATTGTATTTCTGTTATAACGCTTAAAGCAGTAAGTAACGCCAGTGTAGTACTTTTGTAACTAAACTTAACCCCGATATATCGTTATTATGTAAGCACTAAGGAACTTTAAGCTCTAAGGACGTAGGCTATTCGTGGTTATATGTGAGCTATAACATGCTATAACTCAATTATTAACACTGATATGTCACTTAAAACGTTAGAACCTCTGTACAGGTCATATAATGCTTATCTTAACGCTAATGTGCTAGTTGGGCGTGTTCAATACCATCAAGACGAGTTTAATGACGCATCAATTTACCAAAATTCGTTGAAAACTTACGATCGGACATACTTATGTAAGAACAGACATAGGATACATACATAAAGGCCAAACACATAATACTCCTTTTGGGTGTAGCCGCAGTTGGCTAAATTTTTTTTTATCAAAATTGCTTTAGTAGGTACATGTCTGGATAGCCCATAATTTAGTGTATTTAGAGTGTTGACTACTGCACGGCACCCTAAATACGTCAGTTAGCCGTAAATTCGTATCATATTACACAGTAGCTTTAAATTACATTACAGATGGCAACAATAAAACACCAAACGTAATTTTTAAACAGAAGTGAGTGAAAAATCTCATAATAAATCAATCAGTCTAAAAACATAAACGTCTCAGCAATGTCCGTCCATTCTGTATGTTCACTTTATTTGTTCGTATACTTGAATTCAACAAGGAATGCAAAATATACAGATGTCAAATGCTTTATAATTTTCTTAACGGATATATACATGTTTACGTCTTTATTATATACATACATATAATCGTTATAAGTATGTATATAGTTAGGCTGTTGACTAAGTATTACTATATTTGGGTATCGTCTGACGCGTCAAGAAGCGGATTACAACCTACACGGTTCATTTGTTTTACTCCAGTCTAGTATCTACTTTCTTAGGTAAATAAGTATTTTTTTTAATAAGATATTGAATTAAATACAGACTAGGAATTAAGGGAGACTTTACAGTGTAACGTAATTCTATCATGATCGAATTTACAGTGACGGTTTACTGTGTAACATAATTCTATCGTCATCATCGAATTAACAGTGACATAACACATGAAGTCGGTTGAAAATAAAGTCTTGGGCATTGGGGTATCATGAGTGACGTGAAAAGAAGGTCCTGGAGAAGATACTGCGATCGAACGCCCTTCTACTAGGTGGACTGACGACAGGGCTAAAGCCACGGTAATTCGCAGCTTTTTTTTTTTAAATGTATGGTTAATCCTATGTTCAGCAGTGGATCTTTTGCCTTTAATGATAACGATTCAATTCTTGACTCTAATAAGGCAAGAAAAAAGTAAGAAGTAAAACAACAGTAGGTATTGTTACGTCAAAAAAAAATATATTAACCTTTACAACATAACAGTTAGTGCGTTCGTTTGAACTACTAAACGATTTAACTGACCGGTTGAAGTTATATTTCTTTGAACTATCTCCAGGATAACACATATAGATACAATATATGTGTTATCGAGGAGGTAGTAGTAGTAGTAGTTCAAAGTATAAATATAGCATGCTAATACAGCCAAAACATTCATTTCGTATATACAGTTAGTCTTAACCGTTGATAAATCCGACAACGTCGAGAACTCATGGCGCCGCGACAAAATGTATGACTGGCTGGATATCACCCGAATAGCCATGGTATAGAATATGGTGACGACATAGTCTAATCGGGTGCGCTCGCCCCCCCTTACCTACTTCAAGGTTGCCCTGTCTAGATGACTTCGATGCCGACTATATAAAAGTTTGTTTAGGCTGTGATGCTATGCTAGTAGGTATTAATTAGGTAGGTGCCCAAACAAACATTTGATCCAGAATAATTCGATACCGAATTTTACCCTTATTTCTCCGGACCTTCTTTCAATAATGTTTGTATGAAACTAACCACACGACACCTCGTTCCGAGCGGTTCCGGGAAAATTGTGTGCCAGTGCGTGTTTTTTTTTTCTGACTGACTATGCAGTTGGCTGTTGCTGCTCCACCGGTCTTTTGGGGCGAGACTCTGAAGGAGTCTTAGCCTTTATAGCGCCCAACGCTCAAGAGCTCCCCGCGGGGGTAGCCTCGGCTTAGGTTGTCGTTCTTAGGGTGCCAGTGTGGATCAAAGACTACACTATATACTGTGTAGATGTCAGAGTCACAGCTAGTGTAGACATTTAAATATACAAATAATGGATTTTGTAGTTTTTTTAACTTTCTTCTTTCATCATTCTGTTTTCTGCCACGTGTATCTTAAGGCAAAAGTACAACTAAAGATAACTTTTTATTTTAACCAAAATTTTCGCGACAAATATCCACTGGAAGTGCTGGCGACTGTGTTAATTTCTCTCGGGATCCAAACCTCGCGTAGTCGATGTCATGGCAAAATGGTTTATTTTCTCAGACTGGGGTGATTCCAGATATTGAAGGCTCAGCCATCTATGACTTCTATGCCAACTCTATTGGCAGGTGCCTACGGCTGGTACCTTTGGATAAAAACTATTTCTAGTTGAGAACAAAGAAAAGAGAAAAAATATTAATTTCAAATATTGAGAAAGTAAAATAATAGTAAAAGTAAAGCCCTATAAAATATACGAAATTAAAGGATATAATGCCCTAAAGTGAATTTTTAACTAAACTACAAATGCCTAAAATTAATAAAAAAACAGACAAGGCACGACAGCCACTCGCGTTCCGTAGCCTAAATTCTTTAAATATCTCTATGTAAAGCTTAATATCCCGAAGCATATTTAACTTTATTAAGTCGTGTTAGTATTACAAGTTATTTTAGTCCATAGTTCTGGATTTATTTAGACCTAACTAACTTATAATGGCCACTTTGGATCGTATGGTTGTACAACTTGTTTTTAAATAACTGGGTATTATTTTGAAAAACTATCTATAAATTCTCACAATGATTACGAATCCTAAATTTAACGATACCCTACGAGATGTAGTAATAAATATCTTTATCTGAAATGTAAATACATACTTTTATAGCGGAAAATTTATGTATAGTGTAACAAATTTCATAATTGTCTTAATAGTTTTTAAGTACCTAAAATGACTGTGCCATGCGGACGGACATGTTTTAAACTATAAGAGTTCCTTCTTTGACTACGAAACCCTAAAAAAGAAAAAAAAAGCAGAGCATAGAAGTTTTCTGTACGTTAAAAAAATTTTATTATTGTTATATGGGAACAAAATAAAACATATCTAAATGGAAATCGTAGGTATGCAGTCAGACAGAGAGTCAGCCAGACAAAATTTCAATAACTCATAGAAAACTGCTTCTAATTGCCTAACAACAGACAACCTCTAAATTGTACAATTACCTACGGTAAATCAATACCAAACCGATTCCAAAGACAAACTTTTCTCTCTCCCCAATCGAGTCTCTAAATTAATGTATAATACAATTAATTGCGTCTGGCAATACTAAAACAAATGAGTTTTCCTACCACATTTCTGTGTGTACTGGCATAACATAAATAAAATTGATAGCGACACAAGCTATTGATAAATAATTTGTAGGATAATTATATAAATAACAAGCTTTTACTCGCGACTTTGGCCGTGTCAATTTTAGTTATAGCCGTAGAAACAGGAATAATAAAATTAGATTGGCTGGGACAAAGACTTGAATGTTATTTTTGACCATTCAATTAGCCTTTTGCTAAAAATTAGACATATCCGTTGCACCGTTGAATCAAAAATTAGGGCTTGTAAACGGCTTCTCCGTTGCGACACATAGGAAAGTGCGTGGTATCTCTTTATCAGCCTCATGCGTCTCCACTGTCCACACCAAGGGCAATTACATAGTCCACACGCGGACCCAGTGCAGATTGTGGTCTTCACATATGTATTATTTTTTTATACATATGCAGGTTTCCTTACGATGTTATTCTTCACATAAAAGCCAGCGGTTTGAATAATCAAGGTACTTGAGAAATAAAAAAAAAGACTCATTGTTACACACCGAGCTCGAACGTCCGCCACTCAAATCGAAACCCCTGGGCTACTCTACAAGTTCTATATCGACTTACAGATAACCTGCTAACAAATAAGGTTAAAGTAACTAGCTCGAGGGTAATCTTTTGACTGCATTTTTTGATATGAAAATAACGAAATTTGTTTCTACCATCTCATATAATAAAGCTAAATTCTAATTCATGGGCAAAATAGTTGGGCGACTTGCGAGCTATCCCTCTAGTTGTCGTGCTTTCTGGTCGCTTGCTAATACTGCCAAAGGAACTTCTGCCAGTAGTCGTTACCACCACTACGGAAGACCGATGGTGACTTGACCCATAGTGCAAAAGAGAAAGCCAATTTAATGGACAGCCTCTTTTCCTCTAATTCGAATATGAACAATAAAGGCGCTGTACAACCTACTATACCGTGGTGCAGTAAGACAATGTCGGAAATCTCCATAACACCACGGGAGGTCCAGCGCGTGTTGCTTTCTCAAGACCTTCATAAGTCAAGTGGGCCAGACGGTATAGCTCCTGACTCATGTCCTATACTCACGCGCCTCTTCGCGCTTTCCTACCACACTAGGCAATTTCCGTCTCCATGGAAGACTGCGAATGGGCACCCGGTGCCCAAAAAGACCGATGGATCAGATCCATCAAATTACAGGCCTATCGCTATTACCTCTCTCCTCTCCAAGGTAATGTAGCGCGTGATTCAACACACAGCTTCTAGGATACCTAGAAAAACACGATCTGGTCAGCGACCGTCAATATGGCTTTCGCCACGATCGCTTGACTAGTGACCTTCTAATGTAGCTCACACACCCATTGGCGCTAGCCATTGAGAGTCAGGGGAGGCATTGACATGTAGGCTTGACATAGCAAAGGCATTCGATCGGTTCTTGTACCGGGGTCTTCTATCGAAGTTGCCATCTTACGGAGTGCCGAGTGTTTGTGCAAATGGGTGGCTAGCTTTTTGTCCGGCAGACGCATACGAGCCGTATTTGACGGTAGTTGCTCTGATAGCATGGACATTAAGGCTCTGTACTGTCTCCTACGCTGTTTCTACTGCATATTAATGGCATGTTGGTTATCAATAACGTACATTGCTATTCAGATGACAGTATATATACTGGAGACACTTATTAAACGGGTCGTGCAAGAATCCCACGTGCCGCTGTAGAGGAAAACCGCGTAGAACTTGTGTCTCAAATCGAGACCACTCTCTCCAAGGTCTCTGACTAGGGACGGGAAAACTTGTTCCGATTTAAACCCACAAAGACACAAGTCGGCGCGTTTACCGCTAAAAAAGCCCCTGTTCACTGTGGTTCTACAATTCCAGAACACTCCTCTCTCCATCTCCAAGCATTGGGATTCTTGGTGTTCATATCTCTAGCGATGTTCAGTTCCGATATCATTTACAAGACAAGGTAAGGCTGGCGTCCAAAAAACTTGGTGTACTCAACAGAGCGAAGCAGTACTTTACGTCGGGGCAAAAGTTGCAGCTTTACAAGTCGCAAGTTCGGCCCCATATGGAGTACTGCTGCCATTTCTGGGCGGGTGCACCCGAATACCAGCTAGGCCCTTTTGACTCGGTTCAACGACGGGCTGTGACAGTTGTCAACGATCCCAAACTCACTTGCCGTATTGAGCCCTTAAGTCTGAGGAGAAACTTTGCCTCCCTGTGTGTGTTCCACCGCTTGTGCAATGGGATATGTTCTGAGGAATTGTTTGAAATGATGCCCACGGTTACTTTCTATCGTCGCACCGCTCGCCATTCTTACACTTTAGAACCGAAATGGTCGCGTACAATGCGGTTTCAGAGAAACTTACTTCCGCGTACGCCTTGGTTGTAGAATAAGCTCCCTGCCAAGATTTTCTCTAAGGACTAAAGTATGGGGTTCTTTAAGAAAGAAGTTATTAGATTTTTGAAGGGTCAGCAATGCGCGAGTGATACCCCTGGTATTGCAAGCGTCCATAGGCTACGGTGACCGCGTACCATCAGGCGGGCCGTTAGCTTGTTTGCTACCTTAGTGGTATAAAAAAAAAATATTATCGATTATCATCAATACCATCTATTTTAATATAATGACAATTTCATGTTTGTCATATACCCATATTTTATAGCTTTTAAAGACCTGCTTTACTTACGTACTATCCTGGAACTTCACACATTTCTTAGTCTCAAGTGCCTACAACATCCTAAACTTAATAACTTATGTTACACAAGCTAAGTTAATTTCAAGTACCTGCCTAATTAATAAATTTGCTTGAAACTTAAATATTAAACCTTGAAACGTACACAGTTGATACGCAAAGGTATAAAAGCATTCAGGTTTATCGACATCGCGTGAAGACTCTCCAGGGATTACCGGCCGAATGCGTGTTGTACACTCATATGTTGGAGTTCCACGAAATAAGAATTATACTGTGTTTGAAAAACTAATGTAGGCACCGATTTTGTTTAAAACTATTTCCGTAATTTTATTTATAAAGCCTTACGATTATCTAACACCTATTGTTTTTTTTTTTTGTAATTCCTTTTTTGGAATTTCAGTTTAAATTTAGAGGACAGTCCTCACAGGACAGATTTGTTTTGAATTCGGAAGCCAAAATTCGCAAATGTCCATACAATGGGGTGCATACGGACGGACACATAATAAATAGATAAGAGTTTCGTTTTTTTTTTTTTCATTTCAACCGCAGAAACCCCTATTTTGTTTGTTTTTAACAAATTAAGTCAAGGAAGTGAATTACATTCCCTATGTTGGTGTTATAATTCCAATGGATTTTTTTTTTTAATTTACAAAAAATATTTATTAAAAGTACACTGTAAGTATGAAATAGAATAACTTACCCCATAATTTACCAGTAAGCATGGCTTTCATGATTTGTTCTCCAGATTATATGCACTAGGTATATACACTTACATTATTCTCACAAACACGATGTTTTTTTTATTAAAATTCCTTTAACGAACTGTTTACCCTTTAAATATCAGCTTCGTATTTAACTACTTTACATAACAGTTTTCAAACAAAATATAAAAAATCTCGTTTATGAACTCACAAAATACAAACAAAGGAAATAAAATCTGTAATTTATTTTTTTCTTTTATTCGTACTTTAAAAAAATCGTCTGTTCTATGACATCTGCTACGTAAATAAATAATTAAACACGAAGCCGACTCATCAATGAAAACTTGAAGAATAATATTTGTTTTCAGGGTAAATATTGTTAGGTTGGTAATTTTGTAAGGTAGGGAGTGGGTGCGGGTTGTTTTGGTTTTGGTGGATGCTTACCATGGGTCATGATACCGCGGGTACAGCCACTCGCCAGGGCGGCTCACGCCAGCAGACTGTTGCGTTGCTCGGCCGGGCCAAGCTGCGTGCGCAAACTTAAAAACACTCCCCGTTTCCCACGCCAAAGAATAAGAAATCCGCCCGGACCAACTGCCATAAGCCCTCATAAGTGTCAATCTTACCACTGTCCGAGATTTAATTTTTATATTGTCAGCCTTTGTTTCTCTCGTCATTCTCTCTCTCTTCTTCAGGAAATTGAAATTGATATTAATAGGCTACTCAGAAAGTTTTGCGACAAAGACTTTTTGTTATGACATGCTTGACTAGTTTTAATGGTCTATTCATACTACCAGTTATGACTAAAAAGACGGAATATTCATTTAAGTCAATATTTTTCAAAGCTTAATTATGTAAATGATCGTTGCTGATTTATTTTGCCTTATTTTGGCCTCTAGGGGATGATTTTCCAAAAACGGTGAAACAATGTTACAATGTCAATGTAATTTTTTTAACTCAAGGCTAAATACTAATTTTTATTCATTAAGCTTAAAAATTAAGGATTTCCATACAAAGTTCGAACCCTCATTTTACCCTCTTAGGAAATGAATTTTGCATAATACTTTATTTGTGCTTAGCTATCGTATATATGCAATGTAGGCACAAGAACTTCTGTACAAAAATTTAGGTCTCTAGATCCAGTCAGTAGTTTGGGCTATACTTTCAGTCAGTCAGTTTACTCTTTTATATAGGTACCTGTTTTTAGTCAGTCTCATCTGAAAATACAGTCGTTAGCAGAATTGCGTTCGTAACATTAATTTTCTTTATTGTTACGTTTACGTGTGGTTAAGTTAAGAAAAAAAAGCCTTTTGTATATGGCAGAAGAAGATAAATTGATTGATTTGCTGTTTAAATTTTACATTTACGAATGATACGATAACAGTTTTAAATAGGTTTTTTTTTACTTAAATTTTCAGGCAGCAGTGTTTGGCTATATTATATACATAGACATAAAAATCAGTCTAATTACAATTTAAAACCACAGTTAACTCAAGCGATGACATCCTCTATTTTGTCTTTAATTACTTCAAACTTATTGAGTGAAAAGGTTAAATTATCTTAAGTAAAATTTTTTTTATGTTTGTTTTATATATTCTTTAGAAAAATTGTATAATATCTTAATTAATTTAAAGGAAAGAAAATTAATGAAAAGTTTTTATTATTCGAAGAGAGACCTCTGAACTTCTGAAGTACCTAGGCGAACTATTTGTCCTAGTGATGCAAAAATATCCGTGCTTTGAGGCGTTTCAAAAGTGATTTCAAAAGGAAATGGGGAAATGCGGGTTACAAAGAAGAAAGTTTCTTGAAAACCAATGCACACAGGATCATTCATATCTGTGATTAAATTGCCTTATCATAAAATAAACATTAAAAAAAAATGCGACCGCAGTAAACAGCGAATAACTAAAGAGCTACGGAAGAAAGTTCCTGTTGAAAGCTGACGTATTCAGCTCACATAAGTCCTAGGTACTTCAGAAAATAATAAAAGTAACTACTGCTTGACTAACTAGCTAGAGCTGCGGAAGGTCTCTTAGTTATTTCTACTGTCAGTTTGCTAGTTTGAGGCTTGATGACTCAATACATTGGTATGCGGTCCCACGTTGCGTCTTCTGATCCGTGGTCGCCACTCTTCCCCATTGGTTATTGGTTCAAAAAGCGATGTTGACTGCTCGAAGCCCAAGCTTGCCGATGGCTGTTTGCGTCTCAAAGCGTAGCGTACAGGTCGCTATTCGGTCAGATGGACTGATGACCTGCAAAAAGTAACAGAAAGTTGTCGCATGAGAAAGGTGGAGGGTCAAATGTTGTGACATTTATTGTGAAGGTCTCTACCAGACGGTAGACTGATGTAAGCTGATTGTCTGATTTGGTTGCCTGTCCTATATATTCATTAAGATGTCGAAAAATTGATACTTGAAATAAAAAATGTAAGCAATTTTATGCCTTCATTACGACGACATCTCAAAAAAATAAATAATACAATAGTTAACAGGTACCTCACCGCCACCATTGCCCGCCTGGACCGGGCACGCACACAAGCACCCCTATATTCTTTCATTCGGATATTTCATAGCATAACAACCCCTCATTCGAAAAGTTCGAATACCTGAGCTGTTACTATTCGAATAGTAATGTTACGAACACGCACAGCGGCGACGGGCGTAGGCTAGCTTCCTCGGTTGCTAAAACGAAGCTACGACAACGAAGCGCCGTAGAAATTAGACAACCGTACGGTAGCTAGCTACTAGACTAGGCCACTGACGTGTTTATAGTGGACTGTATGTTGTGGGCGACCGTATTGCGGGCCGGACGGGTGAAGCCGGGTGTCGCACTTGTGAACCGCTGACCACGAAGATTTCTTGAGCGCAAAATAAAATAGCCGAAGTGAAGCTGAGTCTTCTTGTGAAGAATTTATTTACACTAGAGCACTTATTTTACACTTAATTTCTAGCAGAGTTTCTTCCTTTTTCCTAGCAGCGTTTCTTTCTTGAACCTTCAATTGAGCACTTATTTTCTTGCAGAGTTTCTTCCTTGATTGTTGGTTCTTCCTTTCTTGATTTCTTGCTGCGAACTGCGACTGCGAACTGACCATGACCGCTGGATCGCTCGAGTTTTAAACAATTTCGAACAAAGCGGCAGGCCATAAAATTACCGTTACGGTTGTAAACTATAGCTAGACTACTCTTACAATTCTTGCTGTCCTTGTCTACAACTCGTTTGTATGGAGGTACATGTTTTTGTTATTTTAAAATATAAAAATGAATTTTCTCTACATTACAATTACTTTCTACAGATAGCTATTAATTTTACAAACATTATGAAATAGAATTCATACAGATATCTCACAAACTGTGGCTTTAAGAGCCAAAAAATGCAAAGGGCGTCTCGCAAGCGTATTGCTTATAATTTCAAAATTCACGCCCGGCCTAGTAGCTTCACGGCAGAGTGCGCGGGAGTTTGTTGAACTAAGCAAAAGGTTAAGAGCGTAATCCACAACGTATTGCTTATTTTGTAAAAATTCACGCTCTTACTTTTCATACAAATAGATTTTTAACTAAATTTTAACTAAACATTATTGATTTCTTTATACAATAATCGAGAATTATTAGGAATTTAACTCAACTCTGCTTGAGTACACGACTTACATAAAATCATAACATTTTATTTTACAAATTATTTACCTAAACTATTTTATGAAATCTTACACATTAAATCTTAACAGAAATTACCTATAGTTGCTTAGTCACAATATTATATACGATCCTAGAACACTATGCGCTAACATTAACTTATTTCTACGTAATTCCTTATACATTTTACTATTTACTTATTTTACTTAACCTTTTCACTTGTAGTTGAGCAAACCTTTAATACTCTGTCTTACATTGCAACGACATACTTCTAAACTAGTTGTTGTGACTTTATTTTTCGTCACTTGCAACGTTACAACTTATTATTATTTATTTATCATATAATTCACGAACCTTACAACTTACTAACTTATTATTTTACGTATCGTTTTAGAGCTACCCTATTGTGTCAATACGACTTTATTTATCAAAAAATCCTTATTTAAACATGTTTACATTTTAATCCTTATATCCTATCCTATCCTATCCTTATTTATGTGTTTCGTGTGGTCCGTCGCTAACATTCTCCCCCGCAGTGCGAAGCACTCCATCCTGTTGCGGCGACGATGTAGCTGGAACCAACACGACGACACGGCGACTCGGGCGGCGCAGCACTCCTCCATTCGTCTGGATGTCCAGGATCCTCACTCTTCCGTCTGGTCCTGGGTACGCCTTCAGCACCTTGCCACGTGGCCATGAGTTTCGTGGCAGGTTTGCATCCACGATGAGTACCACGTCGCCTTCCTCTGGGTCGCTCGTAGTCCTTCCGCTGATCTTTCTCGGCATCAGCGTCGGCAGGTACTCCTTGATCCACCTTCTCCAGAAGTGATCGGTGAGTCGCTGTGCAGTCCTCCAGCTGGCTTTTCCGACTAGTTCGTGATCGGTGAACTCGCCAGGTGCCATCGTTCCACAGGACCTTCCAATCAGAAAGTGGTTAGGCGTCAAACTTTCTTCATCGTCCGGCTCCATGCTGAGTTCGGTGAGCGGACGCGAGTTGACGACGTGTTCCACCTCTGTCATCAGTGTGTGCAGTACCTCTTCTGGCGGACTTCTTTCGTGCAGTACTGCGGCCAGCGACGTCTTCACGGAGCGTACCATCCTTTCCCATGCGCCCCCCATATTTGGACTTCCTGGTGGTATGAACTTCCACCTTATACCTTTCTCTAGGGCTGCTTCTTCCAATTCTCGGTTGGCTCCGACGAAGTTTGTCCCGTTGTCGCTGAACATGACCTTTGGCATTCCTCTTCTCGCTGCCATTCTTCGCAGCGCCATGATCATGGAGCTAGTGCTTAGTGATGGCACTAGCTCTAAATGTACTGCCCTTGTCGTTAGGCAGGTGAAGAGCGCTCCCCAGCGCTTCTCTGTTCTCCTGCCGATGGTGACCTGCATTGGCCCGAAGTAGTCCACGGCTGCATTGGAGAAAGGATACGCGTGATGTTGTAGCCTTTCCCCGGGCAGGTCTCCAGTGGGCGGGATTTGCGGCGAACCTTTCCTGACTTTGCACCATTGACATTGGTAAATGACTGCTTTTACCGCTGTCCTTAGGCCCAAAATCCAATACTTCTGCCGCAGCTCATTCATTACGGTTGCAGTGTTACCGTGTAAAAACCTTCTGTGATAGTACTGAATTATCAGTTGTACTATCTTATGTTTCCCATCTATTACGGGTGGGTTATTTACTGCGTTTTTAAACGTGAACTTTCTTGTTCGACTGCGCAGTTTTATCTTTTCGTTGCTGCCTAGATAAACGTCGATTTTTCGTAGGCGGCTTGCGTTTTCCAATGGCTTGTTTTTTTTTAAGCATTTCTTTTCCTTTGTAAAGCTTTCACTTTGGCTTCTTTTAATTAAATATTCTTCTGCCTTTTTTTGGAAAGCCTCTTCAATTTTTATAAAATTGTGTTCCTTCTTTCTTTCAATCACCGGCTTGGCTTGTGCTTTCTTCTTATTTTTATTGTGCGGCTTCCATGTGACGTCCTTGTCTCGCGCTGTGTTGACCCTCTCGACTTTCTTTTTCAGGACATCGATAAACTGAAACACCCTTGCCATGGTGTTAACCAGTTTCCTCCAGTTCGAGAATCTTTCTAAGTCTGGTGTTTCCTTTTCTACTGCCTTAATGGTGGTGACCTTGTGACTTGCCTTCTCTTCCAGGTCTTCACTCTTGGCCAAACCAAACTTTTTGGCGGGCCACTCTTCTTCGCCTCGCCTTAGGAATTCTGGGCCCTGGAACCACCTAGCGGTGTGATTGAAGTCGCTAGGCGTATTCCGTGTAGCGTCATCAGCCGGAATCATCTTCGTTGGAACCCATCTCCACTCCTGTGGCTTTGTTAGTTCTTCTATTTCTGCCAATCGATGAGCCACGAACGTCTTGAATCTTCTTGGGTCAGCTTGCACCCACTGAAGTACTGTGCTTGAGTCGGTCCAGTACGTCTTTTGAGTGACCATGAGGTTGAGCTCTTTCTCCACGGTGGCTGCTAGTCTGCTTCCCAATAAAGCCGCCTGTAGCTCCAGCCTCGGGATTGAGACTGTTTTTGTCGGCGAGACCCTTGCCTTTCCAGCCACCAGCACGACGTGTGTTTCACCCTCAGGTCCTCTGGTCCTCCAATATACAGACGCCGCGTATGCCTCTTCGCTAGCGTCTGTGAAGGTGTGCAGCTGCCCTTCTCTTTGGCATGGCGAAATGCACCTTGGTATCCTCAACTTGTCCAAGGTAGCGACTTCCTTTATGTACCTTTGCCAGGCTTCTTGTTGGCCTTCTTGTATTTTCTCATCCCAGCCAATCTGTGTTCGCCAAATTTCTTGAATCAACTTCTTCCCTTGGATCAGGACTGGCGTAGCGAAGCCCATGGGATCGAATGTTGACGTCACGGCGCTCGTGACTTCTCTTTTTGTGGGAACCCTTCTGCCATCTAATATTTCTGTTGGCGTATTACGTAGCCCAATGTTAAAGGCTAAGGCATCTTCTTCTGTGAGCCACCTCAGGCCCAGTGTCTTTTCTTCTTTGGTAAGCTCAAGGTTGGCGCTTTCATTTTTCTCTCGGTAACCTTTGAGCACTTCTGGGTTATTGCTTGCCCATCCCTTCAAATGGAAACTCGCCCGCTCATGGATATCCTTAACTTCGGCCGATACTCTTCTTGCTTCCTCGACAGACTGGAAGCTTTGAAGATAGTCATCCATGTAGTGATTTTCTTTTATCGCCTTAACTGCTGCTGGGCGGGTCTCCTGGTACTCTTCAGCATTCTTGTTCATTACGTAGATTGCCGTGGCTGGTGATGAGGCAGCACTAAAAATTACAGAAGTTATTCTATATTCCTCTGGCTTCTCTTTTCTTCCTTTTCCGCACCAAAGGAACCTCAGACTGTCCCTGTCTTCTTGTCTAATTTTAATGCGGAGGAACATGTCTTGTATGTCGGCCATTATTGCAATTGGCCCCTCTCTAAAGCGCAGCAATACTCCAAATAGTGATTGGAGTAGATCTGGACCGGGCAGGAGAGCATCATTTAAGCTCTTTCCCTGGAACTTGGCTGCTGCATCGAAAACGATTCTGGGCTTCTTTTTTACTGGGTGTTCGACAGCGAAGTGTGGAAGATAGAATGTTCTTCCATCAGTGCTGTTACGCGGTGCCTTCTCTGCGTACCCCTTTGCGAGGAGATTGGTCATTTGGATCTCATATTCCTTTTTCATCTCTTTGTTTTGATCCAGCTTCTTTTCAACGATTTCCAATCTCCTGAAGGCTTGCTTGCAGTTGTTTGGAAGAACTTCATCTTCTTTCTTCCACAGAAGCCCAGTTTCGTATTGCCCATCAGGCAATTTCTTTGTTGTCTTCTCCAGGACTTCCAGGGCTCTTCTGTCGCTGTCATGGCTCGGCAGCTTGGCTTCAATCCCCAGGGACTCTAATTTAAAGAAGTCTCGAACGATCTCATTGATCTCCTCTTCGTTCGAGATGCGACAGTGGTTGACAAAATGCACGGCTACTGTTGAAGCAGCGTCACAGCCATGTAGCACCCACCCGAGACTGGTGAGTGAGGCTACGGGCTCAGACTTCTTCCCCTTCTTCAACCTTCTTGTTACTATGAGTCCCCAGTTGTCTTGCCCGATAAGCAGTTTGGGCTCTTCTTTATCGTAGACCAGCTGATCTTTAATGGCGCTTAAATGCTGGCAGTTACGGATGTCCTCTATTGCCACCTTCTGTTGCGACAGCTTAAGGTCCTCCATTGTTCGGAGCTCTATTGCCCTCTTGTCTCTTCTGTAAGCCCCTTTAATTTTAATTTTCAGACGTTCGGAGCTATTTTTCTTAATTATTTTTCCGCCAACGGTTTCTATTGTCAGAGTCTCTTTCTTCCCATTGACTCCGATTTGTTCAGCAACCTTTGAGTCCAATAGTGACACCGTTGAGCCCTCGTCCAGAAGCGCCAAGACCCTGGCATGCCCCTTCTTTCCATATACGTCTACTGGCATTATTTTTAAGTAGACCTTTTCGTTACTTATTGTTGTATGGATTGAAGCGATTTTTTCTTCAGCTTCTTCTCCTTCTTGCTGGCCCAGTTGGTAACACTGACTGGTGCCTGGTGCTTCTGCTCTGTTTGGCGGCTTCTCTGAATGGAGGGACGTGTGATGCCATCTGCCGCACTTCTTGCATACCGGCGCTTTGCAATTCAGTCTTGAGTGCCGGAAGCGTAGGCATTTGAAGCATGTCCTTGTTTTCTTCGCTATGTCCCATTTTCCATTCAGGTCAGCCTCTTTAAAAGTTTTGCAGTCAAGCAAGTAATGATCGCCTTCGCATCCCGTACAGGCAATTTTCTTTCTTTCTTGAGGCGGCTCCCGTACGTTGTTTATTGGTTTGTGCTCTGGTTCCCAATTTCTCTTCGGTACGCTTGTGGGTTCCCAGGGCTTCCTTGGTTGTGGTGGAACCGCCTTGTAAGTCCTCCTCAGCTCTTCAGGTGGAGCAAAGTCCCCACAGATGTCGGCTTCTAGTCCGAGGAATGCGTCCAGTAGGATGAGCTCAGGCATCTCTTCATCCCTTCTTTCTCGATGGTACGCAAACCAACGGAACTTCATAGAAGACGGCATCTTTTCAGTTAGGCTCTTCAATGTTTCAGGAGAGCTGAGGTATTGACTCTTCTTCAGTGCTTTGATGCTTGCTACTGCATTTCGGACCCGGCTTGCAAACTGGCAGATGTCGCTTGGGTTTTCATTGACCCTTGGTAGACTCTTCATTTTTTCTAGCTCAGCTAAGGCCAGGGCACCAGGTCTTCCGAATCTTGCTTCCAGTCCCGTCATAACTTCCTTCGGATCTTCGGCGGTGAATAGCAGGCTTTGTACAGCTTCCCTTGCCTTTCCTTGGACTGCCCTTCGTAAACGTGCCAGATTCTGCACGTTGGACAAGGATGGAGCTGTATCCTCAAATGACCTTCTAAAAGCCAGCCATTCTTCACAATTGCCATTGAAGTATGGAAGTTCGGTGAATCTGGATGCTGCTGCTGTGTCTGGAGCCTTTTCGGTGAGCTTAGCGATAGCTTGGGCCAGCTCTTGGATGTCGCTCTTCTTTTCTTTGGTTGGAGCTGGCCTTTCGTGATGATGTCTTCGCTTGTCTTGCCTCTCTTCAGTTTGGACAAGCCATTCCTCCACTTCATGGGTCCTTTCGAAGATCTCTATTTCTTCTTCTTCTTCGGACTCGGCTTCCACTTCTGCTAGCTTTAATTTGGCTTGAGCCAGCTCAACTTCTTTACGAGCCAGCTCCATTCTAGCACGAGCCTCCGCTTGTCTTCTCTTGTTTGAGCGGACGGACTGCGTGTCGATGTCACGGTTCCTCCTTTGGACTTGACCATTCGTTGTACCCTTTTCTTTGGGCAGCGGTGCAGGCGGTGGCAATGCAGGCCTGGCTGGTACTGCGTTGTAGGTGTCAGCTACGATATTCAGCTCCCCGGACTCTTCTGCACTGGTGCTGGGGGGGGCTTTTCTTATTGTCTTCGTAGACTGACTGGTGACGTCAGTACTAGTTTCGGTCGGCGTGCACTGGCTCCAATCTCTCGATGTACCGCTGCTCTCTCCAGTAGTCTTCGTCTGGGTTGACTCGGTCGTCTTGGAACGCGATGAATCGGATCTTGTGGTCGGCATGTTGACGGCTTCTTTTTTCCCAAATCCGGCTCGACAGGACCAGAAAATTGTTACGAACACGCACAGCGGCGACGGGCGTAGGCTAGCTTCCTCGGTTGCTAAAACGAAGCTACGACAACGAAGCGCCGTAGAAATTAGACAACCGTACGGTAGCTAGCTACTAGACTAGGCCACTGACGTGTTTATAGTGGACTGTATGTTGTGGGCGACCGTATTGCGGGCCGGACGGGTGAAGCCGGGTGTCGCACTTGTGAACCGCTGACCACGAAGATTTCTTGAGCGCAAAATAAAATAGCCGAAGTGAAGCTGAGTCTTCTTGTGAAGAATTTATTTACACTAGAGCACTTATTTTACACTTAATTTCTAGCAGAGTTTCTTCCTTTTTCCTAGCAGCGTTTCTTTCTTGAACCTTCAATTGAGCACTTATTTTCTTGCAGAGTTTCTTCCTTGATTGTTGGTTCTTCCTTTCTTGATTTCTTGCTGCGAACTGCGACTGCGAACTGACCATGACCGCTGGATCGCTCGAGTTTTAAACAATTTCGAACAAAGCGGCAGGCCATAAAATTACCGTTACGGTTGTAAACTATAGCTAGACTACTCTTACAATTCTTGCTGTCCTTGTCTACAACTCGTTTGTATGGAGGTACATGTTTTTGTTATTT
The DNA here is from genome assembly GCA_946406115.1 of Apoda limacodes. Lineage (NCBI taxonomy): Eukaryota > Metazoa > Arthropoda > Insecta > Lepidoptera > Limacodidae > Apoda > Apoda limacodes. The sequence continues at coordinate 17,985,891 of OX291553.1, forward strand.
TAAAATATAAAAATGAATTTTCTCTACATTACAATTACTTTCTACAGATAGCTATTAATTTTACAAACATTATGAAATAGAATTCATACAGATATCTCACAAACTGTGGCTTTAAGAGCCAAAAAATGCAAAGGGCGTCTCGCAAGCGTATTGCTTATAATTTCAAAATTCACGCCCGGCCTAGTAGCTCCACGGCAAAGTGCGCGGGAGTTTGTTGAACTAAGCAAAAGGTTAAGAGCGTAATCCACAACGTATTGCTTATTTTGTAAAAATTCACGCTCTTACTTTTCATACAAATAGATTTTTAACTAAATTTTAACTAAACATTATTGATTTCTTTATACAATAATCGAGAATTATTAGGAATTTAACTCAACTCTGCTTGAGTACACGACTTACATAAAATCATAACATTTTATTTTACAAATTATTTACCTAAACTATTTTATGAAATCTTACACATTAAATCTTAACAGAAATTACCTATAGTTGCTTAGTCACAATATTATATACGATCCTAGAACACTATGCGCTAACATTAACTTATTTCTACGTAATTCCTTATACATTTTACTATTTACTTATTTTACTTAACCTTTTCACTTGTAGTTGAGCAAACCTTTAATACTCTGTCTTACATTGCAACGACATACTTCTAAACTAGTTGTTGTGACTTTATTTTTCGTCACTTGCAACGTTACAACTTATTATTATTTATTTATCATATAATTCACGAACCTTACAACTTACTAACTTATTATTTTACGTATCGTTTTAGAGCTACCCTATTGTGTCAATACGACTTTATTTATCAAAAAATCCTTATTTAAACATGTTTACATTTTAATCCTTATATCCTATCCTATCCTATCCTTATTTATGTGTTTCGTGTGGTCCGTCGCTAACAAGTAAAATGAATTATATTCCCTAGGTCCAATATATATTTTCTAATAACATTGCTTGCTTGCTTGCCTTCACCATCATACATACGCCCCACTACAGGGTCTGTGCCTATCCTTGGAGAAAGCCATAGTCCTACTAGCTCAATACAAACTGGACGTTTGTAGAGTTAGTGGCCACTCGAGTGTCAAGAGTTTTCAAGCCGCCCATAAGGCCCCCGGCTTGGCTTAACGACTATGTAATTTTATGTATTAATGTTATATACAACAGTCAGGACCGACGATATGATGTGCCCTCCGAAGCGCGGAGGATCTCACAAAAGTGTCGCACAAGGCCACCCATACAAGTACTGACCACGCCCGAAGTTGCTTAACTTCGCTTATCGTTTCTGATAAACGAATGCGACTGAGCCACGAGTTTCTAATAACTTTTCTTTGTTCAATTACAATTCTATGCAGTCGGCCATCAAAGGCATCTAGTTGCGTTATACCATCATGAGTTGAGGTAAGACGGGGAGCAAGCACACCTGATTAACCTATGTCGTTACATATGCTAGCCATAGGGCACTGTCAAGCCAGTCATACATTTTGACGCTGATTGTATGAACGAAATGACTGTGGTATGGTAACAAAATGGGAATAGTGCAATCAACTTTTCTGACCCGTTAGTGAAAAATCAAAACTACAGTCGCCATATTAAATAATACGAAACGCAAAAAAATAATTTACCATCCTTAGGTTCAATGAATGTATTTTTAATCAATTACCATAACATATCTGTACCTATAGCGGTTCACTATAGACATTTTCATAAAATTGCATTAGAATCTACCCAAATCCGTAATTTTAATGACGGACGCCATGATGAATTTATAAGAGTTAAGTTTTTGCCATTTTGCTACGGAACCCTAAAAAAAATTAAAAGAAAAAATAAATCAAATTTAAGTCTGAAATTAGAAACTTTGTAGATTTGGCTCGTTGGTGTAGTGGTCTCATAGAACAACACAGCATCCTGACGCGGCCAGGAGGGGAGACGCCATTGGGTCTTATTCTTGTACTAAATAATCTGCCACTTTTTGCGGGGGACGGGAAATTAATTACAAAGTTGCTAAAAAGTAAAAAAAATTTGAACTAATAATGACACTATTTTGAAAACGTCACTTTGTTACAGTGCATAAGACCCCTAAGACTACCCATGGACCAGAATTTATTCATAATCAGATAGAGCTTGCTCTGTCGATCAAAATTATCGATAAATTAGTACAATTTTTTATAGCAGTAAATAGTAGAAATATTAAATCGCTAATGAATTTATTTTTTTATATTAAATGTTGGTATTGTTATTGTATTTGTAAAGTCTGTCAATACAAACTTGTTTTAAAGTTTATAATTCAAATTTTACGATATGAAAGTAGATATAAACATAAACAATGATGCACATGTCAATTATCAATTTATTGTTTTATGTAGCATACGCGCACCATGTGTTTTTTTTTTTTTTGTAGGTTAATTTGAGATTGTTGTTTAGTAAAAAGGCATTAATGTTGGTTTGTATGTGTACTACTGTTTGGAAATATTTTATATAATAAGATCCTAATCTGTCAGTGAAGTAAAATACTTTCCGTGCTTTTACTTTGTGAAGAAATATCATCGTAATAAGTTTTCGTTGAATTTAGGAAAATAATAATTCAAATTATACTTACTTTGTAGTAATAATTAAGATTATAATTATTCTTAAGTAATTAAAGATTAAAATTATAATTACTATTAAGTTTACATCTTTTTACGAAGGGACAAAGTATAAATGAAGTGAAATTCTTATAAGCGTTGTTTGTTTATCTTGGGTTTTCATTTAAATTCATAATTTTTTATTTAATTTGGTACAGATAGCACTTATTTTTGGTATCATGGGAGCTTGTCCGAGACAAGAACTCTACAATGTGCAGTTTTTTAGTTCAGGAGTTTATTAAAAAACAATATAAGTAACAATTCGAGATACTAAAAATAAAAGGACCGCTCTTTTACTAGTACAGGAAAATACTATATGTTATGTAACGAATACATAGAACTGCGGCTCAATACATGTACAAATTCCTGTTTGTGTGTTAATTATCATCTAGGAAAATGTACTAAACAGAGAGTTGGTATCAATAAATTTAGAGATCTAGGTAAAACTATAGCCGATTATCTACAACTTCAGAACATTTACACTGGCCATTGCTTTAGAAGAACTTCGGCAACCCTGCTAGTTGAAGCCGGTGGGGATATTACAACATCAAAGCGTCATGGCGGATGGAATGCGACGGCCGTGGCAGAAGGTAACATAGATGATTCTATGAATAACAGAAAAAAAAATTCTATCTATAAAAACAATAGAAAACAAAAAAAAAAAAACGAAATTAATATCATTTTGCCAATAGCAGCATACAGCAATTACGGGCATCTTTAATTGTAACGCCTGCCCACCAATACATATAGAATTTCATAATTGCACAATACAAAACCAAAGAATAATTATAATAAACAATAAACTACTCCTTACTCTTTGATCTTTTATTTGAATATTAATGTATGAGAGTAGATAAAGTAGTGTATAAAACTGCACATAACTAGGTATTATCTGCAAACACATTTCAAACTTCAATTTGCCATTGTAGGAGCACACTGGTGCCTCCGTCTGTTTCTTACTGACAACTTTCACCGTTTTTTATCATGGCGGCCAAGTAACTGCGTTGGACCATCGCTTCCGGCTCTTCATACTAAGTAATTTTATCGCACTATGAACTTTTCTAAGCTAATAGTTCATGAAAGCTAAAAAACATTTCTTATTTATTTTGGTTAAAAAAAGTATGTATGGGCCGAAATATGCATTGTTATTTACCCTTGTTGTTCTCTTGTAAATTTAAAAGAACAAAAAATGAAATGGAAAAATATTATTGATTTACTAAAGCTGATATTAAGAGCCATGTCACCACTAGGCCAAAAACTAATAGTTAAAAAAAAAGTTTGCTTTTCTTAAAACATTAGAATTAAATAAAAATTCAATCTAACAGAAAATTGAACTAAAAAGTAAAAAATAATTTTGTCAAAATGAATATAAAAATTTTTTTATCCACGTGCGACTGCAAGAAAAGCAAGGCGTGCGCAATTACATACAATCACTTGATAAACTCTCAATTAACCTGGTGCAACTCCGGGAGGGCGTTGTTGGTCGAAGTAAATGTAGAATATTGTATTGTCATTCGAGCTTAGTAAGTATGCAAAATTTCATCGAAGGATGATAACCGGAAGTATGTTTATTTAAGCTTGCAAGATTCCACCACAAGATGGAAGGAAAAAAAACGACAAAGGAACCATTGTGAGTTAAATAAAAGCAAGTAATAAAAATGTTTTAATCCGTTAGTGAAAGGCAATGCTGGATTTGTATTGAAGGTGGTGCCTTTTATTTTTTGCGCGACCATTAACCAAACCTCTTTATTATGCTCAAAATGATGCAGTGAACAAAAATGACGTGTATACCTCTAGGCTCAATCGGAACTGAGTAATATATAAAGTTTCGAAGTGGACAAAAAGTGTAGTAATTCCTACAGATATTTAAATTTTTTTTCACGAATTAATTACCCAAATCTTTTTTTTTTTATTCGAATAATCAGTTCGACTGAATTTAGAGGTATACATGTCATACTATTTTTGTTCATTGCATCATTTTGAACAAAAATAAAAAGGTTTGGTTGATGGCCGCGTAAAAATAAAAGACACCACCTTCCATTTCCATACACATTCTGGCATTGCCTTTTACTTATGGACTATAACATTTTCTTAAATATGCTTATTAACGACCAGCTCTTTACGTAATAGATAAGTCTTAACGTTTTAATTGGTTAAATCTAATGGAGAAATAAAATACTAGATTGACGTGTTTATTACGAAATATTTTTAAAATGGATTAAAAACTTTAAATTTTAAAAATTGATTTATTTTGTATAAATTTGACGAATACATTTTTATGGGTTAGGTTTTTTTTTAGTAACAAACTGATTCTTGTATCTGTATATTTTTCCATGTAATTAATTATTTTTTTAACTAAGTTTTAGCCCGGTTACCCTTGCTTCCTGAGGTGAGGAGTTGCTTGCTCGATGAGCGCCCCCACCGGGCGTCAGAAAATAAAATCTACTAGATCCAAGCAAGCTACTATAATAAAATTGGTATCGTTTTTGTGTAAAATAATGACAAAGAATTCATTTAATAGTTCGAAATTGCATCTTTTTTAGTAAGTTATAGAGATATAACTAGAGATAAACTAAAATGAAAAAATGTGAAAAAAACAAATATCTTTCTCAAGCTCAAAGAGTAGGTTACTAGGTAAAAAACGGGCATATATTTACGAATAAAAAAAAAAACTAAAAGTTAGCCTCATTTATCTTGTATTAAAATATAGACAATAGACAATTATTTATTTCACATCACACTTAATTAACTCATCACGATGACTTGTGTACTACTACACAATTTTTTAAGGAAGAGTGATACATCTCGCCCGATAACGATGATGGTGTTCGTATACAGGATGGTTCTTGGAGATCAGAAGGTCAAGATTCATATGCTATACGCGATTTGCCTCAGATACCGCGTAGACCAAGTTTGACTGCAATTGAAATAAGAGAAGAATTCACTAAATATTTTACTCCCAATATAGGTATATAGGTTTCCAACCTCCACATTTTGACATTTTCTCCGTAGATCTTAATGTAAATACTAAGAAAATTATAAACGAATTAAAGATACTATATTACTAATAAATAAATAATGTTACTTGATTTAATGTGTCAGTAGTTTTTTTTTACTGTCAAACCTTCACCGAGAAAAGAATCCAAATATGCATAGGCAAACCAGATGGGTTTGTATATTTCTTCAGCTCCAGCACCTGGGCGACTTGAATCTCGTACCTTAAATCAATCAATATTCTTTATTGCACCACAATTAAAAACCGGCCAAGTGCGAGTCTGGCTCGCTCACCGAGGGTTCCGTACAAATATTTATTTTATTTTAATTTAATTATTTGTACATATACAACTTAATAATCTGTAAATATTTCAAGCGTCTACCTGTTGCCGTTTTTAATATCGAGCAAAAAACGGCAAAAAAATCACGTTTGTTGTATGGGAGCCCCTCTTAAATATTTATTTTATTCTATTTTAGTATTTGTTGTTATAGCGGCAACAGATATACATCATCTGTAAAAATTTCAAATATCTAGCTATCACGGTTCATGAGATACAACCTGGAGACAGACGGACGGACAGCGAAGTCTTAGTAATAGGGTCCCGTTTTTACCCTTTGGGAACCTTACGGCACCCTAAACAGAATACATTTTGCTACAGGCGGCCTTATTTAGATAGATAGAGAACCTATTATTGGGACAGATAATAGCGGGTGCTTAAAAAATATATTAATAAACAAGATACAAAAAAAAATTACACTACATTTAAACGTAATATCTATACTAATACTAGCGGTTCCGGCGAACGTTGTTCCGCTGCCGTCCCTCTGTTACCCGGCGAAAGTTGGTTTTTACCTAAAGTGTCCGAGTCCGGCTCGCACTTAACAGATCGAGATAAAAACTATCCTATCTTTTAAGTTGGATCAAATAACAGATAGTTACGAAGTTTGATTAAAATCGGTTCAGTAGTTTAGGAGTCAATCGCGGACAAACAACTTGACACGTAATTTTTATATATATAGATTATAAAGAGGTAAGCTTTGTATTTTTGTATGTTTATAACGAATAAAGACAAAAACTACTGGATCGATTTCAAAAGGTACATTATTTCTGAGTAACATAGGCTATATTTATTACTAGAACAATTGATTACCCATCTAAAACTTCAATAATGTAACCCAGGGTGTAAAAAAATTAGCCATAAAATTTCATTTAAAAACTTTGTAATACCGATTGATAACAATCGCGATCAACAGCTAGTACATACATAAACAAACAAACTATAAACATGTATACAAAATAATAACCTTTTTTCGATATAAACGATAACTGGACAGCAAAGAGTGTTTTTTCTTTTTAAATTCTTTAATCTCAATATCCAATTGAGTACTAATCCGCCTCCAGGCATCATGATTTTTGTTTTTATCCCTATGATGCGGGTTTTTTGCATCCCACAGAACACTTTCCGAATGGTAATGCTCTAAAAAGAGCATTTCAGTTTCGTTATTACAAAGGTTCAAGCTCGACTCCATTGAAGAGCGCAGCGACTGCACACGTCCGTACTCGTTTGTAGTCCAGAGTAAACTGGCACGGGGCCGTGAATGTGGATGCGTACGCGGGACAAAATACCGAATACCGTGAACCCCGCGAAAACCGTCCACATTCACGTTCACGCCTGTTCACGGAGCTTCACGGCACTAATGTGGAGCCGCCATTAGAACCGAAATGGTTTCTTCCGCGAACGCTTGGGTTGTGAAATGAGCTCCCTGCCAAGGTTTTCGCTAAGGACTATGACACATGGACGCTGCTCAGCATGTGCTGCAGCTTCTGCTACAGTGCTGGTTTTCAGCGAAGCCAAATGCGAGGCTTAGCTCGCGTCGCAGTCGAAATATTTCGTGTAGTATTTGTATTTAAACTAGAACTACTTATTTGTTATGCAAGGCTGGAAAGTTGCTTTTTGGCGTGAGTGCCTATATTGAATACCGAGCAAGCGAGTGGTTGAAAAATTGAATCCTGAGCAAAGCGAGGGATTCTAAGGCACGAAACCAGCCGTGCGAAATACAATTTCTATAGCGAGGAAAATATTACAAGATACAAGAAAAATAATAATTAGTTTTTAATTACTTATGAATGGAACAAGACAACATGATAACAATATTTATAAGTCTCTGAAATAGGTAGTTACGCTTGCTGGTCCTACGGTCAGGTTCGTAGAAATACCCAGTCAGCAAAACTAAACCTCCACGAAAGCGCGTGGGCGCCGGATTGTTTTGACTAACGCTCAGACGACCACACGCACGGCGTTCGCCGGGCTCCTCTCGAGCTCTTAGTTTTAAGACAGTTCTATTGTAGATTCCATGTAAGAAACACGCTCTATTGTAGAGTAAATAAATTTTATATTAATTTTTAATTCTTTTTAAAAAAGTCCTTGCGCCCTGCATAAATTTGACTGGCGCAGCCGGTAGGATTCCAGTTTCTTTTGCCGTCTTACGCGCGATAATTTCGGGTCAAAATCGTCCGTGTTTTTGTGTGGACTGTACAAGTGCGGGAATCCTCGAACCAAAAAAAAATTAGTCTCCTGTGTAGCGGCCTGAGGACGACAGCTTATATCTGGAGGACATGGAAACGAGCAGATTTATGTGAGTAGACCTTTTCACTTCCTGTCTTGTTCCTTTCTATTCCGGTAGCTGTATACAATTTTAATAATTTTCGGTCACAATCGCTGAACATTATCTGATTTTAATTATTTTGCACCAAAAATAGGCATTATATTTTACTTAAGTTTAAGATTTTGTGTTATTTAAAGAATATATTTAAACATTTTTGCATTAAATGAAACGAAGAAAATAAGAAAAGTTAATTTACATTATTGAAACAGATATTGATTTTATTGTGTTTTAACTAATTTTGTATTAAGTTTTTAGATTTATTATAAAAATGGATTCAGTTAGAATAATACCAAAAGAATTTTTGTGTCTTATCCCAAAATTTGAGGGGGATGAGAACTTGCTTAACTTGTTTATTAAAAAGAGTGAATATGTATTAAGACATTTTGTTACACCAAATAATGGAGCTCAGGAGCTGTACGTCTTTCACTCTATAACTAGCAGACTTTCTGGTAAAGCAGCTTCCCTGCTGGGTGAAAGGGAAGACATACAAACCTGGGACGGTTTAAAGACTTTATTGATTCAACATTTTGGCGATCCACGTTCGGAAGAATGTGTAGCAATCGAGTTAGAGTCCTTAAAATTAAAACAAGGCGAATCATATTCCGATTTTTGTAACCGCATACAATCTGTACGCAGTACACTCTTTTCCAAAGTAAATAGACTTATTGACGAAGGCGTAAAGGCAGCCAAAATGATAATTTACAACAATACATCCTTAAATGTGTTTTTATATAACCTACCGGAAGACATGATTCGTGTTGTTCGTTTGAAAAATTGTACTACGTTAGAGAGTGCCTTAAGTGTTGTCATGGAAGAAGTTAATTTCTTATTTCAGTATAATGCTAAAAATAAAAATAGACCAAATATCAAACCCATTCAAAATTCACAAAGCTTTCAACCAACTTTAAATCAAAACCAAAACCCACATCAAAACTTTTCGTTTGGAATTCCTCGCAACAATAATATTATCAGAACCCCATTCCAGAACAAATTCAATATGCCCTTGCAAAATAATCAAGGTTTCAGAATCCAAGGTTATCAAAATAACCAACCAAATTTTAAATACGGAGTCCCAAATCAAAGTAATTTCAAATTTGGCATACCTAATAATCAAGGTAATTTTAGATACGGTGTTCCCCACCAAAACAACTTTAAATTTGGCATGCCCAACCAACAAAGCCAATTCAAGTTTGGTATTCCTCATCAAGGTTACCGCCCTACATTTAACGCTAATCCAAATTATAATAGACAAGCTATGCCCCATGCCTCGAACAACATGGGTCAACAAAATCAATTTAGGGCACAACAACAAAAACCTAACTACACTAACGACGCAGACGTTTCAATGCGCACTGCGGCCCCTGTAAAGCAAAACATGGTCTATGTTCCCCAAAATTTATTTTATAACAATGATGTAGAAGCTTGCGAAGGGTACTACCCCGAGTTAGAGGAGTTAGACGATTACTACCCCCCTGAGTATAATTATTCAGAAGAGGACGATACCCATAACCTTACAGAAGAGGTCACCTCCGCCGAAGACGCTAATAACCGTGAAAGCGTCGACACAAATTTTCACACAATAGCCTCGAGAACCAAACTACCGAAATAGTACACCTAAATTGCAACGGTATTCTTAAACTACCCCATATAGAGATCCCCGAAATAAATTCACGTTTTATGATTGACACTGGTAGCACTCGATCATTCATAAGTCCAGAAAAAGCTAACGAATTTTTTTCATACTATAAGTACAACGAGCCATTTGAAGTTATTAGCACCCATGCTCGTAGTAACCACAACGAAGTCATTTACATACCCCTTTTAAAAACTTTCAAAAGCACAGCTAAACATAAATTTTATATATACGACGTAGATAAACGCTACGATGGCTTAATCGGTTCGGATTTATTAAAAAAATTAAATGCCACTGTCAATATGAAAGACCAGATATTACATACCAGCGATACAAATATACCCATTTTATATAGCCCACCGCATGAAATAAATTTAGAACCACGTACAGAAACTCGGGTTAAAGTCCCAGTAGACTTAAAAGATGGGACATCAATATTAAACTTTATGGACTTTGGCCTTGGCGTTCGTATGCCCAGCGCAATAGTTAAATGTTCTAATTACCTGGCAGATACAGTTATACAAAATACCTCTGAAGATAAAGTAACTATATCTTTTTGTCGCCCTTTAAAATCTAACGTGTTTAACGAAAACGAAATTGAACTTAACTACACAGAATACAGTAACGATTTCGAAATAGACGAATTACTAAAACAAAATTTATCAAAATTACGATTAGAACACACTAACGAACAAGAGCGCAAAGCGATCACAAATCTGTGTTACGAATACAGAGATATTTTTTATTGCGATGAGCTTCCTTTATCATTCACCAATCAAGTCAAACACGAAATTCGAACAAAAAACGAGGATCCAATATACATTAGACCTTTTAGACACCCACCGTTACTGAAAGCCGAAATAGAAAAACAAGTTAATAAATTATTAAAAGATGACGTAATTCGCGAGTCACATTCACCATGGAGTGCCCCTGTACATCTTGTCCCGAAAAAGACTGACTCATCCGGTGAAAAAAGGTTCCGGATGGTAATAGACTATAGGCGCCTCAATGAGATTACGGTCGATGACAAGTATCCGCTGCCCAATATCACCGATTTGTTTGATAAATTGGGTAAATCTGTTTACTTTAGCACCATAGATCTTGCCAGTGGGTACCACCAGATAGAAATGTTAGAATCGGATAGACACAAGACCGCTTTTTCGGTAGAAACTGGACATTACGAGTTCTCTAGGATGCCCTTTGGCCTTAAGACGGCCCCCGCGACGTTTCAAAGGACTATGGACAACGTCCTGCGTGGTCTCCAAGGCATACACTGCCTAGTCTACTTAGATGACATAATTGTCTACTCTGCAAGCTTGCAGGAACACCTTGACAAGCTCCGAAAAATCTTTGACCGGCTTAGAGCAACAAATTTGAAGGTTACGCTAGATAAGTGCCAATTCTTTAGGAAAGAAGTACTATATCTAGGTCATAGAATTACAGCTGATGGCCTTATGCCTAATGATGACAAAATAAAAGCCGTAATCGACTTCCCATTGCCTCAAACACCGACAGAGATCAAAAGTTTCCTAGGTCTCATAGGATACTATAGAAAGTTTATAAAAGATTTTTCAAAAATCACACAGCCATTGACGTATTGCTTAAAGAAAGGTAATAAAGTTAAAGCTACCGATGAATTTAGAAACGCATTTCAAATATGTAAAGAACTCCTTGTCAATGCCCCTCTCTTACAATTCCCTAATTTCTCGAAACCATTCGTACTGACAACGGATGCCTCAAATTTCGCACTTGGTGCTGTTCTTTCCCAGGGCCCCATTGGCAGCGATAAGCCGATCGCTTATGCCAGCCGAACCCTTAATGACGCTGAAACCCGGTATAGTACCATCGAAAAGGAGCTTTTGGCTATAGTCTGGGCATGTAAACACTTCAGACCCTACCTCTATGGCCGAAGGTTTACAATATACACAGACCACAGACCTCTCGCATGGTTAAATTCTATTAAAGAACCAAATAGTAAGCTCACGAGATGGAAGTTGCGATTGGCTGAGTTTGATTATGATATTATCTTCAAAAATGGAAAGCAAAATAGTAATGCTGATGCCCTTTCACGTATTAAACTCAACGCTTTAGAAAACGACGGTGATTCTATGCAAGTTAACATCGATAAAAACGAGAAACGATCCGAAGATAATAGGAGTGACGACAATCTCATAGTGATTTCAGACTCAGAGCCAGAGAGCTCACAGTTTCCACTAGTACGTAGTCCATCCTCAAGTACTATATCAGCTCATTCCAAAACAGACACAGTACACTCTGCCTTAGATGTAGACACGGTAGGCATTCCTATCTTAGACGAGGCAATAGATACGAAGCCAAACCAAATTCTTGTTTTTACTTGGAATAGAAACGAGACATCAGTAAAAAATCTATCAAGAAGTAAGCAAAAGATTTTAGAAGTACACATGCCAGTAGATAAACCTGAATTAGTTAAGAAATTTTTATTAGAATATATTAAGCCTAAAATAAGATATTTTATTTATTTCGAAGACGATATACACCGCAAACAGTTTACGGAAACAGTTATTAAATTATATAAAAAGGATACTGTTAAAATATATGAGTGTAGGAAACGCGTAATATACGTAGAAAACGAGGACGAGCAAAGACTAATAGTACTCACTTATCATCAGGGAAAGACTTGTCACAGAGGCATTAAAGAAACGCTTATGAAATTAAAACGCACTTACTTTTGGAATAATATGGACTTAACAGTTGCTAGTATTATTAACGCCTGCGACACATGTAAAAAGATGAAATATGACAGAAAACCCTTAAAACCTGAACTGCAACTTACACAAACACAAAATAAACCGTTTCAGGAAATTTTCATGGATCTGTTTTCGATAGAAGGCCAATATTTTTTGACAATTATAGACGCGTTCAGCAAACTTGGACAAGCTTACGATATACCCAATAGATCTACTCCCGAAGTAATACGTTCCTTAATTAAATATTTTTCGTGCTATGGTGTACCCAGTAAAATAAGCTGTGACCCGGGAACCGAGTTTAATAATACCCTTCTCAAAGAAACCCTAAGTTTTTACAAAATCCAACTTCACATTGGCACCCCACACAACCCTAACTCTATGGGTCTAATAGAGCGCTTCCACTCTACCATTATAGAAATTTACCGAATTGCAAAATACGAACAGAAAATTAGTGACGCTGCGGCCGTAATGACCTACGCAATTATGTCATATAACCAAACAATACACTTTACTACCGGTCTTACCCCTTTTGAAGTAGTTTTTGGTCACACAGACTCAACTAGTATTTTTGACGTAGATTTTAACAGACAGTATACACAAAAGTTAGTTAGCGACCATGTCAAACGAACCAAATACTTATATAAATATTTAACGGACAAAATTATACAATGTAAAGAAAAAATAATAGAAAAACGGGGAGGCGAAAAAGATTTTAACATTAATACAGGAGATGACGTCTTTATCAAAGGAGTAAATACCCGGCGTAGTAAAGACAAACCTCGATATGAAAAGGCTAAAGTCACCGGTGAAATAATTAGAAATACTGTACCTATTTTAATAAAAAATCGTGATACAAGAGTACCAGTTAAAGATATAAAACGTTCTTCCCAGATGCGTACTCCTGCTACTAGCCCAAGCCACCAAGACCTGCAGCCTACAACTTCAAAGGATCGATAAGAATCCTGGTATTCTGCCTATAAAAGAAGGACAGTCTTTTATTAATTACGATAGTTGGACTATTATTAAGATATTAGATTTAAGTTTAATTTACGAAGATTTAGAATTTAATATTAACCGATATGCTAATTTAAACAAACATGTTTCAAATTTCTTTAAAGGGAAATTTTATTATGAAATGTCTGATATTAAGACTCAGACTGACCATCTTATGAATACCACCATTAAAAAGATTTTACAATTAATCCCTCCTAAACGACTCAAACGAGGAATTCTAAACCCTCTGGGTTCCCTTATAAAGGTATTAACTGGTAACTTAGATAATGACGACGCTATAAGGTACGATAAACTGATAAATGATGTAAAAATACGACAGAATGCGTTTAATAAAAAGATCACGCTAGTTGCCGAATTGGTGGATTCATTTGTCAATATCTCTAGTTCAAGTAGAGACAATTTCATTCAGTTAGATAAAGCTATTTGGGAAATTAGAAAGCATTTTAATGAAACTAAAACAGCTTTAAATATCAATAAAGTAATAAACACCTACAATCTCTTTTTTCACAATTTCCAAACGCTCTATATCAGATTGGATGAAATTGAAAATGTCATAGCCTTTAGCAAATTAAAAACATTGCATCAGTCTTTAATAGGCCCAGATGAACTGTTAGAAATGTTAAAAACTATTGAAAAAACAGATAAGCTTATGTACCCTGCAAATGTTGACAATTTATTAATGTTAGAGCAATGTATAGAGTTAAAAGCCTATTCTAAACAAAGTCAGATAACGTTCATTTTTAATATTCCACTTGTTAAAAGGGATATGTACACGTACTACAAAGTAATACCGTTACCTATAACCAACTCCTTTAACCAAACTACCCTAATCATACCTAACTACCCCTACCTGATATTGAAAGGGTCGAAAGCACTTTTTCCTCTACAACCGTGTAAAGAGATCAGCAAAGCTACATACCTGTGCCACGAGGCCGAACTGCAGCCATCCACAAAAGACAACTGTATTACAGCACTTATGACCTTTTCCAAAAATCTAAGTACGTGCACTCCAATTCTAACTGAAATTAAAGACTTAAAAATAGAGTTAATACAAAAAGATCGCTGGATAATTTATTGTAAGACCGAAACAATGATGACAAAATTTTGTAATTCAGAAGAGTCTAGAGAAATAATTAAAGGTACTTACATACTTACCCTGGATGACAACTGCGAAGTTAAAATCAAAGACTTGACCCTGAAAAAACACCAGTTCCTAGGCGAAGCAATTATTTTTGAGAAGCTTCCTATAATTCATTTTCCAGAGTTGCCGACTCAAGAAGAAAAACCATTAAGAAAAACCTTAATTAATTTGGATCATACCGAATTAACAAATCTGCACCAACTGGCACGTAACCTGCGAAACAGTGAAAGTGAAAGTCAATATAGTGAATGTAAAAGTGTGATAAAAGTGAATAGCATTAGCATCGGGACATTAATATTATATATAATAATAGTTGTAAGCATTGTAACCCTTATTTTATACAAATATAAATCTTTTATTTTAATGAGTCGAAATCATCAGACTGAAAATAATCCCTCTGATGACTTCGAACTTAAGGGGGGAGGAGTTACGCTTGCTGGTCCTACGGTCAGGTTCGTAGAAATACCCAGTCAGCAAAACTAAACCTCCACGAAAGCGCGTGGGCGCCGGATTGTTTTGACTAACGCTCAGACGACCACACGCACGGCGTTCGCCGGGCTCCTCTCGAGCTCTTAGTTTTAAGACAGTTCTATTGTAGATTCCATGTAAGAAACACGCTCTATTGTAGAGTAAATAAATTTTATATTAATTTTTAATTCTTTTTAAAAAAGTCCTTGCGCCCTGCATAAATTTGACTAAGGTTTTCGCTAAGGACTATGACACATGGACGCTGCTCAGCATGTGCTGCAGCTTCTGCTACAGTGCTGGTTTTCAGCGAAGCCAAATGCGAGGCTTAGCTCGCGTCGCAGTCGAAATATTTCGTGTAGTATTTGTATTTAAACTAGAACTACTTATTTGTTATGCAAGGCTGGAAAGTTGCTTTTTGGCGTGAGTGCCTATATTGAATACCGAGCAAGCGAGTGGTTGAAAAATTGAATCCTGAGCAAAGCGAGGGATTCTAAGGCACGAAACCAGCCGTGCGAAATACAATTTCTATAGCGAGGAAAATATTACAAGATACAAGAAAAATAATAATTAGTTTTTAATTACTTATGAATGGAACAAGACAACATGATAACAATATTTATAAGTCTCTGAAATAGGTTGAGCTCCTTTTGTATGTCTGCATGTATTGTAGTCAACAAATCGCACGCTCTCAGGTACTTACCTATTTTCGCGGGTAAACTTAGGTATTTTACGTCACCGGTGGAGTGACTCATGTTTTTTAATTGTTAACTTTAAGTTTATTTAGTAAAAGTAATATGTTTATATTAAAAACAAACAGAATGATATACCTACTAAGTAATTCCAAATAAATGTTTTTTTCGTTTTTTTAAGGGCTGTTCTAAATTTGCACCAAATGCCAATTTTTAAATTCTTGGAACAAAAGTTTTACTTAAAACTTATTTATTCTTATTGTATTTAATAATTTAACAAACTACTATAAATTATCTATTAAATAACAGAAAAGATAACATTATCTTTAATTAAATAGTAATTAAATTAAAAATAGAGGTTTTATTATAACTGTTTTTAGTTTGGTTGGAAATACGCCTTCTTTTATACATAAATTTATAATGTGACATAAAACGTTTGTTATATCCGAAGCCACATATTTAATAATTTTTGTTGATATTCCATCATAGCCAACACTATTTGTATTTTTTAATGTTTTAATTATTCTTGCTACATCATTTTCTGTTACATGAAACATGAACATAGATTGAGGTTGATGACAAATCGATTTTGCATTTAGCATTTGTCGTTGTGTATTGAGAGTTATTAACAAAGTAATCGTTAAAATTGTCTGTTATCTCTTTGGGATCTGTCACTATGCTATTATTATTTCTTATTCTCTGTATCCTATATATATCTATATCCTTTTTGTGCTGTCTTTGTTTTATTTTCTGCAGACTTAATGAAATGATTGTTTTGTGCCAATTGTGTCAATCTGATAATCTTTTTGAGTAGGATTTCAAATTTTCCTTATTTGTTTTTGTCGGATTGAATCTATAGCGCCAAAGTAGTTTTTCTTGTTTTTACTACATAATTTAATTCCGCGTGAAATCCAACGAGTCGTTTTTACTACATAATTTAATTCCGCGTGAAATCCAACGAGTCGTTTTTACTACATAATTTAATTCCGCGTGAAATCCAACGAGTCGTTTTTTTGTCAAGAACCTCTGTTTAGGCATATCTCATATGCATCGAGTAATAAAGATGGGATGTCCTACACAAAGTGGTATGAAAAGAGTCAGAATTAGTGAGTAAGGCTAAATAGTAGTGGTTGGGGGGGGGGAGGTATAGTTATATATATCAAAATGGGAAGTTATAGGGAAACACCTCTTTTGGAAAAAAGGGGTAGGTTTTTTTTGAGCTATCTTATATTAGCCATAAAATTCATTTAAATGGGGCATCATACGGACAGTGTTTTATGACCCAAGAGTCATAAAAATGTAGAACCATTTTTTTATGACCCTCTTTTTCCAAAAAGCGGTCCATATGATTCTCCATTTTAATAACTTATGACTCCCCTAAAACGGGGGGCAAACAGCCCTCTCTTGCGGCCCTCTTTTTTCAAAAATGAGTGTTTCCCTATAACTCCCTAACTCCCCCCCCCCCCCCACACTATATCACTAATTCTGACTGGCTGACACTCTGAGTAAAACAATTAAACATATCTCGAATTCGAGATTATCTCTATCAGCACGAGTATCAGACCCCTTATCGAAACACAAAAGACAATACCTCAACATCAAAAAGCGAAAGTTACAGAATAATATGCTGTGGTGGTAATATATTCTTTTGCGCTACAAAACAGCTGCCGTGAATATTTTAACTTAAAAACCTTGACCATATCACAATCGTCCAAAATCCGTGAATTTTTTTTTGTATATTATTAAAAAAAACACGTGTTTTACAGAAATTGTAGCTGATTTTATTTTAATATAAACAATACTTAATTAATTTATCAAAAAACATATTGGGTTCCTGACTCAATATCAAGATTTACAATGTTTGATTTATTTTTGAATTACTCACTATTTTATTTAAATTCTATTTGTTTTTTTTTTATTACAGTTCCGTACCCAAAAGGCGCTAACGCGACCCAATGAATTAAAAAAAAATTGAATTGAGTGCGGTTATTAAGTATCTGTGCTTGAAAAATTTCAGTAGGTAAGTTAATCAAGATTTACTAGATACTTTAAGTGCAAATGCTCCACCGTATTCTACAGTTGCACGTTGGTGCGCCGAATTTAAACGAGGAAGAACATTCACCAAAGATGACCCACGCTCGGGTCACCCAACACTGGTAGTAACCAAATATATAGTTAAAAGTTAAGAAAAAATTATAGCAATCGTTATGATAGTCGTGTCACAAATAAGGCACAATAACAAATAAGGCTGAACATTTCTCTTGCTTTTTTTTTTAATACCACCAAGGTGTCAAACAAGCACACAGTCCGCCTTATGGTAAGCGGTCACCGTGGCCTATGGACGCTTGCAACACCAGAAGTATCACTCGCGCGTTGCCGACCCTTCAAAAATCCAATAACTTCTTTCATGCAGAATCCCATACTGTAGTTCTTAGAGAAAACCTTGGCAGGGAGCTCATTCTACAACCCAGCGTTCGCGGGAGGAAGTTTCTCTGAAACAGCACTGTACGCGACCATTTTGGTTCTAAATTGTGAGAATGAATTCCCTGCCGATGGCGAGCGGTAAAGACTTCGCCCATAGTGTTTTCTATCTATATCCAAGGTTGAAGGGTTATTTGAAATGACAGAAACTCAAAGATGATGAAGCCGTAGTCGCTGCTGTACAGGATTTTTTAAGTTTTAACCCTTTAATGCGCACAAACATTTAAGAGTTCTTTTTTAGCTTTTTATTTTCAAAAGAGCTTAATTTAGGGCTCTTAATGTTTGAAAAAATATAAAAAAAAATATCTGAAGCGCTAGTTGAAAAAAAAATACACGTTAAAAATAATCAAGACTGCGCTTCTATCAAAAAACCTGTGAAGAAAATTACGTTATATATGTTCAACCTTATCCTGAAACGCACCTTAAAATATTTATTTAACAATAAAATAAATCAGAATATTAAAAGTCAAATAATCATTTATTTGGCGATATGGTAATTAGTGAAACAAATTCTAATTTTTACAAAACATAAACGAAGGTTACATTTCATGCACAACACATTACTATAGCCTTTTTTACAATATTTGCACCGCCCATACGCCACAAACTTTGGCAAGTGTCCTATGTTATCAAATCTTATGCCACCAGATAGCCTTGGGGCTATAGAAGTCTTTATTTATTCTGATGGATCATTTTCTTTTCTTTCTTAGCTCTGATATAATTCTAAGACGTAACTTTTTAATTGGCAGGCACTTCTCGTCTTTTACTTGTCTTCTATATAACAGCCATGAATTGTTCACACAAATGTCAAGTGTCTGGGAAAATATGGCCGTATACCACCTTTTGGTTTTAAAATTAGAGCGATATAATGCTATTAGCATGTCAGCTAAATCAACGCCACCCATATGAGCATTATATTGTTTGACAATTTGGGGACAATTGACATCATCTCTAGTTTTGGTTTCTTTGGAGTACCTTTTAATTTTTTCTATTGGATAAGAATCTAAGAAAGAAATGGCCAGAGTCACAGCCTTATTATCAAGCCATATTACAACAGCTAGCTTATTATCATTACAAACGATCTGGTGGCTTGCACCACGGCCTTTTTTAGCCAGTTTGCAGCTCTTTCAGACCTCCTCTCAATCGATTACTATATTGTCCCCAAACTAAAAATACCATATTCATTGCGTAGATGTTGAATTAACTATAAAGATGTAAAAAAGTTACCAAAGTACACTATAACAGGCTTTTTCTGAGTTGTTTTGCAGAGGGCCAAAATAACCTTAGCTCCAAGACCAAGACTTTCTTCATATTCCGAAAAGGAATGAATTCTAAATGTATCCTCTCCACCATAGGGAAAGAAGTCATATATTAACCCGGATACTCCTGCACGAACAAACATCTTAATACCCCATTTCTTCGGTTTCTTTGGTAAATATTGTCGCCTACTTCCGGCTCTTGTTCCTTTGTATGGTACCATCATTTCGTCTACACTAAACCTACCTTCTTCTTCTAATTTTAAACAGTTTAGTCTAAATCATTTTATAAATGGCCGTACTTTGAAGTAGCGATCATCGTCTGCAATGTTGTGTCGGCAAAATGTAAATATTTTCTTATTTTTTCAGAGGCATAATATCAGCTATTTCGTCATACCGTAACTCGAGATTCCAATAATCCCTGTAACTAGACATTTTTACCAATACCATGTAAAGAGTAATAGCTAGAAAGTCCTTCATATCCTCCAGGTTAATGTTAATAGATTTAGTTACGTTTTGAACTAAGTACAAGTTAATCTGCTCAATCATTAGCTCTATTATGTCTTCCGAAAAAAACAATTAAAATATTCAAGGGGAGATTTAACATTTGAATCAAGAGGTATATCCAATGTAGGGAATTCAACAGCAGCATTATATATATTCCGGTTTTCCATTTAAGTACTAAGGGTTTCCTGACATACTTTTTTACTTTTTTTGTGACCACTCTAGGGCCAGGATGATTAAATCTAGACCTTGCCTTTCTTTTGGAGTGTTTATATTTTGCGGTGGTGACTCAGTAATTGACGACATTATAGAGGAGACCGAATTTAGCATAAACGGTAGTGGTTGTCCTGGAGTGCCAGCTGAAAACATATTTCTGATAAGAGGTGTAAGAGTTACTGTATTTGTATTAAACAGATTTTTGGGAGTTGGTGGTATTTCATATTCAGAACTGTCCATGCACAGGTTATCCAGTGATGACGGATACGATTTTGGTTCTGAGCTAAAGTCGGAGTCATGATCGTCCGGGCAGTCCTTACTAATAATCTCATCATCAGAAGAACTGCTGTCTTCAGAACTTGCATTTTTAGGGGGTACTAACGCCATTATATTGCGCGTGCATGTCCATTTTGGTTTAACCTGAAAATAGCAAAAGGAAAACTTGCCAAACCCAACACAGAAGGTCAGAAAATCATCAAATAAACTGAGAACACGCGTGCTAGTAAAAGGAGAGTGTTAAAAATAGACAACATAAAAAATATGGGTATTTTTTTAATGTAATCGTGGCGTTCAAAATGCTCAACATGGTTAATAATAGACGCTTTATAGGTTCATTCACAGTGTTGAAAATACTCAACATGCCACGTTGGTACCACAAAAATCACCAGAAAATAGGTCGAAACTAAGGAAAATGCAGCAAAAAAGTAAAAGTTATCTTAGAATAGAAAACTTTTATACTCACAAGTTGCAAAAACACTCAAAAACGTATTTATTTCAAAATAAAATCTACCTTGGGTCGGAATGACACAGGAGCTCTTGACGCCATTTTGTCAATACTGTCAAAAATGTGCGCGAAAGTAAACGTCTTTGTTGTTTTTTATGACGTTTCGTTTGATGTAAATAAAAAAAAACAGTATTTTTTTGTTTTAAATGTATATTTATCATTACGAATTACAGGGTTAAGAAAGGAATTTTAAATTTAGAAAAAAGATCTTCCAAGTGTAATATGCCAAAAGGTGACTTTATCGAAAAATTTAATTACATTTAATAAACATTTTTAGTCTTGGGGAAAGAATTTTTCTTTTTTATTTCTTCTAATTCAGATAATTTTGTTTTTAATGCTAGAATATACACAGATTTACCAGTCTCAAAACACAAATAAGAAATGTTTGTTTTGTGTGAGTATCGAACCCACGCCCCTTGATTCAGCAGTCGGTTAATTACCCACCGATCCACATAAATATATAAATATTATTATTATTTTATTATTAGGTATTTCTAAAACCTTTCAACGAGCAATTTTTGTATATATATATATATATATATATATATATATATATATATAATCTGAATCTCGGAAACGGCTCCAACAATTTTTCATGAAATTTTGTATGCAAGGGGTTTCGAGAAAAATCAATCGATCTCGCTAGGTTTCATTTTTAGAAAACGTCGTTTTATTCGTGTTTTCAGGCAATGATAAACTGAAAAATATGACTCTTCCTGTCATCTATTGGCGAGTAATAATACTATAATTTTTACCGACACAGCAACACTAAAGCTACTTGGCAATAGATGGCGTTGTTAAGGAAAACGAGCAAAGCTCGGTCTTCCAGGTACTTATAAATTAATATGAAAGATTTAGATTATTTTAATAGACTGTCTGCTCCAAGATATTAGTTGTCCGAAAATCTTTAACGGAACTCCAAAGAAAATATTCGCTTTTTGTCTGTTTATTTTTATTAATATTCAACTTAATAATTAGTATCTGTATTTGCACTATTTTCAGCTTTTATTTTCTTTTTTCAGTTGTTAATATATTAACAACAGGTTATTGTGTTGCTGAATAAATAGCAAAATTTTACCAGTATAAAATGCAGCTGGCAACATCATCTGTCTCGTTCTAAAAGAAGACGGGAGAGGCAACTAAACGGGTAAGTAATGTTCAAAACTTAACTTATTTCTTGTTAAGCCTGCCGATTCTGTATGTAAAATTTTGTCCTGGAAAGTACCGAAAGGAAGTTAGGAGAGGTGCCCAATGTTCTTGAAGGGACCTTCGACCTTTTTGGGAACAGTCTCGAGCTATTCGAACTCTGGAATTCCAGAGAAAAACGTATGCAACTACATTCACGGGTTTCGAGAGGTAAGTCATACTTCCATACATTTTTCTCACGAATTCCAGTGTCCACAAACCTCAAGACTGTTCCCAATAAAGGTTTAAGATCCCTTCAAGAACATTGGGCATGCTCTTGCAACCTGAATCACAAATCACAATGCACCAATTGTTAAATTTTAACTCAGCTGCAAGCGGTTCGCAGCTCCGGCTCAGGTGCTTGAGCTACGATTTGAGCTGCAGCTCACGAATAGGAGTTAGTAGTGTTACAAAATGTTATATTATGTATATAACTTGCTTAATGCTACATACTTTATTTTTAAACCATGTTGTTTTACGTGCTCTTTTCTAGCATGCTATTTTGATATCCGTATAATTGTTACGGAACGCAGGACGAAAAACCTATATAACGCGTTCTAATTTTGAACAGCACCAGCCACCACCCAGCCACTTGCATTTTATTTTTCATATAGAATAAATTTTGATGTTAAAGCTAATGCAAAGCGTGGTAACATCATTTTATTTTCCTCGGAGGTGAAGTATAAAGCACTAATCGGTTTTTTTTTTTTAGAAAACGGTCATTTCGACCGGCGTGAGTCTCGAACCCGAAGGTGAGTCACCGCCAGAAGGGAAGTTTCCCGTTACGCGGGTGCGGTTGCGATTGAGTGGGGGCGAGAAGCGCCCCGGCGCTCTTTGATACCTCGTATATCCTTGTGTTTGGAGGAAGGCCCTATTGGGGGCGGTCGTTGAGCCTAATCTCGCTATTCGGATAGCGAGATGGTCATCTGGGGCCGTTAGTACGTGCCGAAGTCGGTTGGCGGATGATACGTTGTGGATTGCACAATTAGTCGATTTGGGTGATTTTGTGTACGCTCGAAAAAACGGACTGCCAGGTCTTTGAAATATTGGGGAATCGTAGGGAGCTCGGAGTCCCTGTGTAGGTCCGCATTGCGGACGTACCAGGAGGCTCCGGAGGCCACTCTGAGAAAGCGGTTTTGGAGGGTCTGCGCTTGGATAACGCAAAGACTACGCTAGCATAAACTAGTATGGGGCGGATGCAAGTTGTGTAAAGATTCAGCATTATTTCTAAGCGACATTTTACTGTGCTTGCCTATCATGGGATAAAGACGACCGAGACCAAAAGCGGCTCGGTCTCTAACTATTTTGGTGTGATAGCGGAAGTTCAAACGCCTATCCAGGATCACACCGAGATATTTGGTCTTGTTTTGCCAGGGAATGGCACGACCCTAGAGTGAGAGGGGAGATGGCTGGCGGAGGGCGGCCTGAGGTAAAGAGAACGGCAGAGCTTTTGTCCATTTCCGAAACCATTCGCTTGGGGCGGTGATAACGGATTGGAGTCTCTTAGTGAATCGACTCACTTGCCTAGCGGTGGTATAGATAGCGGTATCGTCCGCAAAGAGGGCTAATTGGGTACCTATCGTTTTAGGGATGTCGTTGGTGTACAGAAGTTACAAGATAGGGGCGAGTACGGACCCTCGCGGGACTCCTGCTTCTATGGGACGGGGGGATGAGAGAGTGCCTTCAACTTTATAGCGAAAGCTACGGTTCGACAAGTAGTCTCATATGATGAGCACGATACGATCTGGCAACTGAAAGTTGTACAGTTTAAAAATTAAACCGTTGTCTAAAGTTAAAGACTTTGTCGAAGGCTTTCGCTACATCGAAGAAGAAGATGATACTCGGAGTAAAATGCGATTCCTACCGCGTGTATATTTAAGGTATATAATAATATTGGTATTCAAACGGCACCCTCGTTAGTAATTGGTCACTTTCACCCCTCGCGCCTCGGAGAACAATATACTATTATAACTTTTGACAAATACAATTAAATAGAAAATTGGCATAGCACACTATAGAGCCAGTTAACAAGCTGCCATAGATAGTTTGCATCCAGTACCTTCAACGCAGGAGGTAGCTGCGAATCCGTTATCTCTGAATAAGGTCTAAGCATGAATTATTTTAACAAATTAAGGGTGATGAATATCACTGGTAATGTATGTCTTTCATTATTTTCAATTACCTACAATTTTCATGTTTCTTGAATAGGTCTCCAATATGTGTTCGATATGGTTGTTGATGTGGCTGTGTACGGGCGCAGTTGTTGCCGGGCTCAGTCTCCCATAGCTTCAGCTTGCGAAATTTGCTGCGTATACAAAGGTAAGTATCAATGGGTACTCTTTTATTGTTAATCAATAGCCAACGTTGCTAAATAACGATATAAAATAAATTGCTAAAAAACAGCAATATTTAATATAAAAATTAAACATTTAAAATATAAAATTGATCTGAGCGGTTGAACACCGCCATTATAGCATGCTTTTTTATCATCAATCAATCAATACAACCAGATCTATAAATTTGTACTTATAATTTTATTATATTTGTATAAGAAGGAAAAATATCTCCTTTTTGCGTCATAAAATGTCAAAAGCCAGGCAAGCACTAATTAAAATATAATACAACGCATTTGTAATAACTGTAAAACCTAAGTGAGTAAGTGTTTATAAAAAATATAGTACCTAGTGGATAATAACATAGCGTAATAAATAACTACTAATTACGATATGATTATAAGAAGTACTGTGTATGTGACCCAGTGGTCAAAAATCAAAACTACAGACGCCACATTGAAGTGGCGTAAACTTACAACGACACCAGCGACCAAACCCCCTAGGTCAGAAAAAAAAACCCAAACAAAGAAAAATCTTGTCATGTTAAATTTTGTATATCTTTTCCTGCAATTTAATCCTTACGGTCATCGCAAAAGGTTTTGATTACAATGGATCGCTGTTCTTGATAGCAAGTATCGCATGAGCAAATAACTCTGTCCTTCTCTTTGACTCTGTCCTTATCGGTTTATTGGGTACGAAAGTTGACATAATGTCACCATATGCTCTATGCTCTACAATGAAGTGCAAATTCCGAACAACTAACGAACAAGGCCTCAAACAATACAACATTTTCATCCGTGAGCTCCAGCGTTATTCAGTGAGAACATTTATGTCGGGAACTCAAATCTACGGGTAATTAAGTAAAACTAATATAAGTTAACGTAGTAGCCCATACCAAAAGGCAAGCCTGAGAATCGGGTTGTATGGACACCCCAATGTAGTGCTACAACATGATGCACAATTTGTTAAGGCGGAGTGACTACTTTACTAGCGGCGCCAAAAGATATTCCTTATTTTCCTCTTTATACAAAACACATTTAAAATGTTACAAACCAATTATTAATAACTACCTAGTTAGCTATTTTAAGAAAGTTATGTGTTGTATCTAATACCTTTAAACGAGCAATTTTTGTATAAGTCGCAGGCAAATCGAATAATACGCCGTTTTACAATATGCCTAGGCAGATCGTAAAGTATGGAATAGAATTTATCATATAACTGAACAGATTATTATATGAAGCTTGGCTGGAACGCTCCGCTCGCTTCGCTCGCTCCGCATCTACGTTTACAAAAGGGAAGCTGTACCTAGCCTAATATACATGACTTATACAGTGCGATTTCTGTTCCTTTCGATTCCATACTTTACGATCTGCCTAGGCATTTTGTAAAACGGCGAATTATATGATTTGCCTGCGACATATATATTATATAATGTGAATCTCGGAAATGGCTACAACGATTTTCATGAAATTTAGTATGCAGGGGGCGATAATTTGATCTAGCTAGGTTTTATTTTTAGAAAACGTCGTTTAATCCGTGTTTTCAGGCAATGATAAACTGAAAAATATGACTCTTCCTGACATCTATTGGCGAGTAGTAATATTATTATTTTTACCGACACAGCAACACTAAAGTTACTTGACAATAGATGGCGTTGTTAAAAAAACGAGCAAAGCTCGGTCCCCAGGTACACTAAATTATACTTCTAAGTGGAAGATAGCGTTTCTGCTTATAACGGCCGGCTGTCCCTAGTAGTTTTTTTATTCGCGGTAATTACTGCTTCAACTTGTCTCAATAAATGGTTAGCCCCCAAAAAAAAACATTGTTTCAAATAGGACTGGTAGTTAGAAGCATTAGATTAGCATTTGGAATAGAATTAGTGTGGATTGGTTTACGTTTACGGTTATTGCTCAGCTTAGGGACTTAGCGTAAATTTCTATAACCTACTAACTAACTGTTGCTTGTTGTAACTTGCTGTTGTAAAAAAAAAAATATTTTTGTATTCTTTCTCTGTCACTTCAACTACATCTGAGGTAAACATCAGCTCAGTTGGTTGCTCCGTTACAAGACTTTCAGAAATAACAAACAATCTGACTTTCATATATTAATTTAATTAAAAAAACTTAAACACTCGCATAGCGAGCGGACGTGTATTCATTTGCGCAGTTTTCTGAATTTAAGTTAACTTTTGTTACATTGCAATTTAAGTTGTGTTACTGTGCTACGTAAGGCATAGTATTTAGTGATAAGCGACACGCTAAATAAATGAACTGCTAGTGCAACTAGTCCGTGTGGAATGGTCAGTAATTCGTTATCTCATTTACGCACACTATCACCTGCTCCACTCATACAGAACTCACCGTGATTCAAGTTAGGTACAGCCATAGACCTAGTATACCAGTAGAGTGGACAATACAAAATGTCAGTAACACATTCGCCTAATAAAACTTTTGGTTCAAACCCAGAAATTTCTATGCCTGGAGCCTCACGCATCGATCCCGTACTAACTACTCCGTTAAAAAGAAAACACGGCTATGACTTTGATGAATCCTTTAGGATTTTACACAACATATGACCAGTACACTTAATGATTGGAAAATAAATCTTGAAGAAGAGATCACTCAGATCAATGCTAAAACTAGCAGTGAAATCAAGGCAGATTTATCCAAACGTTCCGAAAGTACTCAGGCGATAAAGACAGATATTAAAAGTATACGCACAGAGTATATGGAGATGAGAAAATCTGTTGATAACTTAGATAAAAAACACTACGCTATGCAGAAAGAATTAGTCGAAGTGCATAAATCGTTGCAGTTTCATTCTGATGATCATTAGGATTACAACCAGAAATTTATTAGCCTTTCAAACGATGTAAAAAAAATTGTGGGCTTGGAAGCAGAGGTTGAAGGCTTAAAAATGATTAATAGGAGTATAGCCGCAAAATTAAATGCTAGTGATCTCTGAAGACAGACAGATGAATCTAGAGTTTATTGAAATACCTGAAGTTAAAAACGAGAACATTACTGAGATCATTTTGAAAATTGCTCGAACTGTTGGCGTTGAACTCGTAAATAATGGTATTATTCATGCATCTAGGGTCACACCAAGAGTAAAAATGCAAGGACCACCGAGAGTTATTGTCGCAAAATTGCGGACTAGAACTGTAAAAGACAATTTTATTTCTTTTACGCGCAAACGACGATTTAACACAAAAGAACTTGATTTACCTGGCGAAAACATGCATGTGTATGTCAATGAGCAACTTTCGGCTTTAAACCAGTTGCTACTTAAGAAAACTAAGGAACTTTGTAAAACAAGTGGCTTTCAATTCGCTTGGGCAAAAAATGGAAGGATTTACGCGAGGAAAAACGACTCATAAGAAGCTATTCACATAGAGGACGAAATGGACCTAAAAAAATATCCACGTAATTTTTTTTCTTTTTAATAATTGTAGATTAGATTTAGATTGTAAATATTGTGTCATTTTTTTTACTTCCAGTTTTGAGTAACTTTAGTCATAATAAAAATATTAAAGTTAGTATTTTAAATATTTTTTTTCTGGGTTTTACTTTATTTTGTTTTATGTGTTATTTTATTTTATGTTCTTGCTTAACGTTTTTGTTTAATGCTTTTAAAAAGAGCGTGTTTTACTTTAAGTTTAATGTCCTGTCTGATTTTTACAACTCTGTGGTAATTCTACACGATGTTATGTTCACTACATTAATACTAAAGCTATAGTATTATATAATCTGTGACTAAAGAAAGGTCTGGCGTCGCACTCTCAAAACTTGTAAAAACGAAAACACAAATCTTTGTTGTACTAATAATATTTATATCAATTATACCTATATACGTATAAAATGGAATATACCAATATCCTGCCGACGAGTATCTCTGGACAGCACACATGTACTTCATGCTGTGTTCTGTACGCAATAGTCTGTTTTTTTTTTATGTCACAACAACTATATTCTGTAAAAATATATTTTAATTTGCAATAATATGTTACCGCATACTTTAATATCATTTGTGCGCGTGTCATGTAGATTATGTTACATTATGTACTTTGAGTGTGATGTTATGAATCATACGAAGACACGGCTCGATCTTACGTATACCCTCAACAGCGTGCTTTTAAATCTGTTACTCAACCCTCGTCATTTCGTACCTCGTATGTTGGACCGTTTAATAATCTTACTTGTAAATATATGTAATTGGCGATGTGACTTTGTGGCATTATTTTTATTGATTTATTTTAAACTATTATTGTTACGAATTGTCAGTGTTTATAAAAATGGCTCTTAACGTTTATTACCAAAATACTCGAGGTCTTAGAACGAAATGTCAGCAGTTTAAGCTAAATATACTCCTTAATAATTACTATGTCGTTATAATTACAGAAACGTGTCTACATTCTGGTATATACGACAGGGAATTATGCGACAATAGGTATGACGTATTTAGATGCGATCGTGACCAATTCATAAGTGGCAAACGCTTGGGAGGTGGGGTGATGATACTTACAAAAACCGAATATGCGCGCAGCGATATTCATATGACCCACTCACAGAAATATTGACCGTTACTGTACCTGCGAAGGTAAGTCGCTAGTCAAATACCACGGGACATAAAGAACATTGTAGACACTATGACCTATCTTGTTTCTACGTACTAATCACAATTTTTTATTACTTGGAGATTTTAATTTACCTTGCATACGTTGGGAAGGTTTACCTATACACCTAAAACGAGGATCCGCTGAGGTTCAAAACTCTAGTCTATTACTATAATAATACTCTATCCACCGAAACGAGTTAATAGAGCATTGTCTCTGTCGCACAATCCCTTACAAAAGATAAGGACACAAAAAGGTGAGTGGGCGTCAACTATACTGATAAAAAGTTAAGGTGTGTTCATATGCGATGATTTTGTGCGCTCAATAGTAAGCACTAAAACCACTTAAGTATTTTGTATTGAACTTAGAGAAAGAAAGAAAAATATTAAGACAATGTTTTAAAATAAAATTATGTATATTTAAATAGTTTAACATATACAATTAATTAAATTATTCCGACGTATCACTACTGTCGCTGTCACTTCCCACGTTTATTATGAATGTTTCGGTCATTGTTTCCACATTTCTGTCCATGGCATTCATTTTCGGTTCTACTATCTCTTCGACATGTTTTATGCATTTTTTCCATTTTGCAGCGTCAATATTTTGAATTGAGTTGTTTAATAACATTTTTAATTCTGCCATCTTGTATGTTTTGTTGCGGGATGCGACATGTCCTTTAACTTGAGCCCAGATCAACTCTATCGGATTTAATTCGCAGTGATACGGCGGAAGTCGTACCACAGTTTTATTTTTAGCTTTCGCCATTTCGTCTACGACACGCGCCTCGTACTGCTCCTTATGATTTTTTACGATATTCAGTAGCTCTCGTTTTAATAAATCATCCTGAAAGGGGATTTGTTTTTCTTTCAACCAATTAATTATCTCTTGTTTTTTATTTTTTTCAGTCGGAATTTGCTCTACTTTTCTTGAGTGGTACGAAGCGTTGTCCATTACAATAATACAATTATCATGTAACTTTTCAAGAATATTTTTGAACCAATTCTCAAACACTTCGGCATTCATATCTTGATGGTAATCTCCTTGCTTTTTTGACTCGAACACGTGTAAGCCCCCTTCTACAAATCCATCATCACTTCCAATATGAGTAATTATTAACCTTTTTCCTTTTCCTGGAACAATAAAAAATTGTATTGAATGATCTGATACAAAGTTAACGCTCACACAGTTTAAGATAACATAACAAACAATAAGTGCCGCCAATTAAGGATCGCTCAGGTACATTCAAACCTTTTCAAAGAATTGCATTAATGACAAAGACAGTTTTAACAATGGAATTATGTTAAAGAACTTACCG
Organism: Apoda limacodes; assembly: GCA_946406115.1. Lineage (NCBI taxonomy): Eukaryota > Metazoa > Arthropoda > Insecta > Lepidoptera > Limacodidae > Apoda > Apoda limacodes. The sequence continues at coordinate 18,016,545 of OX291553.1, forward strand.
GAAGGATTTTTTAATCCAGTTGTCAGGCCATCAAGGAATGCGTCGCGTTTATTTTTCACATTTGTATCAGTCCATACGTTTGTAGTAGTATGGCCTTCATTGAGCCAAGTCTCATCCAAATAATATATTTTTTTCTTTTCTTCTCTTGCCATTTTCATTGTCCGCAAATAATTCCTCCGCCAAAAAAATATGTCGTCACGATCAATCAATAAGCTGTTCCTGCATCTTTTAATGTACCTAAATCCAATCATTTTAAGGATTTTATGAAGTGTTGATCTTTTGAATGTCCCCAAAGTACCATCTTCATTTATTGAATTCATTATTTTGTCCAATGTCGGTATCTCATTTCGGGAAAATAAATCGTGAACTTTTCTTCTTATAGCACATTTAGTTAAGTCGTCGATTGTGTCTACAATGAAAGTACGTTTTCTTGTTTTTTTGGGTGAATTTAAAACATTTTTAGTTTCTTTCTCTTTCAGAATTCTATAGATGGACATCCAATGAACACCCATAGATGATGCAACAGCTTTCATGACGTCATTGTTTGAAGGGGATTCCATGGAACTCCTCATAGATTGATACATGTTCCATATCATTGTTTTTTCAGTCGAGGAAAAGGCTCGTCGTCGCCTTTTTTCCACAGAGTTACCTCCATGTAAACTGTCGGCCATCTCACTTAGGCAAATCGACAGTAAACTCAAAAAGTCCGTTATACAAGCGCCAAGTCTTTAGGAATGCAATCAATCACAAAGCCGGGTCACACGTAACAAAATTATCCAGAGTCCAAATAACAAGCCGAGTCAAAAAATAAAATAATAGATTGCACTAGCACAGTGAGCACGTCTGAACAGTACGAGTCGCACGAACAAACTAAAAAAACTCGCGCTGTGAACACAGCCTTAACGTCATTGTTCGACCAATCACATGCCAGTTCATTTTTCCCCTATTAACTCGTTTCGGTGGATAGAGTATAGTTGAGGAATTATATTTTTTTGGGTTGTCACAACATAATGAATTAAAAAATGACGCTAATAATACACTTGACTTAGTGTTCTCTAACATACCAATAGTTATTAGTAGGTGTCTGGCGACACTAGTTTACGAAGATTGCTCACATCCAACTTTCAGTTTTGAAGTACTCGATCTCACCTTGGCGCCTTTGGTAGAATCCAGCAATCCTAGGCGCAATTTAAGAGAAGGTGCTTATGAGAAAATTAACGCTTCACACTATAGTCAGGATTGGTGTTCACTTCTTCAATCCGAAAATCTGGAAGATGCCACTAAAATATTTTACAGTTTAATTTTTAGTGTTATTGAAAAGTTTGTTCCCCTGGTAAAAAAAATGGTCGTAGAGTTTACCCACCATGGTATTCTAGTGCCTTAATACGAATAATAAAAGAAAAATCCAAAGCTCATGCAAGGTGGAAAAAATATAGTAATCTTCGCGACAAAGATGAATTTAAATTAGTTCGGGATCGCGAGGTGCGCGTCCACGAATCTTGTTTTAAAAACTATACCGAGAAAATGGAGAATCAAATTAGCGCTGCACCTAAGACGTTTTGGTCCTATGTCAAGGCAATACGAGGTGGTTCGGATTATCCAAAAGTCATGAAGCGTGGTAGTAGGACATATGAAAGCGGTATAGACATTTGCAACGCATTTAATAATTTCTTTTTAAGTGTCTTTGGTGAACCTTCTTCAGAAGTTGATGTTATTGATCCCGGGATAGACTTAGGCAATACCTCCATTAGTACACTAAGTATCTCTATTGCAACTGTAGAAAAATAACCCCGATGTCTTGAGGAGTCTAAGGGTGCTGGTAGTGATGGTATACCGCCACTTTTTTGGAGTAAATGTTCCAAAACACTCGCAGCTCCCATTTCAATATTGTTTAATAGATCATTAAAAGAAGGTATCTTCCCTGAGAAGTGGAAAGAAGCTCATATAGTTCCAATACATAAAAAAGGATCAAAGATGGAGATTGATAAGTATAGGGGTATTTCAATACTAAACACGCTTGGCAAAGTCTCTTTATCCAGTTGTTATTCAGGGAATACCGGAAAATCAGCACGTTTTCCTGCGCAGATGTTCCACTGTAACTAACTTGGCATGTTTCTTAATCTTTATACTTAATAATATGGATGATGGAGTTCAGGTTGACGTGATCTACACAGATTTCGAAAAACCTTTCGACCGTGTGTATCATGTCATCTTGCTCACCAAACTTTACAGGCTAGGAATCCACGGTGACCTGCTACGCTGGGTTAAAGCTTATCTCACTAACCGCTCCCAGGCTGTCGTTGTTGGTGGTTTTAAATCTGATTTTGTTAAAATTCCAACTGGAGTTCCACAGGGTTCTCATTTAGGCCCCTTATTCTATGCCGCATACATTTCTGATATTAATGACTGTTTCCAGTTCTCTGAACATATACTGTACGCGGACGATAAAAAAGTCTATTATAAAATAAAAAACGCTGTCATAAATATAAAAAGACTGTCTAATATTACAAAGGGACCTAAACGCACTAAATATTTATTATTTTAAAAATAAAATTAAAGTAAATGTAAACAAATGTCAATGCATCTCCTTCACCAGAAAGAAAAATCCTATTGTACATTTGTATAATTTTAACGGTAATCCAATAGAAAGATGTGTAACTGTTCGCGACCTAGGAGTTCTGTTAGATTCTACGTTACCATTCGCAGATCACATTAATTTTATTGCTAACAAGGCTTATAAGAACCTTGGTTTCGTGCTGCGTTCATGTCAACCATTCAAAAATACCGCGGCACTTATGTCCGTCTACTACGCTTATGTGCGGAGTACATTAGAGTATGCTGCGCCGATTTGGTCTCCTATATATATTATCCATAGGGATAGCATAGAGCGTATTTAAAACAAGTTTATTTAACACATAAACTTTCGCCTTCGGCTGTCCCCAGGTACATATATAAGCAACTGTCATAAACTGAAGCTATTAACTTTAGAGGAAAGACGTAAGTTAAAAGAAGTAAGATATGTGTCTTTTATACGACATTATACGGAGCGATATTGACTGCCCGGCACGCTACTAACTACGCCCAGAATGCGGTAATAACCCGAATTGCTCACACTTACAACATGTTTTTTAGCGACATAGACCCTTTTACATACTCCAAAGCTACATTTAAGAGATATGTTACTAAAAAACTATTTAACTTATTGATGCTGTTCAGCAATTTGAAATCTTGTACACCATAACCATTTACATAAACAACATATTATCTCATGACACAGCGTGAGCGTGTATGTGTCAGATAGACAATTTGTTTCATATTACAGGATATAGTATTATATATATGTGTATATAGTGTGTAAGTAAGTGTGTAGATAGATAGGTACATTTATGTGAGTGTATTAAATTGGTATTGAAATGTAATTTATATAGCATAAAATAGTATTGTAAGTGTATATGTCAGACCTTCATTTCTTTTTGGAGGTAAGTAGATTTAAAAAAAATATGATAAATTTAATACCCTTTGTTCTTTAGGCTACTGTAGTTTCTACCTACTCTCATCTGTACACGCTAGTATAACTAATTTAAATAGTTCAAATTATTTGTTTATTTTTCTTTATATCGATATTTATTTGTTGTATATATTGCGCATTATTTATACATGTCTTTGTTTGTTGACGTTTACTATAATATTTTCTGTGAAACCTATTATTAGCCTTATTGTTAATAAGTACTTTTGTTTATACTGATTTGTGACGCCGTTGGTTTCAATAAATAAATAAAAAAATAAAACATTCATTAAGAAAAGGGCTATCTAACCAAAAAACAATATATCAAAACAAAGGATTAGGGCGCCCAAACATAAATACTTATTAGCTTTATATATACTTCTTTGTAAAGTAATAGACCAGTATCGATTTCCATATCTTGATGCAGAAATACTCAAATTCTTTTCACTGTATAAATTACATTCATTCATACACTACGAGTTGCAAAATCATTCACGTTTTTGGTCTCAGACAAATTTGATGCTAAAGCTCTTTGATTTTTTTAATATCGATCAATGGATATAAGTCTTCGAAAAGGAATTTGAGTTTTTAAATACCTTTATTTCCTCAGATGTATATTTTTTATCCAACCAGCAAAACAGTCGATTAAAAAATTGTTTATTCAGCCTTTAGCTAAATAAAAGCTGAGTTAACGTTTCCAGAACAAAACAGTTTTTGCATAATAGTGGGCAACTCGAGTATTTAGCATTTTTCGCTTAAAAAGATGCTGAGCTATTCGCTGAATTGGGTGCTTTTATTCTTTAATTTTTAAGGCTCCGTACCCAAAGGGTAAAAACAGGACCCTATTACTAAGACTCCGCTGTCCGTCCGTCCGTCTGTCACCAGCCTGTATCTCATCGTGCACCGTGATAGTTAACAGTAGAAATTATTCATAGAAGATGTATTTCTATTACCGCTATATGAGTAGTGTGTGTTGTGGTGTGCTAATGTTGTGACCAGTGGTCAAACAATACCACAACTTTTAGGAGGTTGTCTACCCAACTATAGCCTATCCAGACACTTCAGCCAGGCATCTATGATTGTTTTAAATTTGAATATTTTATAACATTAGTTATATAAGTAAGGGGCTAGAAAATTAAAGTGTTATGGTCCAAAGGTTGTTCGAACACGAGGCAAAAGACAGCTATCAACTCGCGTTAGTATTTAACAGGTACATATGCAGTATACTGTGAAGGATGCCTAACTGGTAAAGAGATAACTACTTTTAATACCGCACGCTAAACCTATTCTTTACTAATAAGTAAAGTTTTAGCCGTGCCTACGCCACGCTATCATTACTAAATTAAAGACGTATTGTTGAAAAAAGAGACGTGTTAAAAAACTGTATTATCAGAATTATTTAGGTATCATGCGATGACTGCACTGTCGCCATACTTAATGTTCTGAAGCTGAAAATATAAAATTTTCGCTTAGATCTAGTTTCTTTCATAAGCCATTCTTGATACCATTGGACATAGTACTCGTTAAGCACATTTAGGATCAATAATCAGTAGGTATTTCGATATCATGTATGGTTAAGTAATAATCGAGTGAGACCACTTAGCGTTTCCATCCTGAATTTATATTGTTTGTTGTATTATATAGGTATAATATCATCTCAACTTGCATCATAATTAGCTTAAAAATATACGTTCCATTGTTGTTCGGAACAGAATAATCTTTAGGAGAAAAAGTCACTAAAATTTTTGATAATCTAACGACGAAAAAAGTCAATAACAAAAAAATATTAACTAAAGAATGATGTGAAACAAATAAAAAGCCTCTATTACTAGCTTTACCTGCGGCTCTGCCCGCGCTAATTTCCGTTATTGGCGTAAGATTTCTCAGTCAACTCCTTGGTTTTATCAAGGAAGTTTGCTATAGTAGAGTAAGTTATCTTTAGCTAGAGTTTTTCCACGTAGTAATCGATTTCAGTTATTCCGGATAAAAAGCCTACGTTCTTTTTCGCCCCTTTAACAATGCTCTATTGTGACGTGAAGGAAGGACAAACATACTCACTTTAAAGAACCTCATACTGAAGTCACCTGAGAAAACCACGACTACGGGCTTATACCACAACCTAAGCGTTCGAAGGAAGTTCCACTGAAACCGCAGTGTGGGTCACCATTTAGATGCTTTACGGTGGGCGTGGGCATCATTTTAAGAATTTCTGAAAACCCAGCCTATTTTACGAGCATTAGAACAAACACAGGGAGGCAAAACCTCTTCTGAGACTTAAGGGCTCAATTCCTCTTTTTTCATTCCTCAATTCTGGGAGCGGTCCGATTCTCACAGCTCGTCTTTGGCCCGAGTCAAAAGGTTTACCTTGGTATCTAGAAACGCAGGCCCAAAGATATAGCGCTCCGTGTGGGACTGTAACTGCGACTTAAATATTTAAGCAACTTATAACCAGGTAATGCTTCGCTCTCTTTATTACACCTTATTTCTTGAACGTCAACTTGAACTTGTCATCTGAATACTCTAGGAATTTGATGTCGCTGAAGATATTAACACCAAGGATCCTAATGCTTTTGGTGATGATAGAAGATGTGTTCTGGAAATGAAGAACCAGTGTTAATGAGGTTTTCTTAGCGGTGAATGCGCTAACTTGTGGCTTGTTTAAGTTTCATCAAACCAAGTTTTTCTGTCCCCAACCAGGTACTTGGTTAGATTGGGTAGAGTATTATCGAATCGATTCTTCGACACACGTTCTCCGTGGCTTTGCAGAACGAAACAAAAAGTGGTTTGTGGGTTTGCACTACTCGCGTAATAACCACCGCCACAACTTTTTCAAATTCAAATTTAAGTGCTTTATTGCTGAAAAAATAGGATATCATATCACATTTTTTTAAGTCAATAAACTATAAGTTACTAGGTCATAATGGCGTTCTGGTGAGAAGAAACGGCAAAAGAAACTCTCCAGCAATCACTCATTTAATTTTAAGTTATCAATATAAATAAAAAAAAAACTAAAACTGCCAACAGTATGATCACTGTCAAGTGCAAATTTTTTTTCAATTTTACACAATAACAACTTATTATCAAACAAAATTCAAGCTTAGAAAACAGTATTTATTGTTGCCTCTTCCTACGTGATTGAAGGTTTATCTGAAGAAGATGTAACAGACAGGAGCCCTTATCGCAAATTGCTTTCATATGACATTTCATCGTTTATTTACTTTTTACCTATGCGAAGTTCTCAAGGCAACAATACAATCGTTTCAATCTGAGTTTTCAACACAGATATTACATTGTTTACACAAAGAAACACTAAATTTATGAGACAATTATACAAGATCGTGAACCCTTACTGAACAGTATTTAGAAGAAAAGCGTCAAGTTATTCACCGACGATTTTAAAATATTTTTCATAACAATTGTGACGGTTTATACCATTAAGGTATCTACACCAGAAAAGCCAGCTTTTTTGAAGAATTCAAGACTTTTGTACAAGAGCACTTACCTAATACCACCACCTTAAGATGGACTTGACATTCTGCGTTATTGTGATCAACTTTAATTCAGTTTAATTAGTTTTTTATATAATTAATTTATTTTCTCTATTTATTTATTATTTTAGATTTTATAGGTAGATTTATTGTTTTGAATTTAGATTTTGGTAATTCTTTAATTTCCAAGAACGCTTGATTTTTACGTTATAAAAATTTCTATCGATAGAATAGCACATTTATATACAAAGAAACTCTCGGAGGACACTAGTTTTTCCGGAAAATAAATTAATTAATTTCATACAAAATCAGCCATTACAGAACAATAAATATCTACAAAAACAAAACACATGAGAGAAAAAATCTTGCGCGTGAAACCAAGCCGAGCACATGAAAGTTAGCGCACGAATCTGAGCGGAGCATGCCGCGGGAGCGGCCGGCGAGCGCCAGAACCAATTGTACATGTGTCACTTAGATCAATAAACCAGTATCTACCCTGCCCCCCCCCCCCTACTCCTGTCAAACTATTCTAAATGAGAACAATTTGTTTGTGGCACGCTTCGCTCGGCTCGTGCGGTATTCACCATGTAACCTAATGGCTCGTCGCTTCGGTTTGGTTTGGATTCGCTGCCAGTTTTTTGATTTTAATTGAGTATATAAATATGCTTTTCTATCGATTAAAATTAGAGAAAAGCAAAATCGATTGAATTCTGTGTTTATTGTTTTTCTTAGGCTGGTAAGTATGTTCGTGCAAAAAAAGTTTTTATTTTTAAATGTTGTTGTGTGATGGCGGGTTTTGTATGACATTAATTTTGTTTTTTTCGTGAAAATCTAGTGTTCTCGGTGAGTTTTTGAATTTAATCTGTGTATATAAATGTAGTGTTATGTCAATAAAACCATCGTTACGTAAAAATCAAGGGTTCTTGGAAAGTAAAGAATTACCAAAGGTACAAGGGGGCCAGAGGTCTTTCAATTCACTGCAGCCGCCAACACACTGTTCGTACTGCTGTTGCAACTCTTCCTTAACATTTTCTAGGACACCAGAAACACAAGTGATACACCAAGCTACGCATCATTAGGAGAAAAACTAGTAAAGCTTAAATATAATACAAAGGTTTTAAGAAGAATACCGAGAGGAGCACGCATTTCAGTGGCCCGTTGTCTTACAAATTGCGTGTCTAGGTTAGTCAAAGAGAATTCTTTAGATTCTTGTGATACTTTATTAACTTTTTCTTACTCCGCATTGCATGCCAAGTCTAATGACAAAAAAAAATCTCTAAAATTTAAGATTAAAGAAAACATCTCATCCCTTACTCATCCCTCATGCAGTTTCTGATAGTTGCGTTCGAACCCAATATTCTAAAATCAAAATAATCAAAAATAAAATATCCGACGGAGATGTAAGAGGTGCAGCAAAGTTATTGTTTTCTAGCCATACCTTGACCACAAATTTTCCCGAAACTTTAGATGCGTTACTAGCCAAACATCCTTCACCACGCTTACCAATAAATCTTTCCAAATTGCGTACTACGTCCAGAAGTCCTACTTATTTACACAATCATTTTCAAGTAAGTGATAAAGAGTTATTGAACAGTATTCTGTCTTTCCCAAATGATTCGGCAGGAGGTTTAGATGGTAGTACACCACAGCATCTCAAAGATCTTACTGGAAACAGGTACAGCTACAGTACAGTCTAAAAGAACTTAATTTGTTAGTAAATCTCATGTTAAGTGGAAACGTAACAGATGATATTATCCCTATTCTATATGGTGCAAATTTAATTGCTCTTTCTAAAAAGACGGTGACATACGTCTAATTGCCGCACATTTCGGCGATTAACGTAGAAACTATGCTGTCGAGAATATCGCCACAGGCTTACTGGAATTTTTGGAAGCCGACAAATAGGTTTCGACACAAAAGGTGGTTGCGAAGCCGCAGTCCATGCAGCAAGGACTTTCTTGTTTGAAAATTATGAAGGTTTTGTGAAAATAGACATTAAAAATGCATTCAATTCAGTTGATCGCAGAACTATTCTAAGTGAAATTCAAAAACATATTCCTGAAATTTTTGATTATCTTAACCAATTTTACGGCAAACCCACTAAATTACTTTTCGGTCTAAACGAAATTCAATCTAGATTTGGATGCCAACAAGGTGATTCACTTGGACCAGCAATTTTCAGCCTCGCTATACATCCAATAATATCAGGATTAACTCTAAATTCGACTTATGGTATGTAGATGACGGATGTCTATCTGGAAATGCAGCAACAGTTCTTGAAGACTTGATGAAACTAATTGCCGAATTTGAAAAAAATCGTTTATTTTTCAATTTTGACAAATGTGAAATTTACATTTCGGAAAATATCACGAATGTGAAACATGTTTTCTTGAAAAATTTAACTCAATAATACCAAATATTTCCGTAAAATGCAGAACAGATTTGTTGGCAGAACAGAACACTACTTGGCTCTCCAATATTTGAAAACGGTATTAAGCCAATAATAGATTCTAAATTACAGAAATTTCATGAAATATCACATGAACTTTTTGAAATAGAACCATACATGGCTATTTTCATGATTCGTTTTTGTCTTTTTACTTGCTTTTATTTAACTCACAATGCTTCCTTCTTTTTTTTTCTTCCATCTTGTGGTGGAATCTTGCAAGCTTAATTAAACATACTTCCTGTTATCACCCTTCGATGAAATTTTGCATACTTACACTATAAAAAAATTATATTCATTTAGAAAAATTATTTTTTACTTTTTAGTACAATTTTCGGTTTAAATTTTATATGATTCTTCTTTTTTTATATCCACGTACGACTGCAAGAAAAGCAAGGCGTGCGCAGTTACATACAATCACTTGATAAACTCTCAATTAATATCCACTATGACTCTAGCACGTCAAATATTCGTGTGTGGCGCACGCCTTGCTTATCTTGCAGTCGTACGTGCATATAAAAAATTTTATATTCATTTTAAAAAAATATTTTTTGCTTTTTAGTACAATTTTTGGTTAGATTGAATTTTTATATGATTCTAATAAAAGCAAGTTTTTTTAAAAAAAATTATTTACTTTTTTTTACACCAAAATTTATGTATTTACTTCGTTCAAACCCCATTTGGAAATTTCCGTCTTTAACACAGTCAATCGAGAACACATTAAGGTCAAGTCTTACTAAAATTTTAAATTTACAGTTAGATGACCGTTCTTGGTTACAGACCATCCTCCCACTTAAATACGGTGGGCTCGGCATAAGAACTTTTTCGAGTACATCTCTTCCTGCCTTCCTAGCCTTAACATATAGCACGCTTACCCTCGGTAGTAACATACTAAGCAATCAAAGCTTAGCCGACATTGAGGTAGCATGTTTGTTTGAGGCTAGACAAGCCTGGAGTGCTGAATGCCCTGATGAGAATGTTCCAATTGAACTAGATGTTCAAAAACACTGGGACTTGCTAAAGATTAAAAAAGACCATAATAAATTGTTGCAAAACTGTAAAAGCAATAATGAAAAGGCTAGGTTGTTAGCTGTCTCTGAAAAAGAGTCTGACCATTGATTACACGCTCTTTCTTCTAAGAACTAAGGGACCCTCCTCAATGCATGTACTTTTCGTATTGCAGTTAGTCTTCGGTTATGAGCCAAAGTATGCGAGCCCCATAAATGCCTTTGTTATCAAAGCGTGGATCAGTTTGGTCACCACGGCCTTTCGTGCAATAAGATTGCTGGCCGCTTTTATCGCCATTCAGCTATTAATGAACTAATTCGTCGTTCTCTTGCTACTGTTTCTATACCATCAACTCTCGAACCTGTCGGTATGTACAAAGACGATGGCAGGAGAGCTGACGGTCTGACTTTGGTACCTTGGCGATCAGGGCGTATGCTGGTATAGTATGAGACTTGCGTTGACACGTTAGCTCCATCTTATATATCGGCAACGTCTTCAAAAGTTGGTGCAGCAGTTGAAATGGCTGAAATTCACAATCGCCAAAAATACTCGATCCTGACAGCAAATTATGATTTTGTCGCGCTTGCGGTTGAAACCATGGGACCGTGGTGTAATAGTACCAAAGTCTTCATTAAAGAGCTGTCAAAAAAACTGATCTGCGCTTCAGAAGACATGAGAGCTGGAGCTTATCTCTCACAAAGTATTAGCTTTGCAATTCAGAGAGGTAATGCTGCCAGTGTGATGGGAACAATGCCGCAGGATAATATTTTAGAATCGGTATTCTTTTTATAACCTCTCACTAGTTTATTATATAATTTTAGGTAAATATTATAATTAATTTATTTATTAGATATTAATTTGTTTAAGTAATTTAGTTATTAATTCGTTTTTATTTTTATATAAATTATCAAGTAATTATGTTAACAAAAAAATATTTAATCCCATGCATTTTTATCATCAAGGTAGTCTTAAATTGTGTTATAAGCTTTTTCGACCATTTTCTGCTTTACAAAATTTTTGAACTTTTCTAAGTTTCATTGACATATTCAACAGCGGGTCATGATAACATTCATCCTTTTTACATCAAAATGTGCGCTAAGGAGCTATCTCGACCTCTTACAATTTTATTTAATATTTCTATAAAGGAAGAGTGTTTTCCAGAGGTTTGGAAAAAAGCACTAATTGCTCCCATTCCTAAAGGAGGAAACAACAATACAGACCTTTATCAAAACGCTGTAATTTCGGAAAAATATTGGAAAAATTGTTACTACACAATTAACAAACATATACTCTTGTTATATTATTGAAAAGCAACATAGTTTCTTTCAAGGTCGTAGTGTTGACTCTAATTTAGTAACTTACACTGACTTTGTTATCAATGCTATGGGCCTGGTTGTCAAGTTGACGCCATTTATATCGAATTTTTTGAAAGCTTTTGATAAAATTAATCATTGCACGCTTTTATCTAAATTAGCTAAATTCAGTATTCAGGGCGACCTGTTTAGATGGCTTAAGTCATACATTGATAGAAGTCAGGCTGTGTGCCTAAAGGGTGTCACATCGAAGTATATTCCCATTTTTTCTGGTGTACCTCAAGGCTCTCATTTAGGTCCTTTCCTTTTCTGTCTTTACATAAATGATATTGGCACTTCATTTAGAAACTCTAATTACTTACTTTACGCTGACGACACTAAAATATTTAAAGTTATATCTTCTAGAACAGATTGTACAGACTTACAAAGAGACTTAGACAGTTTTTTCTGACTATTGTACAGCTAATCAATTAAACTTAACGCAGAAAAGTGTCACGTCATCACTTTCGCACGAAAATGTAACCCTATTCAATTTGATTATTTACTATATGACAAAAATATAAATCGAGTGAATGAAGTGAGAGATCTTGGCGTTACACTAGTCCAAAAATTGCAATTCAATTCCCATTTGAATATAATTATTGACAAAGCCTACAAAAACTTGGGACTCATACTTAGATTATCGAAACCTTTTAAACTTGGTAAAACGTTTAAAATTTTTTTAACCTCATTCGTTTGAAGTCATCTAGAGTTTGCTAGTGTAGTCTGGAATCCACAATACGCCATACATACAACTCGATTGAAAAAAAAACAAAATATTTTTTTAAATTCTCTTGACTATCGTACTGGAAAACTGTGATGATTACATTAGCGCTGCAAAAAGACACAAAATGATGTCATTTAAAAATAGAAGATCATACTTAGATTCCTTGTATTTATTTAAAATCGTTAATATTCACGTTGATTCCCCTTCCCTATTGAAAAAGATTAACTTTCATGTTTCATTGCTTCCCGTTCAAATAATGCCTTTTCTATAAATTTTTGTAAAACAAATTACGCCAAAAATACGTTTATTAGACGATCTACTCGAACGTATAATTCAATTCTGATTGACATTAAGATTTTGGGTTTAAAAATTCTTCGCTATAAAAAAGAAGTCACAGACAGACTGTTTCAGGTTTAATCCGAAACATACCTACCATATTGTTAATTTATTTTTCATTACAAAAATATTATTAAGTATTTTAAAGTATTAATTTATTTTCCTTACTCTAATCTTCACTATTTTTAACTCCTTAATCTTACTTTGTAGCCGCTACATATTGTTATAATGATACATTTTTGAATTAAGGGAACTCCATGTCTGTTTAATTGTTTTGTTTATTCTGTAATATTCGATTTGTGACTGTTTGTTTAAAAAAAAAAAAAAAAAATCTGCAGGGATTTAGTTGTGAAAACGGATATCTAAATTGTCCTTTAAATGATTTATCTATTTTCTTAAGCCTTGTGTGGATCAAAACAAGTTTGTGTCTATATCGAGTATTATGATTATGAATATCGCTATTCTTTTTAAAGCAATCAATATTTTATGAACATAACTTAATTTGTCCAATATATACTGGGACGGTAAGGTCCAGACTTTGATTTCCTTAAATGTATTTCTTAAAAAGTGTCTATTGGATAAATTGTAAATTGCTCGAACATTCCTCTTCTGCAGCACAAAGACTGTTTGCTGTGTCAGCTGCGTGTCCCAATAGTAAAATACCGTAGGACATTACGCTATGAAAGTTGCGAAAGTATACTTTGCGGGCAGTAGCTTCGTCCGTAAATTGAAGAATCTTTTTAACCGCGAATGCTGCAGAACTAAGCCTATTCGCCAAACTAGCTATAATATGTGGGCCCCACGGAAGCTTTGTGTCTAGGGTAATACCTAAGAATACTTTTTTATCTACAATATTTAACAGCTCCCCGTTTTTATAGACACTGGTTATTACCTGACTGACATTTGGTGTTAAAAAATTTATACATTTGGTTTTCTTACTATTTAGGAGTTTAAACCAGTAATGTGTCGTCTGCAAACAACATTATGTCATGACTAGCTTTTACAACCATATGCTGATCATTGTATACGTGGGACTCTCGGAAAGTTTTGAGAAACTAAACAACTAAACTTCTATGGATAAAATATCTTAATAAAATCTTTTCAAAGAACTCTTCACCAGCCTGAATACAAAGTTTCATGCGTCTGAACCAATTTTCGAAACATTTTTTCCAGCCCGCCGCAGACACCTCTTCCTCGGCCTTCTCGAACGCTACTAGCGCTTCTTCCGGCGATGAAAACTTTATCCCTTTCAGCTGATTATTTATTTTTGGGAATAAAAAGAAGTCACACGGTGCCAGATCAGGACTGTAAGGAGGGTGACCCAAAACCCTGACCGGTGTGGTGTCCAGGAATTCCCTCGTTTTGAGCGCTGAGTGCGCGGGCGCGTTGTCATGGTGAAGCAGTACCCCGCGGAGCCCAGTGTTTGGTCGCTTGTTGCACATTGCAGACAAAACTTCTGGCAGGTATTTTGTGGTATACCATTCGACGTTGATGGTGATTTGGTCTCGTAATGGAATTCAAACCAGATACCCCGTCATAGTGAAGAAACTAGCGATCAAAATTTTCCCTGCGCTTCTCGATCTTTTCGCTTTCGTAGGCGTTGGTTCGTTTTGAAACAGCCAAACTGTCGACTGACGCTTTGTTTCTGGTTCGTATTGATAAATCCAGGATTCGTCACCTGTCACACTGTCGTAAACGCGCCGAGACGAGCCTGCTTCAAATTTTTAAAATCATATCACATTACCACTCCACACGGGCTTACTTCTGAGCTTCGGTGAGGTTGTGCGGCACCCAGCCCGAAACTATCCTCCTCACGCGAAGGTGCTCGTGTAGACTCTTGTGAACACTGGCCGAACCAATCTGCAGTGTATGCTGAATCTCTTCGGACGTCGGTCAAAAGTAGTTTTAACTAAATAATATTGGTTAATAGTGTTTTTGACTGAAATTACGTTTTAACGTTAGTCAAATCACTTTTGACAGCGAGTATTTAATAAAAATGTTTGATAAGTGTTTGCATTTTTGTCATTGTCATTATAAATTTAATAAACTGAATTTATTATTTTACATATTATTAAAAATAACCCGAAATAAAGCTTCCAAAAATATAAGCTAACAGAATTGGTTCGTCTTGTTAGGGTTCCGTACCCTACAGGACCCCATTATTAAGTCCACGCGGCTGTCTATTTGACCTTAAATAGGCTCTTTTAAAACTTAACTGGTAGGTATAATGGTAATGATATTTTTATAGAATGTGATTACTTAAGAAATTAGACAAAAATGTTGAACGTTAGCTCTGTATACATTAACGAAGGGAGAAAACTTTTGTGCCCACATTTTAGTGGAGTGTCCTTGAATAGATCTTGAAAACAGCATTTAATGGCCTATGACCTAGAAATGAAATGTATGTCATAATTGAAGAACTATATAAGAATTCTATATAAGAAAAAAAATGACCTGTAACCTATGAGAACTGACTTCGATACTGAAAATATCTGGACCCAGGATCAAATACCCACTCACTTCCAAAATAGACGATCACGAAAATTATTTAGGTCTTCAGGGCTGAACTCCGAGTACGAACAACGAACTTCGACGAGATTTTCATCTATTCAAATTAACCTAATACTTGCAATGTTTAGGTAAACAATTTAGTTAGGCATCCAACTAGGAACTAATACCTTCTAGGTGCGTCTAGGGTCCATCACAGTGTGACGTGACACATGGACGCGGCTCAGCATGTGCTGCAGCTTCTGCTACTGCTACAGCGCTGGTTTTAAGCGAAGCCTAATGCGAGACTTAACTCACGTCGCAATCGAAGTATTTCCTGTAGTATTTGTATTTAAACTAGAATAATTATTTGTTATGCAAGGCTCGAGATCACTCGTTGCGAACCCTCTTAAGAAAGAAAGGAGTTCATATAATACCCCATTTTTATGACTCCTAAAATAAGAGTGGTCAAAAAAACCCCTGTTGCGACCCCTGTTTTCTTTACAAAGGGGTCCAAATGATTTCCAATTTTAATGACTTTTATGACTCCTCTAAAATAAGAGGAGTAAAAAAACCCCCTTTTGTGCCTCTCTTTCCTCCCCCCCCCACTACACTATATCATAATTCTGACCGACTGACACTCTGAGAATTCAAGATTATCTCTATCAGCACGAGAATCAGGCCCCTTTTCGGAACACAAAAGACAATACCTCAACATCAAAAAGCGAAAGTTACAGAAAATATGATGTGATGGTAACATATTTATTTTGCGATACAAAACAGCTGCCGTGAATATTTTAACTTAAAAACCATATAACAATCGTCCAAAATCCGTAACATTTTTAGGGTTCCGTACCTCAAAAGGAAAAAAAACGGAACCTTTTAGGATCACTTTGTTGTCCGTCTGTCTGTCCGTCTGAACCTTTTTCTCAGAAACGCGTGGAGGTATCAAGTTAAAATTTATATCAAATACTCGGGTCTACTGTCCTTTGGAGCTGTTAAAAATCAAACTTCTAAGCCAACGCAATCAAAAGCTACAGCCGTTTATGCCGCAAATTTTCGAAACTCGCAAGGGAATCAAAACCTACAGGGTACTTCCCGTGAACTTAGAATCTTGAAATATAGTACGAAGTAACGCCTAATAGTACAGATAAAGGAAAAACTGCGAAAACCGCAAATTTTTAGTTACCCCATATAATTAAAATATTTTAATAATATACAACTACATATAATAATAAGCTTGCATGGAACCCTCGGTGCGCGAGCTAGACTCGCACTAAGCCGGTTTTATTGTTTCATTAAAAAAACACGTGTTTTACAGAAATTGTAGCCTGATTTTATTTTAATATATAACAATACTTAATTAATTTATCAAAAATCATATTGGCCTCCTGACTAAATATCAAGATTTACGACAGCGTAACTCAGTTTTTAGGCACATTTTGTAAATGTTTTTGATTTATTTTTGAATATCTGACAATTTTTTCAAATTCTGTTTGATTTTCTTTTTTATTAGAATTCCGTACCCAAAAGGCGGTAACGCGATCCAAGGAATTAAAAAAAAAATAACTGAGTCCAGTTATTAAGTATCTGTGCTTGAAAAATTTCAGTAATCAAGATTTACTAGATACTTTAAGTGCAAATGCTCCACCGTATTCTACAGTTGCACGTTGGTGCGCCGAATTTAAACGAGGAAGAACTTTCACCAAAGATGACCCACGCTCGGGTCACCCAACACTGGTAGTAACCAAAGAAAAGGTTAAAAAGTTAAAAAAATTGTTATACCAGATAGTATGTCACAGTAAGTTTTATAGCCGAAGAAACAAAGACTTTTACTGGTAGTGTGCATAGCATTTTACATGACCGCTTAGGGATAAAAAAGTTACCGCGCGGTGGTTTCCCAGATTTCCCAGAAAACAAATAAGGCTGAAAAATTCTCTTGCTACTTTGGAACTGTTACAACAAGATCCTGAACATTTCTTAGCTCGATTTATAACTATTGATGATTGAATGAATGAAACTTGGGTTCACCATTATGACCCAGAAACAAAATTACAGTCCAGTTCAGTCAGTCCTGATTCAGTCTAACCTGAAAGAGACCATTATCTCCAACCCCTAAGACATTTAAGGCCAGTCATTCGGCTGGAAAGATCATGAGCTCTCTCGTATGGGTTAGTAAAGAGTTGGTAATAATTGAATATCTCGACCATAAGGGCTAATGTTACTGGCTCTTTGAATGCAGAACAAATAAAAAAACTGCGTAACGAAATTCGTGAGTAGGTCTACCCCGTTGCTATGGCTACAATTCGAGATGCTGGCTTCGAAACACTTGAGCATCCTCCATATTCACCCGACTTCGCCCATAGTGTTTTCTATCTATATCTATTCTAAATATATATTGAAGGGTTATTTGAAGGGACAGAGATTCAAAGATGATGAAGCCTTAAGAAAGGAATTTTAAATTAAGAAAAGAGATCTTCCAAGTATATTATGCTAAAAGACGACTATATCGAAAAATTAAATAACATTTAATAAACATTTTGAGTCTTGGGGATAGGATTTATCTTTTTTATTTCTTCTTTTGAAAACGCCAAGTGTAAGTCGGTTTCTTTTATAATTGAGGAGTTGCCGTTGAAAACCTACATTGACAACAGAATTAAGGGCGGGTGGTGGGCAAAAGCTTGTATTGTACAACTGCAAGAACTTTGATTCAGATAATTTTGTTTTTAATGCTAGACTATACATAGATTCACCCAGTTTCAAGAAAAACACAAATAAGAAATGTTTGTTTTGTGTGGGCATCGAATCCACGCCCCTTGATTCAGCAGTCGGGTAAGTACCCACTGATACATGTAAATATATAAATATTATGTTAATTTAATACCTTTAAACGAGCAATTCTTGTATTTCATGAA
This sequence comes from Apoda limacodes, assembly GCA_946406115.1. Classification (NCBI taxonomy): domain Eukaryota; kingdom Metazoa; phylum Arthropoda; class Insecta; order Lepidoptera; family Limacodidae; genus Apoda; species Apoda limacodes. The sequence continues at coordinate 18,034,809 of OX291553.1, forward strand.
ATGTTGTAAGCAGAGGGTTTCAAGAAAGATCAATCGATCTAGCTAGGTTTCACTTTTAGAAAACGTCGTTTTATCCGTGTTTTCAGGCAATGATATACTGAAAAATATGGCTCTTCCTGACATCTATTGGCGAGTAATAATACTATTATTTTTACCGACACAGCAACACTAAAGCTACTTGATAATAGATGGCGTTGTTTAATAAACGAGCAAAGCTCGGTCTTCCGGGTACTTATAAGTAAATCTGTAAGAAGATAATTTAAATAGACTGTCTGCTCCAAGATATGAGTTGTCCGAAAATCTTCAACGGAACCCCAAAAAAAATATTTGCTTTTTGTTTGTTTTGTTTTATATATATACAACTTTATTAGTATCTGTATTTGCACTATTTTCAGATTTATTTTCTTTATTCAGTTGTTAATATATAAACAACAGGTTATTGTGTTATTGTATAAATAGCAATAATTTGCCAGTATAAAATGCTGCTGGCAACATTATCTGTCTAGTTCAAGAAGAAGACGGGAGAGACAACCAAACGGGTGAGCAATGTTTAAAACTTGTTGCCGATTCTGTATGTAAAATTTTGTCCTGGAAAGTACCGAAAGGAAGTTAGCAGAGGTGCTGGGTGCAAGGTTCTTATCAGTTGTCTGTGTAAATAGAAGTAATTAGTTGTGACTTGTGACGTTGCTGTGTTGTAGTCGAATGTCACATAATAATTTAATTAAATGAGAATAATGCCTAATAGCAGCTTTATTTTCACGTTTGTTTTAGACACATGCTATATTAACAGTAAGCAGCCCAAAATTCATATCAAAAATAGACTGCATGGGTCAATCTCGCAAATATTTGCTTGGCTTATGCCCCGACAGTATGGCATGGCGAAGGACTTAGAAGCTGATATATTAAATTTTATTTTGCGTTATTCGTGACAACAGTAGTAATATAATGTATCTTAGATTATATTATTATTTGTATAAACAGGATTTACAAAAGCAGTTTTCCACGTACTTTTCTTTCTTCGTGTATTCTGGTGGTATTGCCGCTATTTCAATTGTGTTTTTGCTTTTTTACCAGAGAACTCACGTGAAATAGTTATTAGTTCAACAAGTGGGCAAAGTTGTTTTTTGTGAAGAGTGCCAACTTTTAATCCCGAGCTAGCGAAGTAGTCTAGAATTGAATCACGAGCGTAGTGAGTGATTCTGATATAGACTACTGAGCACAGCGAGGGATAAAATAATTGGAGGAAGCGGTTTTGGAGGGTCTGGAGTATATGTAGCATGGGCGTAGCCAGGTACGGGCAGGGGGGGCAACTGGAAAAAAAACAACTCACACTTGAGGTTTTCAAGTAGCCATGTCAGACAAATAGACAGACAGATAGAGTTACTTTAGCATTAATCATATTAGTTTGGACTACTTGTCCCAGAAAGAGTAGGTAAGAGCACTGCAGATGGACGACGTAAAGACGTGACGAAGCTTCCTAAATCCTACCCAACCTAAATGGACCCTCTCCTTTTCGGCTTCTTTTTTGAAATATTTTTCCTTCAGGACGACTTCGTCCACTTTCCCAACTGGTCCTCTTCCCAACTCCTCCACTTTTTGAACTCATCCTCCTACAATTAGCGCCACCACGGGTAAGTATACTTATATATTAACGCTATAGCGTTCTTAACTTGTCCATTTTACAATCCGTCCACATTTCTAACTAGTCCACTTTTTCACTCGTCTATTTCCTAAGTTGTCCACTATTTAAACGACTCAGATAGTTCTCTTGTCTTTCAAAGACGTTTACCTACATATTTGTCAGTGTCGTTTCAAGGGTTCTACAAGGAACCTTTATAAAGTTTAAACTATAATATAAAATACTAAAGTCTTTGAATTTTATAAAAATTTCAACTTGATACCTATTTTTGATGAACGGACAGACGGACAACAAAGGGATCCTGGGTTCCGTTTGAGGGACAGAACCTTTATAATAAAAGTGAAATTATAAGAATTTTAATAACAAAAGATTAAAGATTATGCTAAAACTAAACTTATTTTGGATCTTAACATAAAAATGAATGGGAGTGTTTTTATTAAATTGTGATAATATTTAATATGTTTAATTTTTTTCAGAAAATTTATATAAGATATTATATATATATTCGCAATTATTTGTTTTCGTAGCTTTGAACATTGTTTGTTAAAATAAATATCTGCCGTTCTTCGGTTTTTCGGAAATGGATGAAATATGCTCGTCATTATAAGGTGGTTAAAATGAATGGCCTCTCTTTTTAAAATGCTGCATACGTAATAAAAATTTGGGTGTCCTTTCCCAGAGAATTTCTGATTTAATCTTCGATGGTATTCTTCTGCTGAGTTGTTTGTTCTATGTTAATTTTGTACACAACATAGCATATTATGATCTTTTTTAAACCACTACTCTTTGAAATATTTCCTACATTTTTGCCATTCAAGGAAGTGGACGGGTTAGGAAAGTGAATGAATTAGGAACTGGATGACTTCGTAACGAAAGTGGACGAGTTATGAAAGGGGACGAAGTCGTCCTAAAGGATGATTTTTACCCAACTGCACTATAATATTATCGTCAGAAAATTGTACATGTGAGATTTACTCGCTGTTTAAATTTACTTATGCCATGTCCTTTCCAATTATCAAGATTTAAATACATCAGTGCGATTGTAAACTGTTTCGAGGACATGATATCCCCCGTTTCACTCCTTTTTGTAGCTTGATAGGTCATGTTTGACTGTTTTGTAGAACTGATTTTGTTGTCGATTCACACACACATCTTCAACACCTCGACGTATTGCCAGTCAACTTTTTCATAGTCCACAGAGGATCTTTCAAGAAAGGCAAGAAGATTTCCAATCTATTAGTGATAATGACCCTCGAAATAGACCCTCGAGCTTATGAGCGTGGCCAGATCTGGCAATAATTTTTCAGCTGGGTGTTAAGACGTTGCTTCGTACCAAATTTCAAGATTCTGAGTTCACGGGAAGTACCCAGTAGAGATTGCAACCCGGTATGTTTTTCAACCCGGCCGGGTCCGGGAACATTCGCCGCCAGCCCGGCCGGGTTGATGCGTTAGGATGAAACCATTAAAGTATTTTATGAAAATTTGCTTTAAGTAAATGGTGGAAAAATACAATGATTCAAGGTTACGGAATAATATTCATTTCAAACCAGCAAAACAACAATAATCAGTTTTTAATACAGAATTAGTTAGTGTAATTTTACTTATGAACGGAATAGTAACATTAGTGTTACTAATTAGGTTTAAGCAAGCATTAGTATTCAGTAATTAAGTTAAGGATAGAAATGCTCTTCCACGCGCTGATGAAATGCCTGGATTTAGAGGATTTCGAGAAAAAGTTTGGAAAGTAGTCAGATTATTTAAGAAGTCACCTGCAATTTAATTACTAATACTATACAGAGTAAAGAGAAAGACCTGCTTGCTTAAAGTTAATTACTAATACTAATGTAACTATTTGAAAACATATTATTAGAATAAGCAACTAATAACGCAGCCTAATGTACTAAACTTGTCTTATCAACTTAGATAGATAAACTTTGGTAGCTTAAGTAAAAACAAAACAAATTCTTAAGAGCAATAACAATATTCTTTTGATAATAATAATAATTTTAGGTTTTATGACTATTGAGTGTTAATATACTTAACTATAATTGATCAAATAGCAAAATCTTATAACTACCATGCCAATTTTCTACAAGTTGGGGCTTCCGTGCCGCAGTTTTCGTACCTACCGGACCCGGACTTTGTCGTAGGCTTTCGCTACATCGAAAAGATAGCGTTCGTGTGACGGGGCTTACCTAATACCGGTTGGAATCCAGTAAGGTTGTGTGTGTGATACGAAGGACTTGGTGGACGCACGAGTGTTTGGCGCGAAAGCCGAACTGCTCGTCGATTAAGATGCCTTCGGAGACTATAGGGTTTCGTAGGCGAGCGAGGTGGAGGCGTTCATAAACCAAGGGACTTAAGTAAACTTAAAGGGCGGAAGACTCGGCTCGAGTTTTCCCTGGTTTGCGGATGCCTATAACAATTGCATCTTTCCATTGAGAAGAAAAATGCAATTTCAATAGCAGCGTTGAAAATATACGACAGGACGGATACCCTATAAAACGCGTTCTGACTTTTAACAGCACCACCTGTGGTAATATAAATGTAAACTATATTTTCTAATAACTCAGTGTTTTATAGTTCATTGTTCACCAAGGGGTGAAAGTGACTGATTACCGACGAGGGTGTAGTTTGAGACTTAAAACACACGTGGGAATCGCCTTTCATCCCGAGTGATACATAGTGCTTTACACTACAAATGCGAGGATAATAAAATATAATTAATTAAATTTTAATTTACTTGACAAATATTAATTTACTTTTATAAACATAGATGGCGCTGTACCGAATAATTACAAGCTATGGTTATGTTTTCTGTTGTTTATAAATAGTGAGTTATTTTTTCAAATTTAAGCTAGTTCGCTTTTTTAATCACAGATGGCACTATAACAAATAAAAAGATGCTATTAAGTTTTTTCGTCAGCTTTTAAAGTGCTTTTTTCCTTTAAACGGCCAAGAAAGTAATAATCTCTGCAAACACGTACTTTCAACCCTTAATTATTGACTACGCTTGAAGGTTCTTTCAGAGCATGAGTAGTTTAAAAAATATTTCCGGCCACTTGCTTTTTATTTTTCATTTAGAATAAATTTTGATGTTAAGCTAATGCAAAGCCTGGTAAATCATTTTATTTGACTTGGAGATGTAGTATAAAGCACTATGTATTACTCGGAGTAAAATGCGAATCCTACCGCGTGTATATTTAAGGTATTTAATAATATTGGTATTCAAACGGCACCCTTACTATTTTAACTTTTGACACATACAATTAAATAGAAAACTGGCACAGTACACTATAGACCCAGTTAATAAAGCTGCCCTATATAGTTGCGTCCAGTACCTTCAACGCAGGAGGTTGCTCAGAATCCATTATTTCTGAATAAGGTCTTAGCGTGAACAATTTTACTCACTATTTTACCAAATTAAGGGTGATGAATGTCACAGTACATGTATGTCTTTCATTATTTTCAATGACCTACCATTTTCATGTTTCTTGTATAGGTCTCCAATATGTGTTCGATATGGTTGATGATGTGCCTGTGTGCGGTAGCAGCTGTCGCCGAGCATAGTCTCTCAACGCTTCAACTTGCGAAATTTGCTGAGCAAACAAGAGTAAGTATCAATGGGGTATCAACATACTCTTTTATTGTTAATCAATAGCCAACATAGCCAAATAACGATTTAAAATAAATTGCTAAAAAACGGCAATATTTAATATAAAAAATAAACATTTAAAATATAAAATTGATCTGAGTGGTCGAACGCCGCCATTAGAGCATGCTTTTTTATGACATGAAAGTCGGTCATCAATCAATCAATACAACTGATCTAAAAATTTATACTTATATTTTATTATATTTTATTATATTTGTATAAAAAGTAAAAATTTCTCCTTTTTGCGTCATAAAATGTTAATAGCCAGGCAAGCACTAATTGAAATATAATACAACGCATTTGTAAAACCTTAGTGAGTAAGTGTTTATAAAGAGTATAGTAGTGGGTAATAGCTTAGCGTAATAACTACTAATTACGCTATGATTATAACAAGTACTGTGCAGCAAGCTTTTCTGATCCAGTGGTCAAAAATCAAAACTACAGTCGCCACATTGAAGCGGCGTAAACTTACAACGACACTAGCGACCAAACCCCCGAGGTGAGAAGGTCAGAAAAGTTTGTTGCACTGCAAAGCGCAAGCTCTATTCAAACAAAGAAAAATCTTTCCATCTCAAAGAGTAATATGCTGTATATCATTTCCTGCAATTCAATCCTTACGGTGATCGCAAGAGGCTTTGATGACAATGGATCGCTGTTCTTAATAGCAAGTATCGCCCGAGCAAATAACTCTGTCCTTATTTTTTACTCTGTCCTTATCGATTAACAGGGTACGAAAGTTAACGAAATGTCACCATATGCTTTACAATGAAGTGCTAATTCACATCTACCAACGAACAATGCCTCGTTTGAAAACAAAACAACACATTCATCCGTTAGCTCCAGCGTTCACCAGTGAGAACATTTATGTCGGGAACTCGAATTTCTACACGAAATTTTGGTTACCAATATTGCTATAAAAAAAATTTACCGTAGTAGCCCATACTTAAAGGCAAGCCTGAGAATCGGGTTGTATGGATCACCCGCCACTGCCGTGCTGTGAGGTGCTACAAATGGATGCACAAAAGTTATTGATCAAGGTGTGGCAAAATTAATATAGGCCAAACGTATGGTTGCATTAAAAATATTGTAATCTTTATATATAAAAATTACGTGTCACGTTGTTTGTCCGCGATGGACTCCTAAACTACTGAACCGATTTTGATCAAACTTCGTTATCTCTCGTCTGTTATTTGGTCCAACTTAAAAGATAGGATAGCTTACATCTCAATTTATAGTCGCAATATTATTTTATTGCAAATTATTTGTCTATTATCTGTTAGCTCCAAACGATTCTTCAATAGATGGCGCTATGTTAAAAATACAAACGTTTCATATAAGCCACAATTTAATACCATAACCACCACGTGTCACAATTATCTGTTAGCTCCAAACGATTCTAACAGGTGGCGATATCTGTTAACTGGATTAAGTTAATATTCAATAGATGGCGCATGTTAAAAATATATATATATATATATATATATATATATATATATATATAAACGTCTGCACCAAATTGGATGATTTAAGTTGTGTTTATTATTGTTAGGGCAAGGTTTATTTGAAATAAAAAAGGGTCAAGTTCCCACTTGACCCTTTTTCGGGTCGGTCGGACCCGCGCACTACTGGTAAACCTATTGTAATGAAATTTTGGTAAATGGTTGTGCACACCGCCGGGGAAGGTTTTTGAGAAATAAAAATTGGTCAAGCATACGCTGGGGTTTCTGAATTAGTACAACCCTTTCAAAATAGTTGGCGCGCCAGTTGTTTTAAAAAAGAGAAACAACGTTCTCCGAGTCAGCTATTTGTTATTTGATCCAACTTAAAAGATATGATAGTTTTTGTCTTAATCTGTCAAGTGCGAGCCGGACTCGGGCTTTTAAGGTAAAAACCAATGTTCGCCGGGTCACAGAGGGACAGCAGAGGAACAACGTTCGCCGGGACCGCTAGTTTATCATAAATTCATTCTAATGCGATTTTTTCTTACTAGCGCCGCGAAAAGATATTCCTTATTTTCCTATTTGTACAAAACACGGTTAAAAATGTTTCAAACCAATTGTTTAAAAGTAGCTAGCTATTTCTAGAACGTTATATATTGTATCTAGATTATACCTGTAAGTTGAAGATAGCGTGTCTGCTTAAATAACGGCTGGCTGTCCCTAGTAGTTTTATTCCCGGTAATTACTGCTTCAACCTGTCTCAATAAATGGGCTACTTAACACAATGTAGTAGTAGACTAGCATTTGGGATAGAATTAGTGTGGAATAGTTTACGTTTACGGTTATTGCTCAGCTTCTTAGAGTCTTAGAGTAAATTTACAAAACTTACTAGCTTTCGCCCGCGGTTTCATTCTCGCTCAATTTGGCCATCGGCGTGGGATTTCTACGGCCGACCCTTGATTATATTAATATAGTTTACTATACCAAACTAAAGCTTTGTTAGTTATGCTAAAGTCAAACCGTTATAGTTATTCCTTCAGGCACTTTTGAATTTTCCAGGACAATGTGTCCTAGGTCCTTCTCTGTCATTTCAACTACATCTGTAGTAAACATCAGCTCAATTGGTTGCCCGTCACAAGATTTTAAGCAATAAAAAACAATATGACTATTATATATTAATTTAATTAACATTCATTAAGAAAAATGCTATCTAAGCAAAGAACAATATATCAAAACAAAGGATTAGGGCCAAGGGCGTAGCCAGCTTTTAGGCTAGGGGGGGGGCAGACTTAGACAACTACATCTGTTGTAAACATCAGCTCAATTGGTTGCTCCGTTACAAGACTTTCAGCAATAACAAACAATAATTATTATATAATTGTTTAATTAACATTAACATTCATTAAGAAAAGGGCTATCTAACCAAAAAACAATATATCAAAACAAAGGATTAGGGCGCTCAAACATAACTACTTATTAGCTTTATATATACTAATTTGTAACCACTGTACTTATAGTTTAACAATTTTAAAAGTTTTAAGTGTATAAAACTTATACTCATATAAAACAAATATTTTAGATCTCATAAAGTTTATAACCAATATTTGTTACTAATGTTTGGTTGTTTATTTTAGGAGCCAATTGGGATAATGACTGCCGAAAATGGATGTCCAGTTGAAAAAATGTATACAAAATCATTGAATACGGATCTATTGCGTAATGAGCCTATGATGGACGAATTGACTCATGTAGTACGCGAGAGGATTCCGGAGCGTGCTGCTCACGCTAAAGGCACCGGAGCTTTTGGGTACTTTGAGTTAACACGCGATCTTTCAAAGTATACCAAAGCTAAGTTATTTAACGAGAAAGGAAAAAAAACGAAAATAGCAGTTCGGTTTTCTAATGGAAGTGGAGGACGTGATAGCACTGACATGATTAAAGATAGTCATGGAATGGCTGTCAAGTTTTATACGGAAGAAGGTAACTTAGATTTTATTGGTTTTACAACTCCAATAGCTGCATTTAAAGATCCAGTAAAAGGTGCCAGTTTTATACATGCTAATAAGAAGAATCCAGTAACAGGTCTATTTGATAATAATGCAAAATGGGACTTTATAACCCAGAATCCAGAATCTTTGTACACCTATATGTATCTGTATGGTGACATTGGTATTCCTAAAAATTATCGCTGCATGCCAGGTCATCCTGTACATACGTATCAAATGTATAACTCCGTTGGTGAAACATACTTTGCTAGATTTCACTTTTTGCCTGATCAAGGTGAAGACTATATTTCATATGAAGAATCAATAACCCTCGCATCAAATTCCGATTATTTCGTAAGTGATTTGTATAACGCTATTGAGAACGGCAACTACCCTACCTGGACTGTCTATGCTCAACTCTTGACGTTGAAACAATTTATAGATGGAAACCCATCTATGTTGATCGATGTGACAAGACATATTCCCCAGGATATGCATCCGTATGAGCCTATTGGGAAAATCGTTTTAAATAAAAATGTCAATAACCAATTTGCAGATGTTGAACAAGCTGGTTTTTCTCCAGGAAATTTAGTTCCAGGAATACTTGGTGGGCTTGATACAATATTCAAAGTACGATCATTTATGTACAAGGACGCACAGTACTATCGCTTAGGAGGTAACTTCAAAAGGATCCCAATAAATTGTCCACTTCAAGCGTTGACTTTCAATCGTGATGGTGAACCATATATTGGTGATAATTTTAGAGGAATGCCAAATTATTACCCAAACTCTTTTAATGGTCCAGTTCCCTATGAAGATCCCGATAAACCTGACATGATTAAGGTGTATGAAGAAGAAGAAACAAATAATTTTGATCAAGCCCGTATATTTTATACTGAAGAAATGTCTGAAAGTGCAATAGAAGAAATGATTAGTACCATGGTAGTTAGTCTTAATGACACAAAAACGTTTATTCAAGAAAGAGCTGTACAATTGTTTGCAAAAGTTCATCCAAACTTTTGCAGTACGGTGGCAGATCGATTGAGTCTAAACTTCGACTTATGTTCTTCAAATGATGATGATGCTAGATTTTAAAGTATGTTTCATGTAAATTGTTGCATTTATATGTTATTAATGCTTATTAAAACCGATCAAAAATATAGTTTTGTGTTGAGTGGTTGTTTATGGTTTCGTGTTATCTGGTGATTCTCTGCAACGTATCCCTAACCTATTTTGTAACCAGAAATATTCTAGTAATAACTGTGTTGCAGAAGCCAGTATCTTTAACGTCTACATATGACACAATGTTACAATGACTTGTTATGTCAACAGCAGTTCAGCAATTTAAAAGATAAGAATACCAAATAATAAATACAGTCATTATAATTTAAAAAATATATTAGAAAACAGAATAAAAGTGGGTGTAGGTGTTACACACAGTTTTGATTCTATATAACAATAGATAATATTGTGACTAGTGGTCAAACAACAATTACATAATACACATTAGGAGGTTGTCTACCCAACTATAGCCTATCCAAAAACTTCAGCTAGGCAACTATGATTGTTTTAAATTTGAAATTCGATAGTATTTTGTATATTTTATAAAATTTGTTACATAAGTGAGGGGCTAAAAAGTTAAAGTATTATGGTCCAAAGTTTGTTCGAACACGAGGCAACAGCTATTAACTCGCGTTGATAACACAAATAGGTCAGGTACAATTGTTTTGTGGTACTTCCTTAGTATTTTAAAGGTACATTTGTAGTATACTGTGTAGGATGCCTAAATGGTAAAGAGATAACTACTTTTAATACCGCACGCTAAACCCATTATTCACCTATAAGTAAAGTTTTAGCCATGCCTCCTCATTTTATAAAATGACGTATTCTAATGTTGAAAAAAGAGACATGTTAAAACAGTTTCCTCAAAATTATTTAGGTATCATGCGATGAGCGCCATGTCGCCATACTTAATGTACTGAATCTGAAACTATCAAATTTTGGCTTAGGTCTAGTATATTTTTCACTAGCTTCGGCCAGCGGCTTCGCCCGCCCTGAATTTCGTTATCAGCGTAGGTTCTTACGGCAACTCCTCAATAATAGAAAAAAAACAAACAATCAAATCTTTCCTCTTTAATGGAATTCGTGTCTGTGAAACCATGGAAATACACATACAAAATTTCAACCTGGTCAAGCGGTGTAGTAGTTGACATACCGTCAGCAGCGCCACCTACCGGGTCCAATCGTATTTTTAAATCATCCAGAAAACCATCGAAATACCAATATAAAATTTCAACCCAATCAGTTCAGCCGTTTAAAAGTTATGTGAAAAAGATAAGTTTGGAAGTATAATTCTTACTATCCGTTGTCCTATTACCCGTTTTCCCGTAGGAATAAAGCATTTTCCAGTGGTAGCCTATGTTCATCAGGGATAATGTCGTCTTCTAATGAAAAATCGGTCCAGTAATTTCGGAGCCTATTCAATACAAACAAACAAACAATCAAATCTTTCATCTTTATAATATTAGTATAAAAAACCATTATTGACACCATTGGATAGAGTTGCTATTTGTAAAATCAGGCAACTAGGACAAGAAGCGTGAAACCCCAGATTTTGGAGCTTACCCGGACATGTTAACAGTTTCTTTTTAAAAGTTACTTAGAAAAATCGAAAAATTGAAACTAAAGGGGTCTGAAGATTTTTCTTACGAAGCCGGACCAAAAGTGTTTAAAGACCCGTATTTCAAGTAGGCAACGAAGGGTAAAAGTTACACCAATCGATAGAATACAATAAAATTATCAAAAAAACATCAATAGTTAAATGTCTTAAAGTGTTGTGTTACTGAGTTATTTATAGTTAAATTGTTCATATAAAAATCAACAAAGACCAGTTAAAATAATCATCAATTACATATTGCTTATGTGAATTGAAATTAACTATAACATTCAAATTTTAATAATAGATATTGAAGATCAAACAATGAGTGAGCTTAAGCTCTCTTGGTGGCCATTTTTTTACGCAAATCCACTATTGATGATCTACAATCTGTCGTGTTAGTTGTAATGTTGAACAAGTTTAACCAGATAGCGAAGCGCTCGGAGCTCAGTGCGAACGGAGTATTCATTACGATCTTCAAAGTTTAGAAAAAAAAATTAAGCTGAAATTTTTGATAATCTCATGACGAAAATAATAACTAAAAAAATATTAACTAAAGGATGATGTGAAAAAATAAAAAGCTTACTATTACTAGCTTTTGCCCGCGGCTCTGCCCGCGCCAACTTCGGTTATTGGCTTAAGATTTCTCCGGCAACTCCTTGGTTGTATCAAAGAAGTTTGCTATAAGTAATAGAGCAAGTTATCATATATATAGTTCTAGATAACTATAGTTTTTCCACGTAGAAATCAATTTCAGTTATTCCGGATAAAAAGCCTACGTCCTTTTTCGCCTCTTTAACTATGCTCTATTGTGTCATGAAGGAATGACAAACACACTCACTTTAAATAACCTCATGCTGAAGTCTCTTGAGAAAACACGACTACGGGCTCATACCAAAACCTAAGCGTTTGAAGGAAGTTGGAACCGCAGTGTGGGTCGCGGATTAATTCCTTGCCAGTGTCGAGCGATGCTGTACGGTGAGCGTGGGCACTATTTTAACAATTCCTGAGAACCCAGCCTATTTTACGAGCAATAGAACACACACAGGGAGACAAAACCTCTTCTGAGACTTAAGGGCTCAATTCCACTTGAGTCTGGAAGCGGTCAGATCCTCACAGCTTGCCTTTGACCCGAGTCAAAAGGTTTACCTCGGTGTCTAGATGCACAGGCCCAAAGATATAGTGCTCCGTGTGAGACTGTTACTGTGACTTACATAGTTAATCAACTTATGCCTTCAGGTAATGCTCCGCTCTCTTAATTGCACCAAATTTTTTGAATCGATTCTTCACACAAGTTTCCCGTGTCTTTGCAGAAAGAAACGAAGGGTGGTTTGTGGGTTTGAGCTACTCGCATAATAAGCGCCGCCACAACTGTTGGAAGACCCGTGGTAAGTTCTTCCTGGGGTGCCCGTGGTAAGATCAACCCCACCGAAAGGAATTCCTAACACGTTCAACTTGGAGCCCATGGTAAGATCACCTTATTGAACGCGATACCTAAAACACGATTACAGAGAGCCCGTGGTAAGATCACTCTGTGAACCGTGTATATCCTAAACCTTTCAGTTGGAAGACCCGTGGTAAGTTCTTCCTGGGGTGCCCGTGGTAAGATCAACCCCACCGAAAGGAATTCCTAACACGTTCAACTTGGAGCCCATGGTAAGATCACCTTATTGAACGTGATACCTAAACACGATTACAGAGAGCCCGTGGTAAGATCACTCTGTAAACCGTGTATATTCTAAACCTTTCAGTTGGAAGACCCGTGGTAAGTTCTTCCTGGGGTGCCCGTGGTAAGATCAACCCCACCGAAAGGAATTCCTAACACGTTCAACTTGGAGCCCATGGTAAGATCACCTTATTGAACGCGACACCTAAAACACGATTACAGAGAGCCCGTGGTAAGATCACTCTGTGAACCGTGTATATCCTAAACCTTTCAGTTGGAAGACCCGTGGTAAGTTCTTCCTGGGGAGCCCGTGGTAAGATCAACCCCGCTGAAAGGAATTCCTAACACAATCGCAATTGGTTGACAGACCCATGGTAAGATTCCGCCCGGGGAGCCCGTGGTAAGATCACCCCACGCCAACCGCGATTGTTTAATGTTCCAAATTAGTGAACAGATCGAACGATCGAATTCATAATAAATAAAAGAAAAAAAATTAAAAAAAAAAAAAAAACACCTTTACGTTTTGAAAAACCAAATACCTTTTACCATTTACCTTTTACCATTTTACCATAGAAGAATTACCTGCAGGTGTATAAAAAATAAAACAATGTTGGAAATAAAACAATGTGGAAATATCTACAGCTCAATCAAAGTTCATTACTGCTTTGAGTGAACTATAGAGTTTTGGTAGGATAGGTTTTTTTTAATTTGAACAGGTTACAAAAGTAAATACTTTTCTTTATAGTGTAGTGAAGTCTGGTCTGGTAAGAAGCATAGTACCTGCGAACAATAAAATATATTAGCACTGACAAGGTTCTTTTACAGTTATTAAAAATATTGAAAACCAGCGAGTTACCTGAATGTCCCATGTAGGTACTTGGGTCTTAAATACTTGAAAGCTGACAGTTCTTAAAGTCGCAGCGCTGTCTTCTCTGTAAACAATTTAAAAAAAATATAATTATTATAGTTTTACGGTGTTTTTCTATACAAATTTTATACCTTGAACACAGGTACCTACAGTTTTGACTAATAAAAAGGAAACTAGCAGTAAGATAACAGGGATTTTTATTTTTAAGATAAAATAATAAATTAGATTAAGGCATTGAATCCGTATTAAGGAAGATCTAGTGCAGATCTAAGAAAATATAAAAAAAATAAACTGTTGCATTAATTAAATATAAATAAAATCATGATAATTGCAACAGTGTCATAATATTGAGAGCTGAGCTGAGCAAAAACCATTGTGAAAACGTTAATTACATGTCTAATAATTTTATCAGCATATTTTTTATTTTATCCTAATATAATCAGAATATTTCCAATGAGCAATAAAATGTTACATTAAAAAAATCTCTATTTACTTGACAAAATGAACAACTAAAAATTATATATTATTTATTTTTAATTTTACAATAAATAAATAAGTAACACACTTTACTTACAGTATATAAATAAGTAAGTACTGCTTGATCACTTTTCTTGATTTTGGTAATTGCACTTTCACTAATTAAAGTTTTGAGACGTGTTCACAGCGCTACAAGTTTCTATGAGAAATGAGTTATAATAATTATTATAGAAATAATTCTCACGGTTTGCTTATACTCCGACCAATGAATCTTGAACACTTCGGAATTTAGAGCAATTCAATCGTGTTTAGTATACGTTTTAACACCAGTATCTTATTGTTTTGTAGTATAATATCTAGGTTATATTAATATATTCTAACATACTTACAAATATGAGTGATTAATTTAACTTAAAAAAAAAAACAATTTGTTTTCACATTCATTGAGAAAATAAGTTTTATTATTTTTAAGCAAATTTTATATTATGCAAAATTTTAGATGACTTGTTCATAATAGCGAATTTAGGTTATTTGTCCCTACCACAGAAGCAAAGCCTTCGTTAGATAAAGGAGGCTTAGGCTATTGGCCACCGCACTGACCTCCGGTTGCAAATTGGTGGATTAATTTAAGTACATAAATATATTATAAATACATTTTAGTTAATATAGTTCTATGTGGGTTCGTAACCGATTTGTCTTTTTTATAATTTGGTATTTCATTAATGTAATATTTTAAAGTATCATGTATAGTTCAGCGACAAATACATAAACAAAGAGCCTTGCAAGCACAAAATAGTATCGCGAACATAATATGAGAAGTTCATCTATTGCGAAATGTTACAGTCAAGTTAAAAAACATACGATAGTAAATATATCCGTATTGCTTATTTTTATATAAAGTTTTTGTAATCTTTGTTGTATAGCGAGTCATATAAGAAAAGTACTACTTAGTGTTTTTTTCCCTCTTTTTATGAAAAAAATCAAACAACGTCTCAAAATTAAACTATTAAAGTTATAAGTACAATAACTAACGAATCCAGTTTTCGAAAACATAAGTTTAAATCTAAGTTTTTGTTTATGATTTTTAAGTGTGGTATTTTGCCGAAATATGTGTTGAGAGGGGTTCAATTCGCGAAGCATAAATTATATTTGACAATTAGTATTTTATAATATATGAAGGAGTTCATAAAGGATAATTTTAATAAGAAATGTAACTTAGATTTTTAACCATTTGGTCAAATGTCTACAGTGCGACATTTTCAACATTTTACCGCGACCTAATATCAATTTACTACACATCCTTTGACGCAAGGCGACAAAGAATACCTAAGCGTGATAATTGCAAAGTATGCAATATTATTGATTTAGGGTTCGATTGGGTTCAATTTAAAAAAATCAAACGGTACATTTTATCTAGTCATGAGCTGTTTGAGTAAAATTCGTTATAGACGTTATTAACTTTAGACATATTTCAATTTTAAACAACTGTATAGTATAGAGTAGGTATAAAGTTATGTGTTAAGATGATTTTTAATGTTTGTCTATGTGTATTTACATCTGCAGGAATTATTTGTAATTATTACCTAGTACATGTCAAATTATTTCAAACCTCTAATGATAAAAAATAGGAGTTTTAAAAGGTAGATATCGTAGTAATAAAAATTAGGTGTTGGTATGACTCGCTCTTGGCCGGTTTTTCTATTTTTGCTGACGAATCTATATTCAATAGCTTATAAGCTCACACAGGCTACAAGTAATTACATATTTTTTTGAAAATTTGTGCATTAAATACAGTTGCTTCCGGTGTTAAATCCAGTTATTCTGATATTGAAAAATGTAAGTAAGTACCTACTTATAACAAAAAAATAATTTGTTTTTAAATGTTTTTTCTTATAGTTGATTTTATTATTTCTATTTATTTCACAGGTCTGACTCAGAGTTCGAATCCAGCCAAGAAATCCTTGCGATGGCGCCTACACCTCCGGTGTCTTCTAGAAAACTCTGCACATCATCAATCGGTGCAAAAGCAGTGAAACCCAAAAACATCGCCTCATCCCGTAAGCGCCTTACATCGGATACGCTAAACGAAAAGACAAGGTACTTATATAGTTGTGTTTCTATTTTAAAAGTCTTTTGCTAAACTTAATGTAAAATTTGAAATACATATACGTATACATATACTTTACCTTTTCTGTGGTGTTTGCTTTGTAGTAGCACGAGCGATGATGTGACGTATGTGATGATTCATCATATCATAACGCGTGCAGGCAAATACGATACAGTTTGATGATCGTATATAATTTGTATAATAGATTGTTATCAAAATAGATTATTTTTTAAAATGTTGTTATTATTTGTTATATTAAATTGTTTTTATGATAGTACCTTACTTACTAACTTACTCATTACCGATTGATAGAATGTGACCCTTATTACGCAACCATAAATAATGCTATTTTATTTTATTTCTTTTTGCACCACCAAGGTGGCAAACAAGCTTACGGTCCACCTAATCTTAAGTAGTTACTTCATGTCAATAAGAAGATAACTTTATTTGTTGTTTTGTTCCCAGTTCAAAAAAGAAGAACCGAAAAGACCTCTTCACAATTTTAAATTTTGAGGAAAAAGCATCGAGCAGCAAGAAGAGTGTTCACAGTACCACATCCTCTTTTACATCGCGCGTTTCAACAGGTCAGACTCGTCGCGTCGGGAACTTTCAAGGAGACTTCTTCATTGATTTGAAGATTTACAACACGGGTGACGTTCAGGACGCTCCACCAGAGGAACGGTACAAGAAAGCCCTCGCAGCGGTAAAGCTACAGTGTGAGAGCTCTTCCAATGAATGGGGGGCTGGCTATACAGGAATTTCTCGCTATAGCCTTCAACTTGTTTAAGGATAGTGAGCCTACGCATTTTAATAATAAGTTAAAATTTACCTAAAAAATATATTATATAAATATATAAATATATTTTATTTTTGAACTCACGCATTATACATTAAATATTCATGAGGTTAATATAAGTATTTCATAACAACTTTCTATTTTGGTTTTCGTAAATTCATTAAAAAATGCCTTTCTGTTCTGTTTGTAGCGTATCTGTCAATAATAAGTCATGGACTGGTCACGTAAGGAGCAATACTCATAAAAAAAATAATAAAACCAAACGCCATAGCGATGGGGTTGAAATTATTAGCTCGGCATTTCGTCGACGCATTATTTCCTATAGACTAGTGGCTTTTGAACCTATTCCAAATAATTTATCTATGTTTTTAAACTCTCTTCGTAGTAAAATAATGTTACTTTTGAGTGAAAACTTACAAAAACATACCTGTCTAAAGGTAAATTTGGAGTTATTTTCAATTTTTGTTTTGTTTAAAAATAACAAGCAAGAAATTAAGTCCTTCAGTACGAAAAACATACCAATTTATTATAATTACGATTTTAATAAGTTTTTTTCAAAAGTTGTTAATAATTTAACAAAGAAAGTTGAAGAGTTTGAGCAGCGTGAAAGCGGTTGGGCCTTCCTAAGTGCTTCACATTTGGAGGTAAATGTAAACCGTTACCAACCGTTGCGGGGTGGGGAGGGGTCCACATTTATACAACTGCCGAGAGTCATAAAGAATAAAAAGGCTTGTCTTAACATTCAGAATAACGATGAGTTTTGTTTTTTATGGAGTGTTATGTGTTATGGCAAACCTTTACCCAGCAAAATATCATTCTGAAAGAGTAACATCTTATCCTCATTTTCGTGATGTTTTGAACATAGATGGCATGTCTTTTCCCGTTACGTTTACAGATATCCACATTTTTGAAAAAAAAAATCCACGGCTTAAATTCATAATTTTTGGTTTGCAAAACAATAAGACCATAAAGGGACCATTGTATAAGTCTGAAAATATAAGTAATAAAAAAATCATACATTTGTTGTATTTTGAAAATAATGGTAAATGGCATTACTGTCTCATTAAGGATTTGTCACGGCTTGTTCGTAAACAAATAACAAACCATCACGGGAAACTGTATTTTTGCGACACGTGTTTAGTATTTTTTAAACCACAAATCGAAGTTGATAATCACGTTTGTGGTGGAATAGTGACTTTATTACCGGAAAAGGGTTCAGTAATCAAATTCAAAAATTATGACCGTAAACAAAATGTCCCCGTCGTAATTTACGCGGACATGGAAACTTTATTGAAACCGTGCTATAAAGAACCATCAGGCACTTCGAATACAGAAACGTTACAACATCATATTCCAGCAGCGTTTGCTTATCAAATTGTTTGTACAGCGGACCCGAACCATAATCGATATGTGTCTTACCGTGGCGTTGACTGTATTGAAACATTAATCGATTATCTTTATAGAGACGCGCGTAAAATACACCAAATTCTATCTCAAAATGTTCCTATTATTTTTAATGAAAATGATGCAAAAGATTTTAAAAATGCTACCCTTTGCCATATTTGCCGGAATTTTTTATTTGGTGACAAAGTGAAAGATCATTGTCATATATCAGGCCGTTATCGTGGTGCAGCTCATAACTATTGTAATTTACAATACAAAATTCCCAAATTTGTACCGATATTTTTCCACAATCTGGCAGTCTATGACAGCCATCTGTTTATCAAAAATCTAGGAGAAGCTCCAGGAGCGATAAAAATCATTCCTAAAACTAAAGAGAACTATATCTCATTTACTAAATTCATTCCAGTTTCCGATGAAGAATTCATTCAGCTACGATTTGTAGATTCTTATAAATTTTTAGGCACCAGTTTAGAAAAGATGGCTAAAACTTTAAAAAAAGAACATTTTATACATCTTCATAGATGTTTTTTAAATCCAACTCAATTCGATTTAGTTACACGTAAAGGAGTTTATCCTTACGAATATATGAATAAATGGGAGCGTTACAATGAACAGAAACTTCCTAAAAAAGAATGTTTTTACAGTTCTCTTACTAATGAAACTATTTCGGATGAAGATTACGAACACGCTCAAACAGTTTGGCGCGCATTTGATATTTTAAATCTCGGTCAGTACACTGATTTATATTTGCAAATTGATGTGCTTTTGCTGACGGATATTTTCGAAAATTTTAGGCAAACATGCAAACGTCACTATCTTCTCGATCCAGCATATTACTTTACAGCAAGTAGCTTATCGTGGGATAGCATGCTTTTTAAAACAGGTGTCGAGCTTGAACTCATTGGAGATTTAGAAATAATTAGAATGATTCAAGCCGGTATAAGGGGCGGTGTTTGTATGTGTTCGCACAGATATGCAGAAGCTAACAATAAACACGTTTTACACTATGATCCTTTGTTAACTGACTCATATATAGTCTACATAGATTGTAATAATCTTTATGGATACAGCATGTGCCAAGCTTTGCCTTTTTCAAACTTTCGTTTTTTGAGTCAATCTGAAATAGTTAATTTTAATGTTAACAATGTATCAAATGATGCTGATTACGGGTTTATACTCGAAGTCGATTTGATTTATCCTAAAGAATTGCATGGAAAACATAACGAGTTACCGTTCTGTCCAGAAAAAAGTATTCCTCCCGGAGGGAAAACTTCTAAACTTATTCCGAATTTATTCGACAAATATTTTTACGTAATTCACTATGTGAATTTAAAAACTTGTATAAAACACGGTTTAATCCTTGAAAAAGTGCATCGCGTTATTACGTTTAGGCAGAGCTCTTACCTAAAACAATACATCGATCTAAATACAAGTTTAAGACAAAACGCAAAATCGGAATTTGAACAAGACTTTTTTAAATTGTTAAACAATAGTATCTTTGGTAAAACATTAGAAAACAACGAACGAAGGGTTAAGGTACAGTGAGTGAATCAATGGTCTGACACCCAAAATAAAACTAAAAAGAAAAATAGCGCAGACAAATTAATAGCAAGTCCGAGTTTTCATAGTGTTTCAGTCTTTACTGAAAATTTGGTTGCTATACAAACCAAGCCTGAACAGATAATTTTAGATAAGCCTCTATACATAGGGTTTACAGTGCTCGAGCTATCTAAAGCTCACATGTACGATTTTCATTACTCTATTGTTCAACCATTTTATGGTAAACGCGTACGCATGTGCTATACTGATACAGACAGTTTCATATATCACATAAAAACACCTGACTTTTATAAAGACGTAAAAAAACATTTTATACAGTACTTCGATACTAGCAATTATGGTTTACAAAATGACTATGACTTGCCACTAATTAATAAAAAAGTTCCAGGTCTTTTTAAAGACGAAATGGGAGGGGATATTATTACAAAGTTTGTAGGCCTACGTTCTAAATTGTACTGCGTTAAAACTGCAAACAGTATTATTAAAAAAGCTAAAGGTGTAAAGACATGTGTTGTACGAAATTTAAGTTTTTCAAATTATAGAAAAACATTGTTTAAAGGCGGTGTCATAAAAAAAAAAAAATTTTATTCAAATCTATAAAACACGAAGTGTTCACGCGTAGCGTTAAAAAGATTGCCTTGTCAAGCAACGACGATAAGCGATTGGTGTCAGGAGATAAAGTGTCTACGACAGCATGGGGTCACGTGTCTATTTTAGGGGTATAAGTTACTTGTCAACCATATGTGTCTTAAAACATACATACGAATATAACGGTCTACAGTTAATAATTGCACTATGGGGCGACATCGATTTCAAACCAAAAGTCAAGATATTGCAAAGTGATTGTGAAATAGTAACATTAACCTCAAGTGATATTGGTTATATTAAAAATATTCTAAATTTAAATACTTGTGATATGCATGAATTATATGTCTTTTTATACTGTGTAAAACTGTGTGATTACGAAATTGTTACAAAAGTACTAGGCATCTTAAAAAAATTTTACCGTTGTATGTGTATATATTTCGATTATCTTTTAAGTTTAGATGAATATGTGTCTGAATGCATTACACGTTTTAAAAAAATTATTAAACAAGACACACTTTCTTCCGTTGAAAACATTTACTATAGACTATTGTGTAATTGTAATACCCAGTCTTTGGTTGAAAATGAAATAGTGACTATTGGGTTTGATTATTTTTTACCTTTTGTAATTTTCGACTTATAAATATTTTAAAAAATAGTTTAATAATTGTATAGTGCATGATTATTGAAAATAAATTTATGTATGTAGAATTTGTATTTTTTATTTATTTTCTACCACTATACTTGGAAGATACCACTATACCTGCTATTAGCCTATCTTATTAGAGCAACAATTAACCAGTTCAGACATGATTTTTAATGACGCATGCGTATTACGTTGCATTGTTGCATAGCGTGCGAGCGCGGGGGAGCGGGGCGCGTTGTCTAGTATATGGTGCATGGCATATGCCTAGCTCTTAGCTCATTACGTTCTTCGCGTTAAGTGCGGTCACATCTATATCAGTATACACGAAATCATGTCTGAAGTTCGATCAATGCAAGCTAGTATGGTGGCAGTTATGGACTCAAAAATACCAAAGTATTTAGTAAAAGTTGAAATTTTTGATGCAGTTGATAAAGCAAATGATGTGCATTTACGATCACGTATTAAAACTCAATATATAGTTTATGATGAAAAGGATAATATTCTATACAAGGCATCCCAATTAATATACCAAATAACGTCTGAGCTAGGAGAGCGCAACGAAAATCTGTGCAACGTAAATCTTTTCAGGTATGTAGATATGTTTTTATATAATAGCTAATTTTTACTTCTCCTTACTTTTAAGTCTTTGAAATGGTATTATTTCCTTTTACAGAAGCAATACACTAATCATTTTTTGTTTTGTTACAGATAATAACGCTTTGTTTCATGTCAAGACAAGATACGGATGTCAAAATAGCCTGCGCTGCGACAATATCTTAGTAGATAAATATGAAATCTATTTAGAAATATAAAATGTACAAATTGCAAATAAAAAAGTATATTTAAAAAAAAGTGTATTATTTAAAGTCTCACTCACATATCATTATTAGCATTTTACCCTGTAGATGTCCACCCCATAGTTAAAATTATCCTTTCACATTACCTTTCTTGTATCCGTTTCATAAATATAATAAAATTATAAGTGATGGATTGGTTAAGGTTCAAAAATAATACAAAAAAATATTAAACTATTTATTTATTTAGTAAACAAGTAAAAAATTTACACATTTTCAAAGTACCATTTCTTAATACATAAAACATTTTTTAAAGCGCATTCTTTTTTATGATTTTTACAACTTGATAAAGAACCTACACTACTATATTTATCGTACAGATTACCAAAGCTAGGACAACCTATCTCCTCAATATTTGAAGACTGACACTTTTCACAGAGTAAATTAATCCATTTTTTCTTTTCGTCTCCTTTCGTTATGACTTCCTTATTTTTCAAAAATGATTTCATTAGTCTTAAGAATTTATAATAATCTATGTAACCTTCGCTCCAATAGATACCTCTGTTTCGTTCAATCCATGATACTGTTTTCTTTTCTTCATCAGTTAATTTCGTGTACGGGTAAGGAGGCTTAATCAAAAATACCCGAGTGTTGTTATATTTGTCAGAAATTGCAAATTCTTTTATGATGAAATCATTTTTGTAATTTTTAAATCCTTGAACATCGACAAAATAAGAATTCATGATATTTTACGAACGATGTTACTTAAAGGTTTATATTCAACTATACAATCGTTTAGTATTAAACAGTAAGCAGATGTCTGATCAGGAATTTCTACATCACTTCCTAACTCTAATCGAATGTTTACTACAGGCCCACTCTTTAGTGATTCAGGCTGACAAGCACAATCAATGACAAATAGCGGCGCTTTTTCTTTAAATTCTTTTGTGCTTAACAACGGTTCAGCTCTACGACCATAATAAGACTGTTGAAACTTAACGTATTGTTCATATATTAAAACAAATCTATCTTCAGAAAAGTTTGCATTTAGACATTCATAAGGAAAATATGTTGTATTCAGAAAAACTTTAACATCACGTAAATTACAATGATCAAAGTGCGACATATCTCTCAAAGCATCATTTTTTCTACCAGTTTGCAAGCCTACAATAACATATCTAGGTTTTTCTATTTGAGATGAAGTTTTGATGGTCCAGGTATGCTTGGTGGTTTTAGCTAACGTATTTTCATATAGGTCCCAATTTCTAAACGTTAATTGAATGGTGCGATCCTTTTCTAATAGTTTAAGAAAATTTATTCGTTCTCGGTCGGAGACCTTAATATGCGGAACACGCCAGATTATTTTATGTATTTCAATATCGTCTATAACTTCTCCAGTATTTAATTTGACCGCGTTTAGATTTGTGTTACTGCGCAACATGACAAGTTTATGTTTACAATTAATTACAACTTTCTTGTAATCCTCAGCAAAACCTAAAATATTGCTTAACGGTATAGATGCTGAAAATCTTCCACCATGCATATTTTTTGTACCATCAATGTCCCAACCCCAAGCTTTTGAAATTTTTGATTCAGTTTCATTCATTGATAATAAACTTTTCATTGTTGTGGTAACGCCAGCATTTTTCACTTTATCAATTTCGACTCCATTTAATTCATATCGAATATCTTGAAATAAATATAGAAGGGGATTGTTTGTAAATTGAACACTAGATACTTTTTCTTTTGTATCTCTTTTTATTACATTTACTATTCCTTCTAAGTACAAGGTACTTGCGGAGGGCAATATGTATACATCTTGCTGATTAATCGGAATTCTAATTTCATCGTTTTTGTTAAAACTTGTGACATAAGGTTTATACGAATGAGTTTCGATAGCCTCGATAGAATTATCGTGAACAGGAGGATTGATAATGTTTAAAATACTCATTTTAATAGGCCAACTAATTTTAAAAAGTTTATGTTTTCAACGCTTAATTTTTTTTTCTTGGTATGTGTTGTTTTACGAACACCACTATTATTACTATGCGTTTTAACTGGACGTTGTTCGTTTTTATTGTAATCAATCATTTCTTCTTGATATGTAAATACAACTGAATTTCTTCACCTCTTAAATTTATCAAGTTATTCTTTATATCCAATATTCTTATGTCTATATTGTTAATGGTATTCCTATTTACAGGAAAATAAATAATGTTTTTTGGTATTTCTATTATTCTATAACCTGGAGGAACATTCGGAGAAAACTCGTGGATGATGTGACTGGAAACTCCGTTTATGTATGAACCACTGACTATGTCACATTCGACTCTGATCACAGTTGTTGATAAAATGTTAACTGGAAAGCGGGACTCGTGCAATTTATTAGCTTTTAACAATACTTCACCAAAACCTAACAGGTTACCAAGTGATGACCGTTTTTCAAAATGAATATCTTTAGTACAAAATATTGTTGTCTTTAAAGTGTTATTGTTACAATATAATTTTAAGTCACATTTTTTTATTTTCGATTTTAAATAGTCACAAATATCTTGAAGTTCGTATGCACCTTCAGGGATTTCTATTAGTTCATTAGTCCCATAATGAAATTTATTATTTCTGCTATCAATATTCGGTAAGGAATTAAATGTAGATAAATGTAGCAAGGCACACTCATATTCACCATCAAGTTGTAATGTAGGAAAATAGTTCGTCGTCAGAACAGAGGTGTTAACTGTTATAGACAGCGTGAAGGACATATTGCTATTGGTAACAGCAGAACTAATCAGTCCGAATTTATACTACCGTTTTTACCTTTATCGTACATTGTTTCCAGAAATTGTGCAAAAACTTTAAACATAGATGTCCGCAATTATATGAATTAAATTTTTGGAACTTTGTGTAATTGTAAGTTATATTGTTTGTGTCTAAATATTTTACTAATTCAATCGGTGGTTTTAAATCTCCAAAACTGTCAAAATACTGACAATATTTATCAATCTTTGCATAGGCTACCCAATGAGTTCCTTGATTCTTGTAACTATCCAAATTAACTATGCCACATTCAACTTTTTTAATATAAATATTGGGATCAAAGGTAGAATGCCTCCTGATTTCGGAAGTGGTATAATACGTGGTAAGTGCACACGGCATTTTTTAGGAAATAATTTCTTGGCTGCTAAAAATGCATATTTAATAGCAGTATTACTATCTTTATGTTTAAATTTCTTAATTTTTGATCGTATTTTGGATATATTTTTTTTGAACTTCTTGACTCCTGCACCTGTTTTAATTTTGGCTTTCATAACTTTGCTAACAAGCCACGATGCAAGTTTTTCACCTTTTCCAGAGTCTTTTGATTTGAGACGTTTTCTTGCCATATTTAGTAATTGATTATCTGCTTTGTGCCGGTTCGACAGATCTGAGAAATTAGAGTATGCAATATCGTGATGCATACAAGCTTCATCTAATTTGTTTACCCCCTTATCACCCTTTAATAACCGTTCTCTTAGTCGTGTTCCCGGACCGCAATAGTTATATCCTGGTAAATGTAACTCAAAAGGAAGATTATTAATTAAATTATTTACAAGTCCTTCTCCTTTCATTTCTGAAAAGAAAGTGATAAGTACCGAAAACTGTAGATAGTATAAGTACGTTAAATTATTCAACAAGTTCATTTCTTCTAATCCAGCAATTTTCGTTATCATTAAGACCCAACCATTTAACAAACAACTTATCTCTGTTTTTTCTAATAACTTTTTCTACTAAATACACGTTAGGACAGTTTGTTTTTTGAAGTTCTTGCTCATAAAATGATCCCATTATTATTTGTGTTTTGCAATCTTCAATAAGATAAGTTGGTGGGTTAGTGTTATTAACTTTTCTAATAACAAAAAGTTCAGTAGTCCAGTTAGGAGTATATCGCTTTTGAAATATTGTTTTATATTTACTAATGCGAACAATATCTCCTACTTTAAATTTATTTTTATACGACGTAAATGACTGTTTCTGGGACTTGTTGATATTATTTAAAACCATCATTTCATTTTCTTTGTCAACTTCGCATGGTTTATATTGGGTGATGCGATGTTTGGTATTATTATATGAAAGCATAACGTCTTTTATAGTATTTCCAATCCATCTTTTATTTCCATTGAAAGTAAAACATTTAAATAACTGATTTTTAATAGTTTTAATCAGTCTTTCGACAATAGAAGCTTTTTTAACTGAATATGATGAATAATGATTTATTTTAAAAGCATTCATAATTTTTTTGAAAGATTCATTGTAAAATTCTGAACCCATATCAGTTTGTCAATTATTTGGACAACGACCACTTAAACGTAAAATGTTTTCAAAGGCTGTACTGACCTCTTTCTTACTTTTCGTTTTTAATGGTACAGACCAAGCATACTTCGAAAAACAATCAATAATAATCAAAATAAAACTGTAGCACTTATTATATTTTTTAAGATTATTAAAATCTATGAGATCTGCTTGCCATAAATCAATCCTTCTTAAAATAACGTGACGCCAAGGAAAATTTTTTCGTGCTGGTTTGTGGATTTCATTTACCACTTGATGTTTGCTCATTTTTAATCTTAATTACTATTTTATCCAAGTAGTCTTTCGTACAAAACCTTTCTTCAAACTGTTTTAAATACATTTTTATATCAGTTTTTAAAGTTTCTGTAAGAGTTTCAAAATCTTTCTTGCTACAAAAATTTTTACATGTGTGATATACATATTCCTTGTTGACAGCATCATCAGACTTTATAGGTGACTTCACACCTACTAGTCTTGCTGATTGTAAGTCAAAACTCCCACTATCTGACTTTAACAGTGCTTTATCAGCAAATTCAAATATTTCTGAAAAACGCATTCTTTTATGCACATGGTGACCAAATTTATCAATATTCATTATGAAATATAGAACGTTGCTTTTATGTTGAAAGGTAAACGTAAAGTAATAAAAACCAATACATATTTATCTAATTTATAATACCACTTTCTCGCAATTCTTCTATAATAGATATTATTTCGTTATCCAAACTCGAATTTCCAGCATTTCTAGAAGCTGTCAATAACTTTAGTCTATCAACTAATTCATTAGGATCGTCCCAGTAAACATAATCAGTTTTTTTTTTTTTAATCTTTTCATCAATGGCAACCCTTGTCCAACAAAATCTTCGTCAATATTGTCATCAGTACTGACGGATTGTTTTCGTAATTTGAACAATGGTTTTATAACAGTTAGATATTTTCGTCCTTTGTTTGATTTTAATGGCTTATGGGGATCAAAGTCCCTACGATGAGCATTTGTGTTCAGAAGCATTGATTTATAATTTTGCAAATCTTCACTTGTCACTAAATCTAAATCAGGCATTTTCTTGAAAAGTAACTCTACCAACCCTGGTGTAGAACTATATACTCTTCCAGCAACTGAAATCTCTCTATCTGTAACATTTATGCGAACTGATCCCATCATAAGTTTTCCGCGTTCTCTTCGAACACCGAAGGGGACATCGCAAAAGGCTTCTGAAGATAGGGACCATGATGATGTATTCTGTTCAGGAGTTGATACTGATTCAATTGTTTTAAAGGATTCATCGCCCTCATCGGAAATGTTATTAATGTCGGAACTATCGTCTTCATCAGATGAGCGTTTAGGTGTTGAGACCATAGAATTTCTATTTACAACAGTTTTATCCATTATTGTTGATTGCGGACATGCATTGATACCAATTATATTATTATAACTATTTTCTAATGTATCATTAGCTAAATTTAGTTTTTCACTCCCTATCATTTTATTAAGCGGATTGATGATAGGTTTGAAAACTGTTTGTAAAATTTCATGGTTATCAGTCTCCATTGTACGCATATTTTTTACTTTCCGCTTAACTGCTTCCGCTGCTTTTACGATTTGTGTTTTTAATTCCTTTTCCATATTAATGTTGTCTGTATACTTATATATTATATCTCTCAATAGTTTACGTATATAACCTTCAATAGTAAGTAGCAATGAAATAATGAATATAAAATACAATTTTATAGACATTTATAATATCACTAATCAAATATTACAAAGGTGTCAAATTTTTTTCTATAACACCCGTTACTTTTTTAAAAATCTTTGTTTATAACTAGATAGTTATACGCTTCACTCCATATTTTGGAACACATTTCACGAAATTCAATCCACTTCATATCTGTGTTGACGTGCTCATCATATATGTGTCTTAAGTTGATATCATCCTGCTTAAATAAAACTAAAAGATTTGCATTGTCTCGAATAAGCTGTTTTGCTATACGTTTGATTTAAATAAAAACAATCTATATTCTTATGACGACCCATAGCAAAATAATCTCGAATGTTTGTTTGACTTTCGCATGCTACGTCATCAAATATTATTACCGAATTCGGTTTTGCGTCCTGAGGACTAAGCACATCTTCATTATCACTGTATTTTGCGTAAGACACGCCTGGAACAAGATGCAAAACTCTTTCTAAGAAGACATATTTCGGTTGATGAAGTGTTTTCGAATAGACATATACGTTTTTAAAACGTAAACCATTTTGATGTAATAGAAGACCGATAACCAAATTAGTTTTTCCACTATTTGACGGTCCACAAATTATACAACGAACGGTATCAGGTAAGAGATTTCCATGGCGATGAGTTGTGTTTATAGTATCTGGACAAATTTTGTCGAGCTGCAGGGATTGACTTTGTTTAACAAACTTCATTGTGAACTAAATCAACAGAGCATTTTGCCTTGAATGACATTAATGAAAGCACTCTTTTCGTTTTATAGCAGAAAAGAACAAAACAACTCCAGTCACTCAAGGTAAACAGAAGATCTCAAAAACATAATATTGGGCACGCTAAGCCACCGGAGTGCAGGCGAACGGAGTGAGCCTGATGACACGGAGGTGGTCTAGAGTGCCCAATATTATACTACTAATCGGGCCCCCCCGCCCCCCGCCATCAGGCTCCGTTCGTGCCTGCCCCCCTCCCTGCTGTCAACGCCTGGAGCCGTCCTCCAGCGCTAGTTGACGCGTCCAAATCGAAGGAGACAGACAAACTTTTGTCTACTCGCCCTGGGCCCGTCTCAGTCACGGGTATTCCCTACCCCGCCCCTCTCATGTCCCGGGACATCCCGTGTCCAGCGCCTATGAGAAGTGCTCCCGCACCTCTCGCGCAAACGCGCCTTGCCCCTCCGCGCCCCTCTCTCGCGCTGCCCCGCAACGCCGCTCAGACGGCCGAGCAGCAGCATTTCGACATTCTCGCCGAAATTTCTTAGGTTTGCGACCCAGCCTATTTCGAGATCGTGTACGCCGATTACGTACAGATCACCGATCTCAATCAAATGCTCAGCTTCATGGCTAAGCATCGCGACTTCTTCGCCGCCCTCCGCAGGGTAGCTCCAAAACCTTAAAACCAAAATGGATTGCACAACCGCGCGCGAAAAACCCCGGTCCGTCTCCATAGGCTATTTTAACGCCAACGGTCTCCGCAACCAAAGAGAGGAATTATCGCAATTTCTCTCGTCCCAAAAACCGGACGTCTTCCTCATCCAGGAAACGTTCCTATAGCCCGCTGTCTGTACCCCTTCGATCGCGAACTATCGCACCGTCCGTAATGATAGAACTGCCTCCAATCTCGGAGGCACTCTCATCTATTACAGGCGCTCCCTGCATTGCTCCCCTATCGATCCTCCACCACTTACGAACTTAGAAGCATCTGTCTACCGCTTAGCGATGACCGGCCATCAGCCGATCATCATTGCATCGGTTTATCTCTCTCCCCTAAAAGACTTGCTCGAGAGCGACCTTCAGTCGCTCTTAAGTTTAGGCGACGCCGTCATTCTTGCCGGCGACCTAATTTGCAAGCATCGCCGCTGGAACTCTTCTGTAACTTCACGGAGAGGCAGACTCCCCGACGATTTAGTTGACAGACTAAACTTTGACATTATCGCTCCCATGACGCCCACTTACTTTCCCCACAATACTCGGAATAACCCTGACGTACTCGACATAGCACTTCTAAAGAATGAAAGGCTAAGCTTTCGCTCTATAGAGGTGCTTGACGAACTTCCTCCGATTAGGTTCCCCTTCGGACTCTCCTCCCGACACTAGAACCGTGACGGACTGGGATAAATTTGGGCAATTGCTCGAAAATCCCAGCTCGCCACATCTACACCGCGTTCCCAACGTAATCTCTTCTGCGACCGATCTTAACGTAGCTATCGACTCACTCACTAGCCACCTGACCGCCACCGTTGGCGAGTGCTCACGACAGGTGCCGGTTGGTGATTATCACCACCTAATCCTGCCTCAGCACATCAGGTCGCTAATGACTGAGCGTAACGCGGCCTGCCGCGCACGCGATCGCGCTCCCACTACCGAAAATAAAGCTCGCTTCAACGACTTACACCGCCGTGTAAGAACCGCTGTAGCTGAGCTCCGCGCCCAACGTTTCGGTGATCTTATGGAGAACATTTCTCCTTCTCACCTTGGCACTTAGCCAGAGCTCTAAAATCCGAAACCGCAAATTCTCTCCCTCCGTTAACTCGTCCCAACAACAGCGTTCCCGCGTTCAATGACGACGAAAAAGCGGATTGCCTAGCGTCTAGCCTCCAAGCCTTAAGCACACAGCCCTTCGATCCCGACCACGTGCGCGAGGTAGAAGGCGAAGTGGAGCGCAGAACTTCTCTGCCTCCACAAGACCCACTGCCCCCTGTCACTGTCGACGAAGTCGTACAGGTCATCAAAGACCTACGCCCCCGTAAGTCCCCCGGCGCGGACGGTATCTCTAACGATATCCTAAAGCGCCTCACTCTTCCCCTTATCTGCCTCCTAGTAGCGATCTTTAACGCTGCTATGGAACATTGCATATTTCCATCTCAATGGAAAGATATAGGCATCCATAAGCCAGGCAAAGCTCGTACCGAGCCGTCCTCCTATCGCCCTATAAGTTTACTAAAGGCCCTTGGTAAACTCTATGAACGCCTCCTCCTCGCTCGCCCATCTCAATGGAAAGATATAGGCATCCATAAGCCAGGCAAAGCTCGTACCGAGCCGTCCTCCTATCGCCCTATAAGTTTACTAAAGGCCCTTGGTAAACTCTATGAACGCCTCCTCCTCGCTCGCCTACGGAACGCTATACTCTCCAGAGGCATTTTAATAGACGAGCAGTTCGGCTTCCGTGCCAAACACTCATGCGTCCATCAAGTCCTCCGCATAACGGAACATATTCTTACTGGCTTTCAACCAGCGTTAGGTAAGACCCGTCACACGGGCGCTGTCTTCTTCGATGTAGCGAAAGCTTTCGACAAAGTCTGGCACAACGGTTTAATTTTTAAACTGTACAAATTTCAGTTGCCAGATCGTCTCGTGCTCATCATACGAGACTATTTGTCGAATCGTAGCTTTCGCTACAAAGTTGAAGGCACTCTCTCTTCCCCCCGTCCCATAGAAGCAGGAGTCCCGCAAGGGTCCGTGCTCGCCCCCATCTTGTACCTTCTGTACACTAACGATATCCCTAAAACGATAGGTACCCAATTAGCCCTCTATGCGGACGATACCCCTCTCTATACCACCGATAGGCAAGTGAGTCGAATCACTGAGAGACTCAAATCCACTATCACCGCCCTAGGCGAGTGGTTTCGGAAATGGAGAATCGAGTTGAATCCCGAAAAAAGCTCTGCCGGCCTTTTTACCCTAGGCTGCCCTCCGCGGCCAACTCCCCTTTCTCTCTTCGGTCGTGCCATTCCCTGGCAAAATAAGACCAAATATCTCGGTGTGACCATGGATAGTCGTTTGAACTTCCACGCTCACACCAAAATAGTCAGAGACCGAGCCGCTTTTGTCCTCGGTCGTCTCTATCCCATGATAGGCAAGTACAGTAAGATGTCGCTTAGAAATAAGCTTAATCTTTACACAACTTGCATCCGCCCCATACTAGCCTATGCTAGCGTAGTCTTTGCGTTATCCAAACGCAATCTCCACAAACTCCAGACCCTCCAAAACCGCTTTTTCAGAGCGGCCTCTGGGGCCTCTTGGTACGTTCGCAATGCGGACCTACACAGAGACTTCGAACTTCCCACGATTCCCCAATACTTCAAAGACTTGGCAGTCCGCTTTTTCGAGCGTACGCAAAATCACCCGAATCGATTAATTGTGCAATCCACGACGTATCGTCCCCCCGATCGACCCCGTCGCGGTCGTAAAACTATAGTTAGGCGGCCTCGGCACGTACTAACGTCCCCAGATGACGATCTCGCTGTCCGGATAGCGAGATTAGTCTCTACGACCTCCCCAAATAGGGCCTCCCTCCAAACACGATGCCGACGTCCCCGGGTTCGTCGGCGCCCACAAGGATACACTAGGTATCAAAGAGTGCCGGGGCGCTTCTCGCCACCACTCAATCGCAAACGTACCCGCGTCACGGGGAACTCCCCTCCTGGCGGTGACTCACCTTCGGGTTCGAGGCTCACGCCGGTCGAAGGGACGCCCCCGAGAGCGACAACCCAAGCCGAGGCTTCCCCCGCGGGAAGCCCTTGAGCGTTGGGCGCAGAGTCTCGCCCCAAAAGTCCGGTGAAGCAGTAATGGCTGCAACAGCCAACTGCAAAAAAAAACGCCGCAGTCGAAGTATTTCCTGTAGTATTTGTATTTAAACTAAATTAATTATTTGTTAAGCAAGGCTCGAGATCACCTGTTGCGAACCCTCTTTTTTAAAAAAGAAGTTCATATAATAACCCCATTTTTATGACCCCTAAAATAAGAGTGGTCAAAAAAACCCATCTTGCCACCCCTCTTCATTTATCAAAAAGAGGATCTATATGATTCCCTATTTTAACGACTTAGGTCAAAAAAACCCCTGTTGCGACCCCTGTTTTCTTTACAAAGGGGTCCAAATGATTTCCAATTTTAATGACTTTTATGACTCCTCTAAAATAAGAGGAGTAAAAAAAAGAAATTAAAGCCTGATTTTATTTTAATATATAACAATACTTGATTAATTTATCAAAAAACATATTGGGCATGACTAAATATCAAGATTTACGACAGCGTAACTCGGTTTTTAGGCACATTTTGTAAATGTTTTTGATTTATTTTTGAACTACTGACTATTTTATATAAATTCTGTTTGTTTTTTTTCTATTAGAGTTCCGTACCCAAAAGGCGCTAACGCGATCCAAGGAATTTAAAAAAAATGAATTGAGTGCGGTTATCAAGTATCTGTGCTTGAAAAATTTCAGTAATCAAGATTTACTAGATACTGTAAGTGCAAATGCTCTACCGTATTATTCTACAGTTGCGCGTTGGTGCGCCGAATTTAAACGAGGAAGAACTTTCACCAAAGATGACCCACGCTCGGGTCACCCAACACTGGTAGTAACCAAAGAAATGGTTAAAAAGTTAAAAAAAATGTTATACCAGATATTCGTGTCACAGTACGTTTTATAGCCGAAGAAACAAAGACTTCGACTGGTAGTGTGCATAGCATTTTACATGACCGCTTAGGGATAAAAAAGTTACCGCGCGCTGGTTTCCCAGAATGTTTACCGTTGCACAAAAACAAATAAGGCTGAACATTTCTCTTGCTACTTTGGAACTGTTACAACAAGATCCTGAACATTTCTTAGCTCGATTTATAACTATTGATGAAACTTGGGTTCACCATTATTATCCAGAAACAAAATTACAGTCCAGTTCAGTCAGTCCTGGTTTAGTCTTACCTGGAAGAGACCATTATCTCCAACCCCTAAGACATTTAAGGCCAGTCATTCGACCGGAAAGATCATGGGCTCTCTCGTTTGAGTTAGTAAAGAGTTGGTCATAATTGAATATCTCGACCATTAGGGCTACTGTTACTGGCTCTTTGAATCCAGAACAAATAAAAAAATTGCGTATCGAAATTCGTGAATAACGGCGAGGCAAGCTAGTAAAAATTGTTTTGTTCCATCAAGAGAATGGCCCAGCTCAAAGGTCTACCCCGTTGCTATGGCTACAATTCGAGGTGCTGGCTTCGAAATACTTGAGCATCCTCCATATTCACCCGACTTCGCCCACAGTGTTTTCTATCTATATCCAAGGTTGAAGGGTTATTTGAAAGGACAGAGATTCAAAGATGATGAAGCCGTAGTCGCTGCTGTACAGGATTTTTGAAGTTTTAAGAAAGGAATTTTAAATTTAGAAAAAAGATCTTCCAAGTTTGTTATGCTCTTTTAGCTATATCGAAAAATTAAATTGTCTTGGGGATAGGATTTATCTTTTTTATTTCTTCTATTGAAAACGCCAAGTGTAAGTCGGTTTCTTTTATAACTAAGGAGATGTCGTTGAAAACCTGCATCGACAACCGAATTAAGGGCGGGTGGAACCGCGGGCAAAAGCTTGTATTGTACAACTGCAAGAACTTTGATTCAGATAATTTTGTTTTTAATGATAGAATATACATAGATTCACCCAGTCTCAAGAAAAACACAAATAAGAAATGTTTGTTTTGTGTGGGAATCGAACCCACGCCCCTTGATTCAGCAGTCGGGTAAGTACCCACTGATACACGTAAATAAATAAATATTATGTTAATCTAATACCTTTAAACGAGCAATTCTTGTATATATATATATATAATCTGAATCTCGGAAACGGCACCACATTTTTTCATGAAATGTTGTAAGTAGAGGGTTTCAAGAAAGATCAATAGATCTAGCTAGGTTTCATTTTTAGAAAACGTCGTTTTATCCGTGGTTTCAGGCAATGATATACTGAAAAATATGACTCTTCCTGACATCTATTGGCGAGTAATAATACTATTATTTTTACCGACACAGCAACACTAAAGCTAATTGATAATAGATGGCGTTGTTAAACAAAACGAGCAAAGCTCGGTCTTCCGGGTAGTTATAAGTTAATATCGTCGGCTTATTGCAAGAAGTAATTATCTGCAAAAATGTAGTTCCGAGATAATCGCAATTTTATGTTTCCCATTATTTTGCCCATAACTACAAAAGTTTTAGTTATAGAGAATTAACTAAAACATAGTTTTACAGGTAATCTTGTTTTCTACTGAAGTAGAAATGAATTTACGCCAAATAAGGTTTCCCTTGTTTTTACAATTTAAACAAAAAAAATAATGAATTCTCGCTATTAACAAAACAAAAAAAAATAATTTATTAATGACTTTTGCCACAAAATCCCATAGTCAAAATCAACCAACCTTATTAAAACTCTAAGGTAGTTACTAACTCGTACTAAGAAATTACTAGGTAGGTAAAAATATTAAATTTTAAAAAAAAGGTAAATAAAACAAGACACATAAAACAGTTTTACGTTTTTCATTATGCGTTTAACTTCTAGTCCTATATTTTGATTAAATTTATGAAAATGACATAAAAATAAAAACATATTATTTAGCTGTCTATTTTTTTAGTATAATTTTAATTATTAAGTATCTTTAACTTTTGCTAAACCACAGTCTCAGCTTTTCATACTAGTGCTAATTCCTCTACTAGAAAGTAAAATAAAAATACTAAAACAAAACTCGTCATTAATAATGTGTTATCAAAAAAACTTACAAAAATAAATAGGTAAGCTTTTTATTACAACTAGATTGCTAATAATTAACCAGAAGATGAGCAGCAAGAGAAGAACATCGCCCTCGTCAAAAGATTTTGTCCTGTCTCCTGTCATTTGACATTGTCATTCCGGAGACAGAATGATGTTAAATGGCACTAACAAATGACGAAATCTTTTTTTTCTATTATACCACTAAGGTGGCAAGCAGGCTTGTAAGTAAAAAAGTAAGAATAAAAAAACAAAAACGAAACAAATAATTTGTCAAGAGTTTGATATTATGTGTTCATGTCAAAATCATCACAACTTTTATAGTAATTAGAATACTTTATACCTTTAGAATACTGACTGGGACAAAAAAAACCCAGCGGTAGTTCTAGGTAGATCCCTTTTAACATTTCCATTAACTA
The DNA here is from genome assembly GCA_946406115.1 of Apoda limacodes. Taxonomy (NCBI): domain Eukaryota; kingdom Metazoa; phylum Arthropoda; class Insecta; order Lepidoptera; family Limacodidae; genus Apoda; species Apoda limacodes. The sequence goes on from OX291553.1 coordinate 18,071,081, forward strand.
TTCTTGTTACAAAATTGAAAAAATTTTAAATTTTATAAATACAACTAATAACTAAAAGTCAAAAAGTTTTACGGGCCTAAATAAAAAAGTTAGAGATGATCAAATTTACCGGTAGGACAAAAATCGTACGGCGGTACTTCTTGTGTTAATGTTACTGAAAAAGTAAATGTACGTTATGAATTTAGACAATAAAAATTTTAGGAAATGCGTTCCATAAAGACCTTATAATTATTTAACATTCTGTCTGTGACAAAGTGTTGGTATGGGTGTGTACCAAAACTTATAGTGATAGAAATCATTAAAATTATTTAAAAGAGTTTTTTTTTAAAATAGAATTATTTCTACATTTATTATTTTGTATCCTTATTATATCTACCTAGTCCACAAAAAGTAATCAATTTTTTTATTGGTTTTTGTCTAATTGCCCCAAGACCAATCAAACTGGCTAAAGGCCATTTGTGAGTTTTTTCAATGTTACTTACCTATACGCATTAAAATTGTAACTAAACTGTCCAAAGTCATTAAATCTATTTATCAAGTCAATGTATGTACAAACCAAACCTTTGTTAATTTTTCACAGAAGTCATTAAAATAAAAGTCATTGATTCCCTCGCAGCCTAGTTGGTAGAGTGGCCGACTGCTGCGCAGAGGGTGTGGGTTCGATTCCCGCATTGGACAAACATTTATGTGATATAAAAACATTTGTGTTTGTCTTGAGTCTGGATGTATTTATGTATATTATGTATGTATTTACAAAAAAAAAAAGTAATATATATGTATCTATATCCATTGTCTGGTATTCCAAAACACAAGCTTTGCTTACTTTGGGACCAGACGGCGCTGTGTGTAATGTCCGAAAATATTTATTTATTATTTATTTATTAAAATCGTTTATTGATCTTAACGTAGCAGCTTAGTTTTGGTAAACCATACATATCTTATCTTTAACTAAAGTAACTAAGTTACTTTAATAAGTTAAGTCACAAAACAATTTTGATTTTTATTCAAAAAATACAAATAAAGCATTATAATGGTTTTAATCCTTTGTGAAAACTGGAAATTGCAATAATTAATTTTATGCTTTAGACATAAAGTCGAATATCTTTAGAACAACAGTATGGAATGAAATTAATGACTTGTGATTATTATAGAGCTCAACGCCGTCTATACACTTAGCTACCTAATGCAGTTAATGACTTCTTGCAAATAATGACTTTTTGCAATAAGCCGACGATATGTAAGAATTAGATAATTTAAATAGACTGTCTGCTTCAAGATATGAGTTGTCCGAAAATCTTCAACGGAACCCCAAAGAAAATATTAGCTTTTTGTTTGTTTTGTTTTATATATATACAACTTTATAATTAGTATCTGTATTTACACTATTTTCAGATTTATTTTCTTTTTTCAGTTGTTAATATATAAACAACAGGTTATTGTGTTATTGTATAAACAGCAATAATTTACCAGTATAAAATGCTGCTGGCAACATTATCTGTCTAATACAAGAAGAAGGCGGGAGAGACAACTAAACGGGTAAGTAATGTTTAAAACTTGTTGCCGATTCTGTATGTAAAATTTTGTCCTGGAATGTACCGAAAGGAAGTCTTGAGAAGTGCTGGGTGCAAGGTTCTTAACAGCTGTCTGTGTAAATAGAAGTAATTAGTTGTGACTTGTGACCTTTCTGTGTTGTAGTTGATAATAATAATTTAATTAAATGAGAATAATGTCTAATAGCACCTTTATTTTCACGTTTGTTTTAGACACATGCCATATTAACAATAAGCAACCCAAAATTCATATCAAAAATAGACTGCATGGGTCAATCTCGCAAATATTTGCTTGGCTTATGCCCCGACAGTATGGCATGGCGAAGGACTTAGAAGCTGATATATTAAATTTTATTTTGCGTTATTCGTGACAACAGTAGTAATACAATGTATCTTAGATTATATTATTATTTGTATAAACAGGATTTACAAAAGCATGTTTCAACGTACTTTTCTTTCTCCGTGTATTTTGTCGGTATTCCCGCTATTTCAATTGTGTTTTAGGCTTTTTTTACTAGAGAAGTCACGTGAAATAGTTATTAGATCAACAAGTGGGCAAAATTGTTTTTTGTGAAGAGTGCCAACTTTAAATCCCGAGCTAGCGAAGTAGTCTAGAATTGAAACGCGAGCATAGTGAGTGATTCTGATATAGACTACTGAGCACAGCAAGGGATGAAGAGGCACAAGACCTAAAATAATCTGAGGAAGCGGTTTTGGAGGGTCTGGAGTTTATGTAGGTTGCGTTTAGACAACGTATCGACGACGCTAGCGTATATGCTAGTATGGGGTGGATGCAAGTGACGTAAAGAGTCAGCTTGTTCCTAAGTGACATCTTACTGTACTTGCCTAACATGGGATATAGACAACCGAGGACAAAGGCAGCTCGGTCTTTAACTATTTTGGTGTGATCGCGGAAGTTCAAACGCTTATCCAGGGTCACACCAAGATATTTGGCCTTGTTTTGCCAAGGAATGGCACGGCCGAAGAGTGAGAGGGAAGATGGTCTCAGAGGGAGGCCAGTGGTAAAGAGAACATATTTAATATAAAATATTTAATATAAAATATTTAATATAAAACCGTAAATAAACATTTCAAATATAAAATTGATCTGAGCGGTTGAACGCCGCCATTATAGCATGCTTTTTTATGATGTGAGTCTCACATCAATCAATCAATACAACCTGATTTAAAAATTTATACTATAAATATGTTATATATATATTTATACTATATTTATAGGAGTTGTACTTATAATTTTTTAATATTTGTATAAAAAGGATAAATATCTATCTGTGAGTTGTATTTGGCATTTCTGCTAAAAATGGCTGTTTTAAGCGGAAATGCCAACTACAACTCACAGATATTATTTAGAAACTATATAAAACCTTCTTAAAATAGCTTTTGATTAGTTTTATATTTCCAACATTTAGATTTTAGAAATTCGTTTTCTAAAAAGACAAAATTGAGGATATCTAATGGCGGCTCTAGTTAGCTGTTATATGTACCTTAAAGGCAAGCCTGAGAATCGAGTTGTATGGACCCCCCGCCACTGCCGTGCTGTGCTATGAGGTGCTACAACATGATAAAAATTATTAATTAAGGTGTTGCGAAATTAATATAGGCCAACGCTATGCTTGCATTAAAAGATTTTTTTTATAAGAATATATTTACAATAAAAAGAAAATCAAAAAAAAGTTAAACATTTCGTTTTGACCGGTAGGCAAAACAATTTGCTACAAATTATGTCTTTGCGAATTTTTTGTAAGAGGCATAGTTTCCGAGATATCGCGAAAAAAGTGTTTTCACCCCTTTTTCCAAGTTGGCGGCCGAATGACAAGGGTGGCGACCCCTAAAACTTGAGGTTAAGATTCTATTGACCCCCCACACTTGTCCCAAAAATAAAATTGCGTCCTCTAACAAATGCAAAGCTCATGTAACATTTCAATGGACTAACAGTCAAACCGTTATAGTTATTCCTTCTGTCACTTTTGAATTTTCCAGGACATTTCAATTGTCCTTCTCCGTCACTTCAACTACATCTGTAGTAAACATCAGCTGAAATCAGCAATAACAAACAATCTGACTTTTATATATTAATTTAATTAATATTCATTAAAAAAGGGCTATTTAAACAAAAAACAATATATCAAAACAAAGGATTAGGGCGCCCAAAACCCTTTGGCTATCCTCGGATGCTAGATAATCCCCATTTCAAGTTTCATCAAAAAATTCAGTGATTTAGTAACAAAGTACTTAATTGATAACAGGCAAGGAAGTAAGAATAAAGAGACTAAGTGCTTGGTATTTTTACGTTTATTTAGTATGTAGGCTGTGGCTCAGTGGGTAATCAGTTCACTGTTAAATCGAGGGGCGTGGGTTCAGTACCCGCACAAGACAACCTTTTATGTGATATAAATTTGTGTTTGTTGGTTGGCTATTTTCCATGTTTAATATGTATGTAGTTTCAAAAAAAATTATATATGTGTACCTATGTCTATCCGTTTTGCTTAGTTTGGGACCAGATGACACTGTGGGTAATGTTTAAAAATATTTATTTATTATGTGTACAGGGTGTGACATAGGTTGCTATTGAGTGGCCTACTAAGTCGGTACTGCTTACATCTTTTATTATATTGCTATCATGTAATGCGTATTCATAGCGTCTTCGCGGCATCCATATTGTGCGCATTAAGAGAGAAAGAGACAAAGTTACACTGATAATGTAAACCAATTAGGGTAGGATGGAATGGGGTACCTGTCACTCGCCATTTTGACTTCTTTTTTTTTATACCACTAAGGTGGCAAACTGATGGCAAGCAGTCACCGTAGCCTATGGACTCTTGCAACACAAGGGGTATCACTCGCGCGTTGCCGACCCATCAGAAATATAATAACTTCTTTCTTGAAGAACCCATTACTGTAGTCCTTGGAGAAAACCTTGGCATGGAGCTTACTCCACAACTTAAGCTTTCGCGGGAGAAAGTTTCTCAGAAACCGCACTGTACGCGAACATTTCGGTTCTAAAGTGTGAGAATGAATTCCCTGCCGATGGCGAGCGGTGCGATGTAGATAGTAGCCGCGGACATCATTTCAGTTAATTCCTCAGAACACAACCCATTGTACAAGCGGTAGAACACACACAGGGAGGCAAAGTCTCTCCTTAGACTTAAGGGCTCGATAACGCAAGTGAGCTTGGAATCGTCGACAATTCTTACAGCCCGCCGTTGAACCGAGTCAAAAGGGCCAAGCTGGTATCCTTGTGCACCAGCCAAGAGACGGCAGCAGTACTCCATATGGGGCCGGACTTGCGACTTGCAAAGTAGCAACCTTTGCCCCGACGTGAAGTACTGCTTCGCTCTGTTGAGTACACCAAGTTTTTGGCCGCCAGCTTTACCTTGTCCTGCAGATCATCTCGGAACTGAACATCGCTGGAGATGTCAATACCAAGGATCTCAATGCTTTTGGAGATGGAGAGGGCAGTGTTCTGGAATTGTGGGACCACAGTGAATGGGGTTTTCTTAGCGATGAACGCACAGACTTGTGTCTTTGTAGGGTTGAATCGGACCAAGTTTTTGCTTCTCCAGCCAGAGACCTTGGACAGAGTGATTTCGATTGGAGACACAAGTTCTTTACGTTTTTCCTCCACAACGGAACGAGTGACGCTTGCTCGACGCGTGTGATAAGCGTCTCCAGTACTGTCATCTGCATAGCAATGTATTTTGTTGATGTCGAACATCATATCATATGCAGTAGAAACAGCGTAGGAGACAGCACAGAGCCTTGCGGGACACCAGCATTAATGTCCATGCTATCGGAACAACTACCGTCAACTACGGCTCGTATGCGTCTGCTGGACAAAAAGCTAGCCACCCATTTTCACAAACCCTCAGGCTCTCCGTACGATGGCAACTTCGATAGAAGACCCCGGTGCGAGACCCGATCGAACGCCTTTGCTATGTCCAGGCTACATGCCAATGCCTCCCCCTGACCCTCAATGGCTAGTGCCCACCGGTGTGTGAGATACACTAGAAGGTCACCAGTCGAGCGAACGTGGCGAAAGCCATATTGACGGTCACTGATCAGGTCGTGTTTTTCTAGGTATCCTAGAAGCTGTGTGTTGATCACACGCTCCATCACCTTAGAGAGGAGAGGTAATAGCGATAGGCCTGTAATTCGATGGATCTGATCTATTGCCCTTTTTGGGCACCGGGTGCACATTCGCAGTCTTCCATGAAGACGGAAATTGCCTAGTATGGTAGGAAAGGCGAAGAGGCGCGTGAGTACAGGACATAACTCAGGAGCACACTGTTTAAGCACCACTGCTGGTATACCTTCTGGCCCACTAGACTTATGAACGTCTAAAGAAAGCAACGCCCGCCGGAGCTCCCTCTGTGTTATGGAGATTTCCGGCATGGTCTTAGAGCACCACGATATAGTAGGTGGTACAGCGCCTTCGTCGTTCATATTCGAGTTGGAGGCAAAGAGACTGCCCAAAAGATCGGCTTTCTCTTTTGCACTATGGGCCAAACCTCCATCGGACCTTCGCAGTAGTGGTAGCAACGACTAGCAGAAGTTCCCCTCGGCAGCTTTAGTAAGCGACCAGAAAGCACGACTCTCAGAGGGATAGCTCGCAATTCGCCCACCTATTTTGCCGATGAATTGGAATTTTGCTCTGGCAGTTGCTTTCTTACTGAAGCAGCTTCACATAATTTGCGTGATCTTTGTAGTTTATGTACCTTATACGATGTTTTTTACGACTTGACTTTCCCTACTGGACTCTGTTTACGGCTTTGAATTGTGACCTGAATGTGTTTAATGGACCGTGTACGACTGCTTTTACGAATTGGCTTTCCCTACTGGACTCCGTTTATGTTTTGATTTTGACCTGTGTGCCGAGTGAGAGTTTTTGCGTGTTTGTAACTCTACTGTCGCGTTCGCGTATTCATTAAAAGTCCTATAAGAAAAAAATGTCTTCAAATGCGTCCGCTAGAGGCTGATGAAATAATAAATAAATGCACCCTCATTTCCATACATGTATTTCGTTGACGCAAACGAGATAGTAGCGTTAAAAACTCACACTAGGCACTCGGGCTGTATTTATTGGATTGTACTGTGTACAATTATTTTACGACTAGGGTATCGGGTAATTATTCCGGGTGTGTTTATTGGACTCTGATTCATTTTTGGCACGTGTACAGCAGATGACCAAGCTAGTTGTGTAGAAATCCAGGCAACAAAAAGAAAAAAAAGGATTAATGGCAAATCATTGGGACAAAAAATCAAATATCACAAAAAGATTGTAAAACATCATTCATACTACCGATAGTTAAAACATATAAGAAACAGTGTACTACATGTTTTTGTCTTACTATACAGACAAAATGTGGACAGCTTTCTTAAATAATGCCTGAAAATTATCATTGTTACGAATGCGACATAAATATTATCCACTCTGTTCATCTCGGTAAGGTTGCGGGTTAGAGACCTAATTCTATAGACTTTAATTTTTATAGACTTCCTACATAGTCCTTATATCAAAGATTAGGGCTTATTTTTTTTTATTAGGGCAAGAAAAAACCGTGAAGATATACATATAGTCTGGTCGAGAAGTGAGTTTTCTGCGAAAAATAGTTAGAACAAAAATTTAAAAATATGGGGATTGGTTTTTTGGATTCAGAATTTTGCAATTGTTATTTACTATTAAATATTGCAATTGTTATTAACTATTAAATATTGCAATTGTTATTAACAAAAAACGAAGAGAGAAAAAGGTGGTCTCCATTTTTTGACAATAACTTCAAAAATATTAAAAAAAGCTCCATTTTGAAAAAAGATTCTAAAAGAGGAGAAAATTTCATAACAAAAAGTCTCGACTCCCGAAATTGTAGTTCCATTATTTATAATTTTAATTTAACGTTGAAAATAGCGCTCCGCGCCGCAGTTTCAACCTTGTGACGTCGCCGCCAAACAAACTAAGCGTCAGAAAATATTTTTTTTATAATATTTATTATCAATATAAAAATTTGAATAAATTATAGTATCATTTAGACACTTGAAGGAATACAATCCAGTTTACAGAAAAAAATTTAACTTGATTTTTGTTTAACTTATCCAATTGTTAATTAAGTTATTTTTCATGAACTTAAGATAACATAAAATCTATCATAAACGTTTAAAAAATTTAGCTAAAAATCTTTTTCCTCTTGGAGCTTCTGATATACTCAATAAACAAGATTCCGGTATAAAAAATTATTAAAGCTTTTTTATTTGTTTATAATGATTTTTCTAAGTTAACAAAGAATGAAAAATCCGGAAAATGTAGTAAAAAAAATTTTTTTTACGAAATCTTTGATTTTTACTGTTTTTGTATCTATATTTTACATTTTATTGCTTAGTTGAAAAATTTTTTACATCATTTGTTTAAAAATTTTTTATAAACAAATAGGCTAATTTAATATTTTTAAAAAAAATTTTTTTGCCATTATATTGTGAAAGTGGAATAATAATTTTTGGAAAAAAAAATTTTCTTAAAAAAATTTTTAATTGTTAACCGTTTTTTTTATTTATCTGACCTATAAATTATCAATTAAGAAATCGGTTTTTTTCTAAATATCATAATTTCTTATTTTAAATAGAATTTTAAAAAAAAACAATTGTTTTTCAACAATATTTTCATTGTTTACTTTATAAACAATTTGTTAAAACAAATTCTGACTTTTATATATTTTTTTTTTCGTTACTTAGAAAAATTATAAATATAGTTATGTACATCAAAGTAGTGAAAAAAAATTTTTAAATTTTAAATTTTATAAAAATATAGAAAAATTTTTTTTACTATTTTATATTTAATAGCAAAAAAATTCCAAAATTCAAACAGAAATCGCACTCTGTAAGTCATGTATGTTGGGTAAGGTTCAATTTCTCTTTCGTCAAAGTAGCTACGGAGCGAGCGAAGCGATCGGAGCGTTCCAGTCAAGTTTCATATAATAATCTGTTCAGTTATATGATATTTTTTTTCCATACTATACGATCTGTCTAGGCGCCCAATGAACTGGGTAATTTAACCAGATGGCTGCGACATACATTTGTCCAAATAAATGCTACCTGCATCCGGTGTAACTCGTATATATGTAGGTAATTGGTTACTCTGAAACATGGCTAAATAAATAAAAAATAAAACAGCTAAAAGGTATGTAGCAACTGGTGTCACTCGTCTGTATATGGTAATTGGGTTTTGTGATTCTCTGCTCTATTCTTTCTGCTACCCCTGTGCCAAACATCAAATCACCCAGTTCTTATATCACGGACACTTCATACGAAAACCGCATTATTCGTGGTAACTAACGATTTTCTTTCTAACTATTCCTCATTCTGTGTTGTTGCTCTGCTACGACCATAGACCTAGAAAAATTGACAGCACATTTCATGTATAACCAAGATATGGTAGCAAAACTGACAGAGGCGAAGCAAATATGAGGTGTTTTGTCTCTTTCAAACTCGTTTTAATAAAAATCAACAAACAAAATGGCGGACGTTGATAGAAAGAGAAAAGAGAGGTTTGCTCGTCTTGTTTCTTTCTAAAGGATGGCCAATTTTGTAAAGTTGTTGCACAGTCCATATAGGACAGTTACTGAACTCGAAGTCTATGGCTGGAACAAAGGAATAGTAAGCTCGCGGTTTTACCTGCAGAAAAAATTTTTTTCGTGGGAACTCTACATCAAAACAAAAACTAGCCTATGACCTTCGTTCTTTTAAAATCTATTCACACCGTTTCTACGTGAAGGAATATTGCTCCGCGGTTGTTTGTAGAAAAACTATTCCCTGGGAACTCTCGATTTGAATTACGATTCGTGGACGCTATAGTTCGTACATAATTTCTTCAGACTGGTGCGACTTAATTAGTTGTTGGCGTTCCACAAGGAGAACTCCTTACTTCCATTTTGTTTTCAATATTTATCATTCTTATTACCACCATTTTTCCATAAGACGAATTCATATTTCCCATTTTGTTTTTAATTTTTAATTTTTTACTACTAAGTCTGTTAAGAGGGCGATACAGGCAAGAAATCCAATTTCTGTAAGTACTACTAACGATGTATATAAATTACATGATATATTTTTGTATACTTCTTACGTAATCTATACCTGAATGACACCTTGAAACTTAATTTTTTCGTATTTTAGTCACATTTTTGATTTTTTACAAGAACTTAAAGTCAATGCACTAAATAATCCAATTCTAATTATTTAACCTAACTACAAGCAAAAGTAATACGCATTAAAAACTTGCGCAAATGTTAAAACAATGGTTACTTTCAGTTTTTTTTTTGTCACTAGACAAAAGCAAGTTTTATAAAATACATTTGATTCAATCCTTTAGATGCTATAAGTATAGTTTTGCCATAAAACTAGCACAAAAACGGCGTATTTACGCGATTTAGACTATATCGTAGTCTTAACATTCTTTAAGCGAATAAATAAAAGCATCACCATCTAATTGAAATACTGATATTGATAAGGCAATTCTTAAAATCAAAGATGATTTGAAGAAGTGCACACCTAGACAAATGGTCAGAAAACTATACCTATATAGGATAGATACCTATCTATAGATTTAAGCCTTTTTTTACCCAGATGCATTGAGGCTCTATTGGAAAATAGGTTCCTACTGAAAGATGACTTATAAGTTATCTTTGTTTCTACTTTTATATTACCACAGGTTATTGACTTTGTTACTGTGTGTTTTCCTTATCTTAATCAAGATTTGCTTTGAGTCGAGTTCCGAATTCTAAATTGTGTACAAATTCAAAATATTCCGAACATATTTATTGAATTTATGGATTAATATTTTAATTAATTCCTGTTATTTTATATAATATTTTATCCTAAAGGGCAGTACGATCATGTGAAATATATTTTTGATGAGCTAGTCAGTCCGTGTTGAAAATAGTTTATATGTCGCAGGCAAATCGTAAAGTATGGTATAGAAATTATCATATAATAATAGTTTTAATCAGTAACTGATGTACCTAAGAATATTTATAAACTACTAGCTTCTGCCTGCGACTTTATCCGCGTGGACTTGTAAAACAAAATTAGTTTGTGACTGTTTATGGTTTAACCTACAATAATACCGGAATTCTCATACAAATTTTCATTCCCTATTTTGCTGTTAATGAAATAATTTGCCAAAAAAAGCCGGTCAAATTCGAGTCAGACCTCGGAAACTTAACTTCGCCGTTGCAAAACTGGTGTCCCAATACATCGACATAGGTCGCGGTGAGTTTACCAACTGCAAATAAGTTTATAATCGCAAAAAAAAAAATTTCTTGTGATTTAACAAAAAATTTACGGTTTTCAGATTTTTTCCTTTATGTGTGCTATATGGAATTGCTTCTTGCCCAATTTCAGGATTTTTTTTTTATAACACTAAGTTGGCAAACAACCGTAGCCTATGATTCTTGATCAACGGGAATATTCGACAAAAATAACCGTGTTTTTGGCATATTTTTTATTGTATTGACTTAAAAGCTTGATTTTTTACTTATCACTCCATCAAAATATCCCCCTAAAATACTATACCAAACCCATAGCGAAATTTTAAACTTTATAACTTTTATTAAAAACGGTGATTATTAGGAAATTGTAAAAAACTCAGACATTATATACGGTACTTATGAAATAACTAGAAATATTCTACATAAGCAAATTTTCTTGTTTTCTAGGTATGGAATTATACAAAAATTTATTACGTAAGCTTTCTGTTTTTTTATATTTGAAATTTGCAATAATCAAATTATGAAATTGCCAACTGACTATTATTTTGAAAGGTACAGTGCAAGTTCATATTGGCTTCCAGTGTAATTTAGATAGATCCGCAATGTACAGGAAGACACTCTAGGTGTCTGTTTTACCTATTTTAGTAGGGAACTCTAAAAATTATGAAAGTTAACCAAAACCAGCACAAGACACTTCATTCCAAGTCATCTTGCCTTCAATCATTTGCTTATCGCGCCATTTATTGATCAGGTTGGCCAACAAAGCCAAACGTACAGGTTGATAATATGACAATCAAATTTTTATCCACGATATAACAAAAAAAAATTAAATACAATCAAATAACTCATTTAAAACACAGTCACACTTAATTTATTTTTGTTACAAGCCTTTTCGTTCATTAAACTTTTAAAATAAAGTCAAATACAATAAAAGTTACTCAATGACTAAGCATTTGATTCCCCTTTATGCCACCAGGCAGCGCTACTTGTTCGACGTCATTCGTGTATTGTATGTATCTATAGTTTCCTTCTGTTTTGAAACCCAAGCTTGGTGAAGTTGAATTAGATACATTTAGCTTGAATTTTCATCTAAAGTGATTCTTGAAGATTAAAACTGTTATCCAGCAAAGTCCTGAGATGGAGAAGAGAGTCGTCTTGGAATTAAGGGGAAGAAACCCTTCACAGGTAATTGAAATGTTCCTTTCGTTATTTTGCAAACGTTTTATCGATACTTATTTTGTCGTATAATTACCTATAGATCAATTTAAAAAATGATTATTGCTAGGAAATAATAAATGTGATAAAACCCATATTACACATGTAAATCCTGCATATAAATGGACTTCCTGGATAAAGATGTGGCGTTGTTTTCTATTGAAATAGCCATTGAAGATTGTTACGTCTTATTTGTTGTTTTTTTTTTATATTAAAGACTACTATTCAACATCCTTAAGTAGCTTTAATCCCTTAACCTATTCATATAATTAGGAATTAGTGCATCCGCACGCAAAAACTTGGTAAATTTACAATAGGTATTGAGGTTATGTATTGAAGTTATTAGTTTTTACCAAATACCGGAATGAATTTTTGGTATCGTAAGATGATAAAGTTTGTTTTTTAGTAAATTGATAGCCTAATTTACATATTTAAGCTTAAATTTTACCACTTTTAGGCTTAAAAATTTCTACAGCATTTATTTTGCTTTATTTGTCAACGTCAGAACAAAGTGAAATATTGTTTGTCGATTGTGTATTGTTAACGTAGCCGATTTTTCTAAGCTATTTTGTGATTTTCTTTCGTATACGAATCATAAAATTAATGCCGCGTAGTATGTTATAGCATATCTAGTGTAAGTTGTACCTATACCTACTTGAAATCTAGACTTTCTATATTTCGCGCCCTTTCACCCAATTTGTAAACTAATGTATGTATTTTCACTAAACCAAGATGTAAACTTTTGGAAATTTCATCACATCTGCTTAATCTATTATCGTGAATATGTGGCTCGTAAACATAGTTTATTCAACAATTTGGTACTGATGTTGCACATTGACGCACACCTTACCATTGCTAGCGCCATTTTTATTGCGTCGCGATGTTTCGTGTCATCCGCCATTGCTACTAACGACCGTATTCCTAATCGTACAGAACTACGACACGAAAATAACGTCCCAAAACCACATCCCATCCATATTTTTGAAAACATATTGCAGTAATAATCACTGATTTGCTAGATATTACAAACTACGCTGGTATATGACAACTCTCACACCCATTTTGTTTGACGTTTTGTGTTTTGCGTTTTGCAAGCCAGATGCTAACTGGAAGCCAGACACAATACTTATTTTATAGCTAAGTTATTAAATGTTATGATAATCTTTTTTTGTTATCAGAAAAGTGTATATAAATTTTATGTTACTTTTGTGCATTTGTAATGTTAACCGTGCTTCTAAATTAATGTTTAAAGTAAAGAAAATGTAGCTAGATTATCTGACTTCAATGTTTCTCATATTGGTAGACATGCTTTTTGTTTGTTGTAGTTGGCTACTCTTAGAATCTGTCATTTATATTCTTTTATTTGTCCACGTTTCACTAGAAGCTCTGGACGGCTGATGGAAATTAAATCCTTATAGCCTAGCATAAACATATAATGCTATTAGCAAGCTATCTTCAAAGTTAAAAGCTTAGGTGAAATTTTTGGTAATTTTTAACATCTCTGCACCACGTCTTTTTGCGTAAAAATTTTATTGCATGAAGGTGCATCCCCTTTTACTCAAATAGAATGCAGAAATCTGCGGCCAAAATTTTATTTTTGTATGGATTTTTTGAAAAATTTTGCTTGGTATGTATTAAACACACCCTTCTGTGGGCTGCACTCGCACTGCTTGGGGAAAAAACATAACCAAACCTACTGCAGCAGTAGTATTTTCTCTGGACGAGACAATTCTTTTCTGTGGACGATTTTATTTCCACCTGTATATAAGAGGGTGCTACTCTATTAATTAATTTTTTTTTTCCTTAAATAACTTTGGTAATATTTACCAAATTTTTTTATTGTTTATGTCTGTCTGTGCATATGTCACCATGCATGTGCATTTAAGTTAACTCATGCCATCCACCATTTCTTAGTGTGCGAGTCTGACTCGCACTTGGCTGGTTTTTTGTTAGTTGCCAGGTGGACAATGCCATATGTATTTTTTATTAAATCTTGCTTCTCCTGTCAAGTTAGACAGTAAAGTGGCCAAGTATGTGTCATACATATAGTAAGTTCTGCAGAATGAGAAATATTATAAAAATCTGAAATACTTGTGAACCTGTTTTGGTTCAGAGTCCTAAGTATGCACTCGAGAGAAATGCATTTTTGAAGACCTATACAATAATGTCCAACATAATGGGTTGTAGAAAAGTTTTTCTTAATTTAATTACAAAACTATGGCAGTTCACATTAGACACCTTCATGTAAAATTTTGCTATAGTAAGTAACATTGCTTGCCATGCGCAAAAATGTCGAAGCACTTTTAAATATGTAACACATACATACAAAAGACTGACCTAAGACAGTTTACTTGTATCTTGTTTAGTCTCAGATTTTTTTTATTTAAAGCTATTGGAGATACAAGTAAACTTTTACACAAGGTTACTTGCCTATAATATACAGGACTACACCAATCATTCTTGATGTCCTCATCTCTTAAGAGAAGTAGGAGCTATAAGATAATTCAAATTTAAACAAAGCAAAATTTAAATATATGCTTCCACAGAAACACATAACTAGTTGCAAGCTATTTTTGGAAAAAAAATTTTCTAGGATAAATTTTGGAGTTGCACTTAGCATATCTGGTAAAAATTACTGTCTTAGCACATATTCACTTTATTGAAAGAGGAAATTAAAAATATTAATAGGTGGCAGTTAGCAAGGGTTGTATTCTATAAAAGCTAATGAAAGTGGTTTAATTATTAAAGTACGAAACTGGCTTACCTATTCTTTGTATATTTTTTTAATACTGGCCAGGCTTGAAATCTATACTTATCAAAATAGTTGGCATGAATTCATACAAATTTCTATGAAAACAAAAAGAGATGTAGGCTATCAACGTTATACTGACGATCTCATTAGTAGAATAGGACACAACACTTAATAGTTTGGTTGTTGCAATAAGTTTGTATGGATGCCAGATAATGTATAATACAGGTATGATACTTGTCCACTATTTTGAAAAAAATAAATAATGTCAAACAGTAAGGAAGCAACATAAGATGTAACAATTATTATTACAAATATTTTTGACCATGATTAATAATATAATAATAATATTTTATTTTTTTTAATCCAACTGCTGTATTGAGGGGTGTGAACTGTTAAATAAACATTTCTGTTTATCTTGAGACTGGCTGTTTTTATGTATAATATGTATGTATTTTCAATATAAAGTTTGGTATCCATATAAAAAGATTAGGACCAGGTGGTGCTTTGTGCAATGTTCTAGAAATATTTATATTTACCTTGTTTTAGAAAATATGTAAAAAAATGTTAATACTTAAAAAGCAATACTTTATTACAGGTCAAAGAGCTGAATTTGGATAATTGCAGAAGCACCAACATCGTTGGGCTTACAGATGAATACACTAGTCTTGAAATCCTTAGCCTAAACAATGTCGGCCTCACTTCACTGAAAGGATTTCCAACTCTTCCCAAGCTAAGGAAGCTAGAACTTTCTGATAACAGAATATCCAATGGGCTGAACTTCCTTAATGGCTGTCAGAAAATAACACATCTCAACCTCTCAGGAAACAAAATTAAAGACTTAGAAACACTGAAACCCTTAGAGGAATTCAAAAATTTAAAGATTCTTGATCTCTTCAACAATGAAGTTACCACTATTGATGATTACAGAAGTAAGGTGTTTGCATTGCACCCATCGTTGAAGTACTTAGATGGGTAAGTGTCTAAATAATTATAGACTGTCTACAAATTATATAGTACAGTTTATACTAATAAGGTGGCAAACAAGTTGACAAGTTGGTCCGCCTGATGGTAAATGGTCACCGCAGCCTATGGTCACTTGTGCGTTACTGACCCTTTAAAAATCTAATAACTTCTAATTATTTCTTGAAGCTTCTATTGTAGTCCTTTTACAAAACCTTGGGATGGAGCTCATTCCACAACCTAAGCGTTCACGGGAGGAAATTTCTCTGAAACCGCACTGTACGTGACCATTTAGGTTCTAAGCTAAGGATGAATTCCCTGCTCCTCTCCCCAGAATTTAGTATATTTGGTTAGGTACTTAATCATAATTTCCAATACCATATTCTAATTTCCCACTGCTAAATCGTGACCTCTCTTCACATTATCTTATCTGTTGCCGTATGGAGATTCAGTATTTTTTTACTAATCATTACTGTATCAGAAATAAAAGTCTGTAGGTACTTAAATGTCCTATTGACGTTTAAAAGGTTAAATAGATAATAAAATTGTGCAAGTACATCATGAAAACAAAGATACTTTAATCTTTCTAAATCATTAATGTTTTGTAAAGTTTAAAAAAATAAGTAGTTATTATATTTTATCATCACACTAGTATTATAAAGGGGAAAGTTTGTGAGTGTGTGTGTGACTTTTTCACTCTCAAGGCTGGACAAATTTTGATGAAATTTGGTATTGAGTTAGTTGACACCCTGGATTAACACAAAGGCTACTTTCTATCCTGAAAAACTTAAAAGTTCCCGTGGGAATAACCAAAACCTAGCTTAAACAAACTATAGCTATAATAATCCAGGAGGCATCTGATGTGTAATTCAGTGCCTCTCTCATGGTTTGTGGATTCTTAAGGAGCTTTGCCCGTTGGTTGCTCACGCTTTTGCAGTATAAAATAACGTGGGATGGTGTCGGCATAGGGGTCTTTCGGAAACGCCGATATTGAAAAAGTATTTGTTTAGTGGGTAGTAACCTGTTGTTATGCCAACTATGTAGCTTAAGTTTTTCCTACTAAGTTGTAGAAGCTTGTGTGACAGATTTACATCCAGGGATGCAAGGGCAGTCTTAGTTTGTCCGCAGTTGATCTGTTCTGCCCATTGTTTGTTGTGTAGTTGTAGGTGTTAACCATAACCACGTTTCAAGAATGGTATTGGTACAATTGGTTCAGATCCCATTATTTAAGTGTCCGATACTCTCTATGCCAACTGATCTGCTGCATCATTGCCTCAAGACCCACTATGACCACGTATCCATTGAAGGGTAACCTGATTTTACAATGCAAATTTTTGCAGTTAACAGTAACACTCCAGGATTAGTCCAATGTTGATGCAGTTGTTATTGAAATGATCTGTCGGAAATGATCCCCCCGACCGAAGACAAAGGTTTTTAAGATAATGTAACATGTCGCCTCTATCGTTGGAAGTTTGTTGCCTTCTTAAGGCATGCATGAGTAATTCTGTTTTCCTGTTTCCAGAGCCCTACTTTCTCATGTAGTATGTCTGCGGCAACAGCTTCTTGTTGTTTGACAAGGTGAAGGGGTCTGAGATTAAGTATGACCCCTAGTGCTGTCGTAGGGGTCGTTTTCGTACAGCCTGTGGTTGCCAAAAAAAATGTATATACTGATCCAGTTTTAACTCATATTAGTCTTGTTTTCTTTTCCTGTTATTATTCATAAACTGTCATTAATGATGTCACTTTGCAGATTTGATAAGGATGACAGAGAAGCTGAAGACAGTGACGGGGAAGAGGAAGATGAGATGAATGGAAACAATGACAGTGATGATGATGATGAGGAGGAAGAAGATGGTTTGTTGATTTTAATATTATTTCTAATGCATAAATCGGGGTTTGGTAATATATACATTTAATGTTTAAAGTAAATACTGTTGTGTAAGATTTGTCTTGCGTACATACTGGCTTAGCGATGTTCCTAAGTTGCTTACCCTGTAATTTATTGATTACCTTAACTTAAACTGACATGCTGATATGGAAATTATGATCCACAGCTAAAGAATATATTATCATTTGTTAAAGTGCTGATTAAATATATATAAATATTAGAATTTTGTGAACCCTGATATAAATCAATTTACTACCTCAATCAGCATAAACAGCTGATCAGTTTTGAATGAAATAAATAAGTTTCTATCCAGTAGACGTAAGACTTGAATACTAGAAGACAAAGTTCCGAGTCAAATCTTAAGTGATAGGAATATATAGAAATTATGCTGGATTCCAGATTTGGACATAGACTTTGGTCCTTTGGTGATAGATGACCATAGTCCCTCTGAAAGGCCACCAGAAACCTGTACATCTTTGCCAATGATATTATACACGGTTTATGGCCTGCTATTCCACATGGGTTATCTTTTGAAAAGTAAGCATCATTTTTGTCTACACCATAATGATGCTTATTTAAATTTTGTAAAGCTTTTTTCACATTTAAGTTACAAATAAATAAGCGTTTTTATTCAGTTATTGGTATTGTCTCATTTTTAGGATTCTATGTTTAACTTGGTAATGTGATTACTATACTAGTTATGTATTTTTTTTTTGTTTTGTCACAGGTTCTGATGAGGATGGAATTTCAGCAATATACAATGAAAACCTAGGTAATTAGCTTCTATTAATCATGTATTTATTTCAAGACAGCTTACATTCGTTACATAATGGCTGATTTTATAATGGATACAGTTTTCATTCTATAGACCCTTTTTTTTTTTATATACCACTAAGGTGGCAAACAAGCGTACGGTCCGCCTGATGGTAAGCGGTCACCGCTAGCAGCCTATGGACGCTAGCAACACCAGGGGCATCACTCGCGCGTTTCCGACCCTTCAGAAATGTAATTACTTCTTTCTTGAAGAACCCCGTACTATAGTCCTTGGACAACCTTGGCTCGGAGCACATTTCTCAACCTAAGCGTTGGCGGGAGGAAGTTTCTATGAAAGCGCACTGTACGTGACCATTTAGGTTCTAAGGTTTGAGGATGAATTCCCTGCAGAGTGGTGGAAAGAAGCCGCAGTCATCATTCCGAACAAGTCCTCATAACACATCCCGATACAAGTGGTAGAACACACACAAAGAGGCAAAGTCTCCTTCCACTTAAGGGTTCGATACGGCTAATGCGTTTGGATTAGATTATTTAAATTTAGTTAGTTTACCTATAATGTCGTTTCGGTTGTAATTCGGCATATAAGAGCTAATTTTAATGTGTACAATGTCTTGGCACCTCTTGCAAAACACTACAATATATGTTTAATACAAATTGTGTGCATGTAAGTGCAAGCAAAACTGTCATTAAGTAAACGGCAAACTATGTAACTATTATACAAAACAGTTAGGTATATTTAGACTATACAGTCTCATGAACTACAGTGGGCGTGCCAAGATTAAGTGGACCTAAGTAGTTGTTATTGTTCCAGAATATTTTAGTATTTCACCGATTCACTTTCTGTACATTCTACTTATCTACTCTACCACTAGTCACTAGACAAATAATTTATCCTAAGTAAAACTTGATCAGTGTTAGTTGAATGAAGTTAACTATTTTTCTCAGTGTAGATATAACAGTCATAAGCTAGTAACTGAGATGAGTCGAGTAACGGTAAGCCAAATGATGAGAACACTAAAGTTGTATTAAATAGCTTTGATTTGTCTCAACTTGTAAGGTTTAGGGTAATTTACCCCAAAAAGCGTAGGTTTTTTTACCAATTACATCAACCTTTTTTTTTCTTTAGAGGAAGAAAGTTCAGGCGGGTCCTTATATGAAGGCAGCGATGTTGAGGAGGAAGAGGATGAAGTCGAAGACGATGAAGCTGAAGGTGAAAACAATGCCCATGGGAATTCTGTTAACAACTCAAAGGCGCAAGGTATGTAATCTGGTGTAATAATTAAAATTTACAAATGTCCCTAAAATTATGCTTTCGTGACATTAAAAAACTAATACAAAATAAAAAATGTCCTTACTAATATTATACATGCGAAAGTAAGTTTGTCCTTTCTTCATGTCCATCGCAAAGGGGCATCTTATTGAGCTAAAATTTGGCACAGGGATAGTTAAAGAGACGAAGAAGAACATAAGCTACTTTTATCTCCGAAAATTTAGATAATCGCAGGAATAACTAACCGAATTCCGCGTGGACGAACTATAGCTTGCTAAAGTAAACTTGCTTACTATAATCAAGGAGTTTCTATAGGATTCTCACGTCGATAACCAAATTTAGCGGGCCGTTTCACACACCGTTCGGTGCGTCCAGATAACATTGGCCGCAATTTCCGGTCCAAGACCAGATGAACCAGCAGATATTAGTCCAGAATAGAAATGGCGCAATTTTAAATTTGTGGCCGTAATTTTGTAATATTATGAAATTCTAATATAATTAACTTATCCAGTGTGCCAAGTGTGAGTTTTTAACTCTACTATCAAATAAATGTATGAAAACGAAGGAGCGCCTCTAGCGGACGCGTTTTGAGACGGTTTTTTGAATACGCGAACGCGATAGTAGCGTTACAAATACGCAAAAACTCACACTAGGCACAGTGGTCACTTAGTAATGTGCGTATATTTTATTAAATAAGACCAGTAAAATCATAATATTGATTGTAAATAGTACAATTAATGTCATTGCTATTTTGTTTTACAGATGGTGAAGACAATGGTGAGAGCGAACCTGAGGAGAGCACTCGAGGTAAAAAGCGGAAACATGAAGACGATAATGAGAATTGAGCGTTGCCTTAAGCGGAGTTATCCTTAGTTTGTAAGTGTACAGCGCTCCGATGCATCGGACAATAAACCTTATCACAATCTGACATGTTACAGTTTTGTATGGACGAATTAACTGCAGGATTTCATTATGTTGTAACCAACGATTGGGTAGTTGAAAAGGTTCTCAGATTTTTACCTTAAGTACATGAGTGAAAATATTAGCTTGGTAGGATATGTTGTCGATATTTAAGGTATATGTATTTGAAAATTACGCAAAAAATAATTATATTTTATTTTGTTTTTATATATTACTGGTCAAATTTTAAAAAGCACATATTATGTAAACGCAATATTTTTGGAGACAGTCGCAATATGTTAAATGCACCCTACAAATCTTTGAGTACTGTGTCGTACGTGTCGAGTACGTCACCAACATTGTACCTTCAGTACCGCATAACCATAATTGTAGGAGGAAAAATTTACTTATTTCAAGTGACCTTTCATAGTTGAAATTATTGTTAAAATTTCAATGTCAGTGATTACATCGGATAGGTTTTGTAATTTGTCAATACCTACACAATATTTTTCTCATATTGCCTTACATTCTGGGGTATAGAATTTTGTGTTATCTCTTTCTTTACTGTAGCAAAATGTATTTGCTATCCTGTTAGTGTTCCTCGTGTTAACCAGTGTTAAGTTACTGAACATGGCCTTAGGGATTGAAGCCGTGATGTTATACTTATATTTATAAGTAGAAATTCTTTTAAAAAGTACGTGTGCTAATGATAATCGTGCAGCAAATTCGTCCATTGAATCATCAACTAGAATAGCTGCCATACATGAGGTTGTATACAGTCATACGACGAGGCTAGGCTCACCCGCTTTTACTAGTGTTAAAATAACAATCGACGCCACTTAGGGCCTCAGCACACACGATACTTTTGGCATCGACGACCGGCTACGTACTGCTCGATCGTCAAAACGCTCGAAACCAGCAGGTACACAAACTTCAGACGCTTTTCGAAAGCTCGATGCTGCGACAGCTATTTTGAAACCACGTTTTGTTAGTGGCAGGTACAATGCAGCATCGTAAAAGTCACCCAAATGCACGATCAAAAGCAGCAAGTTGCTAAAACGCGATTTACTCGCAAAATCGCCTGTCGCCAATGCTAAAAGTAATAGTGTCTACAAAGGGCCCTTAAAGTTATATGAAGTGTTTTCTATCATTATTGATAATTTGATGTTGATGTGTGTGGTACCTTGTAGTTTGTTGTCCGAAAAGTTAAATGTTTCAATTAAATTGTTTATGTATTAATTATTTTTTCATTGACATACTTTATTTTAGTCACTAATAATCAATCATTAAATGGAATGGAAGTGCATAATTTAGAGTTAAAACGGCTCTCACAAATTTGTCTAACTAAAATTTCGGTAAGTTACATTGTTAGGTTTAAGTCATATGGAATGTGATGAGATTGTGAAACAATATATTTTCATGTCCTGCAAAACCATTTCAATCTGTCGTGTCGATACTCCGCCTGCATATTGCTGGTTATATATATTTTAAAAAATGTAATGTAAAAATTTATAACTTATGTATCTTAGACAGAGGTTTTATTAAATATTTTGTTGCATAAAGTAAAAAGAAATACACGAAACCTTGACAAAATTAAATAAGTTTATCCTAACACTTAGATGATCTACCATTGTACTTGACTTTTTATTTTTTTATTATACTTAAATTTTTAATTTGAAGTATTAAAAATTTGTAACAGAGGCATTCAGATCTCTTTTACTTGAAATCTCTTGGATATATATTAATGCAAATTTTCGTACAAGTTTTCAAGCTGTTTGCGTCAATATACTTTCTTAAAAGATATAAAAACAACACCTAGATAGCTCATGCGATCTTTGTCACATAAATACTAGATTCAAAATATTTTGACGGCAAATATATCTAACAGAGCCTCTAGACGACATAAAAAAAACCTGCAACTTATGTACCATTTTAATTATTCTTTGTTTTATTATACTATCTAAAAATTCATACGTCGTTGTGTCTGTGTTAGTATTTTGCAAATTATTTACAGTCAATTCTAAAACCTACAGGTTTTGAACACGTACTAAAAATCCTAATGTTGAAAGTGGGGAAATATAAAGTCAAAACTGCATAACCAATAGCCGTGTTTCGGGTTTTTGGAAAATTATGGCCGGGTTTTCGCAGTTGCTCAGGTTTAGCCAAGCTTGCAGATTAGCGATCTAGATACAAAAGCTTGTTTACCCGAATAAATTAAGAAGTTATTTTTTATGTGATACTTAATGAACAGCACCCTAATTAGTCGGGTAAGAACACGAACATGATCGTTGCCGCCGCTATCCACACTTCTATGAAACAGAAAGTGGGGGTTGCAAGATTTAATGGTAGTAAAACAACTTATAGCGTATAGAACCTGTTTCTCAACACACTTGCCCGTAAAGTGGTTCTTATTGCGCCACTTTAAGATTTATAGTTTAGCACAGGAAAAACGCATGTGTTTTACTTATCATATTATAAAATTAATGCTGTGTTAAAAAAATATGTATGTCGTATCCGTTTTATTCCGCTAGCAGCGAAAAGAAATCTCGCGCAAATATTTGCCTTACTAACATAATGTATATTAGCAAGTGAATTGAAAAATGCTTTATGACACGCGTGAGCATTGGTCTTTATACACACTGCTCCATTACAATCTCGCTTGGAGGCTCAAGCTGCTATACTGCCTCGTGTGTACTGAAGGACTTTCACTTGTATCACAATGTACTATTATTTATACTTGATGTGTTTAAAAACCATTTGGTTTTCAAAATATGGCGACCTACATTGCTGCCTTAAATCTTAAGTGTATACATCCATTATTTAACATATTCAAAGATAAACTAGATGATTTGTACTCACTTGAGGGAGTAGCACTGTTGATTTTTAAACTTAGAGTCGGTCAAATGATTATTAAATGAAGGCCACATCACAGGGTCTTAGTTTTCGGACATACTATGTCAGAAATTCGAACGCTCTAAGTTAAATGAAATTGATGGATCTATAAGATTTTTCTAGAAGACAGTGCATATTGCATTGTCAGTTATTCATATATAGATTTAGGTAATGGAGTAGTTATCCAAACATTGCTAATTGATACAAAAATTGTAACAAAAGTACAATCGTTTCTTCTAAAAAAGAACATTCCTTTATTTTCGTCAAATTGAGTATTTAATTGGAGCGGTTTTTATAAAACAAACTGAGGATACTTATAACAAACATACAAACTTAACACCTCTATGTGTTTTGAAATTCCAATCATTCAGAGAGTATTTTTCTATCTTGTATATTTAGAGTAGTTAAATGCACTTTATAATATCAATGGAGTATGTTTTGGTTGATGCAACATGGTGAATGTGCCAGATATGTTGAAGATAATTTTAGTTAATGATTTTATTGTATTATGTAAGTCATTAAGTTTAAGTAATTTACAACTTGGTCTGTTGATATATATATTATATAATCCTATTAAGATTTTTTATTTCTGGGATTGTAAAATAAATACTAAAAAATAAATTAGTAGTATATTTTTTCAAAACTACCAAACATAGACATAAATCTAAATAGATGACGCGAGTGGGTGTACTTTGCGTGTCAAAAGGGAGAGCAATGCACTTCCTTTGATGCTGTTCAATTTAGTCTGCGCTCCAGTTGTATATTATATTCTCTTTGGATCCACCGTTATCGACATCGGTCGTCAACCGAAATAAAGAAAAATGCCTTATTGTGTCGTACTGGCTGTAAAAAAAAATCGATATGGTCGAGAGATTGGAAAAGTTTCCTTTCACCGGTAAGTACTTACTTAAATTATGTGTAATTTATGTTTGTTGTGGACTTACAATGAATAATATACTGATTTTAGTTACAAAGTTGTAAAAACCCGCAATGATAATACATCCATCAGAACTTATTCGTCGCTTAGCTTCGTGGTACGGTCATTATTCTCACTTTTCTGTCAAATTAATCAAATAGTGTTGTACACTAATTATCGACTATAGAAACAGAGAAATGATAATATTCGGCTTGGTATATTTTGTGACACGTAATTTTTTTACTGCTATAACCTTTTCTGTTAAGTGATCAGAATAACAATAATTAATATTACAGGTTTGCAAGTGACCCCAACATTAAAAGATATGGATTAAAGCAACGGGGCATAAAAAAATTGTTTCAACAAAACGGTCGAATTTGTTTTGTTAATTTTAACCCGGCGTGAGTGATGTTGGGTATGCTCCAAGAAGTTTTTAAACGCAGATTAATGTTATTGTTGCTTTAGCTGGAGTTAAGGGTACAAGGGGTGAGTTAAAGCACTGTACTACTGTAGGTACTCACAAAAAGACAGAAAAATAAAACATTGCTGTTCAAAATGTGAGAAGCCAATATGTATGGAATATGCAATGTTTACGTGCGGATATTGTGCTGATTCGTAGGTGTACTTTGGTGCTATGTTACATAATCTCATAAGATGTTTCAGTTCCTTTTGTAGTTATGATAATATTAGAATATACTATTTTTATATTGATTTACCACAGAAGTTGAAATTTTGTAAGAATTTCCTGCAAAAAGAAGTTACACAACCTAAACTTGTATTTTGTCAAAACAAAATTAGATACTTTATTTTAATAGAAAACTACGCTTTTTGTATAATGCTAATATCATAATCTTTAAATAATAATCTTATGGCTGGTGTAACAACTTTTCACTTTTTCACGCCGGGTTAATAACGGCAACTTTACGGAAACAGAACGACGACACTACAAAAGTAATACCGACTATTCATCTCCTGAAAACATAAACTAAGATGAACTTAAACAACAACAGCCAAGAGAAGGGATGCGCGCGAGCGCGACCTCTCACTAAGACTTACAGCCCACAGATCTATACTAATATTATAAAGCTGAAGAGTTTGTTTGTTTGAACGCGCTAATCTCAGGAACTACTGGTCCGATTTGAAAAATTCTTTCAGTTTTAGATAGCCCATTTATCGAGGAAGGCTATAGGCTGCGGCTAGGCTATATATCATTACGCTATGACCAATATGAACTGAGCACCAATGAATAATATTTAAAACGGTTTTTTTTTTTACTTTTGAGAGCTTCCGCTGCGTAATCGGTTAAAGTTTCGCAAAAACCATGTATGACAGAATTATGCCCCTTTAAAAGTTCTAAATAAAAGTCCGAGACAGTATATGTCTATCTTTTAAGGTTAGCTTACTATAACCTTTTTTATGCTAACCAAATTTGCTCTAAAATAATGCATTATTAGCGAAGGTGTTTTTATAAACATGATATAAATAAATACGTTATTCATCACAAGTATTTAATTTAAAACAAAATTGCCTTTTATATCATTCGATTTCAATGAATATCTGAGATATCTCAGTTTTAAAATAACATCGCAGTGGTGCGCATGTAGAAACAGCGTTTGCGGGGTCAGAGAGGAACTTAAGCGAAACAACGTTCGCCGGGACCGCTAGTAATGGTATATGTCCAGCTGCGTACCTACTGTCGGACGGCGGCGGCGCGGCGGCGACTTTAAATCGTTTTCGCGCGGACTAGAATTTCCAAAACTAAATTGGTGTTGTGACGTCACAGTAGGTAGAAAAAGAGTGGAACGCTTGGTTTTCATACAGATGGAGCGAATATCTATTTAGATTTATGTCTGTGGTTACCACAAAATCGTTCAATCTCAGTAGATCCATTTTCTAGATCCATAATGGATCTAGTGAGATATTTTTTTCTTGATGTTTTATTTATGTAACGATAGGAAAGGTCTTGGGTCCTGGATTCTACTACGCAATTGTATCCGAATCAAAACTGGTGGCAAAGAAGGTAACAGTCCTCCTGATGGTTATCACCATCCACGTGGATGGTGAGCGTCAAACTCATCAAATTACGGAGTTTGAGATAAATTCAACTTAAAAATAGAAAAGTTCAAATAAATACAAAATATTGTATATTAATAACACCATTATTAATTAGGAATTATTTAACAAAGTACACTACACAATAAAATTCATTATTGTTAGATTCAAAATACTATTTTTATACTTATCAACTATTTTAACAACCGTAATTAATGTTGTACAAATATAAGTAAAAATATAAGTTATCAAAAAGTGTCTTTTTTCGGAGGGAAGTAATTTTCCCCAGACACCTATAAAAAAGGTAAGGCATGCTGAAAAATGTTCTGTTCGTGAAGTAATTTCTAAATTTATTGTAAAATTTTATGTTGTTTCAAATCATCACCACCACCGGCTTTTCACCCCTGTACTGGAAATATGTACGGAGTTAATGGGAATTACACAAATGCCGTACAGTAATAAATGACCTATATCGCTTCTACAATTATCGGCGAGTTAAAAATTTGTACTGACTTCCGGTACCACTACTTTTGTACGGCACTAGGTTTTTCATTTGTTTTAAACAAACAATAATAATTAGTCGTAATTCCTCACTTGCACCTAGAAAATTAAATTTTCCCATGTACTCACCTGTGCCGCTTGAAAAGTGACGGCGTAGGGCCGAGTTATTTTTTGATGTAGTAGTAGCCTTCTAAACGTACCTTATTCACAGTGTAGGTCATTTTGTTCATGAGCCTGCAGTCTAAAAGTAACAGATTCGCCATTTTGGATTGCAATGAAACTACTAGGATATAAAAATTTTACTAGAAAAAATATATAATACTGAACACATTTTTTCGATGGACAAAGAGTAAATAACACCACATCAATCATTTTGCTGTTCTAAGAACTGTTGTAACAAACTATTTTCTATAGGTATCACCAAATTTTCGCTGCCATCGTATGTTCGCTTCATTTTGACCAATTTGTGATCGAGGAATTCCGTAAGTTGTGCCCTCAGAGCTATGTCTGAACTCACAAAAAATTGTTCGCGAGATTTTGAATACAGGTCCTTGAAAGGTAAACCTGTAAAAGCAAAGACTTCATACAGTAAGGACATACATACAGTTATAGGTAATACTGTCAAAATTAACACTAAATAAAATATTTCAATTTTCCAAATAAATTGAACAAATGCATTCACCAACTAAAAAGATCGGATAAAAAGTAAAAAACAAACCCCTAAAGCTGACGGAATATTGAGCTGAGTCATTTTTTTTGGGAAGAATTAGCTTTTATATTTCGTGATGATACAGAAGTCACTGAATACGTAGCAAGTTCGAGTCGCAGTAGACTCTTTCTTAATCATGAAAAATTATAATTCAAAGTTTTTTTTTTATCATCGCATTTACCCCCAAAAGGAACGTAAAGAAATTTTCACTTCATATCCAAAATTCATTTATTTACGTTACACATCCATGTTTGGGTCACATATTTGCACCAAATTCCAACTTAATCGGTCCAGTAGATTTCTAGCAAATTGGCTGTGATAGACGGACAGGCAAATACTCGAGTGATTCTATAGGGGTGCTGTCGTTTTTTCTTTCGGACTTACGGAACCCTAAAAGCTCTCCATACAGAATACATATATACTGAAGGATGTTATAGTTATTAGCTTTCAAAGTTGTTAATTTATTCCACTGTAATAGTAGATTAATTTTATTTTTAACTAGCTGTTGCCCGCGGTTTCACCCGCCCTAAATTACTAATGAAATATTATAGAATAAAATCGACTCACACTTGACGTTTTTAAGTAGCCTATGTCTTTTCCCGGGACTAAAACTATCTCCATGCCAAATTACATCTTAATTGGTACAGTGGTTTAAGCGTAAAGAAGTGACAGACAGACAGAGTTAATTTAACATTTATAATATTAGTATGGATGTGTTTTTCACGTTCTATGTAGTGTGTAGTTTCCAAATCACAAATTAAAGTTTTGGTATATGATAATAATGGAGTCGCATTAAATGGCGAATGTTGAAATAATTGTCGTGTATTGAATCTTTGCCGTTTAGGAGAAGATCAGTTACACACCGACTGCAGCGCCACCTACCGGGTCCAATTTTATTATCAAACCATGAAGGGACCCACTCGAAAGTACACAAAAAATGTCAATAAAATTTTTCCTGCTGTTTAGGAGATCAGTGACACACCAACTGCAGCGCCACCTACCGGGACCATTTGTAAATTCAAACCATGCAAGGACCAACTCGAACGTGTACAAAAAATGTCATATAAATCTTCCCTGCCGTTTAGGAGATCAGTGACACACTAACTGCAGCGCCACCTCCCGGGTCAAATTGTGAATTCAAACCTTGTAAGGGTCCACTCTAACGCACACAAAAAATATCATTAAAATCTTCCTTTCCGTTTAGGAGAAGATGAAGAAGATCAGTGACACACCGACTGCAGCGTCACCTACCGGGTCCATTTGTAAATTCAAACCACGCAGGGACCAACTCGAACGTGTACAAAAAATGTCATTAAAATCTTTACTGCCGTTTAGGAGATCAGTGACACGCCGACTACAGCACCACTTATCAGGGTCCAAAAAATTTTTATTACCAAACCTTGCATACGAACGTACAGAAAAAATGACATTTTTTTTGTTTGAAAGCGCTAATCTCTGGAACGATCAAAATCCTTTCTGTATTAAATGAGCCATTTTTGAGGAAGGATGGGCTATTTAACATCACGCTACGACTCTTAGAACCGAGTAAAAAGAAAAAGTCAGAATGAACCCGTGATTGCGCGGGCCAGCCCTGCGACGTGGGATGGCAGCAACGGATAGGGCAGAACATCGTCTAGCAGGGGTCTATTTAATAAACGTGACAATTGTAAATTACAATGACAATTTGGTGTACATTGCGGAACCAATATGGAATTTACGGAACAAATATATACTGATGCTTATCGATTCGGCAATACACTTCGAATTGTCATAGTAATTGACAATTGACACGTTTATTAAATAGGCTACTAGTGAGCTACTTTTTTTTTTAAATATGAAAGACTAACAAACATATGTACTTCGTGCAAAAAGACAAGAAAATATCAAAATAATAATGGTACAAACCTTGATAATGCGTTTGCTTATGATTGTCCAGCTGATACTGTATTATGATGTTAAATATCCCCTTAGCGTTGGTGGTGAGCGACTGATAAACGCTTTTGAGCGAAGACAGTTGTAGAGCGCCACTCCGGTGCGACATCAACGAGTTTTCGTATGAAGTTTCTTCGGTGTAGGGTAAAAATGTCGTTACGTCCCACCATGTGAAGTTAAATTTGCTCAGCTTTGTGTGGTCCCATACTGAAATGTGTAACAAATGAAAAGAATATATAAAAATGTGACGCGACGGAAACTGAAACTAATGGCCTGATATTTATGTGGTTAATATATATTTTCTACTAACTGCAATAAAAAGTCCCAAAGTTCAATACATACTCACTGAGTACTCAGTTTCGAAAATCGAACTTTTTGAGATCCCAGTGCAAAATAACTCCCAGGTCAGTTCGAAAAACGGTATGAAAGAACATTTCGCACACGATGTGGACATACATATTGGACGTTCGGGTAGTAGAAAAAGTAACGGTTGTACCGAGTACAAAATGGCCTTTCTTGCCCTCGAATAAAAACTTTAAAAACTAGCTTCTTCCCTCAGGTAAGAAAAAGCGTCTTATCGTATTCGGTACGAAATATACTATTTTGAACCAACGTTAATGTTTTTTTTTATTCTTAACCAGCCGTACACCCTGCTTGATAATAGAAAACATTCAATCAGCAAAATTGGTCGACCCGTTTTCAAGTAATGGTCCGTCGTACATGTGGCAATCGATTTTTATTTATATAGACTAGTGCTCTTGTATATTTAACCGACCTCAAAAAAAGGTTAGCTAACATTGTGATAGTTATTCCGGCCAGTTAAAAAGAATAAACCAGCAGTATTATATTTTTTTTGGTGGTAAGTAACTTAGTTGGGTAGTGAAACATGAACAGTAATTAAGAAATACTAAAGCAGTGTAAAAAAGAAACGGCCGCAGTCAAGTGACTGAATGGGCAATTACGTAAATAGCTCGGCAATTATTGGCGTAGCCATTTAAATGGTACGGAACCAAATTTAGTTTCAGTGGTGTTAATGATCTTGAAGTTTAAAATCTGCTTTTTCCAATGTGTCGTTACACTTAATAGTTACCCTATAAAAAAATTCCAGCATTACCAGAAATGCAGTAGCTTTATAAAAACGTTTCTTTAATTACATGAACTTTCCTAAGGAAAATTTGAAGAATGGATAGATGACTTGCTACCCTCAGACCCACTCACTGTACCTTCCCGTAGAACATTTAAAGATATCTATTATATTTTTATTTCACACTATGAAAGATGTAGCTGATAGCAAAAAATAAGGTAAATCATTTGCAATTGTTAACTAAGATTATTATTTATAATTGTTAGTATGTAGGGGCTAATCTCTGCAGCTACTGAACCGATCCGAATAATTCTTTCACTAATAGAAAGCTACACTATCCGGAAGTAAGTCGGAAGAAGAAAAAAAGAAGAATGAGGTCTATTTCACACGTAGTAACGGTGCATGTAAATAACTTGATTTTTGGCACATAGACAGTAGTAGGGACAGAGAATGACATAAAATACTTATATCCCGAGGTAGATTTTTTACGTGTACATACATTTCGCGGGTGCATCCCGTTACAACAATGCACCAGGGACTAAAAGTGGTGGGTGAGTGACGAGACTGAAGAGAAGGATCACACTACGTCTTGTGTCTTCAGTTGCTAGTTTCTCTGCCTAAGGGGGATAAGAACTGTCAGTGGCGTATATAGAAAATTTTGAGGGGGCATGTTATGATGAGTGATTTGGGTAATAAACGTTATTATTATGTTAGTGTTTAATTGTGTATATTTTTGAACGGAACAAGTAAAAAACTAATTAAATAGGCCATATATTGGCTTCTAATATTATTTGGTGGGTAGTCAAAAGTCCAAGATACTTACACAGTGGTGCATTGATATGATCAATAGTTGCAATAGTATGGACATTTTTAATCTGTGATATACTCGCAAGCACGGCCTGTGACTTAGCGTTCCTAAGCATTATACCATCAATGTTATGTATTATGAGAAATAATTCTGCTCCATTTTCACGCAACTGAGTTTCAATCAAATTCACGACATCTCCTGTATTAGGCGGTACACGACTATTTTCTAATAAATCTATTATTATATTCTCCAAAATATTTTTAATCGTTAGACTAGGGAAGAATCCATTGACAACAATACATGGAAACTCTTTTAGCTTTTGCATTTGAAATTGATGTAAAACCGATCTTTTAGATCCGATTCCGTATAAGACTATGTTGAATCCTTCACTCAATGTATACAGCCATTTATCGAATAGTTCCTCGTAAGACTGACATAGATCTGTTATTCTACTTTTGTGTTCATCCGATATATAAATACTTTCCTCTTCCATTGACTTATCGAGATTCAGGTTTTTTAATCTCGCTAAGGTGTGATCTGATGTTGTGATCTGTAAAAACACATGACAATAAGATAATAGGTACTAAGAGTGCGGTCCAGGTACGATAAATAACGACCAAATATGACCAAATGACGTCACAACCACGGGTCCACGACGTGAATCTAAAATAATAATCCAACTTAAACCAGCTGACTACAAATAACCACCGCTCATAGCATGGCATTAATTTTTTTTTAGTTGTCTTATCTGTCACTGTCAAATATCATTTATTATTATTAATTATTTTTTCTGTTTGCTTCATCTTTGCTTAAAAATCACAGTTAAAACCCAGAAAACCTTCAAACAAGCAGAAACTACTGTACTACTAATACTACTGTAATACTAACATGAACGTTTTAAAAGCTTTTTTAGAGTTCGTGCGGATGAAGTCGCGGTAAAACCGAATATATAAATGCAAATTTTTTTTTGCTATCGTTTAATGAAGAATTGAATTTAACTGATTCTTGAAATTTTGACGTGACAACGTCTTATAAATTGGTTTGCCGGGTGACACTTCAAGAAACTGCGTTACGCTCCGCTCACGTTATGCGCTCACAATGAGAGCGAGTGAGAGGCACGCGCCCGCCTAAGAGCGAGAGAGACAGACATAAAATCATTGTCACGTAAAACTTTCGCCCGTATACCGACTTTACAGGCAACCAGTTTTTTGTCCAGATAAAAAGTTCTCACAGGAATATTCTTTTCTACAGGTTATTACGTGGCATTATGCCTTGATGTCATGAATTTAAGGCATAAGGAACCTTTAACTATAAAGGGACGAAAAAATATACAGAATACGTTTCGAGTTCGAGAGTCATGGCAAAAAAAAATTACAATTACAATAAAATTTACAATAAAAATAAAAAATTATTATGTAATCGTCGACGATCTTAAACTCACTTGCCGTATCGAACTCTTAAGTCTGAGGAGAGACATTGCCTCCAAGTGTGTGTTCTACTGCTTGAACATTGGGATGTGTTCAAAAAAATTGTTTGAAATGAGACCCATGGCTACTTCCTACCATCGCACTGCTCGCCATCGACAGGAAAATTATTGTCACATTTTAGAACCTAAATTTGAAGCCTAGTCAGGTATGTAAATTCCAACCGAAAGCACTAAAATTCAAAATTAATAGCATTATTTAATGCTAGACGTTAAACGTCTATACTTTTGGACACGCCAACTGAAGCCACTGGATTGTTATACCCTTCAACCCTCATTTTTTCCGCGCGTATCTAGTACCTTTGTGCTATGTACCTACGTTGTGTTCTTACGAGGGATCGTATCACGAATTGATTTCGATCATAAAATTATCGTTGGATTTTTGGAGGAAGCTAATTGTCAGTCACGCCAAAGGTAACACAAAAATTTTTGTAGCAATAAAAAAAACCCTCTTAATGAAACGTAAAAAAAAACGAGTTGCACTCCGGGAGTGCCGGCAGAAGTGAAAACCTTTACACACGATTCGCGCTTTACACTCAAATATGTCACAAGACATGTCTTTGACATTGTCAAGAAATAATAATGTTTGTTTATTTACTTTTTTGACGTAGTATATTTGACATCGCAATCTGTCATAGAATTAAAATTCCATATCCAACCTCCCTGTACTACTCATAATCGCGAATACTAAAAATAAAAATTATAATAGGCGTGGCATTACGGTTTCCGTCTTACGAATTTCCACGATTAGGACACGTGACCTGACGCGAGTTTATCATTTTTTACCCATACCAAAAAAAGTGCACAACGCCGCTAAAGAAGTTTTCACTTCAAAAATTCATCCCGGACATCTTTCACCTCTAAGTTTTTTAGAGCTCATACTCCGTGGAAAGTAAAAGAACAATAATTTCTAGACAAAGTATATAGTTATATCGATGATCCGACGATATTGTCTACCTACATATTAACTGAGCACTTATTTCACCACTTTGAAAACTCAAGGTCCCAAATTGACCTGTAAGTTTGTTTGTGTAAAGTAGATTATTGTAGTTATTTTAAACCGAATTCGAGAAAAAGATAATATCTGTAGTCAACCGACTGATTAACTACAATTTTTGTGAACAGTGTACGCCACGTAAGTTTCTGCGCCACTGTGAATCAGATAAACAAAATAATATACGATAGAATTGCAGTTTATACTACGTGCAAACTTAAGTAGCGCGTAATATAGTAGAACATAAGAAAATCGACCAAGTGCAGACCACTTTTCCACGGACCACAAGACCAATTATTTATATAAACGACCAAAAAATCACGTTTGTCGTATGGGAGCCACCCTTAAATATTTATTTTATTCCGTTTAGGATAGTATTTGTTGTTATAGCATATTGCAGCAGGAATACATCTTCTGTGAAAATTTCAACTGTCTATCACGGTTCATGGGATACAGCCTGGTGACAGGCGGACGGACGGACGGACGAACGGACGGACGTACAGCGAAGTCTTGGTTATAGGGTTACGCTAATTAACCTTTGGGTACGGAACCCTAAAAACGGATTTTTACATTTTTAACGCTTTTAATTTCTAGGGTAAGTTAAAATCAAGCTACGCAACTAAGAGTACCAACTACGATGCCACAGTAGTCACAGAACACTCTGTATCAATACATTTTTTTAAAATTCTAAAACACATAACAACCAAACAAATCTAAAACGTTCAAGATGTACCTTGGGCAGAAAATAACTGACCTTTTTACTGGAGTGCATCATAAAGTAATTATCAGGTGCGACAAAATATTCCGAATCCTTAGTCTTCGGCCTCGTGCTTTTGTTTTTATTAACTTGTACTTTGGCAACGGGTTTCTTTGCTTCTTCGTCTTCTTCAGAACCGCAAGCAGATGAAGAAGCACTCTGTAACATCAAAAAAAAAAAAAGTGTTAACCATTTAATCGTTCTGAGTAAAATCACGCTAGCCAAACTCCACGATAGTGAGACCTTCAAACCGAGCCACGGGACGATTTTACTGGCTAGTTTGCGACTCGGATGACTTCGGATGGCCACTAGTTATAGTAAAATAGACACATTGCATCTTGAAATCCCTATAAGAAACGGCATGAATATTATAATTAGGTAAACGCCTATCGCGACAGATGGTTTTCTCATGCAATTAAAATTTATTATGTTAGAGATCGTCTAATCTAAAACTGCACGCTCCTCCACTGCACTCACGCATACCTGCGGTAAGCGGTCACCGTAGGCTATGTACGCTTGTAACAACAGAGGTTACACTCGCGCGTTGCCGACTCTTCAAAAATCCAATAACTTCTTTCTTGAAAAACCCCATACTGTAGTCCTTAGAGAAAACCTTGGCAGGGAGCTCATTCCACAACCCAAGCGTTCGCGGGAGGAAGTTTATCTGAAACCGCAGTATACGCGACCATTTCGGTTCTAAACTGTGAGAAGGATTGACAAGCTACGTGTCAATACATTTGGAATTGTTGTCTTACTATAGTTTTGAATCGATGCAACTACGCGCGAGAGCGACCGCCTTGCGTCATACAACGTGCCTTGCCATACTATCATTTTCTTTTAATTATGGCGCAACTAACCGGCAAATTGTGTACATTCAGGTTTAAAGTTCACAGTAGTTTGAAGTTAACACATGAATCGGCATAATAAGCGTTTTGCTGTAATACTTAAAAACAAAAAAAAACAAATGGAGGGGCACGCAGTTTTAGATTAGACAATCTCTGCCTAGGTACCAATATATTTTTATTCAAATTAAAACACAAAAACGTTTGGGTTTTTGTACGTAAAGCAAAAAAAAATTGAAAATCAATTACGCGAATCCATATACAGTAATACCCCGGACATACGCGATAGGTGGGACCAAGCGCCATCCGTGTAAGTCGAATTCGCGTAAGTCGGGGTACAATTTTGCATATAAAGACATACAAAGTATGTTCAATTGCGAACGGAGACTAAATAAAACAATAATTAAAGAAATAAATGTGTAACTAATTGTAGATAATATGACAAATCTGAATCCGAATAAACACAATCTGAAGTTATTTTGATGAAGAAGGTTTCATAAAATCTAACAAAGTCGTCTGACGAGTCAATTATTTATAATAATAATGTTAAGTTTACACTTCAAAGATAATATTTTTCTTTTTTTGTTTGAAGCAAAAAAGTCTGTTCTACTTCGTTCGGATGACATAGTACTTAGTACATATCTTAGGTCATCGCACAACACACAAAATCGTTATTTTCTTGTACCTACGCATCGATTCCGCGCTACACGTCTGAGCCTGTGTCCAACTAACTAACTAACGCCTGAGCAAGAACTATTGTGTTAAGATTCCATATTTAGTTTTAACAGTTTTTACGTGTATAACTGTTTTTTTTTTTTTAATATTGTGTCAATAAATTGTCATAATATTGCTAGTAGTATTTTTAATGCGGACATTGTGAAACACCTTATTGAAGAATTATAGACCCATCACGCTTCTGAGCCATGCCTGTAAGCTGTTTTCCAGGGTCTTATGAATCGTCTCGAACGCAGGGTTACCGACTTTTAACTTCCCGAACGAGTCGGTTTCCGACAAGGCTTCGTTACCATAGACCACATACATACGCTGCGCCAGATTATACAGAAGACAGAGGATGAGGAAGAGGAGTTCGTAGACTATAAAAAAACCTTCGATTCTAACGAGACTTCAGCAGTTTTACGGTCTCTCTATCGGCACCACTGACTGACTATCGCTAGATCGATTCAGAACTTCTAGAACTTCAACAAAAACGATATTGAGCAA
Organism: Apoda limacodes; assembly: GCA_946406115.1. Lineage (NCBI taxonomy): Eukaryota > Metazoa > Arthropoda > Insecta > Lepidoptera > Limacodidae > Apoda > Apoda limacodes. The sequence continues at coordinate 18,107,859 of OX291553.1, forward strand.
AATCGGTTCACCAATTTTACAGATATCCACAAAAATTCTTATTCCACGGAACCCTAACTTGATACATGTACGACACCCTTGGCTAGTTTCCTTTCTTTAACACTGCTGTTTTTTAGTTGCTGTGTGGCTCAAACTATTAGCATTTAACAGAAGACAGCTAGTCTCTTACCAGTCCACTATCCATACAATTATTAAATTTCGGATCTAGGGTTTCCTGATGGCGATTCTGACTAATGCTATTCTTTTCCTCTCTCTACTTAATTCAAAGGATCAATGGCAATACTTATATATATTAGATACTTTGCAGGGTATTTACTAACTCAGTAAGTTATTCGTCCACCACTTTTTCCTACTTAAACTTGTTTTATTTAAGTAGACTTTTTAACAGCACTTTTAAATTGTCAGTTTAATTATTAATTTTACAAGCTTTACCACCGGTTCTAAATGATTTTACTACCGAGAAAAAACGGCAATAAACTCATGTCACTACGAAATGATTTTGTGAAATTTTAACCCGTAACAAAATTTAAACCGGACGATTTTCATATGGTGGATCTAAGTGCATAAATGTGGTAAATAATCTGAAATCGAACTGGACAGAGTAGGTACCTACCTCATCACTTTCATCAGGTACAAAATCACTGTTACTGCCGGAAAAATCACTTTCAGAAGTGTCGCTCTCTACCTCTCGAATGATTCCTGTAACAGAGAAGTACAGGGTCACATTTCATATACCATAATCAAATGCAAGATGTACTAACTTTTGGACTACCACAACATACAAGGGAAGTTAATTATTGTTTATACTTATTTATTGTTTTAAATTAGATCCTGTCCCAATATGTTATGTTATGTACTGCTGGTCAGAGCTATAAATCAATTGTGAACGCGCTATCGATATTTTAAACCACGTGGCGCGCAACGTAATGACGTATGATAATTCGATTACGATGAAGGTTAGAAATTTTAAAAGTCTATTGGAGATTGTAACTCTTATAAAATTTCTCACTATTTAGTTAGAAGGGAGCAATCACAAGATACAGAACGCTGGACAGTGAAATAAAGGACAAAATTATTGGAATTTGAATCAGAATCAACAAAATACAACTTTGACTTTTGCCAGCCCTTCTTTAAACTTTAAATGACTTTTTATAGGATTGACCTATTTGCTTCCAAGCGAGCTCATATGTTCCTACGAATTGTGAAGACTACCAATTCCGATAGGCTCAATATTGCATTGCACTCCGCCGACCTTTCGGTACGAAGTTATAAATCGCGCCACGTAAGTAGAACCTGCGCAGTAACACATTTTTGGTTCGCTAGTACCAATTGTATTCCGTACTGTACCTGCGCTGACGGCCGCCATTTTAGTTCAACTTACGTGGCGCGAACGATACCTTGATGTCGTATCTAATTGATATTTTTAAGTCATAGCCCCATATTGCGAGCGGACGTTCTGGCGAGCAGACCTACGCGCAAATGCCCTTTATCACCCACTACAAATCCAAAATAATCAGTATCACTTAGTAAACGTGATGAGCATTGGTAGGCATCCCCTGTCGAATGTCGTGCAATTGAAACTGGAAGTATGCTGATTTAGGGACAGGGTTTTTTATCACTTATATCAAAAACTGGACGGAACAAATACTGGCTTTTATGACTTATGGTTGTTCATACTTATACTCTAATTCCCTATCACCATGCTTGAGGCAGATGGTAAATTTAGAACATCAATATTATTGCCATGCTTAAGAACGTTAAAAGGGAACCAGCAAGGTGGAACATAATGGTTTTAAGTGATATACAGAATTATTGAAACAGTTCCACTTAGGCACAATTTATTTTTGTATTTTAAATGTTAGTATGCATAGGTATGTATGGTGGCTAAATATTTTTTTACGATAAGCTCTGAGACCTATAATGTTAACTTCTGGGAATATTGTCGGTCAAGGTGTCTTTAATTAATTCCGTGTTTTTTAAATGCTTACACGGAAAGCAATTCCCACCGACAATAATTAAATATAATAAATAAATATGTTTGGGACATTACACACAGCGCCGTCTGGCCCCAAAGTAAGCAAAGCTTGTGTTATGGATACCAGACAACGCATACAGATACATATATATTACTTTTTTTTTGTAAATACATACATATTATGCATAAATACACCAATGATTAAACATATACTCACTTTTCTTTATTATATCCTTTACTTGATTTGGTGTAGCTTCGCACATTTTTCTTAATGCAGACTGCCGTGGTGAATCTGTCATTTTAGGCGAATTGATAATAGCTGCTTTGGCTTTATTCTGCAGATCCTGCTTTGTGTGTCGAGTTTTAAATTTAAACATGTCCTGACCTTCAACGTCATCATTACCAAACAAAGCTGAAAATTAAACAAATACGTATATGACTTTTTGTTTTGTATCGTTTCTATCAGGACAGATCACGGAGCGAACCAAATTTGGTTATCGCCGTTAGGTTTCTTTCTCAAATACAGCCTACATAGACCACCCTGATGGTCCATTCTAAATAGTGGTAAAAGATGTTTTAATATAGATTGTGTAGTTTCGGAGATTGCTTCTCACACCCAAACTTGGCGTCTAGACAGAGCAAATATGAGGTGCAAGCGCTTTTGACTAGCTTATGTTTTCAAATATGGCCATTCCAGGGCTTTCAACAGGGCAGGGACTCAAAAATAGGTGAAAAGGGGATTAAGCTTTAAAAAATGGGTGTTATAAGGGACCTTGTCTTAAAAAAAGAGACTTTAGGGGAAAAAAAGGACTCCACTAGCAGCCTTGCCATTGGGGATCTGTCCAACCAGTCAGTATGTTTCGCCGAGGCCATGAATGTCTAGATGTTGGAATTTTCTTCAATTTCAAAGACGATGGCTGACTGTATGAATAAAATTAATGTCAAGGCTGGGATACTAGTGTCTATTCCTTATAATAGTTTTTTCCTGCGGCTTTGCCCGTGCCGAATTTGGTTATCCGCGTGAAATTTCTAATATAGAGCATACGAACACTTTGAAAGTCCATTCTAAATATTAATTAAAGAATATTTGAATTCATTAAAGCAGATTAGGTATCTCTTATATATTACTTACTAGTACTCCTACATCCAAAAACTAACTTTGTCTTTTACCTGCTTTACCAATGAATCTATAAGAGATAAAGATGATAAGTATAACAGAAGATCATAATATTCAATTTCAAATTTATTGTTTAGACGGTATGACAATATTAGGCACATTGCTCATATTTTTCTCAGCGCATTATTGCAGTTGCCTAACATATCAGTGGTGGCAAACCTGCGGCAAGAGCTGCTTAATCCTATGTTGGTGGCAGTTAATGAACTTAAGGAATTAGGGTTTCAGTTGGATTAGGATTGGTCCTTTTTACTGGTCCATTTGGCACTCTACCGTCTCACACCGGAATTAAGGAGCCGTTTTGAGTACGTTTGTGGCGGTGAATTAGCCTCCATTCTCCCTACCTTCTACGATATGAAAAAAATCTTGAGGATGAGTGCCGGAGGGCTGAGCGCTTCCTTCTGTTCTCCTCCCCGCTGCTCTCCTTCAGCCACCTCTACGCAGAGCTTCACAAGTACCACGGCAACTGCCCCAAATGGCCCCTGTATCCCGCCCTCCAATTTTGACAGTTATCTTACTTTTACTGTCGTGGGTCGAACCACCTTTTGGCTTCGTGCCCTGCATTTTTCAAGGCATTGGTCCACGAGCGTAAGCGAAGGATGATTTATAAGCATGTTGTATGGTGTGTTCAAAGTCCGGGCATATGATGCCTGATTGTGGTGCACCTGGATGCGCCGATTGTGGGGATCGTCACCACCGGTTATTGTGCAGATTAACAAAGGATGGTTTGCACCCCCTGAGCTCATACAGGGAAACAGCGGCACAAAGTGAAAGGATTACAACTGGGGCCCTTTCGCAGGTTAGGGACAGTAGCTCTGCCCCCTCTTCTCCACGAGCACGGCCTGCCTCAGGTGGTGGTCGCCCTCGAATTCGAGCGCCTTTGACTCCTCCTAAGTTGCCTACGGGCCTTTCACCCCCCTTCCCTCCTACTATGCGTAAACTAAGTTTTACGCTCCTCCCTGACTCTCAAGAGTCCTTAAAGTTTGGGCAGGAAGCGCACCCCGGATACAGGAGGTATTCGCCGCCTATTGCAGAGTACCCGAGGTTGGGGTATTACCCGCCTCAGTTTAAAAGGTCGAGACCCCTTCAGGCCCCTTATTGGCTCTCTACTTCGGCGCTTATAAACCATCCGCCGTATGTTGCCAGAGCACCCCTGACAGTTGTGCTTCCCACTGCACAGGTTCGTGCCTTCTCATCCTGTGCCTCCTGGGGTGATCATCCCCAAGTTTTGCTTACGCCGGAAATTACTAATTTGACAGCGGGTCTGGCGTTTGCTGGTCCTCATTATCATATTCCCAGTTCGGTGGATCTACTCCTCGGTGCTGATTTTCTGGGTCAATGCAACTAAGGACCGGCCAAGCTTGTTAAGGCCGGGGGGGTGAATGGCACTTCCCACAAATTTTGCTTTCGCCATAATGGGCCCAGCACTTCAAATTTGTGCCCCTCTTCAGACGCACCCTGTCTGGCTTCTAGATATTTCCCTTGCTTATGCAGTTCAGCGCTTTTGGGAAGTAGAAGAGCCTCCTACAACTCCTAGGTCTGATACGGCTGATGAAGAGTGTGAGGCCCTTTATGTCAATAATACCGGTCGATTTTCGACTGGTCGACCGACCTGTCTTCGGCCACTCCAGGCTACCAGCCGAAAAACGGTTTATTTCCATGAAGAGGCGTATGAGGCTCGATCATGTCTTCCGACAGAAGTATTTGTATAAGTTCATGCAGGAGTTCCAAGCTTTGGGCCATATGTCTGTTTCTGACCTTGACTGGACAAGGGAGGAACACTTTTTCATTCCTCACCTTGCTGTCTTTAGTGGGGGAAAATCAGTTGTCTTCGATGGTTCGGCCGGAATCAGTGTCTTCACTCGGGACCTAAATTGCACCGGGATATTCATGACATCCTGACCAATTTTCGGAGACATCGTCAGACGGTGATCCATAAGGAAAATTGCAGGTATAAATTCATTCTCTGACAAGAAGATCCAGCGTTTTGAGTTGAGTTTTGAGCATCTTTGAGTTGAACACCAATCTTATGGTCTTCGTTCCAGTCCATTCTGCACAATTCGACTGTATGAATAAAATGAATGTCAAGGCTGGGATAGTCGTGTCTTTTCCTCATATACAATAATAGTTTTTCCTGCGGCTTTGCCCGTGCCGAATTTAGTTATTCGCGTAGGAGTTCTAATATACAGCATACGTACACTTTGAAAGTCCATTCTAAATATTAATTAAAGAATATTTGAAATCATTAAAGCTACTTACTAGTACTCCTACATCCAAAAACTAACTTTGTCTTTTACCTGCTTTACCAATGAATCTATAAGAGATAAATATGATAAGTATAACAGAAGATCATAATATTCAATTTAGTAGATCTGACAGTCAAACAATAAACAATTAAATTATCAGTGATTTTATGGTCAGTCACCATAAATCTTTACCAAATTAGCAGTGTCATACCTGGTATAAGATTATTATCTTCGGACTTCAGTGTCGTCGTCAACGTGCGTCTCCCCCATATGTCTCCACAACAACCGGTCGTGAGTCCAGCCCATTGGCTTCCTGCGGCTCTAACCAGACTGCCTGTCTACGTGGTAGGGACTGACTTACCTGTAGGTTTTTGTAGATCTATATCTTCGTCGTCACCATCACTATCAACGTCATTATTATCAGAACTTGTGTTATCTTTCGAAAGTATTCGCTGAGCGGTAGTAACAAAATCATTATATTTTTTCGGCTTATTTCGGTTCCTAAGCGCTCTCCTTGGAGTTATTTCAGTACTGTTACTTTCCTCTTCTGAAACAGAATAACAGTCAATCAGATTGTAATTCTATTACCATCATAAAGGAGGATTATTCATATCTTGCACAAGCTTCTTTGGATAAATCGTACTTGCAATACAGTATCAGAGAGTGACCAACAACATAGGTTAACAACATTACTAGTACATATCGTCATAAAAAAAATACAAATACAATCATCAATGTTTTAAATAAAAAATTTAAGCCATATAATGTTATATTTCAATTTGGTTTACCTATATGCGTCCTGTAATTGAGTATCTTCAATACCATGGATTTTTATCATTTATATAATCTCTGAATCTTCTTTACAAATTTGTTGTTAGACAAAAAGTTTAAATTCACTAATTGATAGCTTTCGAATATTAATAGGAACTTTGTTGTAAAAGTGTATACATTGCCCCATAAAAGAGTTACAAATTTTGTGTAGATGTGTATCATGCACCACAAGCTTATTTTTACTTCTAGTATTTACTTTGTGAACATCACTTTTCTTGGTGAAACTATTAATATTTTTATGAACATAACTCAATTTAACATATTTACTACCCTAAACCTATATAACCTAAGAGATATCCTAGATTCTAACTTGTAAATGGCACAAATTGCCCATTTTTGTAACACAAATTTTGAATTTTCATCAGCAGCCTACTATAAGATACCATATGGCATTAAGCTATGGAAATAGGTAAAACATACTATTTTTGCAGTATCTAAATCGGTCAATTGTCTTATTTTCTTGATTGCATACACAGCAGAGCTAAGATTTTTAAATATGAGGACACCATTGAAGTTTGGAGTCCAGCGTTATGCCAAGAAAGACTGTTGAATCAACAAGTTCTAATTGCTCGCCAATAATATTAATACATGTCAGGATCTGACTAACATTTGGTAATGTAAAGGCATTGAACCTTTTAGATGCAATTTTTTTTCTCTTTGCCAGAAGTGAAATGTATGTCATAATTAGAGAACTATATAAGATAAAATCATACAGTATAATTAGTCTGACTTCCTTCATAAGACTCTAGCGAGGCTAACTGATAGATATCAAAGGGTAGGTGCACTAACGCGCATGCCATTGCACTGCCAACAACATGCTTATAGAAAGAGCAGATCAACAGAATCAGCCCTATACGCTGTGGTAGGAGCTATAGAAATGATCCTCTCTGATAAGTTAATGACACTAGGCGCTTTCATTGACATAGAAGGAGCATTCGATAAAACGAAATTCAGCAGCATCAGCCACTGTCTTAGTAGATTTGGATTTGAACAAACCAACTGTGGGTGGATTGAATAACTTCTGAAGCCAAGAGCAGTACAATTAACAGTTAACTCCACTATGAGAGGCATTGTTGCCAAAGGCTGCCCACAAGGAGGAGTGCTGTGGAACATTGTGGTGAACGACCTGTTGAAACGTCTTAACGACAGATGTTACTACACATACGCAGACGACATCACCATTCTGATTAAAGGCAACTCAGAAAACATTATTTGCACTTGCATGCAACTTACTCTCAGAATCATGGAAGAATGGTGTTATCATCATGAGCTGACGGTAAACTCCAACAAAACAAAATTAGTCCTTTTGACAAAAAAAAGGAATATTGAAATGACTACCATGCCAAAACTATTTGACATTGAGCTTACCCTTTGAAGTGAAGTCAAATACCTTGGGGTATCTAAGTACAAAAATAACCAAGGCAGGTACAACCTTCTGGCAATGCAGAAGACTAATAACAGGCAAGAAATGGGGCCCTAAGCTATCCATAACCCTTTCGCTTTATCCAATACGTTTACACGAGCAATTCTTGTGTATATATATATATATATATATATATATATATATATATATATATAAATGTTAGTCTGAATCTCGGAAACGGCTCAACAATTTTCATGAATTTAAGTATGCGGGGGGGGTTTCGGGGCCGATAAATCCGTTTGTTAACCGTGGTACACCCAGTAGTACCACTGGGGTACTTACCACGGTTAGTTTTTTCTAACCCTAGTACCACTGATCTTGTACGTGTTGCATGTATCCGATAAATACACATGTTTTCTTTCTTTCTTTCTATTTTTTAAACCGACTTCAAAAAAATTAGGCTCTCGATTTGACCTGTATGTTTGTATGTATGTATGTTTGTCTGCGATTATCTCGCGTTTGGCTGAACCAATTTAGATGCGGTTTTCTTTCTTTCTATTTTTCAAAACCGCATCAAAATCGGTTAAGCCACACGCGAGATAATTGCGGACAAACCTACATACATACTCACATACAGGTCAAACTGAGAAACTCCTTTTTTTGGAGGTTAAAAATAGAAAGAAAACCGCATCAAAATTGGTACAGCCAAACGCGAAATAATCGCGGACAAAAATACATACATTCATACAGATCAAGCTGAGAACCTCCACTTTTTTTTAAGTCAGTTAAAAAGTAGAAATTATCAAAGAAAACACGTGTATTTAACGCATACCTGCAACATGCACAAGATCAGTGGTACCAGGGTTAGAAAAAACTAACCGTGTTACCACCGGGGTACCACGGCAGTGGGTACCACGGTTAGAAAAAAGTAACCGTGGTACCACTGGTGGTACTATTAGGTGTACCACAGTTGACAAATGGATAAATCGATCTAGCTAGGTTTAATTTTTAGAAAATGTCGTTTTATCTGTGTTTTTAGGCAATGATAAACTGAAACATATGACTCTTCCTGACATCTATTGGCAAGCACTGACTACCGACACAGTAACATTAAAGCTACTTGACAAAAGATAGCGTTGTTAAGCAACACTAAAGCTACAGTCATCTTTTTCAATACAATTACATCAGAAATTCTACAATTAATATCTGACACTATTCATCTCTGACGGTTGCAATTTCGCAAATCTTATTTTAATATTACTAGGAACATACAATAAAAATTCCAAGTAGTAATACTATTAGTTTTACCGACACAGTAACATTAAAGTTTCTTGACAAAAGATAGCATTGTTAAGCAACACTAAATAGCCATGGGCTTAGTAACTCCAGACAAAGATTGGATATGTCATTCTGATTAAAGATATATATCCGCTTCGCATATCCATATCCGCTTAATATATCCACAGAAATATTGAATTTTCTAGCACTCCGCGGTCAAATGAATCCTCGGACCTTTTTCAATACACTTACATCAATAATTCTACAATTAATATCACTGACACTATTCATCTCTGACAGTTGAAATTTCGCAAATTTTATTTTTATATTACTAGGAACATACAATAAAAATTCCAAGTAGTAATACTATTAGTTTAACCGACACAGCAACACTTAAGCTACTTGACAATAGATGGCGTTGTTAAAAAAACGCGGTCCCCAGGTACAGCAGCCATAATACAACACATGTTAACTTATGGTGCAGTGGTTTGGTGGCCCCGATCTCAATGAAGCACAGTAAAAAAACAAACTACAAAGCCTGCAGGATGAAAACGACCCCCACAACAGCACTAGAAGTCATTCTTAATCTCAGACCCTTTCACCTTGTTAAACAACAAGAAGCTGCTGCTGCAGCCATACAACTTGAGAAAGTGGGGTTCTGTAAATGGGACAACAGAATCACTCATGCACGTCTCAAGGAGGCAGTAGGCAACAAGCTTCCGATGATAGAGGCGACATGTGACATTCAACAAAAGATACCATAGCTCTAGCATGCATGAAGTTAGAATCTACGCTGATGGCTCTAAAAAAGAATCTGGGATGGGCTCAGGAGTATTCTCCCACGACCTGAACATCAACATATCAACGAGCTTGGGTGCACTCAATACCATCTTCCAGGCAGAATGTGTTGGGATCATCTGAGCTGCAACAGCGGTCTTGTCTAGAGACATAAGTGATGCATCAATATTCATCATCTCCGACAGCACCAATGTGCTACAAGCTCTCAATAGCAACCACATCAACAGTGGACTAATCCTAGAGTGTCACTGTAAACTGCAAAAAACTGCATTGAAGAACTGGGTTACTCTTCAATGGAAACATGGTCATAGTGGATCTCTAGGCAATGATGAGACGGATCAGTTGACAAGGAGAGGATCAGGCACTAAGCGAGGGCAGTCTACAGAGTTTCGGTTTTGCTTATTTTCATACAAAGCTAAATTTTTCAATACTTCAGAAAAAAAGGATGCATTTCCAAGGATTTTCTCCCCCCACAGTTAATTAAAAAAAGGGATTTAAATCATGATTTAATACACTTAACCCTATATTACTTACTAAATACTGTACATATCAATATTTAATTGTAGCTTATGCTAAGTGAGCTTCATTAGCCCTAGAGTTGCAAGATGTTTTTGGAAATTGACATAATACAAAATAAAAAATCTAAAGTCTGGTTTGCCATTAATTTTTATGTTGGATTCTTATACTTGACTGGATAGGAATCTTTAATCATAGGTGTGTACGTGGGGAAATCACAGGACACAATTGATTAAGGACACTGATCAGGTTCGATACTATTGGGAAGATTTCAGTATAAAAACGTTAGGTTATTATTTCGTTTTTTGAATTTTTGAATTAAATAAAAGAAATTATAAATTTTTATGACAAAATAAACAAAAAAAACTGCAGTCTCAAGACTGCAATCCCACTGTTTTCAACATTTAATTATAGACGTATTAAGTTATCATTTCCTTCGAATCTTTACACAAATTCTTTAAAACAGACTTCAAAAAATTATTGAGGGGGCTAGATTTGGAAATAACAGTGGTCTGGTCAATCACGGTAACTAAAAGGAGCTCTAGAAAAAAAACCCTTTCCCACTACCACCTCAACAAAGCCTTTTCTGCTTTTACAGCACCCTTTTGTATACCCCAACCCATTGTGTCGGCAGCAGCCGCCACTGTTTATGCCTATATATGCATGAGTACTGAGTGAAACTAACTTGACTTACCTGCATACACTCGAGATTTACTACTGTTGGGCATATTATTGCTTAGCGGTAAAAAAAAGCTTTAAGCTTATGAACAAAAATAAACTTCAAAGAACAAAATACATAACAATTTTTTTTTTTTTTTTGCCGCTGAGGACAGGCTAAGGTCCTAGACCATGCTGCCAATTTTTTTTCATTTTATTTGTCCCGAAGAACAGGCTAAGGTCTTAGACCATGCTACCTAGTCTTTTGTAATTGTTTTTCATTCGTATTTATTTTCAATATAAAGTCTTCGGTAATATTATCTTGAAATATAAATCGTTTTAATTCAGTATTTTTCTTATATTTTCTTCATAATTTCTCAAAGCGTCGTTATTCATATGATCAGTGGCCAATTTGTTAGTGTTTTGTACCGTTGCTTTCGGGGCCGCGCCTACGCACGAAACGCTAGGTTCCGAACACAACCTGTTTTGTTTCTGGCAACATCAATCTATAGTTGTCATCAGGTGTTTTGTTTCTATATGTAATTGTGCTTTATGCATTAGGGAAGTTAATTTACATTTATACTATAATTTAAGTTTTAAGTTAGATCTTGACCCTACCTTTTATGTTCTCTCTCAGTTTAAGCTAGCCTTAGGTCCCCTTAGAAGACATAGGACAGACAGACGTGGTACATTTAGATACAACAATATAACCTTAGGTAAGCCACCTTACAGTTAATTAGGGTTAGATTGTACCTGTCATCATGATAAATGCAAATTCAACAATAGTGGAATATTATCGTAAATTATATTAACAACCCATCGCTTGTAGTATACAGATATACATCGAAGTATAATTTATGAAACACGAGGCATCAGTGTCATAATAAAAACTTAACGTGTCAATATAAAAAGGTACTATACCTATACTTTATTGCCAGTATTAACACCCCCCCCCCCCCCTCCCCTCATTATAAAAACACAGAAATTAAACTAATAACAATTCAGAAAAAACAAAATATATACTTCTTATCAGTAACACAAATTCCTTAACCATCCCTAAACTTTGCTAACTTGACCCCACATAAAGGTTTAGTAAATGTATCCGCAAGTTGGTCATTGGTGTCAATGTAAATGACTCTTATCACATTTGAAGCAATTGTTTCTCGAATGAAATGGTGATGAATATCTATGTGTTTAAGTCGACTGTGAAATTCTGGATTTTTACTAACTTTTATTGCGGACTGATTGTCCTCGTACTAAGTTGTAATACTCTCATTACATTCAACTGCTCCAAAATTATTACATATATTACGTTACCAACAAGCCTCACTAGCTGTATCACTCATAGCAACATATTCGGCCTCAGTGGTCGATTTCGCAACAGTAGCTTGTTTCTTAGACATCCATGCAATTGTACAACCAAATAATTGAAATACATATCCAGAAGTTGATTTACAATCTACGGCATCTCCTGCCCAATCAGCATCTACGTATCCCTTGATACAATTATCTCTATTGTAAGTACCTTGACAACTGAAAACTAAGTTATAATTAAAAGTGCCTTTAATATACCGTAGTATCCGTTTTAAAACATTCCAGAGATCCTCACTGGCACAAGATTGATATGTACTCACAATGTTTAATGAAATACTTAAGTCCGGTCTTGTACACAACATAACATACATAAGCCTTCCTGTAAGCATTCTGCACCTACTCTCTAATACAGAGTTTTCTGATTTTTCGCGTTTCAGAAACTTGTGTTTGAAATTCGAATCTAACGGAGACGAAACTGGCTTACAATCTGCCATATTATACATTACTAGCAAATTTTCAAGATAATTTCTTTGACTCAGTACAAGAGAGTCATAGAGCTTTGTAATGTGTATACCTAAATAGTGATTGACAAAGCCTAAATCTCTTATTTTAAATCGTGAGCGTAATACTTTACTTAATATTGTTATTTGAGCCTCACATGTTCCTATTACAAGCAGATCATCAACGTATAATATCAAAAACAGTTTGTAAGTGTTCGTAATTTTAGTATATAAGCAGTAGTCATAACTAGATCTCTCAAAGCCTAACTCTATCATGAATTCATTGAATTTAACGTTCCAGCACTTTGGTGCACACTTCAACCCGTATAACGATTTCTTAATAAAACAAACTTTATTTGCTTCTATTGTAAATACATAAAAATATTTTCCCGTTAATCACCATTTAGGAAAGCACTGCACACGTCATACTGATAAACGTTTGATTTGAAAAACAAACTAAAAGCTACAAAAAGTGTAGTGAGACGAGTGACCGGACTGAAAATATCCGTAAAGTCTGAATCTTTTTGCATAAACCCGCGAGTGACTAACCTAGCTTTATATGTAATTATGTTTCCGTACTCATTCCGTTTAATTTTGAACACCCACTTGCTGTCAATAATCTCTTTATTGTTCGGTTTTTCAACTATTTCCCACGTCTTATTCTCCTGTAAAGCATCTATTTCAGCTTTCATAGCAGCTTGCCATCTTTGACTTTTAACACGTAATTGCTTCTTGGTAACTCTTTGGTTCCTTTTCATCCAATGCTGTATAGCATTCATAGTCCTCTAAATAATGTGGTCGCATTACGTTACTGCTTAATCTTCCTTGCCATGGAAAAGTACTAATTTGGTTCTCACTTACCTCAACTTCATGAAACGGGTTTGCAGAACTACTACCTTCCACGTCATGACAGCTTTCACTCTCGTAGTCTCTGTTAACATTACTGCTGCAATCCATGCCTTTACTGCTCGTACAAGCCTCACGATCTTCTGTAACTGTATTGTCTTGTTCCATTGATATTTCACTATTCTTTTAGATTTTCTGATTTTCTGGAAATTTAATTACATCACATAAAATCTTAACTTTGTTCGTTTCTTGAAAATATACTCTGTAACCTTTAGATACATCGCTATAACCTACTAACATACTTACTCTACTTTTAACATCTAGCTTGTGACGTTTATCTTTTGGAATTAAGGCCGCAATCTTTGATTCGAAATCTTTTAAGTATTTAATGTCAAAAGGTTTTTCCCTTTTGTATCAAAGTTCATAAGGAGTTTTTTCTAAAAATAAACTTGGACCAGTGCGATTTATTACAAAAGCAGCTGTATTTATAGCTTCTGAACAATAATCTTTGCCCAGCTTCTTACTGTTCAACAATGTTCTACCAGCCTCAACCAAAGTTCGATTCTCCCTTTCGGCCCTAGAATTATACTGCGGAGTATAGACTACAGACCTCTTATGTCTTATCCCTAACTTCTGTAACAGTGTTTCAACACCACTATTCACGAACTCAAGACCGTTATCTGTACGTAAAGTCTTGATTTTATTACCTGTTACATTTTGACTCAACTTTATGAACGTTTCCAAAAAACTTAAGACTTCTGACTTAAACTTAAGAAAATATACACACCTAAAGCTCGAAAAATCGTCTTTAAATAAAAGAAAATACCTTTTTCCACCTAAAGACTCCTTTTCAAAAGGTCCACATAGATCTGCGTGTATAAGTTCACATGTGACTTTTGCTCGTGACTCACTCATTGGGAACGAAATTCTATGCTGTTTATTGACTATGCAATCACTACATTTAGATATATCACAAACAAAATCAATATTATTTAGTTTCAATATTTGTTTTGTTCTATTTAAATTTTGGTGAACAAAACGTACATGCCATTCTGACAGACGTGAAAGATGACAACTCGCAACATTTTCAGTTTGTACTAAGTTTTGCATAGAACTTTCGTTTCCAAAATTTTTAAAAAGTCTAAAAGTCATTTTATACAAGTTGCCAGTTCGCTCCCTAAAGCACGACATACACCCTCTTTGTTTACAATTTTACATTGAAAGGTGATACAATTCATAACAAAACCCTTATAAAGTACTTTGCAAAATCGGGCACAAATAAAACATTAGACAATTCAGAATATATCCCAGACTTACCGTTCCAAATCTCTATGACAATATTACCAATACCTGCGACATTTAAATACGAACCGTCCCCAATCTTAACTTTCTTGTTAACTAACAACATTCATACATTTAAATAACGAAGAAAATCGACACATATGATCTGACGCTCCGCTATCTATATACCAGTCTTCTAAACTGTCACTTAACGAATGTATGAAAGCATTTGACACAGGTTCACTCTTCTTCTCTTTGTTCTTCCTGATCCAGCACGTAGCAATAACATGACCAGGTTTCTTGCAATAGTGGCATGTTTTAGATGACGATTGCATTGTGCTCTTCATTTTGCAATCTTTTTGTAGATGCCCAAACTTATGACACGAAAAACACTTTATATTTTTGTAATGCCGCGAAAAACTTTTCTTGCTGACTAAAGCCACATTTGGTTCACATTTATTTATTCTCTCTTCCTCGATCAGAACTCTTGCTGTAAGTTCACGTAATGTCTGTGCTACAGATTCAAACGCTGATACAAAATATTAATATCTGTCAGGCCACGACATTAAAATTTTTGTCACAATCATCCTCTCTGATATCACTTCTCCAGCCTGTTCTAACTGACTTTGTAATTCTTCCAACTGAGATATGAACTCTGCAACCGAACCACTAGAATACTGAATTGAGAAAAAACACGGTCCGCTTGATGGTAAGAGGTCACCGTGGCCTATGGACGCTTGCAACACCAGAAGTATCACTCGCGCGTTGCCGACCCTTCAAAAATCCAATAACTTTTTTCTTGAAGAACCCCATACTGTAGTCCTTAGAGAAAACCGTGGCAGGGAGCTCATTCCACAACCCAAGCGTTCGCGGGAGGAAGTTTCTCTAAAACCGCACTGTACGCGACCATTTCGGTTCTAAAGTGTGAGAATAAATTCCCTGCCGATGGCGAGCGGTGCGATGGTAGAAAGTAGCTGTGGGCATCATTTCAAACAATTCCTCAGAACACATCCCATTGTACAAGCGGTAGAACACATACAGGGAGGCAAAGTCTCCCCTCAGACTTAAGGGTTCGATACGGCAAGTGAGTATGGGATCGTCGACTATTCTCACAGCCCGTTGTTGAACCGAGTCAAAAGGTCCAAGCTGGTATCCAGGTGCACCTACCCAGAGCCGAACTTGTAAAGCAGCAACCTCTGCCCCGACGTGAAGTACTGCCTCGCTCTGTTGAGTACACCTAGTTTTTTGGACGCCAGCTTCACCTTATCTTGTAAATGATCTCGAAACTGAACATCGCTGGAGATGTCAACACCAAAGATCCCAATGCTCTTGAAGAAGGAGAGGGGAGTGTTCTGGAATTGTGGGACTACAGTGAATGGGGTTTTCTTAGTGGTGAACGCGCAGACTTGTGTCTTTGTAGGGTTTACCCGTCCCCAGTCAGAGACCTTGGACAGTGTGGTCTCGATTTGAGACACAAGTTCTCCGCGGTTTTCCTCCTCAACGGAACGAGGGATGTTCGCGCAACCCGTGTAATCGGCGTCTCCAGTACTGTCATCTGCATAGCAATGTATGTTGTTGATGTCCAACATGTCATTGATATGCAGTAGAAACAACGTAGGAGACAGCACGGAGCCTTGCGGGACACCAGCATTAATGTCCATGCTATCAGAGCAACTACCGTCAACTACGGTTCGTATGCGTCTGCCGGACAAAAAGCTAGCCACCCATTTGCACAAAACCTCGGGCACTCCGTAAGTTGGCAACTTCGATAGAAGACCCCGGTGCCAGACCCGATCAAAGGCCTTCGATATGTCCAGGCTACATGCCAATGCCTCCCCCTGACTCTCAATGGCTAGTGCCTCAGACGAGTGACCGTGGCGAAAGCAATATTGACGATCACTGATCAGGTCGTGTTCTTCTAGGTATCTTAGAAGCTGTGTGTTGATGTTTGTGGTTCATAAATAAAGCGTAACTTTTCGAACACTCATGAAATCATGAGCTATTTCACACATTAAAATATGGGTTATTTGAGATGGTTCAATTCTGGTAATAAGGATTTCTTGAGCTTTTGCATCTTTGTCCGACCAAGCCTTGTCCTCGATTTTTGGTTTGGTGACATCGTTATACAATTTTTTAGATTTAAGAATGATCATAATTTGAAACTTCCAGACGACCAAGTTTTGACCATTAAACTTTACTGGTGCTGATGTAGGATTCTCCATTGTCCTTACCTCCTGCTATCTTAATAGTTATCTTGCCGAGCTATTTTTACCGACCGAAGTTCACTTCGTTTTTAGACTCACAACTAACTCGTTTTATGTACAAGAGATTAATTTACGATACAGGTATGTGCTCGTGGCCCATTAACCTGATAAATGCAAATTAAACAATAGTGGAATATTATCGTAAATTATATTAATAATCCATCGCTTGTCGTACACAGATATACATCGAAGTATAATTTTTAAACTCAAAATACGCGGCATCAGTGTCATAATAAAAATTTAACGTGTCAATATAAAAAGGTACTATTCCTTTACTTTACTGCGAGTATTAACACACCATTGACGAATCAGTTAATTTTTCAATCCTTCAGAAATGGACGTACGTAAAATTGTTTGCACAATTCCCTCGGAGATGGAGTCTAAGGTACTAAGCAACACAGCCTTTTCTTTTGTTGTTAAAACGTCGAGTTAGATCATAAAGCAACACGGCCCTCATTTAGGGGAGAGAATCCCTAAGCAGGCGTTCCCGTCTGTAAAAGTACAAGTCCAAATGGACATATGCGAGTATCAAAACTATTTGAATTAGGATTTTTTACTAGACTAAACCTAGTTGCGTGACTATGAGGTTATCCTTCAACGATGCCAAACTGTTCGGTATTACCTTGTAAGAAGAGAACAGGAACGTCTAAATTAAAAAAGATGACATCACCTTTGGGATGTAATTAAACTTTTATCACGAAACTGACAAACATATCACACACACATATTTCAGTAAATCCAGCAAATCAACTGAAAATCACCAACTTATCTCTACAGTTAACAAAAGTAGTATAAAAAAAATCACTATTCCAAACCCGACATTTCACTACCAGTGTGTAAACAGTAAGTTGCTGAAAGTGTTGTTGAGTGTTGTTCTTCCTCAGTACAGATAGTATTGACAATCAATCTTGATATTTATAATACACTGGTGGACAAAAAAATTAAGCCATTCACTAAATCGGCTGTTTGACTTGACTTCTATATGTTTTATTGTTTTCATTAATTGTTTGATAATTTTTAAATTAAATTAAGGCATTTGTAAGTTGAACAACTTTATTTTGGTAACAATAGATAAAAAAAATTAAAGAGAATAAAACCTTACAATGAGTTACCACTGATAAAAAGACCCGGTACCCTCACTTGAAACTTTAGAAACACCGCTATTTAATATCACGTGCACTGGAGCGAGACAAAATACCACAGCGCTTTTAAGTATAAGTCAACTTGAGAGTCAAATCGGTTTTTAGGTATTTACTTGAAAACTAACTGGACTTTTTAGATTTCAGTAGTAACAACCATGAACTATCTAGTTAGCTAGCGATTAGCGATTAATATGAAATTTAATGTTTTAATTTATAACCGAATAGCGGTTAAAAAACCAAAAAATAGCAAATTTAAAGGTATTTTACAAATTTTTTTCTATCGAGGCAAATTAATGCTATCGCATTTTTGGTAGTACAAGCCATTAGGTATATGCTCTTCCATATTGTAGTGGAACAACCGCTCGCTGGTTCAAGACTGATTTATTTCGTTACACCCTCGCATACATATATGACATCTTTCCCTTATAATGAAACAAAAAGTTATATCTATGCACAATATAACTATATATTATGGTTATGACAGTTAAATTCTATAATGTAGATAAAATGAAGACAATAAGTATATATATATATCGACAGAATTTTAGTTATGTATATATAGATTGTTAGGTACATAGGTAGTTAAGACTTAACTGATAGTTAGGTACATAGTTAATAATACTTATCACATAATGGTAAAATAGCACAATGCAGAAGGTATGCAGTAATAATCTTAGGATATTAAGCTTTATGCCTAATTTCAGGATATTTTCTGTCTATATGTGGAGTTGTACTAAATTCTTACGAGCTTTCTCCTTGGCCCGCCTAACCATTCGATGAGAATCAGTACCCTCGCAACACATCGCCTCGTCCTCACAACCGTCGCCGTCCTCCACCAACGGCGACGGCGAGCACCGTCCGGCCTTTTCATCGCCACCGCACCGATGTTTACCTATCTCCTTCTCATTAAAAGAAGCAGTAGGTAAAAGCGCGGTAGGCTCGTTGCTTACCTTATTAATTTTAATTAGGTGACGCCTATTTCGCCGCAAAATTCTACCTGATTTATCGGTGAGAAAATAAGACCGTGGTTGGTGCGCCCTCGATTGCACCCTCATGGTCCGTCTCCCTGAGTTATCCGCTACAATGACGTCATCACCGGGGTGCAGTTCCGGTAACAGTCGCGCGCGCATGTCGTAATGTTTTTTACTACTATTACGATTATCTACGATTTTCGTAAAGTCATTAAAATTGTACCCTTGAGGTCGTAATTTTTCAATGGAAGTAGGAAGTCGTCGTCCCATTAGTAACTGGGCTGGTGAACCTAAACCTTCTCTTGGCGTGGCCCTAAAATTTAATAATCCTAAGTCGAAATCTGTACCTGAAGATTCACATTTCTTCAATATGCTTTTTACTGTCCTAACGGCCCTTTCGCTGAGTCCATTTGATTGAGCATAATTTGGGGAACTAGTATTATGCGAAAAACCCCAAGTCTTGATGAAGTTTGAAAATTCTTTAAAAGCAAAAGCTGGACCATTGTCGGTGACTAATTCCGTGGGAATTCCATAACGAGAGAATTGTTCTTTCATTGCAACTATGACCGAAGTGGAGGTTATATTATTTAACTTACTAACCTCGATGAAATTTGAAAAGTAATCTACCCGTATTAGATAATATTTTTTTCCGTATTCAAATATATCTGAGCCTACTTTGATCCACGGCATGTCCGGCACCTCGTGCACTATCATTGGTTCGCGCTGCGGCCGCGCAGCGTGCTCGGCGCACACGCGGCAGGCGCGCACGGGCCGCTCCACGTCCCGAGACATCCCGCACCAAAACATTACGTCCCGCGCGTGTCTCTTGCTGCGCTCGATGCCATGGTGCCCTTCATGTACTCGTCCTATCATTTCATTTCTAAGCGCCTTTGGAATATAAACAAGATTGTCTTTAAATATTACACCGTCTATATATTCTAACGTTTCTTTGTGTGCCCAATGGCAGCGAACTAATGGGTCCACGTCGTATTTATTTATTGGCCACCCACTTGATATATATTTTAGAAAAACTTGACATTCTGCGTCGGACGCTGTCGCTTGTCTTATGGACTGAAGCCTGTCTTTGCTAAAACGAACGTTTTCTATAACAAAACAGGACTGTTCCTCCAGTTCTGTAGAAACTTTGTCATGCAGGTGTTCAGGTAACGCCGCTCGTGACAATGCATCAGCTATAAACATATATTTACCGGGCTTGTAAACCACTTTGATGCTGTAACCCTGCACGCGGAGCATCATCCTCTGTAGCCGGGCAGGGACCGAGTCCAATGATTTTTTAAACAGGGCTTCCAGTGGTTTGTGGTCGGTCTCCACAGTTATATCGTCTCTACCGTATACATATTGATGGAAACGTTCCAGTGCAAATACTATCGCGAGCATTTCTTTTTCAATTTGAGCGTACCTGGTCTGCGTGTCGGTAAGTGTCGAGGAGGCGAACTCAACCGGGCGGCCGTCCTGCAGCAGCACCGCGCCTAGCGCCGTCGTGCTTGCGTCCACAGATACCAGCACCGGCCGCGTACTGCTATACAGCGCCAGCATGGGTGCGTCGCACAACGCCGCCTTCAGTTGTGCCACGACATTGTCATGACCTTAAAGGTGCCACTATTTCAGAATAGCGAGGAATGAATTTTGATAGATAATTCACCATGCCTATAAACCGTTCTAAGCTTTTCCTGTCCGTGGGGTTCGGCATATCTATTATTGCTTTTACTTTATTTGTATCAACATGCATACCTCTACCACTAAAGGTATGCCCTAGGTATGTAACCTCTTTGACCCCGAATTGACACTTTTCCCGATTGAATCGGATACCTACTTCACAAGACCTCTCCAGTAGCCGTTTTAGTCTAGCATCGTGTTCCTCTATAGACTTTCCCCAAACGATAACTTCATCAACAAAAGAGTCGATCCCATCCAGGTCTTCGAGTACCTGACGGACCTTAGCATGGAAAACTTCAGCTGCTGACCGTATGCCGTAAGGCAGCCTTAAAAATTGGTACCTGCCATAGGGCGTTCCGAATGTGCAAAGATCTGCGCTTTCATCATCAATTTGCACCATCCAGTAACCAGACCTAGCATCAAGTTTACTGAAAAACTGAGCACCCTGAAGTTTAGTGGCAATTTCAGTTAAAGTTGGTAACGGATAATGTGCACGTTTTATGGCTTTGTTAAGAGGTCGCGGATCCAGGCAAACGCGTAGATCCCCATTTTTTTTGCAGCCAGCACAATAGCATTAACCCAGGGAGTAGGGTGGTAGACCTTCCTAATTACACCAAACTCAGTCATGTTATTTAATGCTGCTAGTAACTTATCTCTTACACCCATAGGTATTTTACGAACTGGACATACTGACGGACTTACATTATTTTCTAAAATAATTTTATATGTTCCTGGTAGTTTTCCTAAACCTTTAAATAAATCTGAATAATCGTCAACGATAATGGACATTATTCGTTGTATGATGCCTAATTGCTCACATGCAAATTTACCTAAAATATTTTGGCAGTCGTTTATAGTTATAACAAAAGTAATGGAATAAACGACATTCTTATACAGCCATGGAATTATGCAGGTTCCAGTTATTGGTATGTAGTTACCACAAAATGATTGTGCTTTAATAGTGCTAGGTACGATATCGTGCGTACTATATCCCAGTTCTTTGAATTTTTTTATAGAAAGCACATTTAAATCTGACCCTGTATCTAATTTAAAATTTACCTTTATTCCATTACGAGTACTATAGAGATAGAATACAATGACTCATACCACTTACTGCGATTAGCGTACGACGACGTTTCGTCGACTGTTGAAACAAAAAATAAACCGTCATTTTCTTCCTCACACAAATCATAAACCATCTTAGTGTTCCTAAATGAGCACATTTTCTTATAATGACCGCGGTTGTTACACAAAAAACATTTTGCATATTTAGCGGGGCACTGAATACCACTATTACAACGTAGATTTCCGCAGGCGACACAACATTTTTCCCGATTTAGTTGTTCACGCATATCCGCTCGTTGTGTGGCCGCTCCGGCGCGCCCGCGCCACCGTACGCCGCCGCCGCCGCGACGCCGCGCTGGGCCCGCGTCGCCTCCGCGCACCACATCCACAGCAGCCGATGTCCCTTCACCGCCGCTACTGCCTTTTGATGCTTCGATCTGACGATTCTCCTCGTTCGACATTTCGTTGGCTTGACATATTTTGACGGTTTTGGCCAAGGTCAAATCATCAGTAAGTAATAACCTATCACGTACGGAACATTCCAGCACTCCACACACTATGCGGTCCCTAATCAAGCCATCTTCTAAGTGTTCGAATTCGCAATGTTGGCTCAGTAGTCTTAGCGCTGTGACGTAATCATCGACACTTTCACCCGGTTCTTGATTTCTGGAGAAAAACTTAAACCTCGCCATAGTAGTGTTCTGCTTCGTTATAAAGAGCTCGTCAAATTTTTTTATCAATAAATTTATATCATCTCGGTCTTCGTCCTTGGTAAACTTAAAGGTCGAGTAAATGTCATAACCTTCGGCGCCGATTAAATTAATGAGTAAACTTGCTTGAACATGTTTAGGTTCTTTATGTACTCCAGAAGCCTTCAAAAATATCACAAACTGTTTGTGCCATTTGCACCATGAGTCAGACCTGTTTGCCGGTCCACCTTCTAGGATAAGTTCAGCTGGTGATCTTGCATGTTCCATGGTATCGGTTTGAAGTAATAAAAACAAGTTATTATAACACTTTAAAAGATTACGACTATTCGACGTATCGCAATATTACAATTAAATTGTAACACGCACCGCTGTCACCATGTAGTGGAACAACCGCTCGCTGGTTCAAGACTGATTTATTTCGTTACACCCTCGCATACATATATGACACATATAGGGTTAAATTTTTAAACTAAAATACTGACTATAAGTATTTTAGTTTTTCCATTTAATAAAGTGTCACTTGGAATTGGTCAGCCTTATAAAATCTTGTTAAAATGATTTCGTTACAATTTGTAATAAGGGGTTTTGACTCCTCTGTTTTTGATTACACACACACTACATACTCTTCAAGAATGACAGTGGTATACGATGCAGCGTTTATAAGTTTTCTATCAACGATAACTAGCTCTGTGCGAGCATTTAAACTTATATCTCTCCAGAAAAAAACTGAATCACTTCCAAGCTTACCCTTTCAGATATGTCACACTGTGCATACCGTTCTCCCGGTCGACGTTATACCCTTTTGCCACCATCGGCGCCATTTATACACGTACGGGACTTACCAGAAAAGAGTGTTGACCCCATTGTCCCAAAACCCACTCACGGTGTTCACGAGCGAAATGTAATCTTAATGCCTTATAAGCTGTGATGAGTTTGGTAGCTGTGCAACTATGGTCTATATAAAACTGGTCTTCAGATACCTTTTGTGGTCATATTATACTGTCAACATCCTAACATTCTGTATAAGTGCTCTGCCAATTGAGCTATCGTGGCACAAGTCTGGACAGTGAAAATCCCAACTACATCTTTTCCATGTCGTTACGAAAGTTATAAACAACTCCTAGTGACTTATAAACTTCTAGTATATAGAAACAATAACATATTTAGCTACCCACTAAAGAAATAACTGAGAAAAATTATCATTGTTCGAAAGGGATAGATGTTAGTCATATTCAACGTACTCATAAGTTTTCCAGGTAATCATTCTTAATTCGATCGTATCGTATTGCTTAATTCTCTTCTTTAACATTCAAATTGATAAATTGATATTAACTCAAGTTTATTCCAAATAAAAACTGCATGGATCATGGATGCAATCTAAATTTAAAAACAAAAATCTTGACACAAGAGCGACCAGAACTACACGATGTCTCTGAAAATTGGTTAGGATGTCATGAATTTTCCTGTGGCATTTGATTCCCGAAATAAAACACTGATTAAGGACAACACCGTTTGAACTAGGAGCCGAAACATCAACTACGACTCTAATTTACTCCCCGCTCCCCCTCAAACACCACATGGTGAGGAATGAAGAAGTGTACCTCCCTTGTTCAGTCACGGTCAAAAACAGACATATGACCCAAAGCATGCATGAACTCCAAATATTTCGTGTCGGAAGACAGGATCGCGTTCATACGCCTCTTTATGGAAGTTAACCGATTTTCGGCTAGCATGCTGGAGTGGCTGATGGCAAGTTGGTTCGGCAAGAAGGGAAGTAAAGTAAAGAATTGACCAGTCGAAAATCGACCGGTGTTTTTTACAAAAAGGTCTCACACTCGTCATCAGCCGGACTAGACCTAGTTGCAAGCGGCTCTTATTCTTCTCAAAAGAGCTGAACTACATCAGCAAGGCACATAATAAGGTGCAACTAACCAAACGGCCTGAAAAAGCTTAGCCGGTCCGTAGTTGCATTGACCCAGAAAATCAGCACCGAGAAATAGATCCACTGAACTGGTAAGATGATAATCGGGATCAGCTAACGCCAGACCCGTTGTCATCTTATTATTTTCCAGCATAAACAAATATTGGGGATGATCACCCAAGATATCATCCATCTAATAAGAGAATTATGGAGGGGAGAAATAACAACAGAAACATGACCTTTAAACCTCGAGACCTTAAGGTCATCAATGCTTTGAATAGAATCCGCAGCTTTTGTTGTAGCTTAAGAATTCTTACTAAAGAGGTCGATTCAAAGCAACCCTGAGAGTAGTGCTCGTACCAACACAAAGTCGGCACAAGACGAGTAGGCTTGAACCTGTGCAGCGGGAAGCACATCAAGGGTGCTAACTTAGTATGCTTGGTAGGTTTGGTAATAGGTCACCCTTCACTTTCGTTCATGGACCAATGCCTTCAAAACTGCAGGCCTCAAAACCAAAAGATAGTTCGGCCTACGACAGTAGAAGCAGCTTGGCTTAGGTGATGTTTGCCTGGCCTCTAACCCAATGACCTTCGAAATTAATATGTGAGGTGCGGGGGCTCTTCGGGGCAGTTGCCGTGGTGCTTGTCATGCTCACAGATATGAAGGTGCTTTGCGTGAAGGTGGCTGAAGGAGAGCAGTGAGGAGGGGAACAGAAGGAAGGCTCACAGTCCTCGTCCTCGAGAAATTTCTATATATCGTAGAAGGTAGGGAGAATGGTAGCCGATTCACCGCCACAAACAAATTCAAAACGGCTCCATAGTTCTGGTATGATTCGGTAGAGGGCGAAATGGCCAAGTAAAAAGGACAAATCCTTATCTACATGTAGCCCTAATCCCTTAAGTCCAGTGAATGCCAACAACATAGGGTTAAGCCAAGTCTGAAACAGTAGGCAACTGCAATAAGGCGCTGACATATGTATAACCAGTTTGCCTAATATTTACATAACGTCTGTATGTAAATATTAGGCAAGGCCGTATGAGCGGCTTTATGTCTGGAATCATCCTGACATAAAGCCGCTCATACGGCTCTCTAGCGGTTGATCCCAGCAAATAGGAGAACTTTTTAACTTAGGGGCAAGCATCAGCCCGACGAATCAGTGCTACCCTGACCACAATTTGTTCAGAAAGTTTCAGTCTGGTCCGAATCTACTATAAACTTGGCCACATCTTCCTCCTGCAAGCCTACAATGGCTTGCTCATATGCATCACGAATGGCGTTAATTCTCTCATCAAGCGGCTCATACCTATGATTTAGGTCATCACTTCTGTCCTGCCTTGTATTCAAAGCAGCAACCGTTGCTAACCAACGCAAGCTTCCAGCCAAAACAGTTTGAGGTGTGATAATTTTATACATATAAACAAAGAAATAATTTTAATCTTCAACTAAACTAAACTAATCACGCTCTGCTACCAAAAACTGTTTTGTCTTGATGACGGGTAAAGTGAAACCTAACTTGGATTAAAACCTTAAGAGGAATGACTATTACTTACCTCAAATATGTTACTTTGTTGCACCTACATGGACCACATCTATCTGTTCTTATGTCTCTAAGGGGACCTAAGGGATCTCTAAATTACAGCTAATGAGTATCAGAGAAGCTTCAAAACAGGAACAGGGTCTACGAACTTCTTTAGCTAGTGTTGTCAGCAAACGATATTTTCATTTTGTAGTGCGTTGCAAATAGAAACGGGTAGGATGAAACACTATTTATACATCAATCTTACAACTACACAAAATCCTCATAGAATTAAGAAATACAAATACAATATAAATATATATACATAAAAATAATCTTTCTTCGTTTATTAATATTTTTACACGAATAATCAGCTGAATAGCCAACAGACATTGCTGGTGGCGTACACTGCTTTAAGGCGTGCGAGAATAGCTGTTGTTATCTCTTTTAATAAGACGTAAAAATAGCATCAGAATAATACATATGATAAATCAAGATCATGTTTATCCTAAATCCTTATCCATCTATTATCATTAACTACCTACAACAAAATAAACACAGATTCTCGTTCATAGACATGCTGACGCAATTTTTGTTGTTTAGAGTTGACGAGATAAAATAAAAATTCTCATCGATGGAAGCTTTTTTGTTTTGAAAGGTAATTTGAAAATTTGTCTCAAATAAGCTTTTTGTCTCAAATCTGAACTGGTAGTTATTTCAGATAAGTAGGTAGGTATAAGACAAATATTTTATCGTTCAAGTAGTACAACAGCAGTTAAACCGTCGAACGCGTCAAAGAAAAGCACAGATTGTATAAACATTATGCGTTATATTAATTATTTGTTTGTTCAACACGACATAACGAGCTCCTGGAGCGAATCCATATAGCAATTATTCAGATGATACTTTAAGAGCAGCCCTTGAAGCGATAAGCACCACCAGATTAACTCTAAGAGAAGCTGAAGAAAGATTTAAAATACCTCCTACAACTTTAAATAGAAAACGTCGTGGACTACAACTGTAGAAAGTCGGCCGTCCTAAAGTATTTAACGAAGCTCTGGAAGAAGTTTTTGTCCAGTTAATTGCTACAGCAGCTGCTTGGGGCTACCCATTAACAAGTGTAGACCTGTCTTTAATCGTAAAATCATATTTCGACAGACTAGGCCTTGTTGAACCACGTTTAAAAGGAAACTTACCGGGATGATACTGGTTATAAGGCCTTCTTCAACGCCGTAAAAACACTTTGTTTCTGAGGCTTTTAAAAAATATTAAACGGCAAAGAGTCGGGGATAAAGAAGATACTTTGAAATCATATTTCCAAGAATTGAAAACTTGCATTAGAGGGTGTCGAACCTGCCGTAATAATAAATTTCGACGAAACTAATATGACTGACGATCCCGGCTGTTAGAAAGTGTATCGCCGGGGTACCAAACATGCCCATAAAATTTTAGATTCGTCAAAGTCTCTGTAATGTTCGTTGGAACAGCGTCGGGTGTTATTTTGCCACCACGTGTGGTGTATAAAGCGGAACATTTATATAGCACTTGGGTTGAAAGAGAACCTCTGAATACAGTTTACAATCGATCAAGAAGTGGGTGGTTTGACACCACCATTTTTGAGGACTGCTTTTTACAGATCATAACTCCCTACGCTGAATTTCTAGATAGTGTCAGTAGGGCCTGAAATTTTGTAACATTATGTTACTTTAAAGACTGAATAATACGTATAAATAGAAGTTATAACAGTTACCTAAATAAATAACATGTAATGTGAAATGCAAAATGAGTATTATTTCCGACCAAATCTAAAGCCCAATCATTTGGCTGTCTGTTTTCGAACTGATATTTTTCTAGGTTGCGTGGTGAATTGTTGATAAATTTTGTATTTTAAGTATAGCTATGGTCATAAGCTGTAAACAAACACGAAAAAAAATAATAGTTATCGGTTTGGTTTTTGAGATATAAGAGAAATAAAATAAAAATTGTGTATTTTTTGTGTTTCTTTATTTTTCTTGCCTTTTTTACCAAACTAAATTCACTATTTACCATCTGAAACTTATCTCACTAGTTAGAAAATTTTCTAAGCTTTTTGGATTTGTAATCAGATTTATTATACTCTTCGTAGATTACGAGAAATCTTGAAAAATCTGAACCAAGGCGCGCGGCACGCGTACGGCCCGGAATCGCGCTAAATCACGTCGACGCTTGAGGGGATAAACACTACTCGGGTGAATCGGGTAGTACTGACAGTGGGATAGCTAATTCATTTTTGTACAGTATGGAAGGAGGCAGCACAAAACTCTTCTCCCGTAGCGTAGTGTAAGTTTTTGAACACGGGCTTAGGATGCGTTCAAGAAGCTTATATATTGGGGGTGCGTTTAATATCCATGTTTTTCTTATGTAAAATGTTAGCAAAATTTGCCATCGTATGTAACTTCTTTCAGTATTGAATCGAACACTTTTCGCGTTTAATTTGCAAATTGGGCTATTTTTGCGCAGTAATTAAACGTTCTTTTTAGTGAGTGTTTTGCTATGCATGTGTTTTGCTTTTGTTTTTTGTGTTTTCTACAAACACAAGTTATATATGTATGTAGTGTCTGAAATATAATTTCTGAAAATACCCGTAATTGCTAATAGAATGTTTAAAAGTGATCGTCTATCGTGCTCAAAGTGCATATTACAAAATTTTGTAAGTATTGCTTGCCTTTTTATTATGTCAAATGAAGCGATATATCAGAAATTCATCCTTGACGTTTCCTTACTTATTTATTAGGTATCTTTCTTTTGAGTGCTATGTTATTTTTACTATATTTAAGCTTGAAACAATTGTTCTGTGTTTTAAAATCCAACGCCACCATGTTTATATCACGTTAAATTATGGCATATTCTAAGACCCCTAATCCCTTTTACCCAGATTCTTATGTCAAACTTATAGTCATAGCCCTTAAGTTCTTCAAGCGTCGTCGAATGACACAACTTAGCATACAATCCGTAGGGTCGCTAAGTACTGATCGGCTTGTCAATAGAGCTGCCACACACCCCCGGTTTGACACGGTGACTAAGGGTTTACGTGGTGCAGATCCATGTTACAAGTTAGACATCAATATCTCTTGGTCAGTTCGTGGGATGACAGCCAACAGAGCGAAAGTCAGTTGATTTACTATGGGTTCTATATATTCAAAGTCAAAACTTCACAGAACTACTGAAAATATTTAAATATTTTTCCCTTTACGTCTTATAGGGATTGAGAAAAAAAAATTTTTTTAATAGTAATTCTGCGTTAATGCAAAAATGTGTTTTACAAAACATTAATAGCAAGTATTTGCAAAAATTCAAGCAAAAAAAGATTCCACACATGTGTTTTAAATCATAACAAACATAATAATTTTTGGACAAATAACAATGCCATCTAATCCCAAAGCAAGTAAAGCTTGTACTATGGAAACCAGAAAACTGTTACAAATACTTATATACTGTTTTTTTGTAAATTCATACACATACATAGAAAATACCCAGACTTAAGACAAACATAAACATTCATCACATAAATGTTGGTCCAGGTGGGGACCATACTCACACCCTGTGGTTCAGTAGGCAGTAGTACTATCAACTGAGCCACTAAAACATTCTAAAATAAAAAAATGTTTTTAAAAATTAAGCTTGCACTTGCAGCTATGTTTGATTTTAAATTTAATGTAAAATACCTAAGTACTTTACTTTTTAATCTCAATAAACAATTCCCTAGGTACTTCTAAAAACTTATATTTTAATACATAAAAAAAACACAAAATTTCTGTGCCTGCACTTTTTGAAAGGTCAGTAGGCAAGTTTGCTGGCAGGGTCGATTTGCTGGCGGTTGAGTGGCCCCAACTCACAACTATAAATTGACCCTACAAATTAGGGTGTTATGGCTGATTTTAAGCCAGTTCTGCTCTTCTCACACTCAAGAGAAAACAATAATAATAATATAAGTAGGCAAAGATGTAATTGGTGTATAACCAATATTAATAAATCACAAACTTGATTTATGTGATTGGTCAATGTGTTAAAAAAGTTATAAAAAAAACTTTAAAAATTGTATGGTTTTTTTAATCAGTATAATTTTTTATCACAAAACTTATCCCTTTTGTTACCTCCAAGTTTAACCAATGATATACCATACTACAATTGTTAATGGTGGTTAGCCTTTAGCCATATAAGGCATAAACAAGAATTGAGAGCATTTTACTAACTACAAATTAGAACAACATTGGTTGCTTCTACAGGAAATTGAGACCGGGGCCTTCAACATGGCATTTGATAAATACTTAATTAGACACACAAAATGCATTGATTTTGTTTGAATGCACTCTTGTTCTTGAGATGAATGACATCTGAACAATCATTTGAAAAAATTTAAATCTACCTTACTTACTACTATGTTAGTTGTAATAATTTAAGTATACATCTAAATTTTGTTTTCTTTTGACATAGTTAGTAGTAAAAGACTTGCTAATCAGACATTTGAGCTAAACATTATCAGTTTGTGCCTTATTTTGAGTACAATTGTCCCTTTTTCCCATGAAAAATATGAGTTTGTCATGTAGGTCTTGTGCCAAAAATAGCATTTTTTATGTAGCTAATTTTGTCAAGAAAAAGAAGAAAAAAGATCACCAATTTGGCAAAACAAATGTACTTAGCATTTGGTATAACAAACATAGCACAGCCAAACAAACTAATGGGTGCCCAATAATGATTGTAAATTTTGACTGGAATCCTTTAGAATTTCAATTTAGAGTGCCAATGATATGGATTGAACCAATAATTTTAATGTGAAAAGTCAGATTTGGTACAAAGAACATATTTGCGTTTATTATATCATATGAAATCATCTAAGCCCTGCATAGTAAGCAAAAAAGACTTGCCAATTCCTTGTTTTCAGACCCAGACTGTGATGAAGTAGGTTAAACAGTCAAAAAGATGTCGGTAAAGTGAGTTTGAAGGATGAATTCAACAGATTAAATTTTTTGATAAATTTAAATCCTAGCTCCACCTAAAAACTTTTTTACTTTTTAACTAAAAAAAAGTTTTTAGGTGGAGCTAGTTGATAAATTTAAATCCTAGCTCCACCTAAAAACTTTTTTACTTTTTAACTAAAAAAAAGTTTTTAGGTGGAGCTAGGATTTAAATTTATCAAAAAATTTAATCTGATGTTACTATATCATATTATTTTTCCTTACTTTACTGAAGAAGAAAATCTGGTATTTTCTAACAATGCTTCTGGCCTCTTTTGTTCTATGTTAGTATTAAGTTTTATTAGTCTTTATCTCATTAAGAAGATTCTATTTAACAAATCTGAAATTTTTCTCTTATTAAACAACTTATACAACTATGACTTATATGTATCATGTCCCAGTGTAAACAATTTTTTGTGTGAGAGTAAGGAAGTTAGAAACCTCAACCACCTTTTATTTTGCTGCTCAGTTATCTTTATATAACACATTATCTAAACAAACTACTCAATACTGATTTTATTAAAATCAACTTAGCACCACCACCTACTATACCATGGTGCAATATGACCATGCTGGAAAACTTCATAACACAGCGAGAGGTCCGGCGGGCGTAGCTTCCTCTGGACATTCATAAGTCAAGTTGGCCAGATGGTACACCTGCAATGGTGCTTAAACAGTGTTCTGCACTAGCCATTGAGAGTCAGGGAGAGGCATCGGCATGTAGCCTGGACATAGCAAATGCGTTTAAATGCTGTAACTGTGGATGGGAAAACCTGGTTCGACTGAACCTACGAAGTCACAAGTCTTAGCGCATTCACCGCTAAAAAAACTCTATTCACGGAGGTCCTACAATTCCAGAACATCCATACATCTCCCGGGATGGTCAGTTCCAACATAATTTCCAATACAAGGTGAAGCTAGCGTTAAAAAAACTTGGTTTACTCAACAGACCGAAGCAGTAATTCACGTTGCGGCAAAGGTTGTTGCTTTACAAGTTGTTGCCATCTCTAGGTGAGTGCACCCAGATACCAACTTGGCCCTTTTGACTCGGTTTAACAGGCTGCGAGAATCGTTGACGATCCCAAACTCACTAGCCATTTTTTGCAACTCTTAAACACATCTTGCAAGTGGTTGTTGCAAGAAATAGTGGAATCGACAGAGACCCTTATATTGCTTGTTGGATACTCTCCCGTGTTTGTGGGACACGATTTACGATTTATCACGCAATAGTTTACGTCTGTCGGCAATCACATTACGACTGACTAAACGCGAATCAAGAAAGCCCTTAGCTCGGCGTTTGAGGTGCGGTGAACCCGGAATCGATTCTGTTCTAGTATAATAGAAGAGAAAAGAATTGAAATCGGTAGGTATGTGGCCTTACTAAGTCTGCGGAGAGACTTTGCTTCCTCTGTGAGTTCTACCACGTGTACAGTGGAATGTGTTCTGAGGAATTATTTGAAATGTTTCCCACGGCTACTTTCTACCATCGCACCACTCGCCATCGGCAGGGAATTCATTGTCTCACTTTAGAGCCTAAATGTTCGCGTGCAGTGCGGTTTTCAGAGACCGCCAATTTGGATGCCAAGGTTTTCTCTCAGGACTACAGGGGTTTTTCAAGAAAGAAGTTATTGGATTTTAGAAGGATCGGCAGCGTGCGAGTTATGCCGTAGGTGTTGTAAGCGTTCATAGTCTGCGGTGACCGCTTACCATCAGGCGGACCGTAAGCTTTTTTGCCACCTTGGATGTATATAAAAAAAAACTTTTCTTCTCAATAGAAGCCCATTTTTTTTACCCAATATCTCTACTTCTTCTGTTTCATATGCTGCACAACAATGTGTATGCATTAATGTTTTAAACAAGCTTTAACTAGAGTTGAGTATGCGGTTGGGCGCAGATCTAAATAGTTTCAGTTTTTTTTTGTATACCACTACGGTGGCAAACAAGCTTACAGTCCGCCTGGTGGTAAGCGGTTACCGTAGCCTATGGACGCTTGCAACACCCGGGGTATCACTCGCGCGTTGCCGACCCTTCAGAAATCTAATAACTTCTTTCTTGAAGAACTCCATACTGTAGTCCTTGGAGAAAACCTTGGCAGGTAGCTCTTTCCACAACTTAAGCTTTCGCGGGAGGTAGTTTCTCTGAAACCGCACTGTACGCGATCATTTAAGTTCCAAAGTGTGAGAATGAATTCCCTGCCCATGGCGAGCGGTGCGATGGTAGAAAGTAGCCGTGGGCATCATTTCGAACAATTCTTCAGAACACAACCCATTGTACAAGCGGTAGAACACACACAAAGAGGTAAAGTCTCTCCTCAGACTTAAGGGCTCCATACCGCAAGTGAGTTTGGAATCGTCGACAATTCTCACAGCCCGTCGTTGAACCAAGTCAAAAGGGCCAAGCTGGAATCCGGGTGCACCCGCCAAGAGATGGCAGCAGTACTCCATATGGGGCCGAATTTGCGACTTGTTAAGTAACAACCTTTGCCCCGACGTGAAGTACTGCCTAAAGTACGCCAGCTTCACCTTATCTTGTAAATGATCTCGGAACTGAACATCGCTGGAGATGTCGGCACTAAAGTTCCCAATGCTCTTGGAGATGGAGAGGGGAGTGTTCTAGAATTGCGGGACTATAGTGAATGGGGTTTTCTTAGCGATGAACGCGCACACTTGTGTCTTTGTAGGGTTGAATCGGACCAAGTTTAGTCCAGTACTGTCATCTGCATAGCAATGTATGTTGTTGATGTCCAACATGACATTGATATGCAGTAGAAACAGCGTAGGAGACAGCCCAGAGCCTTGCGGGACACCAGCATTAATTTCCATGCTATCAGAGCAACTACCGTCAACTACGGTTCGTATGCGTCTACCGAATAAAAAGCTAGCCACCCATTTACACAAACCCTCGGCCACTCCGTAAGGGACAACTTCGATGGAAGACCCCGGTGCCAGACCCGATCGAACGCTTTTGCTATGTCCAGGCTACATGCCAATGTCTCCCCCTGCCTCTCAATGGCTAGTGCCCATCGGTGTGTGAGATAAACTAGAAGGTCACCAATCGAGCGACCGTGGAGAAAGCTATATTGACGGTCACTGACGGTCGTGTACTTCGAGGTATCTTAGAAGCTGTGTGTTGATCACACGCTCCATCACCTTGGAGAGGAGAGAGGTAATAGCGATAGTCCTGTAATTCGATGGATCTGATCAATCGCCCTTTTTGGGCAGCGGGTGCAAATTCGCAGTCTTCCATGAAGACGGTAATTGCCTAGTGAGGTAGGAAAGCGTGAAGAGGCGCGTGAGCACAGGACATAACTCAGAAGCACACTGCTTAAGCAGCACTGCTGTTATACCGTCTGGCCCACTCGACTTATGAACGCCTAGAGAAAGCAACGCCCGTCAGACCTCCCGCTGTGTTATGGAGATTTCCGGCATGGTCTTACCGCACCACGATAGGTGGTACAGCGCCTTCATCGTTCATGTTCCAGTTCGAGGCAAAGAGACTGCCTAGTAGATCGGCTTTCTCTTTAGCACTATGGGCCAAGTCACCATCGGTCTTTCGCAGTGGTGGTAACGACGATTGGCAAAAGTTCCCATCGGCAGCTTTGGCAAGCGACCAGAAAGCACGACTCCCAGAAGGATAGCTCACAAGTCGCCCACCTGATACTTTGCTCTGGCAGTTGCTTTCTTACTGAACCTCGAGGCAGCATTTAATTTGCGTTTTAACTCAGAAATATTCGGATCCTTATTATTACGAGCCGTGGTCCAAGCCTTATATGCAGTTTGCTTAAGAATTTTAGCTTCTCTGCAAGACCTATTAAACCACGGTCGTTAGGTTAGGATAGGAATTAGTGCATCTAGACTTGCTCGAAAGTATAACCATTTTAAACCACAAAGTGGTGGAAAAAAGGTCACTTTTGCTAAAGGTTAGAATCCAAAATACTTGTAAGAGAGAACCCTACTTCTAATACTGATTTTAAGCCAAATCACTTTTCAAAGAAAGGTTTTTCAAACTTG
This sequence comes from Apoda limacodes, assembly GCA_946406115.1. Classification (NCBI taxonomy): domain Eukaryota; kingdom Metazoa; phylum Arthropoda; class Insecta; order Lepidoptera; family Limacodidae; genus Apoda; species Apoda limacodes. The sequence continues at coordinate 18,142,908 of OX291553.1, forward strand.
AAAAATGAAAGGTTGATCCCTAAGAAAATCGATTTTTGTGCTAAAGAGAGTACACACAAAAATTCGAAATCTTGTATGCAATCTGTCACTCAACACATCAACTTCTTTGATAAATGCGAGTGGGATGCATGGCTTAAACGGTAAAAATCTTTTCGAAATCGTACGAAGTCGATTCGGTTCTCTTTAAAGAAAATGATATAAAAAAATACGAAAACATAAAAAAAGGAAGGAAAAAACAAAAGTCGTTCTCTTAGATTGCATTCTATTGAGTATGCTGTTTATTTTTTGTTTTTATTTTTTGTTAGCTTTTTAAGTTTTTGTTTTTTTAGTTTTTTTCAAGACAAACGAGAAAAAAGAAATTAAAATACAAATCAATGGGATCACAAGAAAACAGTGGTAAATGGGCCTGATGAAGATGAATGAAAATTTTGTTAACGTTTTTTTGCGTTTGGCTTTTTGAGTTTTGAGTATGGTCTTCATGGCTTTTGGTCGGTGGATCCTTATGCAAGTAAAGAATATCTATCATTATTCATATTCATTTATTTTGCTCAAAACGTGGTACAGTAAGGTCTGAATATAAATTATGGCACAATTCACATTTTACTGAGATCTCAGCATGCAAAATTGTTTGATCATATTTAAAATTACAACGTTAGATGTTTTATTTGTATTGTCTTAAAAAAGTAACTGTTGAGTAACTTGCGGGCGCTTTTCGATAGAAATCAACATTGTTATAAAAGGTTAAAAAGATTTATTTTTTCAAGTTTATTTCTAGAAACCAACTTGACTAAAACATTTCAATTTCGATATCAGATTTCGTCAGTTTGCTTCTTTGCAATTTAGTAGATATAATTTAATTTAATTTAATATTTACTTTTAAAAAAACATGATCTTGGGGCTAAATACTCTTGATGAGAAGATAGACTAGATGTGGTGTGGGAAGGGATTATTTGATTAAGCTTAGCTAAAACCACACGTCAAAACATGCAGTATGGCGAAAAGGGGGTGCGATACCACGGAGTCGTTCAAAACCATGATCACTATATAGCAAACTCAGTTTAAAAAATTTGCATTTAACAAAATCACAGGCGTTGTTTTTTCTGAGGAAACTTTAAACACAAATAACCCCAATACAATAAGGAGTTAGCGGCTGGTCTTTTTTGTGACGATACTTCACGTTGAATTTCTTAAACTTAAACATAATCGAGAAAAAATTATATTGCTTTTAACGTCTTCCCCTAACTCTATAATTTACTCTTAGTGTTTAAATTTTTAAATTGTTTTGAAGCTTTATTTTATTCTGTCTTAAATGCTTAATTGAAGACATAAGACACAAGTTTATTTGTGTACTCACAAGAAATTATGGTTTTCGTATTTTCTAAGGATCTCAAATAAAAGTATTTAAGAACTATGTGGAATATCCATGCGGCAGTTTTACTCTGAATTATTGTGTGTATTGTTGCCCGCGGTTTCACCCGCCCTAAATTCGGTTATCGGTGTAGGATTTCAATATCAATAGAGAAAATATTAATTTAATATTATAGAAAAAAACCAATTCTGTCTTGATGATTTCAAGTAGCCTATGTCCTTTCCCGGTACTCAAACTATCTCCATGCCAAATTTGCCCGCGGTTCCAAATTCGATTATCGGTGTAGGATTTCAACAGGGTCTCCACAATGAAAAAAAACCGACTTACGCTTGACGTTATCAATCAGCTTTTGTCCTTTCTCGGGACTCAAACTATCTCCATGGCGATTTTTATATTATTTGGTACAGCAGTTTAAGCGTAACAGACAGACAGACGGAGGGACAGACAGACAGCGTTACTTTCGCATTTATAATATTAGTATGGATAGTGGACCCGACAGACGTTATGCTGCCCTGAAAAGCAGCGCCACATTTAATATGATATTTTAAATTTACTTTTTTCAATTTTGCGATTCCATAATTACTTCTAACGAATCTACGGTAGATTCATAATTTTTGGATATCTCACTGTTTACTATGATATCAATGTCTAAATTATTTAATTCTTTATTTTCTTCCAAATCTTCTATGGTGGAAGTATTGACGGGATGCCTTTCTTTAATCCGTTTGGTTTTAAGCTGTCCTTTCGATGCGTTTTTTACATTCTATGTAATGTGTTTTTTCTAGGCACAAATTTCACAATGGTTGATGTAGTTGTGGTATATGATAATAATGGAGTCGCATTAAATGCAGCGAATGTTGAAATCAAATTAGTGACATATCGACTGCAGCGCCATCTACCGGGTCCAATTGTGTTATCAAACCATGCAGAGTTTTTTCGCATTTATAATATTAGTATGGATTATTAAGTGTCGCAAGCTTAGGTTCGGTTATAATGTCTGATCTGAAGTTCCTCTCACATTCCTACAATCTATCGCCTTTGAGATGAGACAACTTTACAAATTGTAACCATATTGGTTGCTCCTACCAGAAAATAAATCAAATCTACTTTTGACATAGTACATTCAGCTGCTCTTACGTGTTTGGGACACATTATCATCAAAAAGTACCTATGCGTATAAAACATATTAAAAAGTACCTATGCGTATATAACATATTAAAAAGTACCTATGCGTATAAAACATATTAAAAAGTACCTATGCTTATAAAACATATTAAAAAGTACCTATGCGTATAAAACATATTTTTCGACTTTACAGTTTTACGTTAATTATAAACATAACATTATTAATTATAACTATATAAATCCATACCTAAACAGAAATTTGGATATATATTTTATTTTTAAACCTGACCTTCTAATATGACCTCGTTTTGGTAAGCTCAATCATGGACCGATTGCAGGATTTGTCGACGAAACGCGTAGCGAGGTCGCAGAGACCTTGCCTTTTATACGCAGAGCAGTTTTCCCGGGTTGAAGGATATTTCCGGGATCTGGTAGGCCTTCAACAAGTTTATCTCAAGGACTCGAGGAAGGGTGCATGTTAAATGAAAATTATTATTTCTAGGTCGTTTCTTATTAGGTCATGGTGTCCTGAATACGTTCAATGATAAAAACCACTTGTAAATACATTGTTTGTACCTACGTTGAAATATTCATTACTTATTCTGTGGTCCTTCTGTTACCTCTGTTTGAGGATTTCAATATTTGCTATGTACCTACCTATGTACTTACTGGTTTTTTGCTTCTGGCTTACCGAACACAAACAACGGTGACATCAGACAGACAACACTATATTTCGCAAAAAAATCGAAAGTTTTGCTGTTAAAATAGTATATTACTAAACTAATTAAATGTACCCACTACTTTTGTACGGCACTAGGTTTGTCGTCTTTTGTTTCTAATGATCGGTCAACCATAAGAAAGCCGTTCAAAAATAATTAGTTGTGATTTCCTGGAAAATTTCATATTCATACTCATCTGTACCGCTCAAAAATGACGGCATAGGGCTAAGAGTTATATTTTGATGTAGTAGCAGCCTCCTTAACGTACGAAATACACGCTGTGGGCCATTTTGTTCATGGACCTGTAGCCTATAATATGTACATATTATTTCTGTCTAGTAACTTTCTGCCAGTAACCTTATTAAGTTATTAAACAATTATTCTTGGTGCCAGATGTAAATTATAAGATAACCACAATAGTATTATCATGTTTTTATTGGAGGAAAACAGAGGTTGACATTAGTTGCCAACCTACTAATTTAAAAAACCCATTTTCATCTTTAAGGGTTCCGTAGCCAAATGGAAATCAGAACGCTTGTAAATTTGTCACGTCCGTCCATCCATATGTCGCCTTATAATATATATTTTATGAAATAAGAATCAAGAGAATATCACTCTTAGTTTCCCAAACAATTTGAATCAAAGCTCAAAAATAGTGTCAGAATTTTTTTTAAATGTTTTAATTGCCAAATTATTAATATATTAGCAAATCCACTTAATTAAGGTTTGAACTATAACATATATTTTTATTAACGTCAAAAAGTGTACTCAGGACTGTTCAGGACTCAGAAATTAATCAAATTCTTACAAACTTAACTCGCTTGGGTATGTATAACCTTAAACGCATTTATGAGCCCACATGATAGAGTGCTTTTATTTTTTTTTATATTTATTTCTTCGTTCAATGTATGGACTATTTTTTTTTTTCATCTTTTAATTTCATTTTTCATTTCATTACAATCAATGTAAAGACGTATTAATATAACCAAGCGATTTTGTTAATTTTATAGTTCTAAATAAATATTTGAATTTCATACCGACAGAAAACCGAGAAAATTGAGATTTTCAACGTGGCGTCACGTGCTAGCACCTATCGTACGCGGAATCGTGTCTCTTTGTATGCGTCAATAGTGTTATATGTCTTTGTACACTGGTCAAAATGGCACGCTTTGGAGGGTATGTCATAGCCTTAAGGGTCTTCAGAAACTTTCTCTAAAATTTTTAATTTGCGAGTTATTGGCTCCAAAAGTTTTAAAATTTGCCCCCCTCCCTCTAACTTTTGAACCGCGCGATCTTAAATTATGGAAAAATTCACGATGCCTTATACCTGAATACTACTAATAAAACGCTTTATAAGTTGTCCGCGATAATTCCCTTTCTACGGAACCCCAACTTAATGCGTGTACAACACTCACTCGGCCGGTTTTTTAGGTTTCAGATTAGATAACATTTAACGTGTTGCCGGTTTAAATACTACCCGTTCCTAAAATCAGTTGCATGGTCATGAGCCAAAATGACCATGCCGATAACATTGGCTATCGTGCTGCCCAGCAATAAAAAGGTTTTTGTGCAGTGGACAATGTTGTTGTTGACAGAAAGTGGAGGTAACTTTGGCTTTTGGCTTTTTAATTTAATATTTTAAAGGTTTTTTTTATTTAGTCTGATAGTGTTTTGTGTACACTTACATATCATGAGATCTACACTTTATCATACATTAATTTTTATGTGACAACCAATTTTCTTTAAATGGTGGCCAAAGATAGACCAGTAAATGGAGCCTAGGACACTAGGCAGAAGTAGACACTAGAGCGGCGGCGTTCAAAAGCAGCACCCGATTTTTAATAAATTCGGCTATCCACAGACAATCAAACCCAGGTGTCAAAATATTTATAAAGAATCTCAAACTTTTTTTCCCGAATAGGTTGCACTATGGAAAGTTCTTGGCGTTCGGTAAGTAGCTTCTGAACGCGCCGCTCTGAAAAACAAATGACCTGTCATCTAATAGATGCTAACTTTCAGCACTAAACGCACTCAAAAAACAGGTAGGTAAGTTAATATTTGTAATTACACTACCAATTACGATTACATAAAGTTATGATTATAATCAAAAAATAATTATTACAAGTTACATTGCCTGTTGAAGTTTTTTCTAGGGAATACTTACAGTTCTTAGAGAAGGGGTTGGTAAGGTTTTTAAGGAGTTGTTGTTGGCAACCTGCAAGTAGGTATAATGCCCCTGCGAGCCTTTTTTTCAAGCTACCATAGCTAACATTAACCGCTCATCATCAGGAAGGTCCGAATCCTTATAAAGTTTTATTGAAATTTCGGACTGGCACAACAAAAAGAATGCGCCATGAAATTAATTTAAAAAAAGTGAAAAAGTAAATCGACATTTCAACGCGGCGAATTGGCGGTAAAATTACCTAAACTATTTTTATTATTGTCAATTAAGTTGTCAGTATAATAGTTTTTTAAATAAACATGTAAGTTATTATGTTATTGTTTTAATGTACACGCATGTTTGAGAAAACCACAATACAAGCCTTACTACAACTGAGCATAACCGGACTTTGTGATGTGTGCCTCGACTAAGTTATGCTGCATTAGCGGGCCGTGGCAGTAATGTAGGTACTATATCTGTTAAAAACGGTCAGTTTAAGCAAATATATGCGCTATTAATTAGAAGAGACTAATACAATACACTAGAAACAAAATAAACAAAATTCTTCAAAAATAGCGTATAATTTGTTGTATTTCTGTAAAACCACATTTATAAAATACGTATTTCTGTAGAAGCACACTTTTAAAATACGATTTGTTCACATAGGAAATCAAAAATGACCATTGGCGGCCCTAGTGGGCGCCAAGTCGTCAACTACGGATGTTCCATGTCATTGAGTGTACGTCACATAGGCAATTCAAAAACTGATAAGATTACAACAATATAACCCACTAATCCTTCCTCGTTTTTGGGTTAAAAAGAAATACTTAGTTTACTGATATAACATAATATTTTTGTTTGATCAACCAAATGGTTCGGCACTCATAGATACGTTATCTGAGTATTTGCCATCGCTTTGCCTCGATCTAATTCGTACCAAACTCTAAATAGGTACTCGTTATCGGCTTTTATACGGAAAATATAACCCGAAGGTTGTCGAAATTCAAAGAATGCAGTTTAAAAAAAAACATGATTATACTCCAGTTGGTTTTTTTTTCTGCATGAGGTACTTTTTTCCAAGTGATAGGGATGGGTAGGGCATCCAATCCCGCAGGATTCTTGAAAGCTCGGAATTTGCGGGATCGGTGGCTCTTTTTGGTTTTGATCTCAATTTTTTTTAATTCAATATTAGAAAAGTGAAATGAAATTATGAAATCTTCGGTAGCAAATATTTTTGGAAAAAACATAAAATTTCCAAGGTTTAGTCTGACAACCTGCTTCGAGTTTCTGATCCTAAATTGCTGTCAGCGCAAAAAGCTCTTTTTCGGCTTCTACACAAGTGGGTAGAATAGACCTGAGGGCGTTAACTGTAAATGTTAAATCCTTACCCATCGAGTCTTTTGATTCATTGAGGGTATTTGCTACAACAGAAACAGCGAAGTAGGTAGTCATCAACATCATCATTCTGGTTAACCTTACATGATACGCTAAACTGCGTCCTCTGTAAAAACTTATTTATTTCTATTTGCAGTGTACTTATCGGTAGCAAGATGAAAATATCATTGTCCATCGACAATTTATACTACTTTCTAATCCCGCGAATCCCGCTTCTTAAAGATCTCGGTATACTTAAAGATCAATCGAGATTATTCGCTCGCTCTAGGGGTTCGTCAAAATTCAAAATCTTTTTATTTTAATTTGTTTCTATGAATATTTTCGCATCGTCAAGGGAATTAACTTCAACTAGCTTTACAAACTAATTACAATATTGTTTTATTGCGTGCGTCCAGTAGGTACTCTTAGTAAAATCACAAACGAAACATAGTATTATAGTGAATCAACTAATAAATACATGTTTTGTATTGAAACACTTAATAAACAAGATTTACAATGTAAATAGTTTGCATGTAATTAGTTAAAAATTTTCAATTATTCTGTGACGGGATTTAAAGTAACTCCCGCGAAAAATATATTCATGTATCATTTATCATTACACAGCAGACGTACATATACATATGACAGACATACATATTTACATTTTACAAACATGTAAATAAATAAATAGGTATTCATATACATATTAAAGATATAATAAATTAAACGTATTTATATATACACAAACAGGCATATATCAGTACATATATATTAATTTACAACTACATATAAACTTTTTATAAAATAAAAATATACGTAAATTTACTTAGATAGGTCCTATCTGATGCAATCCTCGTTCGGCCGCCCGATATCGGCAGAGTCCGAACGCGAGCCGGTGCACCACCACGCACATATACATATATGCCCACACACATTCATACATTCACAACATCCTGGTAACAAATGCACATCATTTAAACTACAATCACTTCGGAAACTAGCTTAAGGGGAGAAGAAGTTACAAGAAACTCCCAGATGTTACCGATCAGCCATGCAGGAGCCAAGCCATCAAGTACATTACATCTATCCAAATATGTATATACACCCATACACGTACGTACTCGTGCGCTACACCTCCACATCCAAAACCAGGCAACCAAAGGCGGATTGCACATGGTGCATCCCCTGGTAGCTCGCCACCAACCACTATAAAGTTAACAATAAAGTTATAGGATTACTACTTATCTTTGTCTTTACAGTGTTCCTTTAACTAATAAAACGTAAACTATTTAAGTTTGAAAAGAAAATCTAACATCCATTTTGTAATAATAGTAATACTAGGCCATACAATTTTGACATTCAAATATTCATCTACACGCTGCATACATAATAAGCTTTCTTACATAGCAAATGTTTCATATAAAATTCTCGTCCTAAGTGTAATCTGAGTTTGCGGGGGGAGGGGGGGGGGCGTGCGTTTATATATTATATATCTCCTTAACGGTTTGTCAGGACGCGAAATAATTAAAATTAAAAGAAGTTATAAGCTAAAAAGTGAAAAAAAAATTATAAAAAAATTCTTTTTTGCTATGTAATTTTTTTTTATACATTTTACAAAAAAATTGCCAATCCTGTAGATGATTATGCTAGTTATATTGATGGAAGAAAATGAATTCGAAGATGAACTTCCAACTATGACACAAAATTTTAACTCCTGTCATTCCTCGAACTTTCAAATTTGACGTTGAAGTAGAGATTCTGAGCCACAGCCTGGAACATCGAAGAAAAGTAGATTAGAGTAAAAAATTAGAAAAACAAGAGTAAAAAATAAGTTAAACATTTCGTTTTGACCGGATTCTCATGAGCATTAACGAAAAGTTACAAAGCAAAAAAAATTAGAAAACTTTCTCACTTTTTTGCTTATAACTTCTTAAATTTTTAAATTAGGGCAAAAAGTTATAAATTACATATTTGTAGGCAAAACAATTTGCTACAAATTATGTCTTTACAAATTTTTTGTAAGACGCATAGTTTCCGAGATTTCGCGAAAAAAGTGTTTTCACCCCTTTTTATAAGATGGCGGCCGGATGACAAGGGCGGCGACCCCACAAACTTGAGGTTAAGATTCTATTGACCCCCCACACTTGTCCCAAAAATAAAATTGCAACTTTTCAATGCACTAATTTCATAGTTCTCATAAATATTTGAATTTTATACCGACAAAAAACCGAGAAAATCAAGATTTTCAACGTGCGGTTACGTACTAGGGCCTATCGTACGTGGAACTGTGTGTCTTTATGTTGTCTCATAGTGACTACTACAGTTTGGATGATGCAGCCATTACTGCTCCACCGGGCTTTTGGGGGCGAGACTCTAAAGGAGTCGCAGCCCATATAGTGCGCAACGCTTAAGGGCTTCCCGCGGGGGGAGCCTCGGTTTGGGTTGACGCTCTTAGGGTCGCCCTTCGACCAGCGTGAGCCTTGAACCTGAAGGTGAGTTAGCGCCAGGAGGGGGGCGCATATTTACAAGAATTGCTCGTTTAAATATATAAGATATAACCTGCTTCCCCTACAAAGTTCCATCTCCAATTCTATACCCATACAGGATGATTTTCTAAAAACGCTAAAACGCATTTTTCTCAATTTCCAACCGACTTAGTACGCACTTAATAGATAAACCTACAACAGCTACACATTACCTACTCTAATGTAATGATAGCAAAAATGACATTAACTGACTGAGTGATACAAAGTTTAAAGCGGGCCAGGTCAGTAAGCAGTGCTTTTAACTTGGCCGCAGCAGGCAGGGCGTCGACCTGCAAGCGGAGCGCCCTGCTGCGACCGATCGTTGCATTGTCGCAAAGTCCTGTAGTTTATCTATCTTTTACATTGTAAATTATACTTTTGGTCAAGCTCTCCATTATTCATTTCAATTGAGTTTCAGAAAATAACCTTGTTACAGGAACTTATCGAAATCGCATAATCTTTAAGAGATGTAGGTACATGACATGATGACCGAGCAACGTGGTTATTTTTGTATCATTTATCTTAAAATAAATAAGCAATTAGTGTTGTATATATTCCTTGTTCATTAATCACTTTTCTATGTTATTTATTAAGTTAATGAGTTATTAATATGAGTTGTGTTATAAGAATGTACCGTAGATATCTGTTAAATTCTGGTAAGAAACTACTTCTAACATGCTTAGTGTGAATCTTTACTAAATCCCTCGTCAATGAAATAAATCTATAGAAATGAAGCAGCGCCACAAGCGTAAAGCGTTTGAGAAAATTCCGTAGTAAAATGTATGCAAGTACTTTTACGAGCCTCGAGAGGTAAGATCTACTTGCTGCTACTGGCTTGCTTGATACATTTTCCTCTTTCAAGAATATGGCGTACTCGAGACTGTTAACAATAAGCTCCTAGGACTACGTATACATATTTTTAGGGTTCCGTACCCTAGGGTAATTAGCGGAACCCTGTTACTAAAACTCCGCTGTCCGTCCGTCCGTCCGTCTGTCACCAGGCTGTATCTTATAAACCGTCATAGTTAGACAGTTGAAATTTTCACAGAAGATGTATTTCTGTTGCCGCTTTAACAGCAAACACTAAAAAACAGAATAAAATAAATATATATATATATATAATAAAATAATAAACGTGATTTGTTTGCTCGATATTGATAACGGCAACAGGTAGACGCTTAAAATATTCACAGAATAATTAGTTATAAAGTCACTTTAAAAATAAATAATTAAATTAGAATAAAACAAATATTTAAGGGGGGCTCCCATACAACAAACGTGATTTTTTCGCCGTTTTTATAGATAATGGTACGGAACCCTTCGTGCGTGGGTCTAACTCACATTTGGCCGATTTTTTTTAGTATCAGAGCCTATATTAACAAATTTTCTTAAAAAAATAAAATTAATTTTAGTAAATTTTTATGTATAAGAGTTACATCCGTGCCAAAATTGGAATTACAGACCTCTCTTAATCACTAGGTAGAATAGTGTGGGTCTGTCCGTCCGGTCGTCCGGTGATTTATGACTGGCAATTTTTCCCTAAACTACTAAAATAGTTGGAATTAGTAATATTTTTAATAATCACTCGCTTCTATCGTCGGTGGTGGCCGAGGGGCTTAAATTTCACTTCACGTCCCAAGTGGCGGATTTTCGAACCCCGGGGTGTACCAATGGGTCTTTTCTTAATTTCTCAAGTACACTGATTCACACCACTGGCTTTTCGGTGAAGGAAAACAGCGTGAGGAAACCTGCATACGTCAAGAAAAAAAAAAATGACGTGTGTGAAGTCCACAATCCGCACTGGGCCCGCGTGTGAACTGTTACCCTTGCTTATGAGGGTAGGCCGGGCCCCAGCAGTGAACTGAAATATGTTTTATAATAGAAGTAGTTTTAATAGTAATTTTTAGTTGCACTTGAACTACAAGAAGTAACTAAATTCATATTCTGTTTTTTAAGTGTTACAGGTTTAATATAAAAAAAATATACTATATTTTTCATTAAAATATAAAATTACGACTAAGTCGAAATGAACAAGGCCGCACCTTGTTCAACTCTGTAACTAATCCATTGAAAATGGGTCGAGAGCAATGTGGCTAATGCGTGTATAATAGTGTCAATTTCAAGTTGACCTTTTATTAATTGGATTGACATATATGACTTGTAATTTGTTAATATCTGAATTCTAGTATAAATTTCTGGAGCTATATTATTAGAAAAAGTTTTTAAAAACACCGAAAAAAATTTTCAAATGAATGATTTTAAATTCTTCAACATTATTATTTGCATTTATGATTGTTGTGATGATAACATTTGTTCACCGTTCGTCTTTAATCATTGAAGCCATTCAATGAGTCTTTCTTTAGTTAGTTTTTTAATAATCTACGTTATTATTGGGGTTGGTTCATTACTGACTGAAGACTTGTCGCGTATGGTCGGTCGCGTAACGCCTAATCCCAAGAATAGATACTAAAACATCAAACCACATTTGACAGATAGTGCGTAGAGCTACGCAACCAAAAAGACGCCGGCGAAGATCGGTCAGGTGTGGCCCAGCCCCTTAGATGAACGCGCTGGCGATTTTTATTCCTATAAGAATGCACATAAAACTTTTTTCAAGTGTCTATCTGACTGATGTATTAACGTCGAAACCTACAATTAATCTTCTGGAAGTTCATTAGGAACAGTCTCGAGTACGCCAGACTCTGGAATTTGAGAGAAAAATGTATGCAAGTACTTTTACGGGTCTCGAGAGGTAAGGCCTACTATAGCACGCACGCTAAGCAGGAAGAATTTCGTTCAATGACCCGTCATTATTTGTCTCCGTTGCACGCGCATAATTATTGCCGTTGCGCTCCTCTATGACATAGGTCATCGCATCTGTGCGACTGCGACGGCAAATAATTATGTGCGTGCAACAGAGACAAATAGTGACCGGTCATTGAACGAAATTCTTCATGCTTAGCGTCCGTGCTATAGCAATGACTAGCATACACATTTCTCTTGAATCCCAGAGTCTGGCGTACTCGAGACTGTTCCCAATAAGCCCCTGTTTGTTCTAACTAAATTATATTTTTCTACTACCTACCTAATTATATTTTTTTTATAAGTCCAATACGTTTTCCTTCCTCTTTGTTCTTTAACACTAAACCTATCAAAGTTATGTAATACAATCAAATTTATCTTCAATTTGTGTTTACTATTCTTCAACATTCTTAATGTAATCATCTTATAGCATTGACAATGTTTACCGATCGTACACGTATACTTGTATTCTTATCCAGCTACCTCTAATCTGGCGTTCTTCAGTTTTTCAAATCGAGCTTTCCTTATTGAGACATTTAGTCTCATTGTTTTTATTTTCTTACGTTGTGTTTAGGATTTTAAAGAATTGTAGTAAGCTTTTAATTTTCGATATGGAATGCATTAACTTTTTTTTTTATACCATTAAGGTGGAAAACAAGCTTACGGTCCGCCTGATGGTAAGCGGTTACCGTAGCCTATGAACAAAATAAATAAAATGTATTCTAAATATTTCCAAAGTTGTCACTTTGCGCTAAGTGACGGACAAGTTTTTTGCATTATGTCTACACGAACAGACAGAATTGGCTATAATGGTGAACATTCGACATTTATAAAAATGTTAGCTACATTTGCAGTTTTAATTAAAAGTAAGTAAGAGAATAATATATATTTATATAGTTTTTCACAATTTACTACATAAAAGAGTTCTTAATTATCATGATAATATTCGATAATTTTTTAACTTTTATTTTAAATGCACGTAGTTAGTAACAAATTATACTTATTTCAGTATCAAATCATACACATGTAGAAATCATGTCCTTTTTTTACTCATTTTTTTGCCATAGCTTGGTGATTAAAAACTAATACAACAAAAACTCTTATTTAGACATCAAAGGTAAATTAATAGTCGAATAACATATATTGGTAACTGTCCGTATCTTAAGATTCTACTTTGAAATTCCAGCTTAAATCTAAATTCAATGATCCTAATATGTAAAATTATATTTTTTATTAAATTATCGATGATATTACCGCTTTGAAACTTGGTGTATCGTGGTAAACGGATACGTGACCACCGGGAGACCTCATAGTTTAATGGAATTATCATGAATTGCTGTTCCAGATAGTGACGAATGATAATCAGTGTATACACGAAGTGTTTGTGCATAAACAAGTTATCGATTTGTGGTGTAGTAATTGCGGTACAAAGCAGGCAGGGCATCGACCCTCGTTCCGTATAGCATCAATGCACTCCATACATGCACTCGTGACTGTGTGCTTCCTGTTTGACCCTTTCGGGGATAAAGGAAGATTTACTTATGCCTTAAATGTTTATGTCGGGCCGTGGCTCGGTGGGTAACCGACTCCGACTGCTGAATCAAGAGGTTCGATTCCCGACCAAAATAAACATTGACGTAATGAATATTTGTATTTATGTGAACGGGTCACCTTTTCCTATTAAGCGGCCCTCAACGCGCATATAAATTTATTTTTCCGTGAAATAAATATATTATAGACAGGCAAACAGCTTAACGTAAAAGTGGACAATAACATAATTAAAATTATATCACATTAGATATAAAAATTCTAATACAGTAATTTACTAGCTTTTTTGTAAATTAACATTTTTTGAAATAAATTATGTTCCCGCTACTAGTTAATAAGGAGTTATGAATTAAAAATAGAAAAACGAGAGGTTCGGCCGTTATTTTTTTAAAGCGATGTTTTAATAGATATCTTTAAACAAATATAGTAACTAAGTACTAGTAAAAAATGTAGTAAGCCATTTTTAGAGTTCCATAGCCAAATGGCAAAAACGGAACCCTTGTAGATTCGTCATGTGTGTCTGTCAGTCCGTCCTTCCGTATGTCCAGCCACTTTTTTCCGAAACTATAAGAACTATACTGTTGAAACTTAGTATGTAGATGTATTCTGTGAATTATTAAGATTATCACACAAAAATAGAAAAAAAAACATAAAAATTTTTGGGGTTCCCCATACTTAAAACTGAAACTCAAAACATTTTTTTTTCATCAAACCCATATCTATGGATAGGTCTTCAAAAATGATGTTGAGGTTTTTAATATCATTTTTTTCTAAACTGAATAGTTTGCGGGAGAGACTCTTCCAAAGTGGTAAAATGTGTGTCCCCCCCTCCCTGTAACTTCTAAAATAAGAGAATGATAAAATTAAAAATAATATATGATGTACATTACCATCCAAACTTCCACCGAAAATTGGTTTGAACGAGATCTAGTAAGTAGTTTTTTTTTAATACGTCATAAATCGTAAACAGCAATTTACGTTTTATTTGTTAATATGTCATTGTTAATTTAGTATATCCTAATAATTAAGATTCGACTTTGTTACCTTCGATTTACCTTTGTATGTATGTAAGCTAGAAATTTTCTATGTTAAGCTTAAAGTTCACCATCGCGATTGGATACGTATTTCTTAGATCAAAGGTTTACAGGAGAGCGGCACATTGATTTTATGTTTCAGCGGGGCCTTTGTATATTACATTTCGTCTAATATTTTTTTGCGTATTTATGTTACGCATAACTTATGTAGCTGATTGTAAACTGATTTTGTCATTTTTTACACATTGTAATGGAATGGGTGTAATTCCGAAAGGTTTCATTTAAATTTGGTAAAGTACCAGGCAGGGAAACCAGAGTTAGGTTATAAAATGTTTTTTATTTCAATTATTTGTAGTTACGTACTACCTTCTTACTATTGAATTATGTTAGTAGTGCAAGATAAAAAATGACGTAATTAGTACATCAAGTGCCTACTAAAAATACAAAAAAAATAATTAAAACAATAATAAAACGACTTCCACTGAATTCAATTAAACTAGGTACTTACCTTTTTTTAAAATATTCTTTTGTTTGTATTGTTTTTTTACTATCTATGATGATATATATATGAAAAAAAAACTATGCCTTTATTTTGTCCGCCTTTTTAACCTGAAGCATTAATATATTTTTTTTGTCGAGCGGATTAAATATAGGCACAAAGCAGATTAAGCGGCGTGAACTGTTAGCAGTGTTTCCAGGAAACGAGGGCGCAAAGGGAGGGAGTCCGGGTCATGAATTTCGAACACGGGTGCTCTCAACTCGACCCCAAGTCGGAAGGCGAATGTATGTCGTTGTATGTAGGTTAACATGAGCGCTCGATACCTCGATGTCGACCACCTAACCTAGATCAGGGTGTGCAGAGATCGCTTATGAAATCTGGCGCACTCGCTACATACATCTAATACCTTTAAACGAGCAATTCTTGTTCTGATTTTGAATCTCCGAAACGGCTCCATCGATTTTCATGAAATTTAGTATGTAGGGGTTTTCGGGGTCGATAAATTGATCTAGCTAGGTTTCATTTTTAGAAAACGTCGTTTTATCCGTGTTTATAAGGCAGTGATAAACTGAAAAGTATGACTTCCTGACATCTATTGGCGAGTTGTATTAAGTAACGCTTAAGCTACTTGGCAATAGGTGGCGTTATTAAGCAACACTTAAGCTATTTTACAACAGGTGGCGTTATTAAGCTACGCTCAAACTACTTGACAATAGATGGCGCTGTTTAAAAAAAAACCGGTCCTCCAGGTACTGTATCCTTAATAAACACCTCTCTCCAATATGGCTTACGTCTAGATTCTAAGCCATCTAATGTACATTGAAAGTAAATATTACCAAATATTCTAGAACTGCAATACTAAATTTGTTTTAAAAAAAATATTATGTATCTGAACTTGACGAATGTGGCTGAAGTCTATCTAATAATTAACTACGTCGTGGTTGTCTATATGGAATGAGCACATGCCATGTACCCTGCGTCATGTATTTTAAAGTGTGTTGGCAGTGTAGGTGTCTGGCAAGCCTAGAGGGTAAAAAAATAAGATTTAAAAAATTACTTATTTAAAAAAAAATGTGGTGCCTAATTCTTCACTTGGTGTAATGAATAATTCAAAACATTATTGCTATAAAGGGATTCATAGGCTTTTGATAATATCTCATCCGAACAAGAATTTTTTCATACAAACTGTGATACACTTGATATCATTAACTATAGATCCTCATCCCTGAGGTGTTATTATCATAAAGAGCTATTTTCTATTCACTAAAGCCGCAAAATGCATATATATCCATAAAAGGCCCTCGAAATATTTACAAACACAGTTTTAATCGAAATAAATAAATATGTGTTTATACAAACTTTAACGTATCACAAATATGTTCTAATTACGATGTGGTAATGTTTAATTACCTAGTAAACTCACCTAGTAAACTATCCCAATGGTTCCAACCTAATACCTCTAAGGTGGCAAACAAGCTTGCGGTCTGCCTGATGGTAAGCTGACCGCAGCCTATAGACGCTTGCAACCTGGGGCATCACGCGCGCGTTGCTGACCCTTGAAGATCTTATAACTTTTTTCTTGAAGAACTCTATACTGTAATGCTTATAGAAAACCTTGGCAGGGAGCCCATTCCACAACCTAAGCGTTCGCGGAAAAAAGTTTCTCCGAAAGCCTTTGCACTTACATTCGAATTTCACTAGTTTAACAAGGGGCTTTTACTTGTCAATCGTTATGGACAGATTTCGCCCTTTTACTGTGACCTATTTTAGTTAATTTAGTTCCTGAATATACGCGAGCTGCGATAAAAAGATTTTATTCTATAAACCGGCTTTATCTTAGTATTTATAATGTGGCGAGGTCTTTCATAGACCTGCGTGACTTTCACGTTTGGTGATTTTTTATTCATGATTTTAATATCAATAAAATTAGCCTTCCAATAAGTGATTTATTTTAATGTCAATTTAATAGGTACTTAAAAGATCGGCAAAGAGATTATTGACAGGTTCGTTTCACACAAAGGTATTATTTTTTATTGTAGGATTAGGGTTAAAAGGTCAAACTTAGAAAATGTGAAAGTATGTGAAGATGTTTGGGTGTTTATTAAATATTAAATCACACATAATTGGCTTAACGGATTTGGATGAAATTTGGCACACAAACAAACCATGTTCTGCATTAACACATAAAATATTTTTATCCCAAGAATCTCCACGGGAATACGTTAGTAGGTGGAACCGCAGGGCTCAATTTAATACGTATCAATACACAAAATCAACTCATACTTCTAAATTCGCGTAAGACAATTTTCACCCATTTTTTACTACATAGGGAATTTGTGTGCTTTAAACTCGGTCTCATGGTTTTCCCTGGGAATCTATGAAGCCATTATAATATGAAATTGACCTTTTTAGGGTTCCGTATCCAAAGGGTAAAAAATGGGACCCTATTACTAAGACTCCGCTGTCCGTCCTTCTGTCACCAGGCTGTATCTCATGAACTGTGATAGTTAGACGGTTGAAATTTTTACAGAAGATGATTTTCTGTTGCCGCTATCACAACAAATACTAAAAAACCGAATAAAATAATTACTTAAGGGGGCTCCCATAGAACAAACGTGATTTTTTTTGTCGTTTTTATAGATAATATTACGGAATCCTTCGTGCGCGAATCCGACTCGCATTTGGCCGATTTTTTAAAGATAATGGTACGGAACCCTTCGTGCGCGAGTCCGACTCGCACTTGGCCGATTTTTCTATACCGTACAAACTATAAATAATATGAATCACATTAAGTACAACGCGTGCTCAGGTACCTACTACCTAAGATAAACATAGACCAGGTAGATACCTACTATCATATCTACATGTATATAAGAAAAAATACTGATTGACTAATTCAATGCCATATCAACGCAAAACAACAACCGCTAGGTTTAGAAACTCGAAATTTAGCATGTGGGTTCCTTATGTCACAATGGGCTCCACTAAGAAAGAATTTTGAAACAATCATCAGTTACGGATTAAAATAGGGGTTGGAAGTTTGTATGAAAATCCTTCATTTTTTTAAGCAATATACTGGTTTTGAGGTTGAAAATTAAGATTGACGTAATTCCCCTAGGGAGCAAATTAGGGGATGAAAATTTGTAAGGGAATTCCGATATTTTTCGAAGGTAAAACTACAGTTAAAAGCTTTTTTTAAAACTCGACGCAGACGAAGTCTTGTTAAAATGCTAGTGTATTATAAAATTTATTATTTATTAATCTTATGTCAAGTATCTTGCCTGCTATTCTGGCAAGGGTTCCCGAAATATCTCAGCTTATTCCGAATAACATCCAAGCCGTGTCGCGAGAATCAACTAGTTAACAATAGAACTAAAAGATTTGAAACTTATCAGTCAGATTAGAAATCTTCATGTTTTATTTTTATTTAGTGATTTCGCTACAAAACTGTCCAAATTTCAACAATAGCTTATGAAAAAGTTCTTACAAAACTTTTCAATTGCACTTTTTCTCTTCAGTGGTTTTATTTGTAACTGATCTAGTCTGTCTTAACACGCTCTTACAGTTTTATTAGTTTTTTTACTCTTTTGTTAAACGTTTACAATAAATTTACCGATGGAAAGACCCTCTTTAAAAAATGTATGATACTTTCTGATACTTCGATTTAACTATTTCCAGCCCATACACTTGGAGCTCGTCGGGGGTTTGAATTCAGAAAAATTACAAAAGAAAATTCCAAACGTAGTATAAAAATCCATCTATTAAACTTTATGTGTTTTTCCTTTTAGGAGAAGAAATATGATAAGTGAGCGGTAGGTATTTCTCATATGAACATATTTATATGTATGTATACAAATGTACGTACATATAGGTAAAAAATAGACAATGCTAACTACTTAGATACTTTTAAGTTTATTAATACTTATATAACTATAAATAAGTGTTTTTTTTATCATTTTATGTAAAGCCTTTGTGCTTAAGGAATCTGAAACTGTTTTATTCCTGAAAATTGCCCTTGAAAATTATTTTT
Organism: Apoda limacodes; assembly: GCA_946406115.1. Lineage (NCBI taxonomy): Eukaryota > Metazoa > Arthropoda > Insecta > Lepidoptera > Limacodidae > Apoda > Apoda limacodes. Next base: position 18,162,094 of record OX291553.1, read on the forward strand.
GACCAACTTCTGTTTTAAAGTAAGAGCTGTCATTGTCAATTTAAAACTTGACAATTTAAAAAATAACACTTTAGTCTAAATATTTAAAGTACATCATCCTAATCGTAACCGTCTGTAATGATCCAATTTTATATTTAGCTCTAATCATTTCGCTAAATAAAACATTTAATATCGTACAAAGTTGTTTGCTATAGTCGCAAAACGCATGTCTATGCTAATATAATAAAGATTGTGAGTTTTGTTTGTTTTTTGATTTTTTGTTTGAATGCGCTAATCTCTGGATGGGCTAGACGGATTTCAAAATATCTTTTTGCATTTAATAGCTTTTCAAGGAAGGTTACTGGCTATTAATATTATAAATTATCAAAAAGAAAAAAAAAATTAGAAAGACGATGTGCGCGGGTGAGCAGGGGCTCACGGGGTATGTCAGCAACGGACAGGGCTGAACACTGTCGGTCAGATCAGCTAGTTCTTCCATAAAAAGCCAGTTAATTATTGGATAATAAACTTTTTGTTGAATAAATTAAAATAATTAAATGAAATCAACAATGTCGCTGGTTATTTAATAACTCACTGTCATACTGACTTATAGTATCAAAGGATTTGTGGGAAAAATCTGATTTGGATTCACCTTAAAGAAATTTGTCATTAATTTTTTGTATTTTTTTTTATTTTATGCCATTTTACACATTAACAGGTGTAATATTAAGGTGTTATTGCTCTAAATGGAATACTTGTGTGTTAGAATCGATGTTACATTGAATTAGCCTTCACATTTGCATGTTGTGCAGTAGAATAGGTATGCTAGGAAACGTTTGGTAGCGCCTTTAGTTTACTTCTGTCCCGATACGGACAATTGTGTGCGCCGATTTCAAAACGAAAGTGCCGCGCATCTAGGACGGTGAACGTATTGCTCGACGAGATCTCTTGCAATTTACCAGGCCGCGGCCGTACTTTGTTAGAGAACGCGCCTTGCCCAGATTGCCTTTAAGATATTCATAACTTTGTACAGCTAACAAGTTCTGCTAGTTTCTAATGGCATAGTTTGTATACAAGGCGCGTTGTTTTTGATTATGACAATATTCATTCTTACAAAAAAATATCTTAGTATCTTCTAGATTAAAGTATGTTGTTCATGATTCTGGATGTTGTAGCGCTGATGTGGCAGAGTCAGTCATCGAGCTGTAATACAAGCAGTTTCAATATCATCTAGCTCCTATATGTTAGTTTTCACTTTACTTGTTTTTATATTTTAGTTACCGTCTGGATGGTATACTAACCTTCTGTTTGCAATTAGTTAGAACTTGGGACATTTGTTTATATGCATTTGCAAGTTTTGGGCATCCTTTGGGCATTAAGAGAAAATACATTAATGTCTTAACCTTACCTTATTTTTTACATTTCATTAGATATAAATATTTTTTTAAATACTGGTTCAAATTATATTTTTATGTTAATCTGTTGTAATAAATATAGAACTATTATTAAATCGATACTAATATCAATACTAATATTATAAATGCGAAAGTAACTCTGTCTGTCTGTCTATCCGTTACCTCTTCACGCTTAAACCGCTGTACTGATTAAGATGAAATTTGTCATGGAGATAGTTTGAGTCCCGAAAAAGGACATAGGCTACTTGAAAACGTCAAGTGTGAGTCGGTATATTTTCTATAATTGAGAAGTTGCCGTTGAAATCCTACACCGATAACCGAATTTAGGGCGAAACCGCGGGCAAAAGCTAGTTATAAATAAATTTACGAAAACGGTACATTTTCTAAGCTAATTATGGATTCCAGGAAAATATTGTTACCTAATTAGGGGGTCATCATGGTTGATCCATTAACGATAAGGCAAGGCCAAAACCATGCTTCTGTGAGAAGTAAGGTGAAAAGAAAATTTTATAATTTTTTAATTTTAGCGCATTATTTGAACCTCCAGTATTACTTCCAGGAATTGACACTTCGAACTTCTCCGTAATTCTCGGCTACGTAGTTTTTTTTTTAATTTATATTTTATTTTAAAAACTTGTGATGTTACACAAATCATGAGAACTTTTGCTTACTTTGCATTTCACTTAGTATTTTAATAGAAAGTTCAGTTACATCGTTCACTTTCCGTCTAGGAAAGTGGTAGCTTAACATAACTTCCGCTTTAGATATATATATATTAAAGTACAATTGATTGTATTATATATATATATTATACCTACAGCATTTGTATAGCAATGTAATCATACCAAATTTGTAATAACCTCAACATTTTGTGTTAACTGTATAATAAGTACATTAGTATGTAGGACAAGATCATGTGTTGATTCGGTTAGGTAGGTACATGATACAAGTTATTATATTAGATTTTTTATGAATTGTAGTGCCTTAATTACTTAGACCTTTTTTTATTTACGTGTTTTTATTGAAATAGAAAAAAATACCTAACGTTTGAGCCGTGTCATGTTTACTCCAAGCACGCACCGAGACTGAAGCTTAAGGCAGTGCTTAAGGCTACAGTGACAGAGCTTTGTGTGCTATAACTAACATAATATACGTTTGTATGTCTTATGTAACTGGGTTTCAGCTTTAACAAAAGTAATATGTAAGACTTACAACACCCAAAAACGACGCTTATGTACTCAGTAACATAGTTCATTATCGAATATCTTTCAACATCTCGCGCCGATGAGTTAATGAATCTTTGTGATATACTGGTATCTAGTTGTGCGTTCTTTCAACCTACTTCTTGAATGCCACCAATTTCTAAACAATAATCAACTTTATGTTACAGATGGTAAAGTTTAAAATGTTTAATGTATTTCATCAGTGTTCTCAATACGACAATTAGGAATTGCTTCAGAGGTGTTGTCGCATTGTAAACACTATAGTTAGCGTGAGAAAGTTGAATTTAATTTTTGATATAGATCGAGTAGTGAACATGTTCCGTTCAACCATGAACTCCTTCGGGGATCGTATACTGAGTCCTCAATTTTTTAAAATCTCTCACTTGTTGGCTCATCACCGTGACATTTTAATAGTTACAGCTGCAAAGTTTTACTTAGAGATGCGCTCATTGTTTTAATAGAAAATGCATTTCTGTCGCTGTCTGTACATAAAACTAGAGAAAATTGGTGTTTTTGAGGTCATATTTAAAAGTAAGAAGGTTAGGTCAGGCCTACGCAACTTATAAGATGACGTTAGTATGAAATTTGCGTGCTATATTTAAAATTGGACGCAGAAATGATAATTATTATAACATTGTGAAACTGACATTGGAATTTTCATGTATGTTTTTCTATACTGTGTTAAATGTAGTGTTTTATCGCTTAACGGCTTAGAGTAGCATAGTTGACTGCGAAATTATTGATGTTAGGTACTTGTTTGGACTTTTAAACTATAACTTAAAACACAGTCAAGTGCGAGTCATACTACACGATTTGCGTAATGTACGAACACAATTAAAAACAAAAAGTGTGCCGCTAAGTGGTCACTCATCCAATGACTGACCAAGCCCGACGATGCTTAATCATGAATATCGGTTCCAACAAACAAATGTGTTACTGTTTCTTTTAATAATCGCTAGATGGCGTTTATTGGCGATGATTTACAACATATAAAGAATATAAAATTTGTTTTGCAATGAAGAATTAGATACAGATTAAGACTTTAAAGCCCTTCTTTCTGTTAAGTAACTGGATCCCGAAAGAACGGACTCTTTAATTTTGTCAAGGAAAAACCTTCATTACCTTCCGCGTCAACGGTTTTTAAAGTTTTCACTCACTCCGTCCCTTCACGTCGACTGCACTAAGCTCCCCGCGCCCGTCATCCAACAGTCTTTCCCTGAATTAGTGAGCAAGCGGATGTGCGTCGCTGGGAGCAAAGGTATGTACAATCTCAATTTTTTCAAAAGTACTTTGTCACAGATCAGCCCATCATTACTATCCAGTGTATTTTGATACAGTTAAAAGTTTCCTATTTTCGATAAATATGTACTTTAATCTATTCCAGGTTTAGATTTATGTAATACATCTACCTTATAGGTTAGGTACACGTGTCACTTGTAATTTACAATTTTTAATGAAAACTTCATTCCTTTCCAATTCATTACCTTCCATTTTTAGAAAATATAGTATGAATGGTAATGAGGCCATTTGGAAAGAAATGAACATTTTCACTTACCTTTATTTCTAATGTTGATTTAACCACTGCATGGGTTAGCTGTGGCTGAAAGAGATTTCTACTGTTAAAAAAGCTTATATTTAATGTATTTATTTAAATCTATCGGTACCAATATGGAAAAATATCAAGTGAACAATAATTGATTTATGATTATATTTATGAATTATTTATATAGAACAAATATTGTGCATCGGGAAACTTGGTATTCGTATTAAAATTTCAACTTTATCACAACCAAATAGATGTCAATGTTATTTCTAAGTGCCATATCTACCCCTTTTATATATACACTATCATTGGAACTTACCTATAATATGTACCTAAAATTTTCATTTTTGAACTACATAACAATATAAGTTTTAAATTTTTGCGTCCCATAATTGTTATATTTAATTTAAATTTTCGTTAAACTAAGACTTAAAATTTTCTTTTGCTTGATACCTTACTATATTCTTTACTTAACTAAAATACATATTTACAGACCAAAATGGCAAGAACGAAAAAATAGCTTACCAAAGAAGAAAAACTAGCCAATGATAGATTACGGAAACAAAAGAAATACCAAGAGATAAAGAATGATCTAGAGCAGTATCAAAAACAGAAAAAAAAAGAAAGAGCAAAATATCTTTTGAGAAAAGAGAAGAAGAAAATTTGTAGTATCAAAGACTTAGGTGTAAGAGCCCAAAGAGATTTAAGAAAGAGATGGCGAAAAAACTCCCAAAATTATCTAAAGAAAAAGAAACAGCAGCAAGTATTAGAAAAAATTGACAATTCACCACCTAAAAGCTGACTCTAACGCAGACTCCTCTTCTTTGACGAGCAATGCACTACGACAAACCAAATCTGCATCATCTGCTGTAAGCAAACTTAGATACCGAGCAGCAAGAACTATTAAAACTCTTCAGACTGCAGTTTAAAAATTGAAGAAAGACAAAGACCTATACAGAAAGTAAGCACAAAAACAACAGAAGACATTTAGAGAAAAAAAAAAGTAGAAGTTGAAGTACCATATGGTGTTACTTTTAGAGACCTTAGCTGTCTATATACATTTTTGACATGTGATACCCAAAATCTGAGAAAAACGCTACCAGTTGACGATAATCTGTCAAAACCGTTTAAAGTCGAAGAAACAATTGCAAGATGGCATATACAATGAATTTATAAGGAACCTGGAACCTAAGGTGTAAGAAATGGCTGGCTGCTTTCTTTTCAGATATACTAGTGAGAAACAAACTACCGCCATGTTTTAACTTCGCAAAAATAATAGCCATTCTAAAATCTGAAAAGCCAGCAGACGACCCAAAAAGCTACAGGCCACTTGCCTTACTTAGTACCCTGTACAAACTACTGGAAAAATTGAAAATGTAGTTCCTGTTGAACAGGCTGGTTTTAGAAGTGGGCCAAATTGTACGGACCAAGTACTGTCCCTAACTACACACATAGAGGCTGGTTTTCAAAACCAACTGAAAACTGTAGCTGTATTTGTTGACCTGTCCGCAGCTTATGAAACAGTATGGCGAGACGGCTTATATTTCAAACTGATGAAAGCAGACCCCTGCAGACGAATCACGAGCCTAATACATAGTATGCTCAGTTGCCGAGATTTTATCGTTTACCTTGTAGATAAGCAAAGCCGCGTAAGAAAGCTAGACAACGGCCTCCCGCAGGGATCGACACTGGCACCCCTACTCTTTAACCTCTACACACACGATCTGCCTAATACTGAATGCAGAAAATTTATGTATGCCGATGATATTTCCCTAACGCACCAGCATAAAACATTTAAGGTACCATAAGAGCAACTCATCAGGGACTTACAGTTACTCAACACCTACCTAAAAAAGTGGCGACTACAACCAAATGCCAACAAAACTGAGGTGTCAACGTTTTACTTGAACAATGCACTAGCCACATATAGTCCGATAATCAACTTCGATGGAAAAACTCTTAAGCATAATCCACACCTAAAGTATCCCGGAGTGACCCTCGACCGCACATTGTCTTACAGCACTCACCTCACTAAGCTAAGTAAGAAACTGGGAACCCGTAACAACATCCTTCACAAACTGACAGGCACATCTTGGGGAGCCAGTGCAGATGTATTGCGTACGACGGGTCTAAGCTTGGTCTACTCCGCCGGAGAATACTGCGCCCCTGTTTGGATTAATAGCGCTCACACCGAAAAGCTCGACGTCCAACTACGTAATACTATGCGCTGTATATCCGGCACCATACAGTCGACCCCGGTCCAATGACTACCAACTCTGAGCCACATACCTCCACCACACCTAAGAAGACAACAAGCACTATTAAATGAAGCCAACAAAATTATAAAAAATCCGGACCTGCCAGTGTATCGATAGTTTGTGTGCACCCGCGCCATCGCTTAAAATCACGCCATCCACCCTACCAAACCGCACAAAACCTAGTTAAAGCTTTCAACATTAAAGCTAGATGGAAAGAGGAGTGGAAGTCGGACACCCCCGGGGACTCCTTCTCTGACTACGACTCAACACAAAACTCTATGGCTTTTCAGCTCCAAAACCGGAATGGTACCAGCTAAACCGGCTACGCACTGGGCACGGACTCACGGGGGAGTACATGTTTAGATGCGGCTGGCGTAACACACTTCAATGTGACTGCGGGGCGCCTGTGCAGTCCATCCATCATATCATTCATGACTGCCATATTCGAAGATATCCTGGAAAATCCCTGAACCTTATGTCTCCTGATGAAGACGCAGCCCATTGGGTCAAGAATTTAGACTTAAAGTTATGACATCCTACATTATCTGGCGACTCTGTAAATCCTTGCCATACGATTAAAAGAAAAAAAATGGCACATTTTCCTGGATAGACATTCCAATTTCAGCATCTCTGCAAAAGCAGAACCCTACAAGCTCGTTTTAAATGTGAAAAACCAACCAGGGTTTTCCGAAATGAGAAAAAAGAAAACTTTTTGTCTAAACCCACTGCTGACTGGATGACTGATGGATGGATGACTAGATGACTGGCTAGTGTTGAAATATCTGACAGACCAGAACAAATCTCATTCTCTTTATTATGTCGGTAAAATAATAGACCCACATTACAGTACACATCAATACAAAGTGGCTTTTTTGAAGAGGATTTATGGTAAATCAACAAAATTCGTCTGGCCAAACAATGCTGATGACGATGTTGTTTCTGAATCTCGGATTATCCAAGTTTTGAGTGAACATAATGAGAGTAGAAGAGACCAGTTCAGCTTTGATAGTTTGCCTAACTTCAATTTTAATAAACTTATGTGTACTAACTTAAAATATACTTATTACTATGTTCCTATGCGTGTTAAACCCATTGTCAAAGCAAAAGTTTTTGTTTAACATTAGATGTTCCTAAAATGTAAGCTGTCATTGAATTATGAAAGTGTACTTTAGTAATTATTAAGGAGTAAAGGAAGGTATAGTCGGCTTTGAAAGTAGGTGATCATAAAATCATAACGGAATATTTCAAAATATGGACATCCTTGTCATATCAATTTTAAATGACAAGGATAACCTTTACTTTATACTTTGATATGTTCACTTCTTTTATTTACTTTGGAAGCCGATCGTACTAACCTAAGCCTCCATTATTAAATAATCCAATTGTTGGGATTTTTTAAAGTAATTTTGTTATTTTGAAAATTATTTTTTATAGAGTTTAATTTTGTTTTATATCTCTTCACTGTGAGTTTTTGTTATTGACATTAGATGTGAAATTTACTTCTTATTTCCTTTACATTAACAGGCTGTTAATGGACTATAAACAAAGTCTGCCACAAATCTAAAACATTTTCTGCCATCATAAGTGCAATCAACAAAATAGGTGGCAGTCGTTTAACTGCTTGTTTAAAACTGGAAGTTAATCTTGGAATTATGTTTACTTTAATATTATGGTTATTGTAGATTAAAGTATTTAATAAGTAACTAATACTACCCACTTACATACATCAACATTTCAAATTCCAAAAAGCTTTTTTATTATTATTGGCTTCTTATGTCTGTCTTTCAAAAGTATAATTTTCTATGACAAATTTTTGTAAGAGTTTTTTCACAACTTATCTTTTGCTTAAGTGTGTTTTTTTAAGTTTGAAAAGTTATGGATGTTTTTGTTTTTTAAAGTTTTTGAAGTTTTAATGTTGGAGGATGACTGATAATTATGCATGTTAAATTCTAAAATTACCTAATTCATCTAAAATTACCTAATTGATATCAATAAAATACTGATTTATCTACCTCTAAAAAGTCCTTAATTTAAAATCTATATTTTTTTACTCATCCTTACATTAAGTATCTAATTTAAATCATTTCAGAACTGTTAGTCTATACCTAGTACTTGGGAAAAAACATTACTTTCCAAAAATGGTTCATTACCTTCCAGGCATTTTCATCTCATTTTTCATATGGTTCATCGCCATCCATAGTGTTTCATAACCATCCATGCGATTTTCATCGCATTCTGTCCCGTCATTCCTTTCCATCAGTTTATTCAAAAAAGTTTTTAAATCACAGATGTGCTCTTCAAAATATACTTATCTCAGTGCGTATATACACACATTAAAATAATAAAAAGTTAAAAAAGTGACAAAAAAATATTCTTGCGAAACTCGGAAATTCGAACGAACCGCAAGAACTGTCCAAGTATAAATTTCAATAATTTAGGTAAATTTGGTACCTAATTTTCATTTTGCAGGTTAATTTAGTTACCTTATTTTATTTTCGTCTAAGCTATTTAAAAATATTATTTTATTTTGTAAGTAAATTATTCAGCTATGACCCATAGCCAAAATCGCCCTCGCTCGAGGTGATCGTAGGCCGCTGCCCCAACAGTGGATACGTATGAAGTCTGGTAACGATAATCCATATCTTTGATTTCTTCATAAATAATATTTGGAGAGAAATCTGCTATTTTTCTCAACGTGTAACGAAATTCCAAAACACCTATAAAGGTGATGATATACCTACTTTTTTAGCTATTATTCCGCGCGAACTGTACCTATTTGGGGACTGGATTTTCAAAAAAAGTTTGCGAAATATCGTAATAAGTGAATCGTAATAAATGAAATAGAATTTTGTTGACCTTTTAGATGAATAACATGTGCTATGAAATTTCACGCATTAGTATCAGGCAAATAATTAAGGTCAGGGAAGAATCGGCTCATATGAAAGTTATTAATAAATTCATATTTGTAATTATTGTTATCATTGAAACAGTTTGTAGCAACATACGCCCATTGGCCTGTGAAAGCGAACAGTGTCAAGGTGTATATTGATTACATACTTGTCCTATAATGTGCAAGTGTTTCATACGTCTAATTGTTACATTAAATACTTATTGCTCTATACCCTAAGGGGGTAAAGGAAAGGTAGTTTGTATGAAAATCCGTAATTTTTGGAGTTGAATCCATAAAAATTGACAGATAATTTGGTCTTTTGGTTAATGATCAAGAATGAAATATTTTACCGTTTTTATTAACTCTTTTAAGTCATCTCCTCGCTAGGGGTAGACAAGAGGGCATTAAACTTTGTACGGAAATCAAGTTATTTTTTAAAAAAAAGTTGTAAGGATTTGTTTTTGTTGCAAATTAGAAATTGTTCCTGTATACCAAGTCTGACAGAAAGAAAGGGGGTGGGTTCTAAGGCTTTAGGTCGATATTTCAAATATAAATAGAAATAAAGGTCGTAGATTTCTTTAGTTTCCGTAGTAAGTGTATAGTTTAACCTTTCTGTCTTGATTTGTATAACTGATTATGATGATCAAGTACCGACATTGTCATCTGTCACATGACATTCGCTTCCTAAATCTATTTTCTTACTTACAATCAGCTCCATGGCGCAGTAGGCTGAAATGAGCCGTCTGCCTGACTGACCTGAATCAAGAGGCATATGGGTTCGATTCCCGCGCAAGACAAGCATTTGGTGTGTCTTGCGACTGGGTGTTGAATGTATTAATAAAAAAGTAGATAGGTATATGTATTTGTATCCGTTATCCGTTGTCTGGTAAATATAATACTATGCAAGCTCTGCTTGGTTAAGACACTGATGGCGCTGTGAGAGATGTCCAAAAATATTTACTATTATTTATTTATTGTGGTCTCAGCTATGGTTGGTTTTTAATTTTTTTTAGGGTTCCGTACCTCAAAAGGAAAAGAAAGGAACCCATATAGGATCACTTTGTTGTCCGTTATTATTATTATTATTATACTTTATTGCATCAACATAAAAAATTTACAAACAAAACATATTTACAAATAGAGAAAAACAAAAAGCGATCTCTTCCAGACAACCTTTGGGTAGAGGAAATAATAAAGTTAAACAAAGTATAGTAGGTGTGTTTCGATACAGTTATTAAGAAGTATATATATAATACAATAATGCATATAAAATAAATAATTACACATAAATAACATATATGAATAATGTATGTATAAATACACATAAATAGAAGTACATATATAAATACACATATATAATAAATATAATTATAATAGTACTACGTATAAGTAAATATATATAAACAAATATAGGTAGTGATGTTATTTTAGTTCTTCAAGTAATGAGCAATAATAAGATTTTTAAATATTGCCTTCGATTTTGCTCTTTTTATTTCTAAAGGTAAAGCGTTCCATAATCTGACAGCCTTTACAGTAAAAGAATCATTATAAAATTGTGAGGAATGCAAAGGAATTTTTAGCATCCAGCGTGTAGTCTCTCGAAGAGAAGTATTTCCGATAAAATTAAAACGTTTCTTTAAGTATACTGGTGTGTTTGGATTGAACAGGACGTTATATAGAAGAAAGAGAACATGAGCATCCCGGCGAAGTCGAATTGGGAGCCACTTGAGCTTTGATCTGAATTCGGAAATATGGTCGTACTTACGTAGACCAAATATGAGTCTAATGCAGAAGTTTTGAAGTCGCTCAAGTTTATTAAGCTGCTCCTCGGTAAGGTCAATATAACTAGCATCAGCATAATCGAGAATAGGCAGAAAAAGAGATTTCGCAAGAGCAATTTTAGTGGGAATTGGTAAAAAATTGCGCAATCTGCCTAAAGATTTAGCTGAAGCAAATATTTTCTTACTAACTTCCTTTATTTGCGAACCCCAAGATAGTGTTCGATCGATAAATATACCCAGGTTTTTAACTGTATCTTTGTAAGGGATAGAAACTCCGTTCACAGTTACTAATGGGAGTTCGTTCCAGACAAAATTGGATATAAGTCTCGAACTGCCTACGATGATTGCTTGTGTTTTCGTAGGATTAACAATGAGGCCATAGGATTCACTCCATTTAACAATTTGATCAAGGTCTCGGTTAATTATTGAGATAGCGTTTGTCAATTCACTAATAGGAGTTTGTGTGTAAATCTGAAGATCGTCTGCATAGAGATGGTAGAGAGAAGATAATTGAGATGTTATAGAATTAATGAAAATAGCAAACAGGAGAGGAGACAAAACGCCACCTTGCGGAACACCAGCGGCTGTGTTGCACCAGTCAGATAGAGTATCATCGACTTTTATGAGCTGCCGGCGTCCACGCAAGTAACTATGAAACCAATCGATAACGATTGGAGAAATGTTAAGAGAACTAAGAATGAGTAGCAGAATGTCCAGATCCACGGTGTTAAAAGCGTTGCTAAAATCTAAGAGTGTCAGAACCGTGACCTCTTTATTTTCCATGCCAAAACGTATATCGTCAGTTATTTTGACAAGTGCAGTAGTCGTACTATAACCGGGACGGAAACCAGATTGTAAGGGATTTAAAAGGTTGTTTCTTGTAAGAAAATGGGACAACTGTTGATATACAAGCCGTTCCAAAACTTTTGACAAGAAAGGAAGAATGGATATAGGACGAAAATCAGAAAAGGAGGATGGATTATATTTCTTTGGTAAGGGAATTACATTAGCATCCTTCCAGGATTCAGGAAAAACACCTGTGGAAATGGAATGATTCAGGATATTGGTAATGACAGAAGTTATAATATCAAGGATGGGAACGATCATATTACGACTAATGCAATCTCCACCGACAGCATTGGATGAAATGGCGAGTATGTTCTTCTTAACATCGCAATCAGAAAATCGATTAAGAAAAAAAGGAGGAAAGTCAGGAGTTGGCAATGAAGAAAGTGAGTTTAATGTTTTATTTTTTTTGTTGCTGTCAAAGTCAACGTTAGAAATAAAGTGTTGATTAAGGAGATTGATATCAGTATTATTTGAAATAGAAGGAAGTTTCGTTTTCCCAACTCCTAACGACTTAAGAAATTTCCAGACTTTTGCTGGATCACCGTTTTCAACGGATTTGTGAATATGGCGTCTTTGTGCATCTCTACACATCCTATTGCAGCGATTCCTCAAGAGTGTGTATTTTGTACGATTACTGTCGCTAGGATTAACCTTGTATTTGGCCTTGGCACGATTTCGTTTCGTCATCAAAGATTTTATTTCGTCCGTAATAGTGCAGGCGCTGGAGGTAGTTGAGTATGCAAAATGTGAGTGACGGCAACTATGACCGGATTCTTATACCTGAGACCCTAAATAACGACAAAACACATCTTGCCGCCGGGTGTGGTGATCCCTTTCCGCACCCTTCACATCCCCTCTTCGCCCATACAGTAAGCATAGCGCGCTTACGCGTTTAGTGTGTTTCTACATGTATTGGTGTATAGACGTTGCTTAGTTCAGTCGTGTTTTTTATATACACATAAAATAATAGTATTTTCGTGAATTCTTAGTATTTGTTTTAAATGTACTACATTAAAAAACGTTAGAAATGTCGTTAGAAGTTGTTAATTTGAAAGGAAAAAACCTAACGAACAATTTTGCTTGTTTTGCGATAATTCAAGTAATGTGGTGAAAAAACCAAGGTCAAGCACGCTGCTTTATATTAAAGAAGCAGCAAATAGACGAAAAGACAGCATTAGTGAGAAGTTTTCAAAGCTATATGATCCAGAATCCACAAAACAAAAATTTTCATGGCACCAAGACTGTTTAGCCACGTATATTAGTGAGGAGAAGATAAGGCGTTGAGAAATTGCGTTGCATAAAGAAGAAGAAGTGTCTGCTTCAACTTCCACAGCAAACTCGTTGACGTGCATATTTTGTAAGAAGGTAACGAGAAACAAAGATAAGCAGCTACATTTATGCTCCGAAATTTCAGCAGCGGAAAATATTTTTTCATATATAACTTTTATTTGTTTATTAATAAAAAAAAATTATTACTTTCATTTTCGTTTTTTTTATTATTAATCCAGAATCTATCCTCACTTGTTCCACGAGAATAAACTATAAATTATTACGGAAATAATCATTAAAATGATTTTATATTCTGTACTCAATACATTCCCTTTACGTATAAGAGGAGAGGGGGTAAAAACGAAATGGACCAAAAAATGGACCGGCAAGATTCACATTATTATTCTTTGGCCTTTTCTTCACTTAAATCCATTGGCGGAATTCGGTACTCACATTTTGCATACTCACTTACCTCTAGCGCCCGGTCTATAAGCCAGGGTGCCGGAACATGTTTGATTTTAACGGTATGTATAGGAGCATGAATGCTATACAAATCGATAATAAATTAGTTAAATAATCTTATTTTTTCATCAACAGTAGGCGCATTAATGACCATAGACCAATCGATGTTGCAAGCATCATCGGACAGGAGTTTAATATCCATCCCACTAAAATCGCGTTGCTGAAGCATTCTCGATTTGGATTTGGGAGGACGAATCTTGTATGATAAGTAAACCAAGTCATGGTATGAAAAAGCGTCAGCAGCGCACTGACCATGTTTAAAAACGTGTGTGGGAGAAGAAACTATCATTAAGTCCAGTAAAGAAGGAGTGCTATTGGGAAAAAAGTGTGTAGCAGTGAGAGGTAATATGTGCAAGTTGCATCCATCCACCACTGTCCTTAGTTGATGAGCACCGCTGTTATTTTTTAACAGACAAGTGTTGAAGTCACCCATAATAATTGTGTGGTTGTATTGAGGTGTTAGGGTTTCTAGGATATTTTCAAAATTAGAGAAGTAGTTACTATGAAGATTAGGACTATAGTGTACGCCGAGTAGAATTTTCGTATTAGAAATAACTATTTCGATAAAAAGGTACTCGGCAGTATTCAAAGAGGAAACTTGAGGAGACGTCGCAATAATAGAATATGGAATATGGGAACGGAGATAAATAGCTACCCCACCACCACCTCTGTCTTTTCTATCGTTACGTATTAACTGAAAACCAGGTAAGGAATGAGAAGTAGAAGAGTAAGAAGAAGTAGTCCGTCTGTCTGTCAAGACCCTTTTTCTCAGAAACGTGAAGGTATCAAGTTGAAATTAATATCAAATACTACGGTCACTTAAAGTTGTAAAAAAATCAAGCATCTAAGTAAATGCATTAAAAAAATATGCCCAAAATACGAACATTTTTGTCGCATATTGTGACGCAAATAAATCGAAACCTATGTGGTACTTACCGTTGACCTAGAATCATGAAATTTGGCAAAAAGCAATGCCATGTAGCACAAGGAAAAAATCAGAAAACTGACTATGTTTTTGTTACATCACAAAAAAATATTTTTTGCGATTATAATCTTATTTGCAGTTGGTAAACTAACTACAACCTATTCCGATGTATTGGGACAACAATTGTCCAACGGCAAAGTTAAGTTTGCCCCTCAATACAATTTACCTTTAACGAAACCCTCTGTGCGCGAGTCCGACTCGCACTTGACGGGTTTTTTGACGGTCAGATTTCTTTTTATTCCGTAATGTGCATACGCGTGCATTTTATACAATTTTATTCCTATACCACACATTGCCTTTAGCTTAAAACTGGATAAAAATCACGTATCGAAGTTCGTGTCATAAAAGAAATTGAATGTAGACAATAACATCCGTGTGGTGAGAGGAATAAACACCAATTAGAAACTGACAGAGAAGTTACAACAAGGCAGCACGCTAACGAATTGGTGCAACTCTCTTCAGCCTTTCTAAAGTTTCACAGTAGATGCATCGGCCGGTTGGCCACATTCGTCTCGCCAAATATTCGGCGATCTCTAGCTTTATTTTAAAAAGAATTGCAGAGAAACTTTGCCGAAATCAATCAACTTTTATACTTTTTTGTTTTGTAAATGTGAGTGATTTCGTACATGGCTAGACGACAAAGTTTCTCGGAGTTTTTGTTGAGGTATCTAAATAGGTACTATGATTTTAGTATGTCTCGCCAAGGTGTCAAACGTATGTATGACTGGTGTAGGAAGGACATTGGCGTTGTTTGCTAAACACAACCAAAATATAACTACGGTTAACTGTTTCGAAAGCCCTTGTACTGTATAGAGTTTTCTGCTTTATTACTACTTAACCTCTGATAAGTATTTAAGCTAGGTTAGTACCTAGTTCGTTTTAGTTTATATACCTACCTATTTTACCTGTTATAATAATATTATAATACCTACCTGTTTATATATACCTATTATGATTTCGATGAGAACAAAGAAAGCTAAACTGTTAAGTCGCTGTTAAATAACAAGCTAGGTATAGCAACTCTAAATTTATTAAATTGGTGTTTGGTCCATAATTCCTTCTAGTGCCTAAAATAGAGATGAAAATTTATAAACAGTTTTTCAAAATTGGAGATGTCTCATAATATTTTCGTAGTAGTTTTACGTTAGATCTCAATCAGGTCTTAATGTTTATTTTGAATTTCCCCACCGTCTTTTTTCACAAAAAAGTCTTATTGGGTACTTAAATTACCACTTCGTTACCAGTCTCCATGGCCCCTCAAAAATAATGTCAACTGCGTTTCCAAACAAGTTTTTTTTGAGCCCAAATATTTCGATAAAAGTTATCATTCGGATATGCGTATGTCATTCCGTATTAGAAAATATATGTCTTAAAAATAAATGTTATAAGTTAAAAATAAATGTAAATGTTTTTTGAAGATTATCCGAATAACTGTTCAATGGGATGTGTTCTGAGGAATTGTTTGAAATGCCCACGGCGACTTTCTACCATCGCACCGCTCGCCATCGGCAGGGAATTCATTCTCACACTTTTAAACCGAAATGGTTGCGTACATTCCGGTAGGTGAGAAACTTCCTCTCGCAAACACTCGGGTTGTGGAATGAGCTCCCTGCCAAGGTTTTCTCGAAGGACTACAGTATAGGGTTCTTCAACAAAGAAGTTATTGGATTTTTTAAGGGTCGGCAACGCGCGAGTGATACACCTGGTGTTGCAAGCGTCCACATGCTACGGTGACCGCTTACCATCAGGCGGACCGTAAGCTTGTATACTATATTAGTGGTATAAAAAATGTAATAAATTGTGCGTTATAATGTACAAGGGACGTTTTTATAGGCCTCAAAAAGGCTTTAGACCCGCTAAGGCCTACCGACCCGAATCTGTGGACACTTGCGATACTCCAGTCCGTATAAACAGACTGCTCTATAGTGCTGTTACATAACTTATTTTCGCTAATTCCGTTTCCCTTTCCGTTGCAGCGTCACAGCTGGCTGGCAAAGCACTGGTATATACGGTAGGATATCTATAAAATACCTGTAGACTACATATATTTCTTTAACAAAACTATTAAATATATATAACGTCACGTCGTTTTTATTCTCCGATTGGGTTGACCACAGCCTCTTTTCACTACTTAAGTCGTACAGGGAGAGTTCATCTGCTTACTTCTGATAGCAGTGTATCAGGAATAAGGTTGCGTTATATACATACCATATGGCATAAATACCAGCAATATACTCGTAAGTAATAAGCGGTCAAATGAAAGACCAGGGAAGAAATAATGTACCCGTTTGCCAATTCTAGACAAACTATACTCTATCCACCGAAACGAGTTAATAGGGGAAAAATGAACTGGCATGTGATTGGTCGAACAATGACGTTAAGGCTGTGTTCACAGCGCGAGTTTTTTTAGTTTGTTCGTGCGACTCGTACTGTTCAGACGTGCTCACTGTGCTAGTGCAATCTATTATTTTATTTTTTGACTCGGCTTGTTATTTGGACTCTGGATAATTTTGTTACGTGTGACCCGGCTTTGTGATTGATTGCATTCCTAAAGACTTGGCGCTTGTATAACGGACTTTTTGAGTTTACTGTCGATTTGCCTAAGTGAGATGGCCGACAGTTTACATGGAGGTAACTCTGTGGAAAAAAGGCGACGACGAGCCTTTTCCTCGACTGAAAAAACAATGATATGGAACATGTATCAATCTATGAGGAGTTCCATGGAATCCCCTTCAAACAATGACGTCATGAAAGCTGTTGCATCATCTATGGGTGTTCATTGGATGTCCATCTATAGAATTCTGAAAGAGAAAGAAACTAAAAATGTTTTAAATTCACCCAAAAAAACAAGAAAACGTACTTTCATTGTAGACACAATCGACGACTTAACTAAATGTGCTATAAGAAGAAAAGTTCACGATTTATTTTCCCGAAATGAGATACCGACATTGGACAAAATAATGAATTCAATAAATGAAGATGGTACTTTGGGGACATTCAAAAGATCAACACTTCATAAAATCCTTAAAATGATTGGATTTAGGTACATTAAAAGATGCAGGAACAGCTTATTGATTGATCGTGACGACATATTTTTTTGGCGGAGGAATTATTTGCGGACAATGAAAATGGCAAGAGAAGAAAAGAAAAAAATATATTATTTGGATGAGACTTGGCTCAATGAAGGCCATACTACTACAAACGTATGGACTGATACAAATGTGAAAAATAAACGCGACGCATTCCTTGATGGCCTGACAACTGGATTAAAAAATCCTTCCGGTAAGTTCTTTAACATAATTCCATTGTTAAAACTGTCTTTGTCATTAATGCAATTCTTTGAAAAGGTTTGAATGTACCTGAGCGATCCTTAATTGGCGGCACTTATTGTTTGTTATGTTATCTTAAACTGTGTGAGCGTTAACTTTGTATCAGATCATTCAATACAATTTTTTATTGTTCCAGGAAAAGGAAAAAGGTTAATAATTACTCATATTGGAAGTGATGATGGATTTGTAGAAGGGGGCTTACACGTGTTCGAGTCAAAAAAGCAAGGAGATTACCATCAAGATATGAATGCCGAAGTGTTTGAGAATTGGTTCAAAAATATTCTTGAAAAGTTACATGATAATTGTATTATTGTAATGGACAACGCTTCGTACCACTCAAGAAAAGTAGAGCAAATTCCGACTGAAAAAAATAAAAAACAAGAGATAATTAATTGGTTGAAAGAAAAACAAATCCCCTTTCAGGATGATTTATTAAAACGAGAGCTACTGAATATCGTAAAAAATCATAAGGAGCAGTACGAGGCGCGTGTCGTAGACGAAATGGCGAAAGCTAAAAATAAAACTGTGGTACGACTTCCGCCGTATCACTGCGAATTAAATCCGATAGAGTTGATCTGGGCTCAAGTTAAAGGACATGTCGCATCCCGCAACAAAACATACAAGATGGCAGAATTAAAAATGTTATTAAACAACTCAATTCAAAATATTGACGCTGCAAAATGGAAAAAATGCATAAAACATGTCGAAGAGATAGTAGAACCGAAAATGAATGCCATGGACAGAAATGTGGAAACAATGACCGAAACATTCATAATAAACGTGGGAAGTGACAGCGACAGTAGTGATACGTCGGAATAATTTAATTAATTGTATATGTTAAACTATTTAAATATACATAATTTTATTTTAAAACATTGTCTTAATATTTTTCTTTCTTTCTCTAAGTTCAATACAAAATACTTAAGTGGTTTTAGTGCTTACTATTGAGCGCACAAAATCATCGCATATGAACACACCTTAACTTTTTATCAGTATAGTTGACGCCCACTCACCTTTTTGTGTCCTTATCTTTTGTAAGGGATTGTGCGACAGAGACAATGCTCTATTAACTCGTTTCGGTGGATAGAGTATATAAGAAGTAAGGATTGGACACGGGGTAAACAAAACTATTTACTAATTAACTAAACTGCTAGATTAAACTAGTACTTGACTAAGTATTAGTTTAGTCCTTTTTTCTTATTATTTGTTGTGTAAATATAGAGTAGGCATGCATCAGAGTCAGACTAAGTTTGACGTTTGTGTCTTAGTTTTTAAGAGAAAATGTAAAAATCAAGTGCGTTTTTTTGCGTTAATAAAACGTTATCTGGCTACCTATTGTCCTGCGAGAGACAAAAAGACGGACGGTGTTGGGCCAATTATTACTGAGGTCCTTTTAGGACCCTTTTGGGGACGGAACTCAAAAAATTTGGGTGCTCGTTTACTCTTATTAGTGATTTCAACACTATATGTTAAAAGTCTGCAAAATAATGATTTTCATAAATTGTTAGAATCTTTTTGTTATATATTTTTCATCACACTTACTCGTAAACAGTGTCATTACGTGTAGGTAGGTAAGGCTTAATCTTTGTAAATTTTACTTTCCTCCAGGCTAAGCAGGCGTTCATAGAACTTACGGGTGGTGCACCGTAAGTGCTGTCTATCCTATCGTGTATAAAAAAAAGATTTTTTTAATATGAACTACGCGCCAAGCGAGCAAAATTAAAATTACAAGTTTTAACTTATTTTTATTTATTTACTCCTAAATGTGATGAAAAATATCGTGTGTAAAGGAAACACGAGCGGTAGGGAAATTACAAACTCGAGCCATCAAAGCCGTCGGCCAAAGGCCTAAGGCTTCTAAATAGCTTTTTGTTTATAATTTCCTTTTTACCACCCTTAATACGCAATGTACTATTTATTAGCCTAAAGCGTTTTTTAGCGTCTTTCAATGTTTTTCCTAAAATCGAAGGTAATTAGTGTTTCACTAAGACAAATTTAACTATTAGGTACCACATTGAGTGTATTAGTAGTATTATTATACTACAGAGAGTGATTCGATTTTTAAGTCGGTATATTTCTAATGCTTTCATATAGGCTACTGTGACCGCGCAACATCAGACTGGCTTGTTTAACACCTTCCATTTGATATACTCGATGAATTTTTTAGTATTCTTTTAAATTTTTCGGTATTTTTATCAAGTTTATTGCAACCATGTTTATTTTATGATAACGTCATGTAGTCTACTTCACTTTCGGAATCAAGACAAATCTAAGTATACCTCGTTAAGTAAAATACATCAAGCCAATTAGGCTACACGAATTGCCAAAGATGTGGACATACCTACATGCAGGATGTATGTATACCAGAAAAACATTACCCTCCTTTTAGCAGACGGTTCAATTTATCATTATTAAAATTTATATTTTGTTTCAGGTACCTAAGTGCTAACCTGGGGAGCCCTGCGAAAGTGTAAGTAAATCTTACGATTTATACTTACGTTAGTTTACTTAACGGAGAGTCGGGTGCAGTTTACGTAAGTTTGCTGTAAAACTGCATCATTGCTCAATCAGAGGGCCTAGCACGTGTCCACTATCGTCTAAAAAGCAAATAAAGACATTGAAAAGTGCCATCTTTCTCTGTCTCGCTGGCCTATTGCGGGTTCGCGGACGTCGTCGAGCAAATGGCCGTAAGTCGCCCATAGGACTTCTGACAAGAATTAACGACTGCTGTCATATAAGTCTAAGTAGGCGGTCTCCCATCCAATGACTGACCACGCCTAACGTTGTTTCATTTCGCGTACCGTTTACTACAGATGAATGTAAGTAAGCTACGAGTTTCTCCTATGCGCCTATAAGTAGATCTGAATTTGTCAATACAAAATCTTGCTTGACGTCACCTAATGCAACGATGTTAACTCATGCTAAGCCTTCAGATACAAGTACATCTCGCCTGGTGTCGCACGAGAGTAGTTTCCCAATAGCCAGAGAGAACGCGGTTGCTTACCACCACAATTTCCCAATAGAAAGTCCTACTTATCAGGAAGCGCAGTGCTCTGGTGCAGCGCAGAGCACGTGCATCGGTGTTGCTAGCTCCCTAGCGCCTAGCGTTACCTTCCATTTGGTAAAATACGATCTGCATATTGATTTATAGACGTTTTTATTTGCATACGTTTATTCTGTCATGGACACCCAAATTCTGCAATTCAATAAATACTTATATATGTTGCTTTTTCTGTGTCAAGGTGGGTATTAATTCTCATGATGTAAAGTTGATGAATTTACTGTTTATTTTGTCGCTATTAATATGATGTAATTCATAATTATGTGTGTTTAACTTTTCTATTAATTTGAATTTGTTTTTCGAATTCGTGTATTTTTAAAAAAAAATCGTATTGATATAGATGATTTTGTCCATTAAGAGTGCGATATAGGCAACAAAGCTAATTTCTGTAATACTAACGTTGTGTATGTAAATTACCATTAATATGAGATTAAGCCGTTATATACCTCAAGTAATTAATGCCATAATGACGCTTTGAAACTTAAATTTTTTTGTATGGAATTTAACATGTTTACCGTTTTGTAGTCATTTTTTTGATTTTTGCTGCAACTAAGAGACAATGCACTAGATATTTATTATATTCTAATTATTTAATTAACTTTGAATACAAGGAAATGCAATACACGCTTGAAAATTTGTGCAAGTGTTGAGTCACTTCCTGATTTTTTGTCAGTATATCAAAATCATTCAGTAAAGTAATGCTCTAGACAAAAGCAAGTTTTATAACATTTATTTTTTTCAATCTTTAATTTGCTATAGTTTAGCCACTAAATTTGCACAAAAACAGCGTAATTACGCGATCTAGCCATAAAGGCTAGGCGCAGTCTTAAGCCGAGTTCATCTTGTTAACAACACGTCTGTTTACTAAAGGGGTAGGCAGAGATAAAAGATTTCTTCGTACACATTCACGACCCTGACACATTTATTAGGCTTCATCCATACGAATCAATGCTTTCAAACATGCTCGGTGTTTCAAATAATACTCTTGACCTCGAATTTATCATTTTAAGGATTTACTGTAAATAAATAAATCAGAAGGAAATTGTGTACGTAAATATATAAATTGTTAGTTGGCAACCCATGCCGGTATCATGCGCAGGCGCCGGCCGATGCACTTTTATGCCGATGACGTCACTTCGTACCTTTCGTCACGCCGCCCGTAAGAGATGTTACGTAATTGACACGCTCCGCTCAACTTTCCAATTTCGACAACGCGCTATTGTGTAGCGCTTTCAAATTTTACTATATCTTTGGCCGCTTGTTGCGCTTTCTTACGCTTCTCTCTCTCTCTCTACGCGCGACTGAAAGATGCACTGAATGCGGAGCGCAAGCGAAACTGAAATGCACTTTCACTAATTCCTTATATTAGTAATTTTTACATTATGCGTGTAGATCAAAAGTAATTAAAAACAAAGCATACCTTTTTTACTTATTTTGCGTAGGTATTAGGGATTTCTTCTATTGTGATATGGG
This sequence comes from Apoda limacodes, assembly GCA_946406115.1. Classification (NCBI taxonomy): domain Eukaryota; kingdom Metazoa; phylum Arthropoda; class Insecta; order Lepidoptera; family Limacodidae; genus Apoda; species Apoda limacodes. The sequence goes on from OX291553.1 coordinate 18,184,671, forward strand.
TGATATTGAACTTTACATTTCAAATTTATGATAATTATTGTAACAATTAAAAATGTAAAAGTCTATATGTATATACATACATACATATCCTACATTGAAGACAGTTAAGAAAAATTAATTTAAGAGGTCATTATAAGAACAATAAAAGCCAAAACGTTTATCTTTTGATATTTTATTTGTCTGTTTGATTGCGTGATGTAGTTGATGCGACAACAGTTTCTTTTTGATGTTTGTTCGCAATCATCACTCACAAACATCGATATAAACAACCACATATGCCTGCAACTGACATTTTGTGTCACTACCTTAGAGTGCATTGCTCTCTTTCTAACTTAGATTAAGTCGTATGTTGTCCTTTGCGTCACTGATTTGGAACATTTCGGTGCGGCACGGCGACAGTATGGAAAGGGCATAAGTTGTTTATATCGATGCTCTAAACTAAATCTACAACATGAAATTAAATGTGGTCACAGCTGTAATGCTGGAGGTGTAACTTGAAATCTGGTGCATGATTCATCTTGATCCCGCCCCGTCTTGAAGCCAAGTTATCTTTTAAATTGATCATCAAACTTCTTCCGGGCCAGCTTCTAATATATAAAATATTTACCGACATATTATTGAGGTTTACATCTTTTTTTAATTTCTGCATTCGTCTTGAATAGCATAAAAACGAATGTCATATGGATATTTGAGTCAAGTTAAATTCTTTAATTACAAGCATTACAAGCACTCCCTCGCAGCCTAGTTGTTAGTGTGATGGACTGCCGTGCAGAGGGTGTGGTTTCGATTCCCGCACTGGACAAACATTTGTGTTTGTCTTGAGTCTGGGTGTACTTATGTATGATGTTTATATATTTACAAAAAAAAAAGTAACATATATTTATTTATATCCGTTGTCTGGTACCCATAACACAAGCTTTGCTTACTTTGGGGCTAGACGGCGTTGTGTGTAATGTCCAAAAATATTTATTATTAAATATTTATAGTATAAGCTAAATAAGAAAATCTGTTTTAGCTCCGAATTCTGTTGTTTCTTAGTACGCCAGCATAATGTATATGCATGTTGTAAGTGGTCCAAAACAATCACTATAAAATACTGTATAATCGTAATGCGAAGAAAGCTGTTTTAATAAGCCCAAATGGCACAAAATAATTATATTTGCGTTAGGTTATTTTACGCACAGACAACGACAATGACATGACACTACTTGTGTTGCCAGCAAACGCTACGTTCGCCTTTTAGCGCGTAGCAGATAGCAACGGGCGGAACAAAACACATGTAATTCTAATATACTTAAACAAGATATTTTTTATAAAATCTTTATAGCTTTAAAATTATACCTACAACAATATTTTCTTAAATGTTCTCCATTTCTTATATAAAATTTTGATTGCTGAAGAGGACGATAGCTAGAGCTCATATTTTATGAGCGAAATTCAGAATAGCAAAAGGGTCAGTTGGATTGTGACGTCAATGTCTGGACAGCTAACGCATTAAGGTGAACTTCTTATTATTAGTATTCTTAAACTTAGGTACAATACAGTACTTTTACAGTTTTTTTAAGAAACAATAATAAAATAAGAAGAAAAAAGGTTATATTGCCACACATACTGAGTCTTTTACGGCACGAGAAGCACGCCATAATGGCACCGTTTGTGCCGCCTTGATCACTTTGATATTTTATTTTGATTAGTGGCAAACAAACTTACGGTCCGCCTGATAGTAAGCGGTCACCGCTGCCTTAAGCAATGTTCTAAATTGATTAGAAAAAAAATACATGTAGATATTCCGTATTAAGTCGAATTCAAATATTGTATTTCCAATTATTTTATTTACAAATCTTAAGATTCCATTAGGTACCTACCTAACTATTTTAGGGTTAAAGAACTAAACAAAGTTTACAGTTAACACACACTGTAACGTAAAAATGTACATAGAAACTTAATAAAAAAAAAAGGTAAGTAGAACGTAGATGAAATCTTCGAATGTAAAGCACTTTCATTCACTCGATAGCCAAGACGGCGTACGATGTTATTTAGTAGTATCGTTTTTGAAAGTTGTCTAAAGGCACGAGTAATTCAGGGTTGAAAGCGTTGTAGGGTTTTCACCTTTGGTTTTCACCAAGCCGAGTGGTGATATAGGAGCTTTCACAGCTGGCGTACATCGAAAGTTAAAACGAAAGTTACGTAGGTATCAATTGATACTACATTTATTATACCGTGGATTGTGTGAGTTTAATAAATAGGTATAGGAATCGTTTATGTTCCTAATTCTCCTAATGTTACACTCATTAAATGACTGATGAATTGCTTTGTGGTTTAGTCGGCATGTAAATAAATGGCGTAAATTTTAAATATTTGGTCAGCATGGAATCTCACTGAAACGTAATTTTGACAGCATGTAACAAAATATATTTTAGATCTGCTATCTAAAACCTTCGGTATCTAAAGTGAATGTCAAACCGAAAGGCTCGGGTTCGATCGCCTTACATGCAAACGTTTGTACATGTAATAAATATTTAAGTTTGTCTAGAGTCTGGGTGTTTTTAAGTTTAATACGTATGTACTTACAAAAGTTAAAGTATATATCAGTATATGTATCCGTTATCTAATACCCATAGTACATGCTTTGCTTAGTTTGGGACCAGTTGGTGTTGCAGTGCGTGACGACCAGGAAGTTTTTTTTTTTTTTTTTTTAATGTAAATGTTTTTTATCCGCTATTACTTAGTTTAAGTTTGAGAAGCCTGCCGTTTGTTTCTATTAAAGAACTCGTGTTGTTGTCATAGTCATGAGCGGGGGAAGGGGGTATGGGTAGACTGCCTATTAGCATATGTATTTCTGAGCTCCGCGCTTCGGAGGGCACGTTTAACTGCCCACCCTCAGTGTTGTCATATGTTGCTTTGCAGTGCTGTTGTGTTCGTTTGCAAACGTTCTAGGATTCTTTCAATAATACGTTTTTTCCGACTATCCTACGATATAAATATAGTTTTCATATACATTTTAGGATACCGTAGCCAAATGGCAAAAATCGAAACCCTTATTATTACGTCATATCAGTCTTTCCGTGCGTCCGTGTGTTTAGCCTTATAATTTTACCATCAGATTTACATCGATTCTAATGAAATATCTATTAGAGAGCGGGTCGGTTATATTCTTCGTCCCATATGTTTAAGTGGACAAAGTTATTGAAGTCTTACATACCTTGCACGCGACTCCGCCTGCGATGCGATACATGCGGATTACTACGGCAACTCCTTAATTATAAGTTAGGAAGTTTGCTATAGTTTTGGTTATTATTCCGCTAATCCGAGTCGCATTTTACTTTTTTCTAAGAAGCTAAGTTCTTCCCCTCCCCCATTAAATTTTAATAAAATCAGCTCAGTGCTAATTTCTTTTAACCCTCTGTGCGCTGATCCGATTCACACTTGACATTTTTAAGCCCCCTACATAAGTGCCAAATTTTATCGAGATCAGTTTAGCTGTTTAGCCTTGAAAAGAACATAAACCATAAACGGACTTACAGACAGAGAGACGTTTAGTTTTATAATATGTATAGTTATATATAGATGTATGTATGTAGGTATCTTTATTCGGAGAAGAAGGAGGATTCAGTAAAAAGAAAGGTCGTTTCTGTGTATTAGTGATGAACTCCTGAATGAGAAAGTTAGTGGCCGAAAGTCACCAGCCCGTCAAATGCTTGTTATATTTCCACCCGAAACACTAATTTCCGTGTTACATTTATACATAACTTGAAAATAGTTATCCTTTTGACACTGGACTTTTCGCTGTGTTATTTCTATTTCTACGAGTAGTAGTTTCTACGAAGTTGCTTATCTTCGCATATCGTTTCCAATAAACAAATGTTACTGGGCTCCTAACATAGCCACTTGTATATGACATATACAACGCATTGGATATTAAAGATGGCTCAATCGTTATGGCTACCTACCTTGTTAACGCAGACCCACGTCACGTGGAAATTCAATTCTTGATCAAATTGGTGTACCTTAAGTTTAAGGAATTTTTGTATTTTCAGGATTATATTTCTGTACCAGCTTTTGAAATTGCTTTAAACCTCACGGAAAAGTTGCAGTTATTTTGTTTTAGCCGGAAATTAATTATTACGAAAATAGTAGGGTGCGTGCCCTCTGCTACAGCGTGTAGCAGTTTCGTTTCGCCCTTGGCGCGACAGGTCGGTGCTAACGTGCCATAGCAACGGTGACACGGCGGCACACCCAGCCCAAGCAAACAATCAACCTTCTTGTAGATTGATTCCACCTGTCCTGTTATGTTATGAACTGAATTGGTATTAATATGACAGCTACGTAGAAGTTTGCTACTGTAAACATGTTACTGAAATTGGTATTAGGAACATATATTCAGATCTTTGTAAATATATTCGTAGACATAGTGTGGCACGGATATTCGATCATTTGTCCATTTGCACAAATGTATTTATTTTAATAATAATCTTTATTTTCAGACATATTATTAGTCCATGCAAAAGTGTTAGTATTTTTAAAAACTGTTACTATACAGAGATATATAATAAATAAATACATACAATTATTTTACTAAGATTAATGCTGTCTCGGTCCTACTGAAGCATTGTTACTTTTTAAATGTATCATTATGCAGTGTCTCTGCCAGGGACAGTCGGGTTTGTTAGGTTGTTGTTGGCGCTGCGCTGTATGCGTTGCACCAGGAAGTCCACTTTTTTTCAAAAAATACCCGTGCCTCACTATATCTTCAAAAACTGTTCGATAATATTTCATGGAAAGCGCCGGCTTTAAAATATTGACGGTTATCTCTACAAAGGATATAAAAGCCAAAATAAAACTAAATATTGTGGACTTACGTAATAAAAAACAATTTCTTTGTTTTTTTATTTTTTTCTAATTGTAGCAACTTATCTTTAGTAGAAAATAGAAGTACAGTATTTATCTTAGTAGGGTTATCGTCGATGGTTACCCCGCCTAGGCCCAGGTACTTAAAGCCAAAATGAAGATGAGATATGAAATAAAGCAAAAAAAAATTGTTTTTTTTAATTTTAGGTGATGTCTAGTGAAGCTGGACTTTTGGGGTCCCGATAAAATGGGATGGAATTCCTGGGTGTATTTATGTATGATATGTATATATTTACAAAAAAAAAGTAATATATTATGTATATGTATCCGTTGTCTGGTATCCATAACATAAGCTTTGTTTACTTTGGGGCCAGACGGCGCTGTGTGTTATGTCCAAAAATAGTTAATATTTATATCTAGATTTTTTGTAACTATTTTGGGAAGAAACATATAATATTTATTATTATTTCAGTCCCCGCATGCCTAAAAAGAGTGTGACTCAATCACCCAGCCTAATTTAAAAAATAACCTACTCAGTTCAATGAAATTGACGTTCGCAGAACTGTAGAAAAAACATCTTCAGTCCCAAAATAAATCAGACCCAAAAATAAACTTGATTTTAACAACCAAGTTTAAATCCAAAATTGCTACCGGAGACAAAAAGGCCCAGAGGATCAAGCGAAGGTCGGCTGGTCTGAGAGGTCACTGAGGGAGAGATGGATGACTCGATGACTTTGAAGTACCCTCGCGGTCGCAGCCAATGCACGCATTATGACCGCGACGACTCTTGTTGTCCCATTCGTTGTACGCACTCACTGAATCATATTATCTTTAAAGGGTTGCCAACTAATTTATTACCGAATGACTAAAAATGATAAAGGAATTAGATTCTTCAAAAAAGGGCTCTTTGTGCTCTCTGTGGATGTTTGTGTTATTTCATCAAATGCTTTACATTAACTATGTGTTTAACGTGGATGACCTTGTATGATTTTGAAGAATTATACACCTCGTCCGCTGTGTCGTGCCGCCTTGAAGATAATAATATTTTTGACCTATATTTTTAGTGATAACTGCAAGTATAACTCAGTATATGTTATTCGAAGTGACAGTTAATTTCTCAAGTACATTGATTATTAGCATTACCGGCTTTACAGGCTATGGCCCTAATGGTCCCCAAGAGCGACAACCCAAGCCTTGAACGTTGGGCGCTATATGGGCTGAGACTTCTTCAGAGTCTCGCCCCAAAAGCCCGGTGGAGCAGTAATGGCTGCATTACTGCATAGTCAGTTCAGAAAAAAAAACCCTAATCGCCCTCAGTGAGGGTAGGCCAAGCCTCAACAGTGGGGTCGTATGAGGTAAATAAGGAAGAAGTGAATCTAAGTGTAAAGATTGCTAACATTGTTTTATTTTATTACAGAGTTCTAAGTTAGCAATTGAAAAAACAGTTACTTAGTCAGCACATGTCACTGAATTCGCCAAACAGCAGGATTGGCCAATTTTTTTAATGCTGCGTTTCGGTTGTTAGATAGAATGCTGAATTTGCGTCATACGGTGTGCCGTATACCCTATTACTTCTACGATAAGCGGATGGGCTTTTGGGATGTAAGGTGATAGCACCTGTAGCACCTTCATTCGCGTTGAAAGGTTTTGACCTGTAATAATGGCTAATTCTGTTATAACTATGTGGAAAATCTCAATAGATGACCAAATTTTAAAAGGACTAGAACACAGTGCCTCCGTAATTTTAACTTTTATCTTATTGCTGGAATAATTCCAACACATATTTTACCTTTGCTGGACAACGATATTATCGGCGTTTCTTCAATATAGGTAACTTATTAAAGAAGCTTTCCCTGAGCACAGCACTAAAAAGCTCAAGAGGATACGATTCGCGGCGCCTCGCAGAGTGTTTCATACAAACGAATTTTCTACTTGTTTTGGATATTTACTGATCAGATACTGTGAAATTTTGTAGACATGATCTTAAGTCGCATATCTATGTCAATGGTTTTCCAAAATCCTAAAAAAAGTTTTTAATAAGTTTTAATTTTATTCTAGATCAATTGTATGAAAAAAATAAAATCTTCATAGCTTTTGAACTTTATAATTTAATAGAAAACTGGCACACTGCAGACCTAGATATTTAATCCTAGAGCACGTCTTCAAAATTTCACGGTGTTTGATTTGTAAGTGTCAAATTCTCTTAAAGGCTAAGAACTAGTTTATGCCGTACTGGTGAAGTGACGTAGACTTTTTTATGAAAAATCATACATCGGGTAGGTTTATGGTTAATTCAGATCCCTTAGAAGTCGTTTACTCTGAGGTGTTTTCTCTCATTAAAGTTTATAGTATATTTTTGACTTTATTAGTTGATTATTATAGCCTGATATTGAAAAACCCATCGCATGAAAGTTTTAGAACGGAATTCATAAACTTGAAACTTTTGGAATATAAAAGTAGATATGATTTGTTAGTTTTAAGAAGTTAAGGGTGTTACCCCTGCTAACTAGCGGCGCCAATTGATATTTTACTACAGAAATATATAACTAGTTATAAGCTATTTTTAGAACGTTTTTTATTGTTTCTAGCTTAAATCTGTGAGTTGTAGATAGCACTTTTGCTAAAAACGACCACTTCTACATTGACTAGACCGTAATTTATACCTGTGCTGAATTCGTTTAGACATTGCGGAGTCGAGTCAAAAAATCATGTATACTAACACATATTACATACAACACATATATACTTTTTTTTTAGTAAGTATACACATATTATATATATTAAAAACCTAAAATCAAGACAAACGCAAATGTACTGAGCGGGGATCGAACTCGCGTTCCTCGGTTTAGCAGGCAGTCACTATACTATCAACTAAATCACTGAGCAGTCGCAAGTTATGATATTACCACAAAAACTTTTAACAAAAAAAAAAAAAAAACCGGCTTCAAAAAGATGCACTAAAAAGGTTAAAATAATTAATTATATGTTAAATAGTTTTTATTTTTTGCTTTTGAGTGACGAATTGCTTTTTTTTCTCGTACACTAAAAACATCCATACTAACAAAATTTTGTACAATCAATCTTAAAAGGCGTCTTCACCAGTTCGTAATTAATATCAATTATTTTTTTTTCCAAAAGTTTAAGTTTTAAACCTACTTCATTAATATAAGACCACCTTAGGAGCATACTCTTTCGAATAAAAAAGAACATTTGAAAGCGGTTCAAAATTGACGGAGAAATCGGTGGACAAACATAAAAAAAACATATACCCGTCGAACATGGGACCTCCTCCTTTTTTGAAGTCGGAGGATGAAGTCGGTTAAAAATAAGTAATATGTTACTGTGAAATCACACAGCCGCCGCGGCGTGTTGGTACTGTACTACGAGTACCTAGGTACTTTCTGCGTCTATTGTGTCGTATGAGGTATTTATGACGTCAACCTATCTGGGCCATATAAATTATGTACTGGCATACTTATACATACAATAAAAGTGTGGAGGAAAACCTTCATCTACACTTGAATAGCATAAAGTCATAAAATAACATAGTTGTTTTTATTATTTTATTGGGTACTGAGCTAGAATTGCTTGGTACCTACATATACTCTGTGACTATCTATGCACACAATAAGTTTGCGTGTTATTTTTGGCTAGACTTTTGGACGTTTTTTTGTTAGACTTGCTAATAGTCTCCAAACATCCTCACTGTTAGGGACCCAGCCCACCCTCACTTAGGGAGAGGGCGATTTGCGGCAAAGTAAGGATTGCGGACTTTACATACGTCTCTTTTCGACGTATGCAGGTCTCCTCCATTGCTTTTCTTCACCGAAAAAAGACAGTACTTAGTGTGAAACGGCGCGCTACCTGGGCATAGTTATAGTACTGCAAATATTAAAGTATTATCTTAAAATAAATTTAAAGTAAAAACCATCAATAACATATATAAAAAAAAAATCCTAAAATTTCATTATATTTTATGTATGTTTGTTCTGTTTTTGCTTAAATACCATTCTTTAAATTTAAATACATATGTATGATAAAACTCTTGAGAAGCTCGAGACGGTCACTCGCATACAAAATATTCTTGTTGCCTGAATGTGAAGGCTTTATTGTAACTGTAATAAATCATTCTGTGAAAACCACGTCTTGCGTCTTGCGAGCTTATTATTTCCCAATCCCTCGTAATGTTTACAAAAGTATATACACAACATTCTTTGTATAGGGTATCTATACTAATTATATAAATTAAAATACAAAAGTTTGGATATAAAAATGTTTGTTACTGAAGCACACTAGAACGGCTGAACGGGTCTGGATGAAATTTGGCACAGATTTATAGTTTGGAATAGCACATAGCACTTTAATTTTAATTTCAACCAGAGACAGTTGAAGAGACGCAGAAAATGCAACGACTTCCGCAGAAATAACTATAGCCGAATTCCACTTGAAAGAACTATAGCTTGGTATAGCAAACTTTTTTAGTACACTTAAGAAGTTGGCATAGGAATTTCACGCCAATAACCATATTTAGGGCCGGCGGAACCGCTGAAAAAATCTAAAACGTGCTTGAATCAAAAAAAATTGTACCAGGTAGTCCAATTTAATAACAGTTGTATTTAAAATTGTATCAAATGTTTATTGTATAAAGTGGCCAGGTAGTGCTTAAACATAAAGTAGCCAGGTAGTGCCTGAACAGAGATTAGATTTCCAAAGCAACCGGAATGAATTAAGCAGCCAGTCAATCACCGTTACCGTAACCACCATTAACCGATAAAACTGTGTTTTCTGGATCACGGACTCCTGCAAACCTTTCTTTCCCATCGCTTATCGGTTCTACAAGCTATATTAAGCCATGCAGTCAATTACCGCTACCCTAACCACCATTAACCGATAAAACTGTTTTTTCTGGATCACGGACTCCTGCAAACCTTTCTTCCCCATTGCTTATCGGTACTACAAGCTATATTGAGCTATGTCAATCACCAAGAAATACGCTAAGTTTACACTTATCATACGTAACTTTCGCCGTGGCTCGGAAACCGACTCTGAGAGTATATGTATGAGATCAACTATTAATGGTTTAAATATAAGTACTGTAAGTCTGGCATCACTGAAAATACAGACTGTTTGGAGGCTCCTACCTTTAAGGACAGAGGTGGCTGCCGAACGCTGCCCATCTTAATTAAATTCGTCTGTTTACATCTCTTTAGAAGTTGAAACTTTAAAGTTCAGAACTAAAAAAAAGGTTACAGACCGTACCTTTTCATTTTGTTTCTTTAGTACGAAATGTGATATTTCATGATCGTCGTGTTGTCCGTGTTTATAACAAGATCTACATTTTAGGATTCTTAGGATACTTTGCTGAAGTGACTGATCATTTTGCTGAGGTATTTGTGTCTCTACCATGCTAATGTCGTCGGCAAAACAGGAGATATACTTATATTTGGCATTGATACTTGTTACCTATCCTTTTAATTTCATAAGCCTAAAGACATCTTACAACGCGTCGTGCTCAGATTTGGAGAGATCACGTCTTTCTTTGACCTGTCTTTTTGCAAATTGGACTAAGAGCCTAGTATAAGTTCATTACATTAGTATTTCGTTCGCGTATTTTTCATTTCTCAGTTGTTTTATGTTTTATTTATTTTTCTTTTCTTTTTTATTAAGATGCTGTATGGTTAACATAACCCGCCTGCTTGTAAAATTTCATCAGAATTGGTTAAAAAATGGCTATTCTGCCATTTAAATAAGATCTCAAAATATATCCGATAGAGGATTTTCGCTGTACTTACTGAGATCGCATGAAGTTAAGTGTAGAGATTAAAACACCGCCCAATTTCTTTTACTCTTCACAAAAGATTTGTACGTTTGAAAATTAAATTATATTCGAGTTCAATGTACATTTTACACGAGTGTAAGTAGGTCCCTGTATAAGTGAGTTTGGTGTAGTATAGAGGGCGCGGGCGTTTCAACCCAAGGCTTCAAGCGGGGGCAACAACTCCCTTCGTTCTCTCAACTAAGTTGCGAACTGCATCTTAATGTTTTAAGTTACACGCCGAAGTCTGTCTGTCTGTTTATTTCATTTTATTATGCTGTGATATTTTGAATATTGTAGCCTTCATCAATTTTTAAACGGAAGATTTGTTAGATTTAAATAAGTTTTTTTTGATTAATCTGTATTATTTTGTTACTGTATGCACTAAGTATATAAGATAAGTATACGCGATGATTTTGAAGTTTTTTGTGCGTGGACTAAAGTCCATTCTATCCATCACACACGGAGCTATAATATATATGGATGAGCTTAAATGTAAGTCAAGTCTTAGGATATGTTTCTATGTGATGGACGCTGAAATGAACCGCATATTTAAGGTTCACAATGACCAGTCTGATCTACGTTGTATAATGGTTAAAGTAAAAAGAGAAAGTGTAAGACTTATCCTTACATATGTAAATATTATTGTTGTTATTTATACGAATATTCATGACCATGGAAACATAAGCCCAATTTCAGCTTTCACCACTGACAATAGGGATACAAAGAATAAAGTAGAGAAAGGGTCCGTGATGCGCAGCTGTCCCGCGGGCGCTCCGCCCTCGCTGACCCCGAGAGAGGAGCGGAGCACCCGCTGAAGCCGCCGCTGTATTCACTCCAATACTACACAGTCCAATTGTCGGCAGTCGCGCGTCAACCGTCGAGCGCACAGTGCGTCCGTTACGCCTTTGCGCCCGACAAAACAGCCATGTGGTGAAGTGAAACTGTCAAACGTGATATACTCGCATCACAGGTGTTATTCCATCTATGTGAACGTGTACAGAAACTATTGCACTTTTCACTTGGGATCGTTTGTGAGAACGAAGTGTTGTCACTGTTTTGGAAAATTGGATTCTACCAACGTACAATGGCCTTAGCCAGGTAAGTTATTTTGGTTGTTGGAGTCAGCTCAGAACTAGTTTATTTTGTCTTGTTTGTTCGTTGAAGATTTTAACGACAATGTTGACTGGAACAAAGAACTTAAACCGATTGGAAAAACTTTTTTTTTTTTCAGTTTTGGAAGAATTTTAATTATTTTTATTTTGTTTTTCTATTATTCCATTCATCAATTGTAGCAGTTTGTGTTCATGTACCATAATTAAGCTCTGTTCTTCATACAATGGGCGAAAGTTGCCTAACCCTCCACGCATTTAACTTTCCTTCGTTGTGTAAGCTGAGTATCGTCGACAGTAGTGAGAGCAACGTAGAAATCAAGACACTTTTACAATGACCATTACCATTACATTTAGATAATGTCCATCGTAATATTTTTTAATGGTTCTCCTAATTTTCATATCGACGTTTCTAATGTACTTTAAAGCAGCTATAGGTTATTTGATGGATGTTTTCCTTTATCCTATACAATTTAAACACAACCCTCGTTTCGTTTTTACGCCATGCGACATTTTCTTCACCCTCGTACATCACGGCACGGCAACCCTAAGCAGTTTGATCCCCCACATTAATTCTTCCTGCACCTTTTTTTTTATTCGACATGCCTCTAAATTTCATACGTTATTCATTAGTTGTATTTCTGACGCTTTATCGAAACCACAAGGTTATGCTCTTGTAATTTCTAATGTATTTTTAATGTAGGAAGTTGTTAAGTTATGTAATTAGTTAATTATTCTGTCGAAATATAATATTGTTTAGTTATAAAATGCTTCTTTGATTGTATTAAGTTCAGATTGTAGGTGTTGATAGAATCAGATGCTTATATGTGCGTATGTAAGTATGTACGCGCGTCAGCTGTAGCTTGCTTATAAATGGCTAATGAAATTGTAAACAGCAGGCGTAATGTTTGTGAATATGTAAGCAATGCAATGGTATGACTGATGTCTGCACGATGACACAAACGGTATACATAATGTTTTTGTCGTATTAGTAAGTATAGTTGAGACCGTAAGCTTTTTCATACGTATCGATGCAGGTAGAAGACCATTCGAGGCCGGAAACCTTTTTACACATCCTTCTTTTTGATTTGTTGCAGATATCAAAGTTAATAATACAATTTTATAGTGAAGCTTAAATAACCACATTTTGGTTCTTTGGAATTTTAGAATATTGAAAAACTCCAGCGTTAGGTATGTATTATTTTAATTTTGTCTAGAAATTGAGTAGCAAATAGATTAGTGGGCATTGACTTGTTTGCTGTGTGTGTCTGTCTGGCTGGCTGGAGTTGTTACTCTACTAATTTTAGAATTACTGTGAAAGTATTGCTTTACGTTTGACTAGTTTTATTAGTTCAAATTATTACCATTGTACCTACATACATTCTCTACTGAATATTGTTTTTTTTTTATTTTACCAGGCAACAAAGAAAAAGACACTGAAACCAAACTAAAGTTCCCTGTTAATGCAGTTTGTGACGTTTTAAAACTTTTAACTTTGGCTAGGTATATTTAGAAATAACAAACTTTAATTTATGATAATGAATATTTTGGCTTTATTGAAGCTTAGGCAAAGATGAATTAGGTACAAAACATTTGGTCATTCTTAAAATTAATTGCACTCAAATTATTAATATAAAAAAATCTATGTTTAAAAAAATTATACTTAACTGCCAAATAATTAGTAATATTGATATTTTTTATACATCCTAGGATAGGAGTTATTAATATTCTCAGCATAATGTTGCTATTAATACCGCTTGGCTCTTTTAAGACTTCAATTTAGGATTCGACTAACAGTGATTGTAGATACTGAATCTGATATTTTTTGAGTAACTTATTCAAAGATAGATGGCGTAAATTCACGATCTTTTTTCGGTTTTGATGTTTAATACAAAAAATAACGTCAAAAACGGTTAAATGACAAAAAGCTATTATAAAGTTGATAAATACATTAATGATAAAAATGCTTGGGAGTAATAGAACTTAATTAATTTATATTGGTAGTGGTGCATTTGTAATATTTTTTTTAATTAAAACATTGCATATTATTTTATGACCTAGTGTAAGGCTAGTTGAAAAAAATAAAGAAGATTAACTGCTGAGTTTCTTGCCGGTTCTTCTCAGTAGTAAATCATTCCGTACCGGTGGTAAAATTTATAAAATGTATAAATAAACTGACGATTCAAAAATCTACTTGATACTTGAACTGTTCAAAAGTCTATTTGAATAGAAAAAGTTTGTGTTTGATTTTAATTCAATTGAAAACAAGGTAGGTGTAAAAAAACTTGGACGAGATTTCAAAAAAGCGAAAACGTTCAGTCATTATCTAATTCACTACACAATGCGTTACATAATCTAACTTGTTGCATAAACAGATATACTTATTACAAAACCTCTTTTAGATTTTAGATTACGAACAAAAAATCATTACTTTTGTGTAATTTTTTTTTTAGTTGTTAGCGCATCATGCTAAGGGAAGAGTCGACGTCGTCGTGTAGGCCGGAAGACGTTCACTGTTAGACGAGGCCTCCCCCACATGTTTTTACAGCTTTCACTGGCTTCCCGCCACTCGGACCAGGTCATCTTCTTACTGGTAGAAGGCTGACCCATGTTGAATCTGTGACAGATTCAAGAGTATCCCAATTAACAACATTGACTTCCGAATAAGACAGGTTTAAAAATGACGTCTCGCCAAATACATTCATCACCAACCATTTGAAACCACACAATTAAACTGTCGCTTTTGGTACCTACTACAATTAGCAGGCTGGTTTAACAATTTTCTCTGATATTATTTCCATAACTAGATCTCCAAATTCTAAATGATTTCAAAAAAATGACGATAAATATTATAATTTGCATGACTCAATGGCTTTCATACTTGTTTGCATTATTAAATATTGTATAACTTTATTGCTACGTAATTTCTGCTGCTAAGTGATAGATAATAATATTTTACAACCATCCACACGTATCTACAGTTCGTTATCAGAGTGACAAAGTTGAGAAACCTGACAATTTCAAATAGCTTTAATTTTAATCCCTGCTCATTTGTAAAATAATCAATTTACCTGGAATTTAAGTAGATTACAAATTCCTCTCCGTATTACGGTTTTTCTTGCCAAATCCAAAAGATACTGCTTTGTTAACTAAATAATGAATTGTCATCTAGAGGGTTTCGAAAGTAAAACTTAAATGAAAATATATCTTATTCAAGTGCAGCAATAAAAAATCGTAATGATCCTAAAGGATCTGATAATAAGAATACGAAAGGTGTTAGCTTACATTCACTTCGCTACCTGCGTTTTGATGTGTCTTGGGCAACCGGCTGTTCTGAGCCGATTCGAAACGGGGCCGAACGCTATCTGTATATTCCTAGTTTTGATTGTTTGAATAACTTGGGCGAGGTTGTTTCGCAAGAGCAAGTATCTGTTTAACCAAAGTTTGAGGGTTACACGCTGTTTGTTAAAGGCCCGGTATCGATATCTTGATCTAGCTTTCCATAGGAATGTTAACTGCAGCTTTGAATCGTTGTTAAATTAACTCATAGTAAGCTAATTATTTTTTAAATAAACATAATAAATTATTGTTAAATTACTTCAGTTTAGTGGTAATTAATTTTTGATATTCATAAAAAAATATAAAGATAGTGTTTACAATTTACCATCTTCAGTGGAAATTCAACGAGCTCAAAGGTTTTCAATAGGTTTCGTTAACATAACGATTATTGTGTAGCTTAATGAGTGATTAGGGTTCATTATATTATTTCTCCATTTCATTAGTTCATTAAAGTATTGTATTTGTCACGATTAAGAAGAACCATTTTTGATCAAAAAATTAAAAACAATATTGGTAATGACTGCCTATTTGAGACCTTGTTTTTTTTTTTGACAATGACACAATGTCTAAATGTAGTTTAACATAAAAATTAACTACCAAATTTTTAAACACTCTGTTGAATCACAAAACACGTTATATACGCGTCATGCCATCATTTAGTGTACTTACATTTTTTGTTGTTTTTTTATGGGATGCACCTTATTCGATTTTCCCGAATATGCGGATAAGGTTTACTTTTTGCACACAAGCCACATTGTTTACTCCGGTTAACCATTGCAGTGATAAGAACTTGTAATTGTTGGTTAAAATCGTTAAACCCAATTTTTGTTGTGTTACAAATTTACAAATAACTTTAAAAAACCCTTCTAAATAGGTACTTAATTTTATCTTAATCGGTCCAATGTCGTCGGACGGACGCATATATAAATATTTTATGGTTTGAGTTTTTTTATACTTTATTACAGCTTTGAAACGAATTTTATTATAAACTAGACTTTGCCAGCGGCTCTGACCGCCCTAAATTCGGATACCGGCGTGGAACTCCTTAATTATCCCAATTAATTATACTAATGAATTGCTATAGCATGCTATAGGTGCAGCGATAGTTCGTTTAACTCTGTTATAGTTATTCCCGCAAGAATGGAAAGGAAAATATATGTATGCCAAGTTTTATCCCGATCCGTCCGATCCGTAGTGGTTGAAGTGTGATTGAGTAACAAACATCCATCCAGACATACAAACTTTCACATTTATAATATTAGTAGGATTGAGCGATTTTTTTTTCTTGAAAAATATTGTAATATCGACATCAGATCAGTGTGAAACACAAAGTTCTGTCTTGTTTTTACTCCGTCATCAGCTTTCTGTTTTATGTCACCTAGGGCTATGACCATCATTGACTTTCAAGAACTACCTGCTCAGTTTGCTCATGGTCTAACGCAAAAAAAAAATCTTCGAACTTCTTCCTCAATCGTTTAGAAACTGTGGTCAGGTCATTCATTGCCATTACAGCTATCTGAATTTTCTGAGCATTATACGGAACACCTTGATTAATTGTTCTGTTTAGTTCCGGATCTTGCTTTTACTAGTCCGTGAGCCAGATAGTATATTTTGTCAGTCATTTCCTCTCAAGCGATAACTCGTGAAATGCTTCAGAGAGTTGTATTATGCAGCATGGTGAACATCACGCCGCTCTGTGGATGGGTGGGGCAGTGGCAGCCTCTCAATCACGTAAAAAAAAAATTGTTTTCAATCATTTCCTCACGACTGAATTGTTAATTGATAGTTAACGCAATTATTCGAAGATAAGAAAAAGTCAGCTGGCCGTATGGTGGTAGATTATACGTCAGCTGGACACATGAACATGCAAAAAAATCAGTGATTTACTCTCACTTGAAAATGTGTCAGATGATAGAATTACATGCTATTTTGAATAAATAAAAACGTTAGCTGGCTCTATGTTGGTGGAAAGGTCGTCAACAACACATGTTGCTTTCTGCTACATTTCAAGTAGTCTCTATTCAAGAGTATTCTTTCTTAAACTGAAAATATGATTTTGCTTATTTATTGTCAACACTGTTAATTTTCTAATCAGAGTTGTTAAATACCTTGGTTTCTTCTAATACCTCTATGGTCTCAGATTTTAAATTTGTATTGTAATACACTATTATTTATGATGATTTAACTTATATCCATCTGACCGAAGCATCCTCTGCTACGTTTACTTGTGGCCTCCGCTCAAGAACATTCTTCCTCAACGATTCTGACATTGTGATCAGCCCATTCATTGCCACTACAGCTGTCTACTTTCTGAGCATTGTTGAATACCTTGGTTATTTCTTGTGTTTCCTAGTTCCGGATTTCATTTGCTGTTTTAAATTTTGTAAATCTATTCTCCAGGTTACGTTCTAGTTAAGCTAAATGTTACTAGAGTTGTTCAAAATTAAAATAGATTCACGGATTTTGTTAAAGTTCAGCTGGTTTTGGAAATGTAAAGGTTTTCAATAAAGAGGTTTTTAAATATTAAGGTTATGTAATAATAAAGTACTATGATGTGAACTCACCTTAATATGACATAACGCTTAACGTAGATATTATTTTCAACTGTTCCTATCGTCTGTGTACATTCCGCAAGGCCAAGGCTATTTAAAAACGCGAAGCTACGTTGCCGACCAATACCTACCCGTGGATAATAAGTGACGTAAACAGATATTTTTCATGTGTTACTTACGTTTTATCACGTGTTGAAGGTATGAACAAAGTTAAGATTTACATACGAATGTGTAGTATCTTAACTTCTTATTGTTGACATAATTTGCCAGGAAATATACTTAATTAAAACTATACGAATATAAAACTGATACCTGTTGTCGTGACATTAATAATTCACAAATTTGCACTTCTCAATGTCATTTTAAGATAAGCAAATGCACTTGGAAATTGTTCCTTTCCTCCGGGTTTACTCGAGTAGTATTTGCTTTGAAGAGAACAAGTTAAAATAGTTGCAGAAGGTATTTGATTTCACTTCGATATAAATTCTAGATTGTGTGATGGTAAAAATATAAAGATTAAGGGACGAAAAGTGATTTGCAAAATTCATTACCTAAGAGGAAGCTTGTAAAAGTTAAGAGCTAGTAACCTATTATATGTGATCTTTATTATATAAAATATAAACTTCTTATGAATGCGTAGTAAAATAAAGAAACTTCTAAAGTTAAATGAAATTGTAACAAATAAGACGACGATTTGCAAAAGTATACAAATCTACAATATGGAAAATAAGAAGTGAACTAGGTTACTCCCACACTAAATGCATTTGTATGCACATGAAATACTTTGTAGAATATAAAATCTTATCTACGTAAACTTATCCATCATTATTACTGTTTCAATATACGTTTATGTTACTTAGTCACATATTCCGAATCATTTCGTAAACGTTGTTTGATGCAACTTTATTAACATTTCGATTTGATGCTCCCTGTATTGCGTAGACGTATTGGATATAAATTTTGTAACCTACGGCCATATCTTTGGTGAAATCTTATAATTTGAATACATACAGTGTCTCTTGGAAAGTGCGTCTCAGCGTCGCGTTGTCTTGATGCGTGGCGTATTCTCTTTTGTGCTGCGATCTTGATTCGGAATTGGTTTCACCAGCATTTCGCTTTTGAATGGCTCCGTTTTATTTTCACTTAACGTTCTTTTTATTACAATAAGTTTTTACAAGCTCTCGCTTTGCTATTATATGTAGATATTATGTCTCTATTAAATTTTCTTCAAGTAAAAGCTAAAGTTTTGTGTTAAAATAATATTTATTGAATGAAAAATACAGATATGATATTACCTTCTCTTTCTTTTATTATTACTTCTCGCACATTGAGAAAGTAGTGAAAAAACCTACTCTTAAATAGCACTGATAATGATGATATTATGCTGCCAATATACACATATATATATTTGTTAGGCGGTAGCTATAAGAAAAATCTTACAAATATGCAAGATTAAAGTAAACTACAATTTTTTTTGCGTCAGACATATTCGTTATTTTTAAGGTACTAAAGTAAAAGATTTATGCAAAATTTGTGTTCAATTAGGCTCACTATTTTGAACATCATTGATTAATCTGTCTTTAGAAGTAGTGATAAATGCATATTATAGGACAAGAAATTTATATTTGACATATTTTCTTTGATACGTTTTTATTACTCTTATTTAAGAATTTCAATGGATTTTAAATTTGATAATATGTACGGTATGGATTTCCATAAAGGTTTTGAATCTTAAAACTATATCTTGAGTTCCAAAGCTAAAAACAAAAAAGAATTATCCTATTTGTAATATTAGAAAGGTGAGTAGACAATTGACTCGCCACTGCAATAATATGTATTTGCACGGAATAATCGAACATTAAATATGTTCTAAGGCCTGATTCTCAAGTGTCTTCAAACCCCGAGAATTCCAGAGTAAGTTGAACGAAAATAGGACTTACCTCTAAATTTACATTTCCAATTTAGTCATTAGCCAAGCCCTCCTTAGTATGTCAACAAAAACGAGAGCAAGAAGGTAAATGGGAATCCATAGAAATACAAAATAAAAGTGTATATCTTAAACTAATGCAAAATGTAGGCACAACAGGTTTTATCTAACTGTGGGTTTCTAGATTTCTGCTAGCTCCGAGCTGCTGGTACTTAGTGGTTTTGTGGCTTTTTCGAATATACATATATGGCTTTGTTACACTTACACGCTAATATCGAAATTGTGAAATACCCTAGGTATTGAAATTTGGAAGTGAAATGGAAGTTTATTTCGATAGTCTACAACTTTAAACTATGATTAAAATAATCTCGTATATTTTTAATAGAAATTCAGTGATTCCATTGCAGAATTTTAAGTGGCGCTGTGTGATTTTTAACTATCCAATCTAGACATTTAGTAGTAGGTATCCCGTATGATTGAAGTAGGTATTAGGCAAATATTAACCGATGAATTTTATTGTATTCGATTTCAAAGAACTTCTGCTACATAGGAAATATGCTTGAAGGCTAAATATCTACATACACACCTGGTTTTTTCGCCATTTGGTAACAGGTTTCTATATTACTTGGTTTTTTTCGAAAAGGATTGTTGGTCGTCTTTATTTTATAACTTGTTCGCTTTTATTTTATTTTGATTCACTTATTTTTTTTCTTTTTGTGAATTTATTATTCTATGGTATACTACTAGCATTATCTCAGGGTTTTTGTCGCATTACATCTAATTATTTGTTATGGGTTCAGACATCCCTGTACCTTGTCGAACATTAGGTTAGTTTTTTGGAATACCTTTAATGTCGTCATGGTATTTTATAAGCTACCATTCAAGTAGGCATAGATAAAAAAAATGAAACAATCTAACACATTTAAGGAAACATTTGACTAATCATGATATGACGAAATCGTTTGGTTACATAAGACGTACGATTTTAGTGCTAAACGTTTTTCTATGCTCATAAACTTTGTCAAGTCGTGAATTTTCTATTACTACAATACTATGACGAAAAATGTAATTGAGGAAAGGAGGTAAGGAATGTCGCAACATTTAAGTTCCTAAGGCTCGCCTGGCGCCGCATGTCCATTACCAGACAAAAGTAGACGCCGCGATAACGTCAATTAACGTTTGCTTAAATTTTGTTTCAATCCCAAAAAATATTCCCAGTATTGTTAGTAAAATACTTGTTATCATATACAAGGTTTTCTCTAAGGACTACTGTATGGTGTTCTTTAAGAAAGAAGTTATTAGATGTTTTAAGGGTCGGCAACGCGCGTGTGATGCCCCAGGTGTTGCAAGCATCTATAGGCTGCGATGACGTCGGTTATATCACACAAAGAGAAATAAAACTGCGTCCAAAACCTCTTGTAAGTTGTCAGGCTCCCGCCTGGTTACGTGCCCAAAGTATTTTAGCAGTACCTACATTGTTGTATAAACTATACATATAATAAAATGGTAGGAAAGTCAAAACTGTACATTGAATATTTTTTTAAAAGAATACTTGGTGTGTGATCTACAATCGATACCGAAGCCAAACATATAGTATTTAGAATTTTTGTCTGTATGTATGTTCGGGATAAACTCAAAAAGTACTGCATGGATTTACTTCAAATTTGGCACGAATATTATTAAGAAGTCGGGTCAACATATAGGCTAAAAAAAACAGCAAATCGATGTAGAGTTTAGCCGTTTGGCACACAGGTACTTTAAGGCAAAACAATCAGTTTGAGCCGCAGTTCCTCAAAATATTGACTTGCTTCTTAGTTATTAATTATTCTACTCACACATAGCCATTTATTTTATGTTACAAAATCGTGTAAAGTCATAACTTAGATGTGTTATAATTAAGTCATAACTTAGATGTGTTATAATTTTTCACTATATAAAAAAGTTTCCTATTTGCTAACTAGATGGCGTTGGCGTCGAATTAGATCGCACTATGGTTTCGTTCACAAAAAGTGATGTTATAATATAGCGTTCACGACGCGACGTCGCGGGCAGCAGCTAGTAGATGATAAAATCTTTTTTCATGATTATTGTAAAACTCAATCGTCGCTTTCATCCCCACTACAGCATTTTGTCAAAAGGAGCACCTAGCTCAGAAGAGTGTCCTCTCTTTTATTTAGCAATTTAGTTAAACAATTCTAAGAAAATATCACATTCTAAAACGTGCCACAGGCGGTGCTACGTAATCCTAGCGTGTGCATATATTGTCTGCCACACTCTTACTAGTTCTTTTTTTTTTTTCAAATATGAAATACAATTCATTTAAAACTGTATGAAATTCTAGCATGTATTGATTTATTGATGTGAAATATTTTCAGTACATAGCTATTAGTTTAACTGTTGTAAAAAAATAAACTAATCGGCAAATTTTAGTCATAAGTTTGTTGCTGCCTTTCCGGACTAACTTGGTTGTTAGTAAATCCAATTTAATCTTAACAGTTTACATTTAATTTAATCTTAATAGTTAAACATGTATTAGTTTTAATACTTTTTTTAAAATATGTATTCCTATAGGACCGCAAGTGTTTGTATTGTACTAGCTGAATGCCAACAACATATTGACTTTGTTTCGTAAGTCTATGGGCAAAGATGTATGTACTTACGAACGAAACTATGTCAACATTGCATTGGTACACAAAAGTGGAAAGCCAATAAGTAGAACATATTATCTGCTGTTTCGTGTTGCATTGCTCCGGTATTTTATTTTAAATAATTTTATTGAAAGTTATTTACATACTTTATTAACCTTTTGTTTTATTCCATCAAACGTACAGTTTATAGATAGTTTAAAAACACAAAATTAATACTGTCTGTTGTTGTAAATTTTCACAAGCGATTTCGTTAAATCGAATAAAATCAACATTTACTTTGTCTTATAATTTGAGTATGCAATAAATGCACCACTAAATATTAGCTTTGAACAAACTGTAATTTGCCTCAAAAATAACCGACATTTAACAATTTATTTAATATTTTTAGCGTTAATTTTGTTTTTAATACAATGTATAAATTTATCTTTTTAAAAATCAACTTAATGACCTAATTGTAGTATAATTTCTTCCGTAGTGCGTGTGATCGATGGTGTGGTGGCGTACTCGTAACAAAGATTTTAGCGACCTCGGCGGGACCCTTCTCTGATGAGTTTGGATCTGTGTCAGGGTTCTCCCCATAACTCCCCTCGGACCCCTCGTCCACCCCGAGGCAACCCCTGCAGCAGTTGACCCGTAAATTCGTGTATTTACGTTTCACCTGCTTTAGGTTAAATATAAATTGATAACGCGCCTGGTATGTACTCGCAAAGCGCTTTATTATTTTTTATAATTATTTTTATTTATTTTGCATTAAGTAGGTAGGTATTTAATTAGAAATAACAATTGAATTGGGATCATGCAACCCATTACTATTTAATGTGTTGTTTTTTTGCCCTGGAATCTTGAAGTGTATTTATAAACGCTTTACTGCGTCTGAAGATCACACTTTGAATACATTTTTAAAATACACTTAAACCCATAATATTAAAAAGAAGATTATGCATATGTCAGAGCGTCTGTCTATATTTATCATGTGGGATAATATCTAGAACTACTGGATATATTTTCAAAATCCTACCACTGTTTCATATCTACATTGTTTCGGACTATGTTTTACTCTAAAAAGTTAAGAGTTCCATAAGATCGGGGAACCTAGTACATAGTTAAAAGATGCATAGGAATGAAACATAAAGAATTATGTTATATTAAATACGCCTACATGCGTCTAGAAAAAACAATCTTCCAAACACCATGTAATTCTTAAAAATTGCATTTTTTTTTTATTTTAAACGATGTTCATCGTCTCACAGCAGCAGTGTTAAGTTCAGAACATATTTCAGTTAATGAATGAAAATTGGGTGATCTTTACAATTCGAATGCTGATCGACCTTACCTTCACGGCAGCTGACGGAGGCAACAGCTCGGCATTGTCGCTCCGGCACCAATAGGAAGCAGGCGGTCGCTCGTACGCCGCTATTGGGCTTAAGGCCGTTTTCAATGCACCATCTTTTACCTTGTGCCCCTTGCTGCATTGCGTGACCCAAAAATGAACGGACCTTAATTACTGAGGGAATTGAAGTATGCACGCATACTCTAGTACTTAATTACCTAAGTTTTTGTTATGGGTCAGTTTTTCACGATATTACAGACAATAATAGTTTAGATAATAGATTTTTGTGTCTTCTTGTTTTATTGGGACAGGTTTTGTACCTGTTGCTTGACTTTTTTTGTAGTTTGAAATTTATTAAATACATTCTGAGTTGTGATACCAATTTAAAAACGTTTACGTTCAGTTCTTTGTCTTAAATATTAGACAAAAATAAATTAATCTGGGGCCTAAACCACGATGCAAATCTGCACTCTTTACTGTTCCCTATTATCTACAAACTGACACCATATACTCTAGACAAGTGTACATTGCAGCGCTAGCTATCGTAGAATCGTTAATACGCGACGAAAAATACAAGATTTTGATTATTTATTTGATAAGGTTCCGTAAATAATAGCATCTTTATATATAGCTACTTTCCACACTTGTCTGGGGTGTGTGGACGGTTTAATTTTATTTTAGAATGTGACTATGTTTAAATTACAATTCCTAATTTAAACTAATAAAATAAAGATAAGAGTGTTTGTTTGAACGCGCTAATCTCTAGAAGTACCAGTCGTATTCGAAGAATTCTATTTGCATTTCATAGCCCAATTCTTGAGCAGTAAATTAATGCAAGTGAAACCGCTGAAAACAGTTAGTGTAGTATATAAATTTATATCTCCCCGACAGATGGTGATCGCATTGTTAAGATGTTGAAAACTGGCACGGGGGCGTTAAATTCAAGGTCTAACTTTAAACTGAATGTACAAAATTTAAGCTTTAATGAAATTAAGTTTACATTGTTCTTAAGTTTCATTGCCAAGTTATATTATTTGTTGAATCTCGTTTATCTATACTTACTTATATAATAAATGCCGAAGAACTAAAGTTACCGACATAGCTCAAAAAGTAAGCAAGCTGAAGTGGCATTTGGCAGGCAACATCACTCGTCGAACCGATAACCTATGGGGAAGATGGGTCTCAAGTGGCGACCGCGGATCGAAAGACTCAGGGTGAGTCGGTCTCCTACCAGGTAGACAGGACAGGTTCAGGACCGGCCGTTGTGGAGACATATGGGGGAGGCCTACGTTCAGCAGTCGCAGTCTTCCGGCTGTAACGAACGAATTTATATAATAAAGCTAAAGACTAAACTAACTAAACTACCAATCGGATTTGAAATTTTTTTTTTCGTTGATAGCCCAATACTTGAGGAAGTTTAGAGGCTAGTTTACATCACGCTACGACCCTTAGGAGTCGAGTAAAAAAAAAAGGCAGAAAGAACGCTAAGCAAACTCAAAGTGAGCGGGCGAGTAATGCGACGAGGATGTCAGTAACGGAAAATGCAGACCAACGACTGTCAAATATAAATATAACATTATAAGGTAATTTACCTCTCAGCGCGCTCCATACAAACGAATCTCATTTAGTTGTCAGTACTTGGCTTTTAATTGGTTTTTAAATGTACAAAACTCGTTCATATAACCTTTGTTATTATTTTCTACCCCTATTTCCATGTAGGACAAGCAAGTTCTGAAAGTGTACAGAATCTCGAGTCGATATCATTTGTAGTTGTGAGTAGAAAATGCTGTGACATACAGACAGAAACCGAAGTCTCATACCGGGTTCCTTTCTACCATTTTGATGCTGAAAGCTAAAAATATCAGGACAGAGTGACTTGTTTTAAAAGTAAAGCATCTCAAAGACAGTCGTCCCGTCCACGTGTATGTCCCTCTGTACCCGTGAAGAAGGATTCGAAGCGAAATTGAATGCAAGTGACACAACACACTTCAATGTTTGCGATAAATCTACCTTTTTTTTTGTCTTGGTCTTATAATTTTTTCCTTAGTAACTTCTACGAATAACATAAATTTCTTACGTGTATTTTTAATATGCAATAGGCTTATTTTCTTGTCTTGATCTAAAATGCTGTGTAACACATCTTTATTAGTATCACAATATCTAAGAGTTAACTGTGTAACACATTACCACGTAATTTTTACCAATACCACAAAAGTAAGACGATTTTTATGTAAAATGTAACAGAACAACTAAGAGCATCAGGACAATCTAAGCGTAAAATAATCTAGAAATACAATCATCTTAGAGTAAAATTATCAACAAAGAACCATAATACTCTGATTTTGCAGCGAGTCGTATCACATATCTAGTTTTATTTTGTATTCTTCACAATATATGAGTAATTTTTAGCATGCGAAGACTGAAAATGTACGTCCGCCGAGTTCTGTGCGGCCTCAACCGCGTTTTGTCGATGCTTTCTCGGGCGGCGGCGAACCGGGTCGCGCTCTCGATGGCGATGCATGGCTGGTACCAACACTACCAACCAACATTGCGACGAGCTTGACACACACACATACACGCACACTGCACGTACATGCACACACCTACACACGAGCGTGATGTGCCAGGGCCAGCTGAGAATTTAAATAAGAGAACGATTGCATGCAAAAACGTTTCATCTTTTGATAAATCTATGCTGACCTAGGTCAGGTGTTGAGGTTTAGTTCTGAGATTTTAATATTAAAGTATTTTATTTGTTCCGTCAGTGTTGAAGCTTTCGTCAGCGACTCTAAAATTAAATGATGCTCGAAAAATATTAGGTACGTTTATTTCTTCGTCCCCTATTTGTTGTAGGAAGATGAATTACAGCTCAGATATTAGGCGGGTGGAAACTATATCAAAATTGGAAAAGTATAAAAATATTTTTTGGAAAACTGCAGCCTAGTAAATATTTTTTCGAAAACACAATATTTTACAACTTTTTAATGAGTACCTATATATACTTATGTAACATAGATATAGCTCTAGGTATACAATGTCTACTTGGATATTTAAAATCCTTGGGAAGCTAGATGAGTCATTTACGTCACGATACTGTAGTCTTCTAAATATGATGATCTACTTTTGATGTCATGGTTTCTCTTGAGTGAGCCGTCTATTTAATTAAGAACGAAGCGGCTACGCATCCCACTTCTTGTTACCTCAAAACCTAAATACCTCGTATTATTCTAAGACAGAATTTCAGTCAGGAAATTAATTATCTAACGTATCTGGTGTTGTTGGTTGGGTTACCCAGACCACAGAAGTTTTCCTGAACTTTTGCCTTCTGTCAGGGTAACAGGGAAAACTTAAAATTATTAGTAATTAGTTTTATACTCTTTTATGTTCGTATTTTACGAAAATCATCACATCTTTTTTTTTATACCACTAAGGTAGCCAACAAGTTTACGGTCCATGTCCATGTCTTAATTTTGCCACACACGAACACACCTACAGCCACATACAATAAAAAATAAGATAAAATCTTAGAAAATATACTAAGACGTTAAGGATTTCGTTACGAAATCTTGTAACACTTATAGGTAATATATATTAGTTGTAGAAAATCCATGTAAGTTGTCTGTTTGTTAGGATTAAAACAGGTAAATAATTGAAAACCCTAATAAAACCATCGAAACACTAAAGACGTGGTTACACTTGCGTAAAATAAAAAGCCATGATACATTTTTTTAACTCGTATTTGGAATCAATGGGCATGAGACACAAAATTTGAGCAACTTTTGCAAGATAGTCAAAAGCTTTTGTAGAAGACCTCTTTTTAAACTCTTTACGTTAGTTTTACAAAATATAAATCTGGTAGTTTATAAATTGCAAACAGACAGACAAGCAAACTGATAAATATGTAATATAAATAAAATTGTCGCAAACTATTTAACATAATAAAACTCCCGTGTTCATAATAAGTATTGTATGACCATACAATTCGTGAATAGTATTAAGCGTTTCCTAATTGACAGTGACGACCCTCTACGTTTGAGGAAGTAGGATCATGCAAATATTAGGCTGAAGTCAAGGCCTTTCCAATCATTTCAGGCGTCTAATTCATAGGGCAATAAAATTTGAGGCCGCCCCGGCCTTATTCATTACCGAGTTTTAAATAGATATGATCGTAAAATATTTGGTAACTACTACGATACTTTGTGTCTTAACATTTTTCATATGCGGTGTTTTTTTATGTCAGCCATTTATTATTGTTGCATTGCCACGTACTCATCACAGCTTAAACCATCATTTCATTCAATCGGCCATCCAAGGTGTCTAGACAGAGCAAACGTAAGATATGGTGCGTGGCGAGAAGGGGACCCGACTATCCAGTCAGTCATACATTTTGTCGACGTTGTCAGATTTATCAAAGTCTAAGACCGACCGTATAAATAGTTATAGGTAATTTAATAGGTATTTATTTAGTATTTCAATATTTAGGCACGTTACGTGATTTTTGTATTTAAATTTCCGTGTTGTACTTTATTACTTGCGGTAAAAAATATCTAAAATAGCTTTAAAGCGTGTAAATGTAGGTTTATATCAAACTATAATTTTTAGCAAGTATTCAAAACGAAATTGAATGTAGTAAGTTGGCGGTATACTTGTATAATTTGGTAGAAAATAATAAGTAGAATAAAATAAATAGCGAAATATTCTAATATTAAAAAGAAACCTGTGTAATGAAGTGTGACTTAATAGTCGAACGAAGGTATCATTACTACATTTTAATTGAAAATTAACATTTTTTAATGTCAAACATACAATAAAGACGATGTTTAGTCAATAATTAAGATTTGTCAATGTTTTTAGGATTTTAATTCCAAATGCAAGGATTCGTTTGTTAATTTACTTTAGCTTTGACGTTAAATACAAACTTACAATGAAAATGTGCTTCAGTTGTATATAACTAGTTGATAATTTTAACAGTGGTTTAAAGCGGATACTACGTTGTATGTAAATTACATTTATATGTACTTCCTTAAAGATTTACGGTTCATATCAATATTAGTTTTTTTTTCTGGTTCATTTTGCCTGGTTCCCTGTGTGTGTGTGTGTATGTATCTATGTATGTTAGCTTTTTTTACCCCCTTGATATCTCAAGAACCAATTGAACAATTTGTCTCGTGAACATATCAATCGATACGCCACGTCATGTCTAAGATCTGAAAAGATGTTGAGCAAAATCGGTCTAGCGGTTTGTTTTATATAGCCAAAAACTGTTTTTTTTAAAGACGCAAAAATATTCTTAAGAGAAGTTTGCCTGTGCGGTACTTGTTACCGATCCAATTTTATGGGGTTTTTATCGTGATTATTTGGAGGTTTTGAGCGTCAAGCACCACCAAACTATCAACAAGAGCTAATCGCGGTAACGATCGGTGTTGGATCAGGTTCCTAATTCAAGTCAGTAAAAGCCATCTGGTTACGAGATGACTGTGCCATACATTGTCCATTTACTTTGTCTTATTTAAAAAATGTGTAGAATAACGATTTGATCAGCAATGTAGGTCATAACAATCAACTTATTCTACACATTTCTTCATTAAAACGTAAGTAAACGGACAATGCATGTCATAGTCATCTCGAAACCAGATGGTTCTTACTGACTTGAATCACTCCCCTGGGGTTTTGATAGCACCTTGCGTCCTGATTGGCGGCGGTTCAAGGTCTGCGTGTACCAATGAGTATTTTTCTTAATTTTCCAAGTATATTGATTGTTTACACCACTGGCTCCTCTTTCAAGAAGAGAGAGAAGAAGTAAGACGTATGAACCTGATAAGTAAGAACCATATTACACCAAAAAAGGAATTCTAATAATAATAGTATTTACAATCTGCTTACAACTGATGTAAATCTTTACGTTTCGCGTTTACAGTAAATAAAGTAACATGCCTTTTAAAACGCGACGACTATCTTTTATGTAGATTTGATTGGTCTGAGGGTAAAGGTATACCTATGAGGTAAAATAATGCAATAACTTATGCTGTGTGCGTAGTATAGCGTACACTATTGTAGTATTGTGGCAAGTGGCATAGTTTCTTATTTAAACTATAAATCAGTCTGTCCTAGATAGATTATCGTTGTCTCGTGTATACGGCGTTACATGATTTCAATGAATTTGTTTTCATTATGCTTTGTTGTCTTACTTTGTAACTAGTAGAAAATATTAATAGATCCATAAAATGTAATGGGTTTTTGTTTGCGCTCTGTGTGTCCTTCTATATTATGCAAAGTGAGTTGAAAAACGGTACTAAAATAACGTGAAACTGAATAACTGTTTTGTATTCATATTAATTTTTTTTGAGTTCTTCATACAAATGAATTGGATCATTAAAAAGGTTTTTTTCCTAATTTAAAAAATCATAGAGCATATGTTTAGTACCTCCTTGCCTACTAGGCCTTTATATTCTGCCAGGCAGACCTTTTAAACTGATTTTAAGTGTCTTTTTTTTTGTAATTGGAAATAGATGACCTTGAAACGTTTTCGGTTTCAGGTTGTATTTTCCTATTTAAAAAGTTAAGGGCATTAGAGCTGCACAAACGGGTTAACCATATACTTAATCTTCGATCTCTCATAGGTAGTGAGTGCACTTTCGCACATGAACACTTCGCTGAAGTAAAATTTTTGAATAACATTTCTAACACTGTATATTTTCTCTTATTTATTTAAACACGTCTAGGAAGTAGTTGTATACAAATTTAAAACAGTTGGTCGATCGGTATATGAGTGTTTAACCTCGCCCGAATACTTCCGCGTATTACGTTCAGCGGTCCCCATGTGATTTTCTCTTTGCAACCTTGACCCTTAACGGGAAACATCACCCAAATTATATAGGTTTTGTTTATTGAGAAATAAGTCGTTGTACGCCCTTATTAAAGTCTATTAAAACCATCTGGTTTCGAGATGATTGGTGACTTACAATGAAAAGTAGCAAGGTTCATCATATTCATATAGGAACTACATTTTTATTACTCCCCTGGTTTACTGTTGTCATAACATTGTAAGATCTTCGAGCGACAATGACGTGTAGCGTTCTTGAACACCATTCCATCTGCGATTGCCTTGGTTTATTGTGAAGAAGCAGTTGCTGAGTACATATGATTGAACAAACCGTCCGCACACGCGGCCTTGCGCGTTCGCTTCCGCGTCGCAGTTTATCCTCGCCTTGCGATGTCTTATGTTAATCTTTTTGCTACTAGCCTTGATCCCAGACCTTTTCAGCTTACATAATTTGTATTATCTATCATACATTTATATAAAAATATCGTATACCAAAGTTTTGATTTCCTTTTCTAGGTATAATCAGCAAACCGCCCGCTCCTCTTGGTTGAAGTACGTAATTATTATTTAGTTTTTTTTTAATTTTATTTATATTTTAGTGTAATTTAAGTGGGTAGTTCTTAACGCTGGCAGAATGTATTAAGTAGAGTAGTTTGACGTAATTCACACTGCAGTACAATATTTAAGTAAGTTAACTTAGGAAACCACGTGCAAACATGTAGGTGTGTGCCAACGTCACAACAGCGTTAGGCGACGAAGGTCGAGGCGTGACGTAATAGCAAGCTTACCATCAGTCGATCCATCGCTCAATGCCCACGAGGCCAGGCAGTTGGTGCGAGTCTACAAAGGTTAGGTTTTCTTTATAAATGGTCCATTCAGGAAATATCTCGAGTCTCAAGATCACCGAAAAGACGTAAATGAATTTCCGACAGTTGATTGAATTTTTATTTACCTATTCATATATTAATTCAGCGGGATAGCTTTTACTGAGTCAATAAAGATGTGGTACATTTTGTAGTAAACACTCTCGTCTTTTTTATCCTAGTAGTAGTAGTACATGGTTTTACGTTATATGTACCTAGCTTACTGCGGTTTCAATCGATCGATACTAACTACAGACAGACAGACTGTTGGAACTTTGCCAAGATGTTGAATCAGTTTGGTTTTGCCCGAAATAATGGATAGTAATATTAGTATTGTGGTAAATCTTTCAATATCAACTTCAATGATATTGTAATAAGTACCTAAATGGTAGAGAAATCTACACGTTTAAACACACTGCACGTCATATTACTAAACCTACACAAAAAATATTTAGTCAAAACGTTTACGTCTAGGCAAAGTTTTTAGGTATGTATTTTTATGTGTTAGTATTATATAAATTGATTTCTATGTACAGCTTAAAAATGTTTTATAATTAGCAGCTGGTCTTACATTTCAATTCAGATAGCATAATTTTTTTCTAAAATGTAATACAAACATTTATTTTTGTGCTATAATGTGTGTGTTATCATTATCACATTTATAGCGTTTATTATCGGTTACAGGCTTTGAGATACGAATTATTTTACTTTAGCGATTGATTCCGATTTGCATGATTGCATAATCAAGATACGCACACATACTGCTTCGAAGCCCGAGAAAAATATACGGTATTGTAAACTGTAGACGTCCAATGTAGTCAACGGTAGTGTAGTAGTACGGTATACTGACTATGCTATTCACTTCACAAAGAAGTTATTAGATATTTGAAGGGTCGGCAACGCGCGAGGATTCCCCAGGTGTTACAAGTGTCCATAGGCTACGGTGACCACTTACCATCAGGCGGGCCGTAGACCGTAAGCTTGTTTGCCACCGTTAATGGTATGAAAAAAAAAACGGTTATAAAGTTTCTTTTTTTTTTTTTCATAAAAACCCCGATGCAGGAAATCTGCTCGCAAAACGTTTTTTTACAACATACATACGATGTGACTAATCACTAGCATACACACGAAAATAAATCGTAGGGTATCGAGGTGATGTATCAGCTTAAAACAATTACTTTTCGACTAATTGGTTTATTTGTGTATCCAGCACTAAATAATCGATGGGATTGTTGACTAGTAATTGTGCATCGAGGTATCTATGCTATAGTTTTAATCCCATAACAGGTTCTAAAATCTAATATTTTGACGTTTACTGAAATATATTTTTCCGTATTATACTTTTAGGTATTGTAATTTCCCAATCCCAAATGTTTACGTGGGGCTTTCAGTAGTTTGCAATAATTTCATTGTATGTTTTTTTTTTTTACAAATCAGAAAACAGATTAGAGTTCATTTTGTTTTTGCTTGAAATATTTAATTTATTTATTTAACACTACCACAGTTTAACTTATAGTCTACTATTTTGACGTATATTGAGAAAAATATATTCTTGAACTATAATATTTTATTTTACTATTCCATAATTATTTTAAAAGTCGGTGGTGGTTTCGATTTTGATTTCGAGATTCTCATCCGGAATGTAACAATATTTTTTTTTCTTAATTTCTCAAGTACATTGATTATTCATACCACTGGCTTCCCGGCAAAGGAAAACATCGGGTGGAAACCTGCATACGTCAGTAAATAGACGTATGTAAAGTCCACAATTCGCACTGGACCCGCGTGTGAACAGTGGGGACGTATGAGGCTTATAAGGAGTCTAGTATTCAATTAATATTTATCAATGAAGTAGTTTTAAATAAATTTAATGTATTTTATGAATCAGGAAGTTATTATATTAACGTAGTTTTATATTAGTATATTTGGTGAGTTGGTAATTTTGTTTCATGCTTGAAACATTCAATTCATACAATATTGTGTAATCACATTATCATATCTTTTCAATTATTTACAATACCAGGTTGATATGTACTTACGATAGGTTGTGTTATGTACGTAGTCGGTTGTCACTAGGGTTGTCATCGGTACTCCAAAATAGGGTATTGTACCCTATTTCTTGTAGGTGTACTCTGGGGGCGTTTATTAATTACGTGCGGCGATTAGAGAGGAAAAAAGGGCGAGCCAAATCTCAATCTCACTTTTCTCAGCAAATTCAGCGGTTATACACAAATTAGATGTTTTTAATAAATCAAACGCAAGTAAGCACAGATTTACGTATTTTATCGCCAAATCGCCTCATGTAATTAATGGACGGCCCTCTATAATCTAGAGTAGGTACGCTAAAGTACTCTATTTAGGTACGTAAAGTATGACTTTTTTTACTATTAACAGGAGTGTATGGCTTGGCACCATAGCCTCTTCGAGTTCGGGGAAACTAAAAAGCATGTTAATAAACTTCTTTCGTCTGTCGCATTGGACATGAGCACGTGATAGATAACAGTAGTGATGAGACGCAGATAGTCTTTGTAATGTAAACTTTTTACCCAATTTTAAAACAGAAATATCTAATTTTACTTTTCAAAAAGTTGGCAACCCTAGTAGTCACTAGCTAACTCGGCACACATCGCGAAGTCACCTTGCTCGTCCTTGCTCGACGCTATACGCGGACGAATAGAGGTGGCATTATTTCCGCGATTGTGTACACGTTTTGCTTCGATCACGTTTAATATGCCTATTTACCTGAAACATCATAGTTTATACTGCGAGATGAGGTAATGAATTTCATTATCACATATTTGTGTTTTGATTAATCGAGTTATTCTAAGAAAAAAATGTACACACCTAGTAGATGTTTAGTGTTCAAAAGCAAATACGGTCAAAATTATTTTATTTAAAACTACGTGTCGATGACGTACTTTTTTTTTTATATACCACTAAGGTGGCAAACGAGCTTACGGTCCGCCTGATGGTAAGCGGCCACCGTAGCCTATATGTACTTAAACATGTATGCTTACATTTGGTTTTAGATAAGAGATGGTTAAAACTTGTTTTACAATAAATCGTACCTACTACAAAAGTTTCAATTGGCGTAAGGTTCATATAATGTATAAATTAATTATTGCAGCAGATATTAGCCTTCATAGTGTGAGTGTGTTTTAGGAGAGGTAGGGCACTGCAAATACTCGCTCGAATCAGCCGCCCGAACAAATAAAGCGAGGCATAGCAAGTACTTGCTCGAATGAGCGGCCCGAACTGGGCAAGTACCTCTAGTCTGGGCGGGTGCACCCGGATACCAGCTGGGCCCTTTTGACTCGGTTCAACGACGGGCTGTGAGAATTTTCGACGATCCCAAACTCACTTGCGGTATCGAGCCAGAGACTTTGCCTCCCCGTGTGTTCTACCGCTTGTGCAATGGGTTGTGTTCTGAGGAATTGTTCGAAATTATGCCCTCGGCTACTTTCTACTATCGCACCGCTCGCCAACGGCAGGTAATTCATTCACACACTTTAGAACCGAAATGGTCGCGTACAGTGCGGTTTAAGAGAAACTTCCTCCCGCGAACGCTTGGGTTGTGGAATGAGCTCCCTGCCAAGGTTTTCTCCAAGGACTACAGTATGGGTTTCTTCAAGTTTTTAGATTTCTGAAGGGTCGGCAACGCGCGATAGTATCCCTGGTGTTGCAAGAGTCCATATGCTACGGTGACCGCTCACCATCAGGCGGACCGTAGGCTTGTTTGCCACTTAAGTGGTATAAAAAAACACCCCACTTAGATTCCCTATTATTACAAAAAAGACATACTTACGTCTTGCTTGATAATATAAATAACTAAGCTTTATAATTTCATATTTGTGCATGCATCATCCAAACTAGTTATGATAGCTTATGATTGGTTCAACATTATGGATAATTATTTATTGAACTATACCATGGAGGTGCATATAACTAGTCTAAACTAAAACTAATATATGTTAAAGTCTGTGTGTTATTGCTTAGCGTCGCAAGTGAGCAACCAGTTGAGCTGAAACTGACAGACAAAAGAGACAGCTAAAAAGACGGAGAATGGGCTATTTTTTACCCCAGAAAATGTTAACTAAAAACTAGATCTATAGCTTACTCTAAGCTATAACTTTCTTTATATGATAAAGGAGTTGTCGTAGAATCCCACGCTTATAAATAAGAATCTAGCGCGGCCGCGGGATTTAAATATATGCAAAACAAAAATAGGATTTATTGAGGTACGTAATTTGCGTTCAGAAATGGAATGGTAAACAAATGTGATTTAATATTAACTTATGATTAGCATAGAGCCGACGCGATGTTACACCGCGATTCTGTGCACCTTAAGGGCAAAGTTGTTTAGGTAGGTATCAGTATTAATGGATGTATCATGCTGAGAGATAATGTAGTGAGATAAATAATACCTACTTACTTACTAACCACTAATATATTTTTGTATTTCCGTACTTTAATTTTCAAATTAAGTTATCAATGCTAGTATCATAAAAGTCTTTATAGCAACACGTTTCGAAAAGTATGTACTTGCATCACTAAAACCCGCAACGAGTAAACACTTCTGAAAAGTGAGGTGCGACAAGCACTTTTTTGGGTTCCGTAGCCAACTGGCTATAACGGTGCCCCATAAGTTTCGTCATACCCGTCCGTCCGTTTGTCACAGCCTTAACATTTCCGTACTACCAGCGGATGAATTTTTGAGATAACCGCAATACACGAAATTTAATTGGCAATTTCTACCCGTGACCAAGGCTGGTGTAACCCAGCCAAAACTTCGGAAAAAGGTATTTTGCCAAATAAGAAGCGTTTAAACCCGTTTTATTTTTTAATTAGTAATGGAACGCAAAAATTTAAAAACTTATAATGTACTTACTATATTTGTTATAATTTAATTTTTTTCTTCTGGTCGTATTAAACGCATAGTATGCAAATGTAAGAAATTTGTTTTTACCAGTCGTCCTTTGCTATTATGAAACTCGGCTGCGCCTTGTGTTAAAAAGTAGAAAGGCACTCACTTTTGCAACATTATTTTTCTATAATTGAAAGACTTATTTTTATAGGTATGCTAATATAGTTAAATAAATACCTTAGCATCATGCACTCACAGTTCATTTTAATAAACCTACGTCTTCGAATGTTAAAGATCTTATACGGAGCGTCTAGAGGGCGTTGTCAATGCGAAATGAGAACGCCGGAAGTGCCTTAAATAAACGAGATGCGTGCCTCTGAATGGACTTAGAATAAAAAAAACTAGATGCCTATTTGTTTGTTTTCTGTGTTCTTTTATATCTCTTATCACAAATGAGTTCTGCGTACAGCTGTGGTACAACCGTACGAGTGTGCTACTGATAAACCTAATAGCCGTTTTTTGTACTATGGACTATACGCAGTTGTTGTGCAAATTGTGTAGACAGCAGTGTCTACTGTGCTACTATGGTTTAGCTATAAAAACTTCGTATTTACGTGATCTAGCATCTGAAAGATTGAAAACTTTTGTCTTATACCTTATTAACAAAAAAGAATAGGGCACAAAGGTATACCCAATAATTAATAATTAATTAATAAAAAAATAATTCTAACACTTGTTGTAAATTTTTTTAAGTGGTTACTGCATTCAGTTGTTATGAAAGTCGGTAAAATCATTAGAATTTGTTGTTATCTATAGTGAATCGACTAAAAATTTTAAGCGATGCCAAGAGGTTTGACAGTATGACAGTAAAAACGTTAATAAAGGGAGACCGCAAAAAGACTGTCAATTTTTGAAAGGCTGAAACATTCAGTCCAGCAAGAGTTCATCGAGACAATAAAGTAAAACTACGGTTGCCTAATCAGAACCTAAAACTGGGATATTTTTAGTTTTTAGGGTTCGGTACCCAAAGGGTTAAAAACGGGACCCTATTACTAACACTTCGCTGTCTGTCCGTCTGTCAACAGGCTGTATCTTATGAACCGTCATAGTTAGACTGTTGAAATTTTTACAGAAGATGTATTTATGTTGCCGCTATAAAATCAAATATTAAAAAACAGAATAAAATTAATAGTTAAGGGGGCTCCCAAACAAAAAATGTGATTTTTGCTCAATATTGATGACGGCAACAGGTGGACGCTTGATATATTCACGGAATATTTAGTTATATATTCATTTAAAAAAAAAAAAAAAAAAATTTAAATAAAACAAATATTTAAGAGAGCCCCCTTAAACCCCCCATACAACAAACGTGATTTTTTTGCCGTTTTTATAGATAATGGTAAGGAATCCTTCGTGCGCGAGTCCGACTCGCACTTGGCCGATTTTTTTAAAATGGGCATCAATGTTGCCATGGTAAAATGGGGATGTCGTATGAGCGGGCTTCATTTACACATGCCGAACATATACAAGTACCTATTGCTTACAATTTTAAGAAGTATAGTGTTTGACTTATTGCCATAAATGTGCCAAAAAATCTAAAATAATTCACATTAATATGTAATTACAATGAGCTATATTTACTTTCCATGAAAAATTAAATAGGGTTCAAATTTAACAGTCCAAAAACCTCGTATTGTTAGAACGAAATTATAGAAACAAGTTTTCTGACTTATACTTAAAGTTTGAATATCAAGATTTTGCAGTGATGAAAATGAGACTGTAGGACTACAAATTTTAGAAACTTACCTACGTTCTTTATATTTATTCAGATCTTATGTTCAAAGGGATCAAAAAAATATGATATTAAAATATTTAATTAGTTTCTTTATGGTTTAATAATAAAAACACCACAATATTAACCGCTATGTATACATCGGTCAGCTTTAACAAGGTTACAGCTGAAGCAAGTTCCTTTAGTTGCGGTTAGATAGACAGTAAATAGGTCAAATGTACTAACGTTTATAGATCATTTAAATAATTAATTATGTACATATATATATTTATTGCGTTAGTTGATTATACTGTATAGGTATACATACAATGCAAACTGAGTGGTGACAATGGCACTTGTTATTGAAGTCCATGTAAACCGTTGGTTTTTCAGCATACAATTTTCCTTCGTTGGTAACTGCATCTGCAAAATAATCTTCTACGGGCTTAGGGACATTGGATTTCGTAAATTGGCAGATAAATATGTCATTTTTATATGTTTTCCGTTTAAATTCCCAAGAATTTTCTTCAGCCCCTACCGAAGCTAAGAAAGCTGCTGTCTTAAGTTTTCAGCTTCATTTATAGGCTTAGCTGACCAATGCCTGGAACCTCGAGAATTTTGCCTTTATAGTACATTTTTTCATATGAAAATTACATTTTCTACCAGATCTGCCCCACCCTAGCCCGGTCTGTCCCACCCTAGCCCAAAAGCCTTTTGGTTATAGATACGGACCTATGTATGTGTTTGATCTAAGTCAAAAATCTTATTTTAATCCTGTCTCTTCATTATCCTGTAAAGAGAAAACGAACAAACAGACGCACTGACGAACTTAATAATATTAGGGCATTTATTTGTACTTTTATGTAACAAGGTTGAATTTTATTACATATCAAAACGTTTATAATAACAACATTAAAATAACAGCTTTGTATATTTGTACGAATAACAAATTAAATACACATTGTCTTATGGATACTAATACATATGTTTAACCTTACTTGATGTACAACAACTTAGGGTCAGCTCATACCGAGATTCGACGTGACAGGATGCGAACTGAAGCGGCTTATAGATGGGCGTCGCGTCTCGGTCTTAGCCGACCCTTACTTTAAATAATTTATAGAACCTACCATCTATTATGATGGCGGAATTAAGAGAGTTGGTTTTTAAGGGTTACGCATTAAGAGTGTCAAAAAACCATTTTCTCGCAATTAGTGTCCCTTCTAAAAATACCTAAAATAAACCTAAATTGCAACGGGTTACAGTGATAGTACTATATATTTAGGCATGTATGTGACAGACAGGTGCACAGATGCGTTATAGGGTCCCTTTTGTCACCCTTTGAGAACGGAACCCGCATGGTGTTACATTTGAAAATGTTGGTAATTGTAAATTCGGGTAAATTATAGTTCGCCCTGATTTTCGTATTGTCTGGTTATATTTTTTTGGACCTTTTTCGATCAGGGTCTGTTAGAAAGCCATTTTGTTTAATTATAAGGTTCCGTAAGAAATTTGGGCGAAGAAACTCTATGGCAAAGACGTGGCAAGTGCAGAATCGTTCTGTATAAAATATCTATGTAAAATCTAAAACCTTGACTTTGTGCTTCAACCTTATGTATATTGAATACTTAAAAATTTTAAAAGCAAGTTTATCCAGACTAGCAATCAAGCATTTGTCATTCACAATTCAAAGCAGCTAGTCGTTGATATCCTAATTGTGTCACCGGACATGATACAATACACCTATTATTAAAACGTCTACAGGAGCACAGACAGCGCTCGTTACTGTTGTGTTGTATAAGTGCTCGTGGTGGCCTCGGCTTCACTTTGACCATCTATTTATTAATCGTACGTAGACGCTTTGCTCGGTGTAAATAACCGATGCTAGAGTCGCATCGCAAGATCACCTTGTTCTTCGTCTCATATTTACGTACGTATCTTCAGAACACCCTTGTCATAAGGCCTGCGTATTATGTCTTACACTTATGCCCTTGTTTTTCGAAACTGTATGAGTAGAGTACTCATATATAGTGTGATGTATTTTGACACATGTCTCTTATCTAATTTTATCCGAAAATCCATAAATTTGGCAGTGAAAGCATTACACAAGTTTGGTTTCAGTAATTTTGTATCACACTTACTCGTAAAACTCATTACGTGCAGGCAAAGCGGGTGCTTAAGACCTTAATTACTTCCACGGGCTTTTGAATTGTAAATTTTACTTTTCTCGAAGCAAAGCGCGTTTTCATAGAACCCACGGGCGGACGCGCCTATTCTATCAAGTATGTATAAAAGCTGTCTGTTCAAAAGATGAACTACGCGCACACTACAAGCGAGCAATAAAGAATGTCAAATACAAGTTTTAACTTCTGCCAAAACTTATTAATTTATAAATTCTCTAGACTAGATAAATATCTGGCGGTGGCGTTGTTTTCTCTACTTCTCTTTCCTCCATTTCAATTGTGTTTTGCTGAATTTATTTGTATTTACTCGCAAATGTGATGAAAACATGTGTGTAACACGGGCAGCAAGGTAATTACAAACTCAAGTCATTAATCGTTCTAAATAGCCTCTCGTTAGTAATTTTCTCCTTACCACCCTTAGTACACAATGTACTAATAAGGATGATTCTGCTGTGGTGAATTTAATAATGAATAAATTGCCCTTTGAGAACTCTTTAGTAAACAGGCCGTCCTTCAAATCGGCTCAGTCGAGGACCCTGTTGACTGGTCGCCCTTAGAGCGTCTGACTCACACAATACGCAGTCGCTATCGTTAAAGAGGGCAACGCTCATGTGGTTAGTCGCCTCTGCTGATTCGACCGCTGCAAGCCCATGCAAGCTTCGTGTCCGTAGGACATGTATTGTTCTATAACTGCGACCTTAATAATTCTATTGTCTCAACCTTAACGAGGGCCTTGCCATCTTTAGAACATTGATTGCAAATTTCAAAGTATAATCGTACGATTCTTTATTACGATCTTTATTGTTGGTATCATTGAGGAATTGTCAAACAAAACAATTGATAGGGCAAGTACGTACCTACTACGATTTTCATCTAGTTTTGTCCCAAAATTTTGGATAGATTCAATGTTATTATGTATTGAATTAGAAATAGTACATTTAAATCGTTGGTATTCCATAGTTACGGCAAAGTTATCGATCAGCTTTGTTGGTTGTTTAAAGTCTTACTACATTAAGAGTAGTGAATTAGATCTGGATTCGATATTGTTCATCATTAAGGAATTGTAAAAGAAAAACTTTTATATACCTAGTACTGACGTAGAATTAGTTCTATTAACATCTAATTTTGTATCTATTATATATTTTTAATCAATTCAATGAATTTTATTAGATTTTTTAGTGGCTACAGTTAGATCACACTATAAACTCGGCTTATTACAGGTTTGTAATGTATTTTTGCTGTAAAATTGGTCTATTTTTTAAATTTCATTGTGGAATCGTTGCTTGTTGCTTTAATGTGAACAAATTATTTCCAGACTTTAGTTGATTTATTGATATTCTTATCTTGTACGTGCCTTGCGTTAAGATAGATGGCCGAAGATTGTGATAGTAAGTACACTGAAAAATTACGGAAAAAAATAACAGAACAATGGTTTCGTAAAATAGCACAGTGCAAATATCTTTCTTCCGAAAATTGTTACATGATACATAATGATGATAAAGTCCTCCAAACTCAGAACCTTAAACATTTCTTCCAAAAGCGGCCATATGATTTTCGAAATCTCAGAGCCGCTCTCTCAGAATTTTACTTTCTTTTTTA
Organism: Apoda limacodes; assembly: GCA_946406115.1. Taxonomy (NCBI): domain Eukaryota; kingdom Metazoa; phylum Arthropoda; class Insecta; order Lepidoptera; family Limacodidae; genus Apoda; species Apoda limacodes. The sequence goes on from OX291553.1 coordinate 18,226,345, forward strand.
TTGAAATCGCCTCAAGACAACTTATGATTTGATAAGTTTATAGGTGCTTACCTACTATGAAATGAAACGTGTCGTTGAGAGAGCTTAAATATAGAAGAGGATGGGAGCAGGTCGGGTGACATCTATAATAAGATCACGGGAGACCAGTGATATTTGAGCGTAGCTATGTACTTATCTACTGGGAAGATTGCTCAAGCTTTCACGGGTTGTTGACTCCGTGCATTTGTAGCATGTCTTTTAAAGCTCAAATGTTTTTGTACCTTGATCTGGAGTTGTATTTGCATACTTCAATGACCATTTATGTTTAAGATCTGTCATGTTCATCGGACGAAACTTTTGTTTTGGGTTATACTATTTATTGCCTTGTTGTAGTTGTATTTTAGGAAAATTTTCAATGCAATTGGTGGTATTTTTTAGCTGGAGAATGTGGTTCTAATCAAAGCAGTAGTTTTTAACTGCTGCGGTGCAGAGAGTGGGTTCGATTTCCGCACTGGACAAACATTTATGTGATAAACATTTGTGTTTGTCTGGAGTCTGGGTGTATTTATGTATGATATGTATGTATTTACAAAAAAAAGTAATTATATGTATTTGTATACGTTGTCTGGTATCCATAACACAAGCTGCGCTGTGTATAATGTCTAAATATATTTATTTATTAATTTACTCCAAAAAACAAAAAGGTATTCTCGTTCTTTTTTATCTTAAACATTTACTGCATCATCAAATTGGCATTTTTTAGGGTTCCGTACCTCAAAAGGAACCCTTATAAGGGTTATAAGGGTTTTGAGGTACGGAACCCTAAAAAATGCCAATTTGATGATGCAGAAAATGTTTAAGATCACTTTCTTGTCCGTCCGTCTGTCTGTAGTCAAGACCCTTTTTCTCAATTAAGCGTGAAGGTATCAAGTTGAAATTAATATTAAATATTGAGGTTTACGGTCCCATGAAGCTGTAAAAATATAACGAAATAAAAAAAAATCGGCCGAAATGCCATTTTTGTATCATATTTTGGCAGTCACAAATAAATAAAAACCTAAGGGTTACTTCCCGTTATGCTAGAATCATGAATTTTGACATATAGCAAGTTCTGACATCATAAATATAGGGAAAAATCCAAAATTCGTTAATTTGTTGTTATAACACATTAAAAAAAAGTTTGTACGTTTGTCTATCAAGATCGTGATTACTCAAGAACCCGTGGAGCTATCAAGTTGAAATTAATATCAAATACTTAAGTATACGGTCACTTAAAGTTGTAAAAATCAAGTTACTGAGTCAATGCAATAAAATAATATGCCCAAAATACGGTCTATTTTATCGCATATTGTGACACAAATAATAAAACCTTTGGAGTACTTCCCGTAGACCTATAATCATAAAATTTGGCAAGAAGCAAGATGTTATATCACAAATATAGTAAAAAATTTAAAAACTAATAATTTGTTGTTATAGTTATCACATAAATAGTACGGAACCCTCGGTGCGCGAGCCGGACTCGCAGTTGGCCGGGTTTTTTTTATTTTTTTTATTCGCAAGAAACGATTTAGAGCAACAATCGATTGTTACAGGCAAGGGTTCAGTATGTGATCTACATAGTGAAACATTACCACGTATTATTTTTCACTCACTTACTTTCACCACATAGTTTTGTCTAGCTACGCTTATGCAGTTTGAAATCGATTTCTTCTATTGTAACCTGGATAATTTTTTTCTCACACATACAAGTCAGTAACAAACTCACATTTTTCTCTTATCAGCAACACTCGTTTTCTATCAAGTTGTCGATGTAAAAATGATCACTTGATATCATACCTATTTATGTTTACGTTCTCTATTTGCTATTCGTTCACGTTAGATGGAGTAGCTTTTTTGCCGTCAACAGGGTGGTCCTTACCTTACCGATGAGTTGTGGGTGGTCGACAGCAAACACGACCGTTCTTTTTGTCAACCTAAGTTTAATGAATGAACAAATTGTAACCTACAATGCAAGCATTCAATCTATTATACAATTATATTGAATTCAATTACAGGTATTTTGTTTTTCATTTGGAGTTTTTGGTTTTTGGAGTTTTACTTTGACCTGAAAAACTCATAAGATCAAGTTATCCTTTCCTTCCTACTAATATTATAAATGTGAAAGTTTGTAATAATGTCTGGATGTTTGTTACTCAATAACGCTTCAGCCACTGGACGGATCGGGATGAAACTTGGCATACCTATAGATTAGGTCCTGGAATAGCATAAAGGCTACTTTTACCCCCGAAAAATCAAAAGTTCCCGCGGTAATAACTATAACCGAGCTTAAACGAACTATAGCTATTATTAACGTCATTAGTATAATAATTAATGAGTTAATTAAGGAGTTCCTCGCCGATAACCAAATTTAGGGCGGGCGGAGCCGCTGGCAAAGTCTAGTAAGTTAATAATTTTTTGCAGTCTGAACAAATACACTTTGAATTTGAACGTTACCTGTTAAATAGACCATGAAACTATACTTTTGACGATTAAACTGCGAATACGAATCACAAAAAAAACCGTACATGCGCTTTTAAAATTGTGTAGTCTACAATTATTGTTAAAGTTAGTTTAGTCATCCGTTCCACTAACCAGACAATAAATTTCAATACTCATATCATACAGATACGATGATGACTGCTCTTAAAAAACAAAAAATTAGTCATATGTGACGGCTCACCTACTAACTGTATTAATCGATATAGGAGCGGTCCAGTGAAACTGAATGTAGGTCGGTTTGGTTGGCCCATATGCTACAGCGGCAAATTGTTGATCGTCCTCGGACGGATCGCTGCGTGGCAATATCTTATCTAACTGTGTAATCCGGCACGGAGTGGCCCATCCGATATTGTCATCGGACAATTTACGGCTCGCGGCCTCGTCGCCGGCAGCGCGTTACGATCTAGTTGCGAGAGGCACCGTAAACCCGGTTGTTGTAACCTCTGCTTTACTAACCGTACCTGGTTCTAAAGTTGCTCTGCTTTTGACGATTCTTTGTGCCGCTTTGTGGTTTTTGTCCACCCTTGACACGGCTGTTCGAAGATATGCAACGGCAGCAGGCTTGCGGAAACAGATATTGTTCAATAGAAGTCTTACTGACGCTGCTGCGGTTTCTGGGTCGCGTCGATTAATTCACTTAGCCTACTTTTATTCAGTTGTTATAACACTTTTATTTATTAACGTTTGACATAATTTTTGCTGGACGTTCTGAATTATATGGCGCCGCAGTTTTGTATTTTGACAAGAATTTTAAATGTTGACCTAACTTTTTTTTTGTCTTGTCTCATATTTATTAAGGAACTGTATGTAAATTTATTATATTAAATTTATATTATTTAAATTTACTTAAATGAAACTGCGTTGGGTTCTTAATTATATTACTTATAAGTATATTATGTATATCTATACAGTGTAAGGTTACACTAATCATAAATTAAATAAACACTTTCTAATAATTTCTTAAATTGGTTCAATGAAATCCGGAAAAACTCTTAATTCTAGATCAGGTTTCTATCATTGTTAGTATGTAGGTATCCAATGTCGTTCACTAGACATGGAGTTTAACTTCCGTGTTTCTATTGTTAATTCCGAGGTGACGTACAAGCCACGTACGTTTTATCTTTTATATCAGCTCGTTTAATATCTGATAAAGGTTTGAGTCCCTATCCTGTTGCCTGGTGCTTATCAAAACCTGTCATGGTTAAAAAATTTTAGGTTATCGTTTCTGTTGTTGGTTTTCCTAAATGCAATGACTACACTTGCTCGCGTTTTACCTGTTATAGTAAAAACTGCCTTTGACATGGATATTTTACTATCATATGTCTTAATATACCTATATAAGGATCTAATAGCTCTACTTCATTAGCTACCAACCGAATAGTTTAGTTTAATTTTGACCAATCATCGCCTTTGTATGTTATTTTAGCTTCTTAATACGCTTCGGTAAGCTTTGAAGGATATAGCACGTGAACCGAAGGTCCGGGAAAGCGTCGGTCCCAAGTGTGGTGGCAACCTCCGCCCAACTCAGAGCCAGCGGCGAAGTGGCAGGCGCACGCAAGCCGCGAGCGGATGCGGTGCGGTGATGAAACTGACACAGATTCTAGTGTATTTGGTAATCAAACCCCAGTTCGTGAAAGTCGCACAGGACCGCAATATCTCTCGGTTTGTACACGTCCCACTTATGATGGCACCGAAACCCAAAATATACTTTAAACCTTTAAGTCTTCTTTCGCTGAGTGGTCATTGTTCGTTTGCCAACGGCCGCACCGCACATTCGGTGCGTACATAAGTACCTATGTGTCGGTATTGTGTTCGTGTCCCAGATTTAGGCAGCGCCACTGCGATAGTTGATTGGCGTATTAAGAGTATTGCTACATTTTTGCCTTGCATTCAATTCTGTGAGAAATTGTAGGTCGCTTTTAGGCCGGTGCGGCAGTGTTCATACCTTGTGTATGTCGTTAAATTAATTAAATTGTAGGTCGCTTTTAGGCCGGTGCGGCAGTGTTCATACCTTGTGTATGTCGTTAAATTAATTAAGGCTATTCGATTTTAGAAATGAAGGTCTCACGATATTAGACATGCAGATATTTAGATAAATATTATAGATAAGTATTGCTAAAGAATACATAGGTATTTTCTCTGCCCTTTTTTATAATGCGTTACCTTGATCAGAACTATAAGTTTTCTATATTTTTATTATGTGACAAACACCCATATGGCATTATTTTGGCACCATGGCATAGTGCCGGTCCGCCTTTTACGACATTTTTTGAATGGTACCCATTTATTTCAACTTACCTATATTAGATGTAATTGAATTTTAATTTCGGTTACTTTGTTAAAAATTACCGTTGAGTCGTGTTTAGTTCGAAGGAATAATGTAAGAATGTTATGCATAATGACAATAATCTGACTAGAGCCAAGATTGGTATAATTGTGTCATATAAATTTATGTCTTTTTAACTAGGCTGGATTATGACATTGAACGCATTAAGTGGCAAACTAAACACGCCGTAATACCTAATACAGCTGTGACTATTTAGATATACCTATATGCTTATATTAATTAAGTTGAGGTAGGTAGTTAGCAGCATAAGATATTTGTGTGTATGGGGTATGCAAACATATAAATTATGATACTTCTCTATTTGTACTATGGTCAGACCCCTCGTATGCATGACACAAAGATGCTGACCCTACCATCTGATTCGGAATCGAAATGTTCTCGCTAGTTTAAGACACTTATTGAGTTATGAAGATAAAAGTTGGTTTTATAATAAGTAACTAATATATTTTCTTTCTCTGGTATTTAGGCTTGGGTCGGGCAGCGAGTGCGGCGGCGGAGGCACGGGCGGCGGCGCGCCCGCTCCGCAGTCGGCGCGCGTCTCTTCAAACGGCGCTGGCGCCGGCGGCATGGCGGTCAGCCGCGTGCCCAGCCCGCTGCACGACGGGAACACGCCAGTCGCTGAGAACTGGTGCTTCACGCAGGTATATATCTTCTTCTTTTATCATTATCAATATGTATCTCGTTCCGCCACTACTGCATATATAATCCACCTCCTTCGGAACAGTATCCAGGTTTCGAGCGCAAAATATATATAGGCAATACAAAAGATCTCCTGTACACACTTAGTTTCATTCAGAACGTCCCGTACTCACTCTCGAGTTTAGTTGTTTAAGAAAATCAATTTCAAAAATATCTTTTTCACGCAAGTGGATCATTTTTGTAGGTTTACCTCTATAATGCACCCTGGCTAGATGAAAACGTTCACTTTTGCTATTAGGATAACGGCACAGTATAGTAGCACTTCACGCAGTATGGCTACATTGGCCACCGTCCGCCGTTCTTTAATGTCGACCTCACCTTCCCTTTTTAACGATTCTGTTGCCGCTCTCAATAAACTGTCACCTCAGTATTTAATTGTCCTCATCGCCTGTTCCTAGCAATTTTTGCGAGTTCCTCGAATCAAATACTACCTTACTACTACTATATACCTATACTCCTCCATCCGCTGACTATAAACGCTAGCTCTGTCTGTATTTTGATGACTAGTGTTGTGTCGAGAATTTCATGATGAAGGAACGCAGATATTCTATTTTTAGCGCTTCTAAACGTGCTTTCAACTTTAAACGTGCTACCTAGGTATTTGGTGTTCTAACACTAACCCATTCTGAATAAAGACATACTTTCATACCTACATTCAACTATTTTGTCGAACGTTGATACTCTGTAAAGAAAACTTGAAAATTTGCTTTTACGAATAAGTGGATAGATACCAAATAATTGCTATTTCTGGCTTATATCGCCAATTTACGTATCTAGTAATTTGGTTGATAATAAATATTATGGTTCTATTTAACACTGTAAAAAAATACAATCTAAATGTAAATCTAATCAAGTCCTTTAGCTATCTATATCTATGTTATATTGCTAGCAAATCGCTCCGATTCACTAGTAAAGACATGTGACTTCCGCCTATGACCCAAGTCTGCTTATCAGTTCAGTCATACGTCCCTATTGGTTTGGCATGGCCTACCCTTCCCTCGACCGAGGTCAATTTGAGCCGAAGTCCAAACGCGGGCCCAATGCGGATTATGGACTCCACATAAGACTGATTTTCGACGTAAGTATGCAGGTTTCTTCGAGATGTTTTTCTTCATCGAGAAGCTTGTGGTGTGAATAAACAATGTAATTCCTTAAAAAATAAGATCATTGATTCATCATTGAAACTCCGTCGGAACACCGTAACTACTCTCGGCCACTACAGACCGGCTGTTGTCTACTTCAACCCAATCCTACCCTGTAATGTAACTTTGAAAGTTATTTTACAATTTTGTGAGTTTAAGGTGATGGCATTCCCAAAAGAGTTAGAAGTTTTCAAGAATATTGATTAATTTTGTTACAGTCCTGAGTACATTTTTTGACGTGAAAAAAATATATGTTATAGTTTAAACCTTAATTAAGTTGATTTGCTAATATTATGATAATGTGGCTATTAAAACAGCTAGAAAAAAATTTTACTCGTGACACTCAATTTTTGGACTTTAATATAAATTGTTATGAAAACTAAGAGTGATATTCTCTTGATTCTTATATCTTATATATATTCTTATTTAATAATATCTTTCTGCACTGGTCCAAGCGGCTCGCGTTTGCTAGGGTATGCCATAGCCTTAAGGTGAATCTTACGTAACATTCTTCATACAAACTGTACTGCTACGCTTATTAGTTATCATTAACTATATACCTAAAAAACTTTTTACTTTCCGCTTTAGTATCATATATACTTTAGTCGCAAAAAGCATATTCATCTATAAAACGTATGAAATTAACAATACCCAAACAGAGTCATCATAAAATTAAATAAATGTGTGAATTCAACCATAAACTCTGGTTATTCAATAATTCACTAGCATTTCATAATTGAAGAGGCTTTTCGCGACTATTGTTACTAAATAGTAATATAATTATGGTAATAACACTATTAACTTATTTTGTACAGCGGAATTTTAATTGTAATATAAATATTTACTGTAATTAAGTTTGTATGGCAAAAATATGAATCGGTGTCACCTTAAATTTAAAAGATGTAGAAAAATTTTAAAAATAAATTATGATGAAAAAAGGGGAATATGCAGCTGATGCGGAACTACACTTAACCTCCGACTCAATCAATGCTGAAATAACAATCCATGTAGTGAATTTCCTATGGTAAAACGTACCTTGACGTTATTTCTATACGTTATTTGTAATTTTATTGTTAACTAAAACGTATAAACAAGCAAATTAGTATCCTCGACCTCGAACAGACGTGGAAATAGAATCCCAGCGGACATTTCAAAGGTCATAAAGATCCAAGCCGCCCTATGTCGTAAATACATTATTTATGGGCCTTATACGTACGAAAAACATTAGAGTAGTTACGTTGTAACGTTTATTATTAAATTCACTTGGTCACAATTTCTGTAAAAAAAATTAAGTCGGATTTGCTTTAAGGTGATGGCATACCCAAACTAAAGTTACCCAAAGTTAGTTTGCAAGAATTTTATTAATTTTGTTACAGTCCTGAGTACACTTTTTGTCGTAAAAAAATATATTGTGTAGTTCAAACTTTCATGGAGTGAATTTGCTAATATTATTAAAACTTGCTTATTAAAACACTTAGAAAAAAAATCTAACACTATTTTTGGGCTTTAATTTAAATTATTTGGAAAACTAAGAGTAATATTGTCTTGATTCTTTTTTCATAAAATATATATTAATATCACCAAGCAAGAATTTGCTAATTTCGTAGTTCCAAATGAGTATTAAAATTTTATACCTAAAAAAAAAAGCCGAAAAAATCGAGATTTTCAACGTGCGGACAGGTGCTAGCGCCTATTGTACGCGGAACCGTGTCTCTTTGTATGCTTCAATAGTGTCATATGACTGCGAACACTGGTCGAAACGGCACGATTTTCCTAGGGTATGCAATAGCCTTAATAGAAGCGTTAGCATTGAACTTGAGGCGCTTCGTGTAGATTGTATTAACATGTTAATCAAGTAGGAAGTATAACAAACGAGTGTATAGTGAATCGACTAATCGAATCGGTTGGACTCGGAATGTCACGTTGCCGGGCTACGTTGACGACGTCGGGCAACGTGATGAGCTAAATGGCATTGAAGTATGCCATTTACACTACCTACGTAACTTACGATAAAATTCTGTGCCTATCTTTCAAACGTGATTCATATACATATATATTGTGCGTTTTGAATCAGGAATTTTACAGCTGCCGCCGGGGCTTTGTTATTAGGAGTACAAATAAGCTCTGGCTATTCAAAAATACAATTTTATTTGTATTTGGCTTCGTAGAAAATTAAGATATAACGAATTTAACGGGGGTTTGGGTCTCAGAAGCTATTAAGAGTCGGGCCTAGTCATTTTACGGGATTTTCTTTTCATATTTGTCTCCACCGAAGCTCAGTTGATTCAGGGATTTCCTTTTTTATATTTGTCGACACCTAAGCTTAGTCTATTTAGGGATTTTTCTTTTTATATCTGTATTAGTTTCGACCAAAGCTCAGTCGAGGTGTAAAGCAGTAAAAATTTCGAATAAAAGGTTGCTTTATACACTTATTCATTATATATTTTCGAACGTGGACTAAATAAAAAAAAAAACAAACAAACATAAATTCTTGACAACATTAGAGATGCGTTATAAATTTCGATATGCTTTCTTCTGGGTCGACCGTTGTGTCGGTCAATTTAGCCAGCGACCTGGTAATGCCTTTTTTGATACATTTTTTTGCCGTAAAAATCTACTTTTTAGTTTGCAACTATAACTAACGGTTTATACTATGCGCGACCGAGCGTTGTGAGGCAGTTGTTATATTCATTAAGGTCTTGGCTTCGACTTTTCAATTTCGGCATTTCGACGTTTCGGCACTCTGAAGCTACCGTTATTAACGGAGTTAATGCCTAAATATCATTGTGCTATTAACCTACGGAGGTATCTAGTACGCAACACGTTGATGACCGCTTTAAAATGAGCTAGCCGCGGATAGGCAAGTAGACTGCAATGGCGCTGCTGTAATTCATAAATATTAGAAATTTAGAAAAAACTTTTCTAGCCTTCAAGTTATACACAAGAAATCCGTCAAGAGCGAGGTAGTCTCTCACTATTTAGGTTCTGTACTTTATCAACAAAAAGAATTCTTTAGGCCATCGTACATTTCTACCTACTCTTATTTGAAATCCCTTTTTTTCTACTTACTGATCTGATCAAAATATTTTTTTATGCTTTAGAAATTAAGAAGAATGGGGGGGGGAAAGATCAGTTTTGGCTCATTTTAAGCATTGAAAAAAAATTTAGTTTCTTTTCAAATGATGGACCACACGATAAATTAATTTAGGCTTTCTTTTTAAGTACCAATTTTTTATTCAGTTATTTGATGAGCGATATTCGTGAGCGTCATTAGGATCTATTATTATACCAAATTTTAAGTTTATTACATATATAGTTAAATCGTTTTTAAAATCTTAAGGAAGAGTGATCAAATAAGGGTTCTGTTTTTATTGAAAAAATAAAACTCTAATAAACAACGTTGGTTATATACATTTGTTGAGTATTCATTTTAACTGTGATCCTAACAAATTTCTTTTTTCTCATTTATGCATGCATTTAGTCTATATAATATATGTTATTAACCTTTCTATAAAACGAACACAGCAAAAAATAATTATCGATAATAATTATATAAATATAATTTCGATAATTATTATTTGCTGTGTTCGTTATAGAGAAAGGTTAATACGTAAGAAAAAAAGGTTCAAACTCGCGCACTAAGGGTAAACCGCTTGTAATTAAATTTTGGTGAGTTGTTGTGCACACGCCGGGAAAGGTTCCTGAAAAAAATAACTGGTCAAGTGCGAGTGCGCGTACTAAGGGTAAGCCGATTGTGATGAAAAATTGTTGTGAACACGCCAGGGACGGTTTCTGAATTAGTACAACCCTTTTACAACAGGTGGCGCACCAGTTGTTTTAAAAAAAAAACAACGTTCGCCTGGTTAGCTAGTCACTTATTAAATTATATGTGGTACAAATTAAAAGCTTTCTATGCTCCCTATACACATAGGTAACGAAAATTACATTTTAAGTTAGTAGACAAGTATATCTACTTCCTTGCCAGTTTGTCAATTATGTATGACCATAAACAATCTATACCCCACTACTATGTTTTGTTTATACGTGAACATCGCTATAATAATTAATTATATTAATGTCGCTTTTTGTATTGAGACAATTCTGGTCTAAGCACGTGCCACGCCTATGCGTCGTCGCCGCACTTATATGATCAAACCGAAATTATTAATGATCGTTTATTGTACTGTTGTACATTGTACGCTATATTGTCTGTTAGAATACCACTATTATACAAAGCTACTTTATAACAAGCAATGTATTTCTATTAATTCAACGCGTCGCTAATGTTGAAGTTAGCTTATTCCGTATGTTCGTAGCGTCATACTAGTCCACGTGTCGGCTAACGACCGACGTACTTACTTCTTGGAAAAGTTGTGTCGTGGTTTTTTTAATTGTTACTTTTTACGCTAATTAAATTTATCCTTGCCATTGTTTTTTGTAGATATCCCTAACGATACGATTTACAGTAGTACTAGTTTTTGTTCGCGGCTCCACCCGCGTTAAAATCGGGAATCGGCAACTTTTTGACTGTAGTGGAAATGTTAGCTAAAGCTGTAGCTAGAGTTCGTCCATGTCGAAATTTAAAAGCTCTATAAGTATATTATATTATATTCTATAACAGATACTTATAGTTATTCCTGAGGTAACTTTTCAATTTTCCGGGATAAAAAGTATCATAGGTATGTCCTTCTTTGTCTCTTACAATCCTTGGACCAAATTTTAATCTATCATTTAATGCTTCGCTAAGACGGAAAGGAAGGATAAACAAGCTTACAAACAAAAGCACTTTGCATTTATAATATCTACTTGCTTTTGCCCGCGGTTTCGCCTGCCCTAAATTCGGTTATCGGTGTAGGATTTTATCGGCAACTCCTCAATTATAGAAAAAAAACAGACTCACACTTGACGTTTTTAGGTAGCTTCTGTTCATCCCCAGAACTCAAACTATCTGCATGCTAAATTTAATCTAAATCGGTACACCGGTTTAAGCTTGAAGAGTTAACAGACAGACAGACATACAGGCAGAGTTACTTTCGCATTTATAATACTAGTATGGATTATGTATTTAGACTCTGTTTAGAATATTTTTTTTCCTTCAAGTTATACCTAATTATCTATAAGTCGTATTATTTTAGATTTTTCGGCTAATTAACTTCGGAGATAATTGCGTTGGCAATTTTGGGACCATTTTTGGCAATAAGTCAATAACTATACCATGTATATAAAATATATATATTTTTAGAATGTGCAGATCAAACACGTTCATACGACAACCTATTTGCCATGGCAACGTTACTTTTAGATTTGGTCCCCCCATTAAAAAAAAAACGAAAAATTACCCACTCCCCTGTTTTAGGTTCTAATTACGCAACCGTGATTTTTCTTTATGTTAACAATGAAATTTAAATTTTTTTAAATTTCATCCTTACAGAAATTTTAGCATTAGGGTGAAGAATTAATTAAACACACATTTTCTTAGAATTTATAAAGGTCTTGATATTTGAAATAGTTATCTTTTTTAAAATATCTAAATGTATATATTTATGATAAAAGTGTAAAAAAAATATGTGAATTGTTATGTTTAGAACCAACAAAAACGGGTGAGTTATTACTTTATTGCTTATTTTTGGCCATAATGGTTGGTATAAGATAATAATATCCGACTGGGTGCCTTTTAATTGAGACTTCTCCAGCATTTCGGGCCGGCAATGTTAATGTTTAAAATAGGTAGCAGACATTAATTTCATTTTAAATGTCAAACCCATAGCAATAGCAGTTGTTAATTAAAATCAAAGTGACGAAGTGCCTACCTAGGGACTAAAACCAACTAAAGTCAGTCTATTAATTGTGTTTTTTTAACGAAGTAATAGATTAATAGAAAATAAAAATTGAATTGACTACAATACTACTTTGTCTACTTAATAAATAATTTTATTGTTAAATAAATTTATTTTAATTTGCCATATATACATAAATATTTATAACATACATAGGTACCTACATCAAGGTTAACTCTTTTGTGCGATATGAAGGAATATGTATTTAACCTTGTGCAAAAACAATAGGTATGGGGACTGTTATCGCGAATTCTCAATCTAATTATTTTAATAACTATCGATAACAACTTAGGAAGGTAACTATCTACGCAATATGCGAGCTAGCAATCGATAACTGTTCATAGTTCTAGATAAATCGTTGTGGAATTGTCCTGGTACATGTGTGGCTATGAATCCGTCGACATGATACCTTACATGGATATTAGGACGCGAAGGAATCTACAAGCGATTATCTAAGCGTCCGCGAAGCGCGGGGTTGGTGCGAAAGGCCTTGGAGAGGGTCGGCGACCGGCCGAAGACCTCACCAGCACCGCAAGCCAGCCAACGGTTGAGGGCAACGACCATCGACGCACGAGCCGGGTTTTGCCTATCTTCATGACCTTCAACCATTTCCAAATCGCCCACCTTACAACTACATATAGGCCCCAAATGCCCAAAACTAAATCATGGAGATCAACACTTGGACGTGAAATTAAAAATGGAACCTTAGTTGTAAAATTAAGTAGTGGACTAAAATAAGCTGATGGGACAATTGTTTTCTTTTATTGCTGTATTGAATTTTGCCTATGTAACGACATAAGCCAAAATCATCATTTTGACCTAGAACATTCCTGTCATCAGAATTCTGGGCGGGGCGGCAACAGACGCCTATGATAAAATAGAAACAAGATACGGCATGTCAAACTGATAATAAACACAAAAAGTCTGCTTTAGGAAAATTTTAGGTAGTTTTATTATTGCAAAATATTTATTTCTAGAGAATATCTCTAGCCATAGGATTATGTTAAAATGTCTTTTTGTTCCTTTTACTAGGCAATAAACTTATACCTAAAATAATTTTTCACTCATAAATTGACTACTTTTCGTTTGCACGATGGGTGGGAGGATGTCTGTGTAGGGATAATAAAAAGAGATTTATTATTCCAACAAAAAAACGCTCGAAGTTATTCCAGAAAATCAAAGAGATGCGCATAAATCGATATGTAAATATAGGTGTTATTAGTCTCATATTTTTACCTTATAACCCCATTTATCATATCATGCACAAACAGATCAATCTTAAGCTGCTTAATAACTGGGTTAACCGTATATAGTAAATAGTTAAAGAGGGCAACCCGACCTTGAGTCATGAAACCTCGCAAATAGCGTCTGTTTAGAAATGTTTTATTTGCCATAAAGTTGGTCGTTAAACGCGTGTTTAGATGCAGCGACCGTTTGTACCGTACAGAATCCGTCAGCTTGTCCGTCCAGTCATTGTTTAGTGTCAATGTATATCAGATGGAAACTACCAGAAGTATGCACAAGCCAGATTAATGCTCGCATAAATATTTTATCTGATTTCTTTAGTGAATGTAAGTGAGAGGCTCATATTTGGTTATGCGAGATTTCTTCTTAAACGATTGCTTTTCGTTTTTTGTATTCTACAAAATAATTTAATGTTAGCTTTCACTAACTTTCTGACGAACCAGACTTTTTACTATCAATGTTAATTCAAGATTTAACTTTACGATCTCCGTAATTGTCGCCAACCTAACTTTGTACGTGAAAGTAATTAACGGTGTTGGGCAGAAGCAGAAAGCATTTATAAAAAGTATGCCGGAACCTAAATTTTGAATATTTTAAATACCTATTAAAAAGAGTAAATGTTATCAGTGTGAATTGTAAAATAACGCGCACAATGCACATTAAGAGGAAATATCACGTTCAAGCGAATGCAGAAATAGGTGTTTGAAAAACATTTGCTATCGCTCTAGGATCCGGTCCAAGATACGGATGTGCGATAGGGACAACTGCGCCTCGGGCTGTTTTGTACGTAGTCGTAATCATCAAAATCGGGGTTTCATATACTCCACTTTCCTCTTTCAAATCTCAACCATATTGAATAAAAAATACTTTACGGTAAAGGTATAGAATTATTACGTGTCTCTATGTTTTAGAGTTTTCATATTTGTATAGCACACATGTAAAGATGTCATGAAAAAGAAGCATTTTTTGGACTTTTGCAGAGTCCCAGTCTTTCATAGAATATCAAAAAAAAGCAAAACATACCGATAGTGATTGTGTTTATCAATCATACATAAAAAAATAAATGCTCCGATGCCAAAATCCAGGAAGGAAAAAGGGGAAATCGTTTGTATGGGGTAAAACAGCGAGATGTTTCCTCTTAAGTGGGTGAAAAACTAACCAAGTGTGTAAGATAGAGTTCCTTAAAAATATCTGTAAAATTTGTGTACTTACTACTCCGATTTCATTCTAAACAAATTTAGTTAAAAATATTTATAAAATGACTATTGAACCCTAAAAATAATATCAGAATTATTAATAGTACCTTTTTTTTGTTGCAGGTCAAAGTGGTGAAATTCAGTTATATGTGGACCATAAACAATTTTAGTTTTTGTAGAGAAGAGATGGGTGAAGTGTTAAAATCATCGACATTTTCAGCTGGTGCTAGTGATAAATTAAAGTGGTGTCTCCGTGTGAACCCTAAAGGACTCGATGAGGAGAGCAAAGACTATTTATCTTTATATTTACTCTTAGTGTCGTGTAATAAATCAGAAGTCAGAGCAAAGTTTAAGTTTTCAATATTAAATGCAAAAAGAGAAGAAACGAAAGCTATGGAGTCGCAGCGGGCGTACAGATTTGTCCAAGGAAAAGATTGGGGATTCAAAAAATTCATAAGAAGGTAAGAGATACTGCTATAAATATTTTTATAATGCAGACTATAGAGAACACGTGTGTTTTTTTTTTTTTTGAATCGACAAGACAAAAGCTGTTGGCGCCTTCGCTGGCCAGTACATTTACGTCAATGCCATTGTATAAAGTGTTTGACCGAAATACCAACATTTTATAGCAGTAATTGATATGCTTTACGCTCATCAATAAATCACGGTAAAGCCGCAACCTTTATCATCTTTAGTATTCTTACCATATGGTCGAGATATGCATAATGCAAATGCGAAAGTAACTCTTTTTGTTATCTCTTCACGCTTAAACCGCTGTACCGATTAAGATGAAATTTGGCATGGAGATAGTTTGAGTCACGGGAAAGGACATAGGCTACTTGAGTTGCCCTTGAAATCCTACACCGTTAACCGAATTCAGGGCGAGTGGAACCGCGGGAGAAAGCTAGTACTTTATATAGCAATTAAGAAAGAAAATGTTTTGTTTTTGGTCATTGTATTCTACAAATATTTGCTATGGTAGTTCATTTACCTTTTCGTCGAATAGCGGTAACCACCAAAATATCTTTTCCTTATCGCTACATCACGTATTATGGTATTCATTGATAGGTTCATAAACTGTACCTACCTATCACGCTAGTAATGCTTTTAGAGCTCCTGCCATTTTTATTTTTTTAAATTGTAAATGAGAAAGACATAATATTGTTTATAGTTCATTGAAGTCAAAGTCAATGCACTGAAGTCACATAACGACTTAGAGTCACATTCACTTGAAACCTTTGCGCGTCATTAACTAAGTCAATTCAACAAACACAGCTTGCATTGATATGTAGGAGGCGTAATTTTTTTTTTTCATACAAATATTATTTTTAACATACCTGTTGAAAATTTTGTGTGTGATCGTGTGTAATATTGTATATCATAATATATATATACGCACAGGCCAAACCGCTGGCTCTGGAAACTTGAGTGTTTGAAAACGTGAGTTTGTTACTTAACGTAGGGTTTCACTTAGAAAGGGTTTTACAAAATTTATTCCCTGAAGGGAAAAGTAGGGTAAGGTTTTGAAGCTAAATGCAAAAAAAAAAATGGTATTTGGCCTTAAGGTTGGAAATTAAGATTGACGTGTTTCACCGTTTTTGAAATATCATCCCCTATAGTAGAATATGTATATATGCATAGCCTTTGATTCGCAAAAGGTAAGGGTTCTGTAAGATACGGTGACAAAGTTTTTGCCACTAACTAAATATTCCGTATGCTTCCAAAGAAATATAGTCACAAATAGTTAGATCGGCATGCTTACTATTAAAACTAATTTAAATTGCAAAATCCTACGCCGATCGAGAAGTTAACTGCTTTTATGAAAAGTCGAAGGAGTACAGGTACTAATACGGCTTATAGTAACGAATATTAGTTACTAGCTTTTTCTGCGGTTCTACTCGCCCTAAATTTGGTTATCGGTCTAGGATTTAAACGGCAACTCCTCAATTATAGGAAAAAATCCGACTCACACTTGACGTTTTTAAGTAGCCTTTGTCCTTCCCCAGGACTCAAATTATCTCCATACCGAATTTTATCTTAATCGGTACAGCCGTTTAAGCGTGAAGAAGTAACTGATAGACAGAGTTACTTTTGCATTTATAATATTTATATTCCAGGCAAGAGTCAGAATATTGTAATTGGTTTTAATAGTATGCGTGATAGAGGTAGGTACTTAAAAAAAAAGGAGGAAGGTACAAATTTTGCCGTGGCCTAAATATGTATGATGTCAAAGGAAGATTATAAAAAAGATCATTCCGAATATCTTACCGGACTACTCCAAAGATCCGGATAATTGGAAACTAGTAAAATTTCCTACTGATCCTGGCTGTTTCTAGGATCATCGCATAATCCGTCATCAAATCAGAAAATTTTAAACAAACTGAACATTATAAGACAACCAATAATCTAAACATTTTTATCTTCTATAAAAGATAGTCTAGATTAGATCCTTTTTTTTTCTTATAAATACCCTACAATATACACATTCATTCTGCAATATTTGTGAAGAGTACTCATATTCTCGTCAAAAACGAATCCTTATTCTTTGTAACTACATTGGTTATATATCTATAGATTTACGTGTGTGGAACTCCCGGTGTTACTTAGTAATCCAAATTCAAGTATATTTGTAAAATTGTATTTGTTTGTTCTTGCTTATCGTCGCTACTGGGCAACCCATTGATCTGATATTTGGTACAAAGTTTGTTAAAGGGACAGAGAATTTGTATGGCGGAAAATTCAAAAGTTTCCACAGAAATAACTAAACAAATTCTACGTGGGAAAATTTAATCTTAACTATAGCATTCTTTTTTTCATATAATCAAGGCCAAACACACAATCCCACAGCGACAACTGAATTTACTGAATTTAGCCCGGGCGGAGTTGCGGGCAAAAGCCATGCCAAATATTTAGCAAAAGGGAGTGCAAGTGAACCCCAAAGTGAAATCAATTACGATTTAATCTATGAAACGTTTGACGTGTTTCGTTCGAGCTTTCACTGCACGGAGCCGGGGCGGGTCGACACTTACTTAATTTCTAAATAGTGAAATCGCATTCATTTAACGCCTCGCAGAACCTTCCAATTTTAGTCAAAAAGTAATTTAATGTAAATGCATGCTATTAAGTTATTTTTAACTGTCTTGACTTTCGCATGATATCGAGTTTGTTCTAAGTTCGAATAAAGTGTTTACATATGTGAATCAATTATTTATTTTAAAATGATTTATTCAAATGATTGGTAGTCCGTTTCTTTCTGGACAGCTTGCACCAAGTCTTCCTCTTGTGTTGTACTTGTTCATACGTAGCTGAAGTATGTATGCTTACGACAGTCAATCAACGCCTAATATCACGATTTTACTGAATCGTAATCCCTAATATATATTTGAGAAAGTCTATTTGTTTGTTTTTGCCTAACTTCGCAACGGAGCAACCAATATCAAATTGGGAACAGAGATCTTTAAAAAAACGGAGAAGACGCCATAGACTTTAATCCCGGAAAATTCAAGTTTTCCCAGAAATAACTATATGTATAACCGGATGACGGCTATAGCCATAGAAAACTTCTTTACCATAATCAAGGCGTTACCGTAGGAATTCCACGCCGATAACTGTATTTAGCGCGCGCGCAGCTGCGGCCAAAAGCTAGTATTATTATGTATTGTTTATGGTTTAGTGCCAAAGTTCCAATTTAGGATTATTGAAAAAATTGCTTATGTTTTTAGAAAAGGAATCAAAATCTAGATAAAACCTATTTAAATTTTTCGAACCTAACTAATAAAAGTGTTTTCGTGTTTCTTGGTACAAGTTATAAATTGATATTTTGAAGTAAGTTTATTTTTGGTCTGGTTATACTCTTTCAACTAATCTCCAGATGGTCAGGATGCTGTGTTTTGTAAGCGATTTCAACGTCGCATATTTCCCGTTCAGCCAACCAAATGTATGAAAATCGCTAAAATAATCTTCGATGATGATATTTCAGCTCTGAGATTATTATATCAGGATAATAGGACAAAAAAACAACCATGAAGCCAATACCTTGTAAATGGAAACTTAATGTGCAAAGGTGTATATTTAGAAAAAAAAATTTAACAATTAATTACTAACTTCTTGACATTAGTTTACGATCTACTACTACTTACACAACTACTTCAAAATTTATTTATTTAAGAAAATAATCAGATAAGATTGTGGTTACACAATTTGTAGAAAAGATTTTTAGTTGAATTGTGTACAGGTTTCCGAAACATATTTAAAGAAGTCCTCAACATAAAACCTATTCTTAGCGCTTGACGCTTTTCAACGATAACGTAGCGCAGGCATGTTGAAATTACTCAATATTTTTTTTTGAATGTGTTGATTTCGTGTAAGCCATGGATATGAATGGTGTAAACATACTGAACCCCATGAAGATGTTTTAAAAAAAAATATTCTTCTTAATAATAGTGAAATAAATGGTCAAAATAAACACTCAATGGTCCTTAATAATATTCCCTGTAGAAGCAATACACCCGTATGAAGTCCTGGAACATAAAAATATATGTTCGAATGCGTGATAAAATGATAACACAAATTCGCGAATCCCGGAACTTTCAGTTCAGCAAACAGAGTCACGACTCACTCACCTTTGTCGATGTTGGTTTAATTTCGAAAAAAGTTTTTTTTTTGAAAATGCATTCTTTTTTAACTCAAAAAGTGACCCACGAGGTGCTAGCAATCAAAACGCTAGCTGTATAGTTCAAGTGGTGGGTTGTATGAAAATCACATCAAATATTTTGTACCAAGATGACATTAATAGTCAGTGAATGTTAACCTTTTTTGCTAAAAGGGTCCCAAGCTGAATTCTGATAAACAATCTTCTTGTTAGATACCTTTTTTTTATCCTAACCTTTATAAAGAAACTTAAAGATTATTACAGTGTGTCACTGGGTATAGTATTTATACTATAATATTATAATCAATTACAATATAGGTACTACACATTTTTATCTACACTATAATAATAATAATGTAAAGGAAAGCTTTGATTGTTTGTTTGTTTGTTTGTATTGAATAGGCTCCGAAACTACTGGACCGATTTGAAAAATTCTTTTACCATTACTTTTTATCACGGGAAAATGCTGCATTTCTACGGGAAAACGGGTAATAGGACAACGGGTAGTAAGAATTATCCTTCCGTACATTCCTAATTACTTAATTACGTACCTAATTCCTTCCTTTTTCACATAACTTCTAAACGGCTCAACGGATTGGGTTGAAATTAGATATGGGTATTTCGATAGTTTTCTAGATGATTCATAAATACAATTGGACTCGGTTGGTGGCGCTGCTGTTGGTATGTCAACTATTAAAAGGCTTGACCGATTGGGTTAAAATTTTGTATGTGTACTTCCATAGTTTCACAGACACAAATGAATTATGCCATTAAAGAGGAAAGATTAGATTATATTTTTTTTTTTTTTTTCTATGATTGAGGAGTTGCCGTAAGAACCTACGCCGATAACGAAATGTAGGGCGGGCGAAGCCGCTGGCAGAAGCTAGTTTTTAATATAACAAAATCAAAATAAAGTGAAATTCAAAGACAAACTCATCATTAGTAAATGATAAAAATTAGATCTTTCGTTATTATCGCAAGTTAGTATTAAGATATGCCTATACTTTATTGAAGACTTAATAACGCTTGAAGTAATGTAAGTTAACTTTACGCATAAAAGCAATTTCTTCTAGACAACCTCTTAGAAGAGTACCTATAAAGTAAACAAATATATAGATGCCAGCGGCCCCACACGCCTTAAATGTGGTGATCGGCGTGGGATTCCTACGCCAAAGATAATCTATACTAAAAAATTTGCTATAACCAGCTATAGCCGTAGCTATAGTTCGTCCAAGTGGAATTCTGTTATAGTTATTCTCCTGGAAACTTCTGCATTTTCCGGGATAAAAAGTAGCCTATGTGCTATTCTAGACTACAATATATCTGTGCCAAATTTCACTCAGATCCGTTCAGGTGTTCTGGCGTGATTGAGTAAAAAACATCCATCCCTCCAAACTTTCGTATTTATATTAGTACAGATAATAGGTGCAATGGTCTTCTGCTCAGCCTTGGCACTTGCTTTGCAAATATCCATAAGCAGTTAGCTAAAGTAACAGTTTAACAAATTACCTATATAACACATTCGCTGTCACTCTGAAGGCTTTCATGTAATACCTTACGTGTTCAGTTCAGTTTCAATCTATATTATAGATCATAAACACATATAATAAATAGTATAGTAGAATTATTTGTGTATTTTTAAAAATTACAATAAGCCCTTTTACATATAATATTAATGGTATGAAAACACCTCTTCAGTCGGCTCAAGCTGTTCGAGCCATTTGTAAAATGACTATTAACACAGGTATTCATTAATTCCAGAGACTTCCTATTAGACGAAGCAAACGGCCTACTCCCTGAAGACAAACTGACGATATTCTGCGAAGTGTCTGTGGTAGCGGATAGCATTAACATCAGTGGGCAAAGCAACGTGGTCCAGTTCAAAGTGCCAGAGTGTCGATTGTCGGACGATCTCGGAGCGCTCTTCGACAATGAGAGATTTTCGGATGTTACGTTAGCCGTCGGGGGCAGGGAATTCCAGGCGCATAAAGCTATATTAGCTGGTATGTATCATATGATTATTCTGTAAAAATAATTATCTGATAATAAATAAAAATTCCGGACTGATAACTGACTACATCAAACCCAAGCCAAAAAGCAAGTTGGTTGTTTGTGAAAAAACTCATAGGTGTAAAACGAGGTATCACATTTTTATTTTTTATTTTGCATTGAAAAAGAATATTTAGAGGTGTTCTACAAAAACTTCGATGTGTACACAAAGATAAGTAGTTGGTGACATCATCCCTAGCACGTCTCCATTCATTGTTCCGTATATTCCAATTTCACGATGGTAGTGGTGTGCGCCTAGTTAACCTTGTTTGATTTTTGGTAGGTATAGTTTAAAATTTTGGGGTACTCGTTAGGCGTCGATTTAACCACAAAAACGTCACGATGTAAGTGGTGATCATCACCCTGTCTTAGTTAAAGCCATAGGACATAGGAAACTGGACAGCACATTTCCTAGCCGTATGAAAAAAACAATGGTCGCAAAAGTTTAAGAGAGAAAGCGAAACTGAGGGCTCTTGTCTCTTTATAACTTGTTTTAATAAACATTAACAAACAATATGACGATCGTTAATAGAAAGAGAAAAGAGACCACAGGTTCGCTTTGTCTCTTTCTAAATAATGGTAAATTTTGTGAGGAACTCGAAGTATATGGCTAAACCTACAAATTTATAGCATGTGTATTGAATGTCGGAAACTGGAGTAAATAATAGCCGACACTGTAAAGAGGAGGTCAGACGAAGTTATTTAAAAGAAGGCCCTGTAAGAATATTTACCAAGATCTGCCCTGTGCTAATTGTTTGCCATAATTTATGAGGCAAAGATATTGTTTCTTGACGCTTTAATTTACTTTATAGCTAGAACACGAAATTGTTCAAAAAAAAACAACTATATTATCGACGATAAAAGTGGCATGTCTAGACGAACCCGACATAAAGGGTACTGACTCGGTCCTTAAACGAATGGATATGATGTTTTCTTTTTGTAAAAAAGCAAAAAAAATTTTATATGTTGCAATAATCACCTATATAAATCCTTAGTTGCAATCCTGTAAATGATTAAGCTATGGAGTTTTAATTTGGTTTTACTTTACAGTCATAATGAACTACAAAAATAGGGATGCCTTATTACAACATCTGATAGATATAGTAACGTTAATAATCATTCTTTTAAGGCAGTTAAAATATTTTTTGTTAGTTTCAGCAAACAATGCTGACTATTATTAGAAAAAACTTTAAAAAACGGTTAAGATGTTAATTGACTTAAATTGAACACATTTATGAGGCATTGATAAAAAATATATGTCATCGCAAATAATGTCATTTTGTAATGATTTTTACTAATTTAACGTGCACTGGTATAAGTGCAATTGACTATAAAGAATACATTTTTAAGGCAACTTTCATAACACTGGTTGCATGATATTTCAAGCTCATCGAATCTATTGGCAATCAATCAGTGCTAGGCGATTGCAAATTGCAGCGATTACTTGTTAAAAATAGACCTTGGGGACCCTTGTGTGTTAATCAAACGCTCTTCAGACTCTACAGGAAAACTGCCGAGTGTGAGCCTCGCTGGCAATACTGAGCGTTAAAACAGAAGTATTAGGTAATCTGTGGTTACAACGCTTCGCCATAGGAAATTGAGGTCGATGGTCGATTCCCTGATAAAACAACCCTTGGTGAGTCAATCAAAAGACTCTTCAGACTGTTCATTGTGGGACAGACTACAAACACAGGGAAACTGTCGAGGGGTGTACAAGTTTACAGTCTCGCTGGCAACCCTGTATAAGCGTTTGCACTCAGACATGTAGGGTAACTCTCGACACTCAATTTCAATAAACCATGCGACAAATTAAAATAATATTATTAAGATAATGTACTCATTACATTACCATTTGTAATTGCAATATATCGAACAGTATTTACTCTTACACGAGATAACTAGACTTTGCCAGCGGCTCCGCCCGCCCGAAATTGGGTTATCGGCGTGAAATCCTTAATTAACTCCTTAATTATACTAATGAAGTTTGCTAGAGCAAGATATAGCTTTAGCTATAGTTCGTTAAAGCTCCGTTATAGTTATTCCCGCAGGAACATTTGAATTTCCGGGACAAAATATAGCCTATGTACTATTCCAAGACCTAACCTATATGAGTACCAAGTTTTATTTGATCCGTCCAGTGGTTGAAGCGGGATTGAGTAACAAACATCCATCCATACATACCTACACATTCATGTTATTAGTAGGATATTAGGATTGGCATTGGAATTGTTATCACGAGTCAGCTCCTTGAATCTAGTTAGTTGGTCTTACTGTCTTTCGTTGATTTGAAATTGTGGGTTATTCCTATTAGCATTTATATTTTTTAATAAATATACATACAATGACTTTAAGGATAAAGGGAAATTGATAACAGAATTTTATTAGTCATCACTTTGATGATTTCAACTTGAAAAATAACAGACATTGTGTGACTAATGGTTAAATTCGGTGACGTATTTGGTAATGGAAGTTTTTTTAAAGGATAATTTATAGGGAATTCCTTTTATTTTAAAGTAATTGGTTAAACATGGGTTTGTTTAGGCATATACATACACATCAGTGTTTTATCAATAATAATTACGAAGTCCGTTTAAAAATGTATTGTTTGACTAGCTTTTTACTACGACTTTGTTCGCGTGGAATGAAATAAAAAGGTTGTCAGTTTTTTTTTACAACTCTCAATACTTCTGGGATTTTTTGCTAGAGGATAATTTTCTATTAATCGATTAAATAATTTCAATTTTAAAAAAAAAACTATAGATTTTTTATTTCGTATTTTATTTTCTAGGGGATGATTAATTAAGTTAATCAAAAGCCAATTATTATTTGTATATTTATCTTCAAAAATGACTGGTTTTCATACAAATACTGTTACTAAATCCCATTTTACACCCTTAGGAGACGATATTTGTTAAATAATTTCTTAGTGGAAGCCCTACGTTGTATAAGAAACCCGCACATACCGCTTGAACGAGCCGTTTAGGCTGTGATTTAATTTATCAGATAGTCAGTTTCTTATTTTATATAGGTATGCAGATATAATAAAGATGTCCTTATGCCCATGCACGTAGAAGAATTAATTTAATTTTTAAAAACTTAACTATATTTACTTACGTACTACTTTCTAATTTTCTAAAATTTCGACCAACCTCTGGTTATTCAAACATATCTATCTTTATTACTTTATTTATTGTATGTATGTTTATGTATTCATATTATATAATCATTTATTTTATGTATTTGTTTAAGTAATTATATTAAGTATGTATATGTATTTTATCTATATAGTAAGTACAAAGGTATTTATGAGTGTTGTTATATTCTTTATTCTTCCTTATAATTTTACTTATGATGTTTTATGTATCACCTGCCTCTTCCTGTCAATGTTTCTCTACCCAAAGGTTGCCTGGTAGAGATCGCTTTTAAGCGATAAGGCCGCCTTATTGTGCTATTTCCTCTATTGTTATTTTTTTTTGTGTATTTTAAATTGTGCTATAAAGAATATTGTATTGTATTGTATATTTGACAGATTTAACTAACAATAAAAACCCTACTTTCGATTTGGAGAGTACATTTTGATTTTTAGTATTAATCGTATCTTAAATTGGTCACGTAATAAAAAACCTTATTCTTACAGTTGCGTTAACGTATACGTAAATTATTACACAATACATATTACACACATACAATGTATGTAAACCTTAATAACGAACATGTTGTTAATAAAATTTAAGTATGTCAAATATTTCAAATAGTGCCTATTACATTTTGTAATCGAGAGCAATGTTCCACTTTAATATTATTTATAATTATGTATGCTGATAACACTAAAGCCAGTCACACTGATCCTTCCGTTTAACAATGCCAAATGCTGAATAACAATGAAATGAGCATTGGTAGTATTTTTGTTATGGTTTTCCCTATGTTAATGATACAAACATGTCCATTGTGTTATTATTTGGAGGTAAGTACTAACTAGTGTTGTAAATACACTTGTCCTTAGTAAAATAAGTTGGACATTTAAAGAAATTAAATCCTTCCATCTATATTTTAACTAACACTCGGGCGCTATTTTCTTCATTATAAGTATCAAAGAGTGCCGGAGCGCTTCTCGCCCCCCACTCACTCGCAACCGCGAACGCGTAACGGGAAACTTCCCTCTTGGCGCTCACTCAGCGTCGGGTTCGAGGCTCACGCCGGTCGAAGGGAGCCCTTGAGCGTTGAACGCTATATGGGCTGAGACTCCTTTAGAGTTTTGCCCCAAAAGCCCGGTGGAGCAGTAATGGCTGCAGCAGTAGTCATACAGAAAATAAAAAGTTCATTTTCATGTTATCATGGCGACCCGCGCTGCGCTTACCCATACATGGTGTCCACTCTAAAAGACGTCTGCCCTAACCTTGCTACTTTAGCTTGCTTATTCAGTAAGCTATGTCAGAGACTTTAACTCAAGCACCAGCATAGCCCCCTTCATGACTTGCTGTGCAACTTTAAATTCGTGGATCAGGTTTATTGTAATGACAGATTAAATGCATTATTACAGTTTATTTTATAAGGTTACTTTCATGATATCTTTTTTTATTCCAGCACGGAGTCCAGTGTTCGCGGCGATGTTTGAACACGAGATGGAGGAGCGTAAGAGAAACCGCGTCGACATCACAGACGTGGATCACGAGGTGTTACGAGAGATGTTGCGCTTCATATACACCGGCCGAGCGCCCAACCTTGAAAAGATGGCCGATGACCTCCTAGCCGCCGCTGATAAGGTACATGATTATATATCTAGTGGTTGAAATATTATAGTTGTACGTTTTGTTGTATAACGAAATGACAGAAGAGCAGATAGCCAGTCTTTGGGATCGCAAATGTATCCTTACCGCACTTAATCTAACTTCGTAAGGACGGTCAACAGTTTGTAATACAGTCCAATTGTTGGACTAACGTGATTTTTTAAAGTCTTTTGTAATATCTTCTAAAGATAATTTCGGCTTAGGCTTTACATTTTCATGAAAAGCAATAACAAACCGCAGGTTATTTCTGGTAGGTAGATATAGAAAAAACAAGAGAGTATTTTTTTATATGTGTTTTATATTTTTCTATAATCATGTTTAGGTATTCTAGAACCATGGCAAAACTAGGGAAGCAAAACGAGATAATTCAGGACTTATTACTACGAAGTATAGAGTGACAGATTTTAGCAATTTATTTTTATAAGAGATACCAAGGTGACAAACAAGCTTACGACCCATGTGATGTGATGTGTCAGGCAGTCACTTTTCAACTATACAGTCATTATGCGCCTATCTGGTAATTAATCTAATCACGTAAATTACAGTATAAGGACCTTGCTGTAGAGTTTCTTGTTAGGTGTAAGTTTTGGATCGAGTGCCTCTCAATAGACCTTCGCGCCTCGAAATACTGATGACCAGCGCTCAGGGTAGCAGCACTAGTGACGTGGTGTCTTCGGCAGCACTGCTAAGCTTGGGTTACCACTCAACCTTACCCTTAAATCCTTATTTACTTTTACATATCTGATTCAAACTGCATCTACTAATTTTTTAAACACTTGTTTGCGAAATATTATTTTTTTATTTGAACGCAGGGTGCTTATATGATAATATTCTTGGTGTATCTTAATAATTGTTATTTTCTTTTTCAGTATGCCCTTGAGCGGTTAAAAGTGATGTGCGAAGAGGCGCTATGCTTAAGTCTGTCCGTGGAGACGGCGGCCGATACGCTTATACTAGCGGATCTACACTCGGCCGACCAACTCAAGGCGCAAACCATTGACTTCATTAACACGTGAGTGCACTTTTATCTCATATTTGTTACTATTAGTTTGCCAAAATAGGATTACTAACATTGACGAAGCAGAGATAAATATGCAGTTTTAAGTGTAGCCTTAGTTTCTTTAAATTTGATAATTGAATATTTTTGGACATTGCACACAGCGTCATCCGGTTCCAAACTAAGCAAAGCTTGTACTATGGATACCAGATAACAGACACAAATACATATATAGACTTTTTTTTGTAAATACATATATATCAAATCAAATCAAACAATATTTATTTAAATAGGTTTCTAAGAACACTTTTAAATTGCAATACAATGTAAACAATGTTAATTTCTGCCAAAAAGGGCTGGAAATAAGTTATATTTAAAGTAATAATACAATACTTTGATAATTAGCTAAAGAGTATACATTATGTACCGAAGCACTTATTAGTCAAACATGTATTATTTTTTTGTTTTTAAGTAGCATATAATATGCAACCATAAATAAATAAATTCAATGTTTACTTGTAATGTTTCAGGAGTCACGCGACTGACGTGATGGACACTGCCGGGTGGAAAAACATGATCTCTTCACATCCCCACCTTATAGCTGAGGCATTTCGTGCCTTGGCCACGCAACAACAGCAAATACCCCCCATTGGCCCCCCTAGAAAAAGGGTTAAACAGGCATAGTGCACCCCCCAATCCCGCCTCTATACCAAAGACACCACACACGGTACGCATATATTCGAATTCTATGCTGGCTGACCTACGCAGCGAATACTTAAATGATAGATTATATCTATGGTTTTTATTTTTGATTGGTAAAAATAGTAATTTTGGAGGTAATTTGATTTGTCATAGATATTTGACTAATTTTACTTTCGGAATTTGTCCAGCGTTGTTATTTATTTCCAAGCAGAACTTTAATTTTGTCAAGAATATGATTGATAACCAAATGAGTTGATGCATTATATGACATAAAACAATGAATTTCTATTTGCCAGCTTAAATTTTATTACGTACAGAGTGTTATTTCAAAAAGTATATAGTTAATATTACATTCTTCAGGATACTTTATTGGATCAATATGAAGAATAGTTTAAACAAATTCTAAAGTTTAATTACCCACAATCATTATAAAGATACCATATTACTTTATTTCTGGTAAGGCAGTTATTGCTTTGTTTTTATATATTTTTATTTATATTCGCGAATTAAGCTAGTAATGTAACAGGTAATGCAGGCATTATTTTTTTTCCAGAAATTGATATACAAACTTTGAAAATCCTTTACTTTGAAATGTAATAAAAATTAAGCAATCCCAAATAGAATTAAACACTACCTTTGGAAATATAGCTCATATAAAGATTTATAAAAAAAAAAATGTAATTTATCACACAATGCGTGACCGTCAGTTATGTTGTAATGGCTTTTTATGTGATAAATATCTTAATAATGAAGTTATAGGAACTGTTTTAAAATACCACAATCTTTGCCTTGAAGACTTGTGAAAACTGTTGAAATAAACCTTGTATTACTACAACAAATACTGGCATAGTTATTAGCAGAAATATTCACTGCTAGGTCAGTCAGCCTTTTATTTTTTATTCTACAACAAGGCTGCATACTGTAATATTACTATTAGAATAAAACATGGTGTAACATAGATGTGAGATTCTGAGAGTGGCCGATTTATGATTTTATATTGTAATATGTGGATCTAATGATTCATCGTTTCGTTTACTATGATTGATCTCAACACGATATTCGATCCTAATATTTTGTCTTTAGCGGTAATTACTGTACCGCTTTTGTATAGGATACGTTCAAAGGACTTATTATTTGCAAACTATAAAACAGGTAATTTTAGCACTATATTTGTTTTTTTTCCTCTGTGGATTAACTATAAATAAATCCAACTAAATGCAAAAGTCGACCACTTTCGGTGACTAAGACATTGTAAACGATTTCTGTAAATATCATTACCTAGTTAAAATACAACATATCTATTTACCTTTATATTAGATATGTTTTTGGAATAGTAATTCCTGTTAATTATAAATATCTATATATATTTCAGATATACAAGTTTTTAAATCAATTTAATGTTTTTTTTTTTTGTACTTACCAGTTAGCAAATAATAGTTTTGAATGTATCCTTGATTACTTTTAGTGTATATGTAAGTGTAGTTACAGAAATACGAACGCTTTTTGTGCGTTTATCTAGTAATGGATGTAGCAGAATTTTACTGGTTATGTGTTAAGGCTTGAAGTAAAAAAAAAAATTATATGTATGTCGTTCCACTGGACATTTTCTTGCAAAGTTACGTTTAAAATATAAATTATTGCTATGGAGTGCGTGATCGAGACTTCACGTATTGTTTATGCTTTTAAATACATAGTTCATTCGCGATGACAAAAACGAATGTATCGGTAAATTGAAAATAACCTCACATTCATATACAATCATTGTTAAAATTCGAGTTCCCTAGTTGTTATACTAAAAGGTGGTGTTTTTTATCGATTTGTCGTTCCTTGTTCTCATAGAAAGTGACCAGATAGGTTGATATGTGGTAGATATAAATGTAGCTCTTTTGGAAATATGTATGTAGCGTGAAAATTGAATGCAATAAATTTGTATAGAGTTTGTATATCACAATTTTGTACAAAATATGATTAAAATACGACCAATACACGATTTTTACAACGATTAATAGAGATCCTACATCATTGCAGAAAATGAGATTTTTGACAGTTGTTTATGTTCATCTTGGGATATTTTCTTTTGTGGCTTCAATTTTAATGCCATTCAGTCATTGGCAGTGGAATTATAAATAAAACATTTAATAATGTCTTGTGCAAAGCTGTGAAACATAGACGTAGTAGGTGACTCGAGTGATTGTAATTATTGCAATTGTCGGTATTGTATATAATGAGTAATGAACTATGATCCCACCATTAAAATATTTAAGTAATATACATAAATTTAGTGGTATCACAGATGACACCATTTTTTTAGCATTATTAATATTATTATTCCGATGACATGTTTTGGTGTGATGTGATTTTTGTTTCGAATTTTCCATTGGTTTATGTACTATTGCTTTTTCATTGTATTGTATCATTTAGAATTGGTTTAAAATTGTATTCAAGTGTATTTATTTTTTTGTTGTTTGTTTTGATTCATTTATTGTATAAATATATGCGGAATATATTTGTAGTTTACAAGTATGTACAAACAGTCAAGTGTTCAGGCGAGAGTATAAAAATGTAATGTATCATATTTGATAACTTATGTCCTGTTAACATTGAAGTGAAATACTAAATATTACTGCTTATTTTTATACTCCATTTTGTGTCATTTTTCACTATTCATTCTTGATTACTTATTTCTTAAAATTACTTTTGCTGTTTCTGATTATATAGTATCTTGTTACTATTTTTTTTTTCATAAATTTGCAGATTTTTATAAATACTTATTATTAATAACAATTTTCAAGCAAGAACAATAAAAATTAAAAGGTGAAATTGATTTACACATTCAGTAATTATCACTAATGTTAACCTACTGTGGCCAATAATAATATTTATAATACCCTTTTATACCCAATTCCCGTTTGTATAGTGACAGCATATTGTGTAATGATTAGTTACAGTCTGTCAAAAATAACTGTGATTTTCGAAATTGTCTGTAAGTTGAGTAAATAAATTAAATGATGTAACATTTTTTTGTTTTCTTTTATTATTATTGAGACCTCTTTTACCTTCTAGAGGAAACACTTGAAAGCTAAGATAAACTGTTGCCAGAATAACGACAAACAAATAAAAATAGATATTCTAACTTTCATGCTTCGAAAAAGTTTGACAAGTATTGGAAGAGTATCAATAAATTGAATCCTAAACTTAGTCTCTCCGTGAGTATTAAGGGAATCTGTGGCCTAAAAGGATTTTCGACTCGTGATCCCACCAATGTCCCACTGCACTCGTGATTCCATTCGTTTAGGGCTAGGGGTCCTACTATTAAGTCCCACTGTTAGAGCCCTCGTATATGCATAGTCAACCATCTATGTTTTACCACAAAACAATGCATAGAGTACCTATCTCTGTCTGCTTCTATCCATGGACTTCATCTGCTTAGAGTTATTGTTCTCTCTTTTTATGGCCTTACATACTCGCCGGATGACCTAATCAAGACTGTTGTGGTGCCAAAAATCAAGAATAAGACTCCGGACGACAGTGGCAAATGGTGTGCTGGATAGTTTACTTGACGAGCATTTGACAACTCGATCTGCATCAGGCATATTTCATGTTAAGATCAGGTCTATCCACCGAGACTCAGTATGGGTCTCAAGACGCCTGCTTTTTAGAACTGTTTAAGGCATTCAACTTGATCTATAAAATAAATTGGAAAACTGAGAGAAAGCCCGAAAAGTCCGGTGGAATTACTGTCTATTTTTGATAATTGGTATCAGAACCAAGAAAATTTGGACAAATTCTTTGTCTGATACGTAGGGTAACCTGTTGAACCATGCCAGTTTCTTACATTTCCGTTTATAATGAGAATAAGACCTGTCGAATATGGATAAATCAATTCAACTTAATAACTTAATTAAGACACTGTACAACATTAATTTAAATTTCCAAAAATTAAGGATTTCTTTGGTTTTACTGAGTAGATCCGACTAGTAGACTGAAGGTACGCCAAGTGGCCAGTTTTAAAATATCACACAGGGAGGCAAAGTCTCTTCTCAGACTCGTACGGCAAGTGAGTTTGGGATCGTCGACAATTCTCACAGTCCGTCGTGGAACCGAGTCAAAAGGGCAAAGCTGGTATCCGGGTGCTCCCACCCAGAGATGGCATCCCAGCAGTACTCCATATGGGGCCGGACTTGCGACATTTAAAACAGCAACCTTTGCCCGACGTGAAGTACTTCTTTGCTCTGTTGAGTACACCAGATTTTTTGGACTCCAGCTTTAACTTATCTTGCAAATAATCTCGGAACTAAACACCAAGAATCCCAATGCTGTTAGTGATGGAATGGTTTTCTTGGCGATGAATGCGCAGACTTGTGTCTTTGTAGGGTTGAATCGGACCAAGTTTTACCGTCCCCAGTCCCTTGGACAGAGTGGGCTCAATTTGAGACACAAGTCACTATCTTCTGACTCTCAATAGCAAAGTGCCCATCGGTGTGGGAAGTACAATAGGTCACCAGTCGAGCGACCTTAGAGAAAGCCATATTGACGGTCGTTTGACCAGGTAGTGTTGTTCTGAGTATCTTAGAAGCTGTGAACTAAGATTTAACCTATAATCGAATAAATAAATATTTTTGGACTTTACACACAGCGCCATCTGGTCCCAAACTAAGCAAAGCTTATGCTATAGATACAATAAATAAAAAAGTTTAAAATAGCTTATAACTATAAATAATTCTGTAGAAGCACATTTTTAAAATTTGCTTTGTTCAAAGAGGAAATTTAAAATATCAATTGGCTGCGCTATATTAAGCAGAAGAACGCTCTTAACGAAGTCACTGTCATCCATCATGAATATAAATAGGGGGAGGGGGGGCACATTGATGCACGGGGCACATTTATATAGTACCTATATTTAAAAACTGAAAAACACTACGCAGTCTGGCACGTCACTAGAACGCTCAAGTACATGCGCAAGAATGACAGTTGTGACGCCGGTCGCCACTAGTTCGTCATTGGCCTTCAGCGGTCACAAACGTGTTTATGCTGCTGCCAACTAAAATTTCAGCCGATTTGTGATCGTGTCTCAGCACCGTCTTATTAGTTTTTTTTTTTGTTTTATGTTGCCAAAGGCAAGTAAATATATTTAAAAGTGTTTTTAAATATTTTTTAGAGTACAATATTAATAAATAATTTTAAAAATTATTTGTTTGTGGAAAAAGTCCATTGGGGCACTTTGAGTCAGTAAGTTGCGGGGTACAATGATACGTATTATTGATAGCTGGTTTTATTACGTTATAATATATTTGCATTAACCATGTTCAAGTTTAATGTCTGATTACTGAGTAGTTAGGTATATAACTAATTTGATATTTAAGATAGTAATAAAGTCTAGTTAGATGATGACAATATTGTTTTCTTGTTTATTTTCTTTAAGAAACGTAAGAGACTGATTGTAAGTAATGTTTACACGCTTAATAAAGTATTTTATGATCTCAATTAATAATATGGTTTATTTGTTAATTTTAAGTAATTAAACAATTTAGGTTACGGTATATATTGCAGTTTTAATGGATTTTAAATAAGCATCAAATTGCCCTACCCTTATGTATCAAAGTACCCCTCTGGTGGGGTACATTGATGCAAAAACGTTTTTTTATTAAAATCAGTATATCTCTATACCTAATTACTTTTAGCGGCTATTTCGTAACCAAAATGTAAACTGACATATTGGCCAATGCACACGTCAAAATAAATATTCAAATATGATGCTTTTTGTCCATTAAAAAAGCGGTTGAATTTTGTGCATCAATGTGCCCCCCCTCCCCCTAATTAGTGGTTAGGTACCCGTTCTTGCCAATCTTTCTAGTGTCAAGCATTGAATTGAGATAATAATATATAGAGGAGTTATTTTGAACAAACTTTACATCGCAAATAAAATACTATGATGAAAGTTACTACCTACCTAACGAGCCATACGCGTGAAGGCCAGTACCTAAGTGAACTGCAGCCCATACATTGCAATTTTTACGACAGCGGAGTGACAGAAGTGTGGTGTCTCTTCTTGTAAGTACTAGGACATAATTGTTTAATAGTCTAGTTAGTTTCTTTAGAGCTTGATAGGTAGGTACTTATAGTGTTATTACAAAAGTATTGCTTACTACTACTAAACTTACTTTTATACACTTTCTACTGTCTTTGACAATAATTATTACCGTCTCGGCGATTTTGTTGTTAGTAGCAAACTATAAAAAATAAAGTTACAATAATAATTATACAAATATTGAGAGGAAGGGCGCAGCAAGTATTCGCCCGAATGAGCAGTCCAAACCGGGGATATACCTGCACCTTACAGAAGACCGCGGCCCCAATAACGCTAACATTGACTAGTGTGTGGTGTCGTGTTCCTGGCGGTGAGTAAGGTTTGCCAGAGCTCTTTGAGGATTCGCTGCGCGGACAGCGGAGGACCAGCGGTGCTCGTTGCGGTCATTGCTCGGCGTAGACACCTGATGAAACGGCTGCCCACTGGCCACCCGCGGGCTAAACGGGTTCCCGAACCCAGGGATTACTGGGAGGCTGAACGTTACGAAAAGTCTCTGAATTAGTAGACGTGCCAGAGTGGGAGACCGTGCTGGACCCGGCTCCTACAAGAGAGGGGGATCAGGGGCCTTTCCGCCCGCCATGCCAGCAACCGTATTATCTGTGCCGCTCCGGCAGTTCTAGTACCGCACATCTTGTCCTCTAAGCTGTCTGTAACTTTTTTTAAACAAGTTGTTTCCCTACCGACCTTCTGCTGACTACACGTACTCACATATACTCCGTCTATATTCCGTCTCAGTAGATGCGCCTCTCGGCTCTTCGCACCACTCTCTCGTTCGGACTCAAGTGTCATGCACACAACTCGACCCATCTGGGCCAACTAATTGGCGTCGTGTGTGGCATTATAAGTCGGCAGACTGGGATGGATTCCGAGAATTTTATGTATCGTACCCGTGGAGGCAGCTCTGCTTTAGCTCAGAAGGTCCTGAAATCTGCGCAGGCGCAGTCACTGAGACATCCTCGCTGATATGGAATGTTCTAACCCACGAGTAGCTGCCGGTGTCAATAAACGTGCGTGGTTTAATCGGTCTTGCAGAAAAGCTACAATTCTTAAGCAAGCTAAAGCTTAAGCTCGTAATAATAGGGATCCCTATATTTCTGTGTTAAAGCGCAAATTAAATGCAGCCTCGAGGTTCAGTAAGAAAGCAAGTGCCAGAGCTAAATTCCAATTCATCGGCATATAATAGGTGGGTGACTTGCAAGCTATTCCTCTGGGAGTCATGCTTTCTGGTCGCTTGCTAAAGCTGCCGAAGGGAACTTTTGCCAGTCGTCGTTACCACCACTGCGAAAGACCGATGATGACGTGGCTCATAGTGCTAAAGAGAAAGCCGATCTCCTCGGCAGTCTCTTTGCCTCAAACTCGAATATAAACGACGAAGGCACTGTACCACCTGCTATACCGTGATGCAGTAAGACCATTTCGGAAATCTCCTTAACACACCAGGAGGACGGGCGGGCGTTGCTTTCTCTAGACGTTCATAAATCGAGTGGGCCAGACGGTATACCAGCAGTGGTGCTTAAGCAGTGTGCTCCTGCGTTATGTAGTGTACTCACGTGCCTTATCGTGGACGTGACGGAGTGGAAGACTGCGAATGTGCACCCGGTGCCCAAAAAGGGCGATAGATCAGATCCTACTTCCTATGTTACCTAGAAAAACATGACCTGGTCAGCGACCGTCAATATGGCTTTCGCCACGGTCGCTCGACTGGTGACATTCTGGTGTATCTCACACACGATGGGCACTAGCCATTGAGAGCCAGAGGAATGCATTGGCATGTAGCCTAGACATAGCAAAGGCGTTCGATCGGATCTGGCACCGGGGTCTTCTATCAAAGTTGCCATCCCACGGAGGGCCCGAGGGATTGTGCAAATGGATGGCCAGCTTTTTGTCCGGCAGATGCATACGAGCCGTAGTTGACGGTAGTTGCTCTAATAGCATGGACATTAATGCTGGTGTCCCGCAAGGCTTTCTGCTGTCTCCTACGCTGTTTCTACTGCATATCAATGACATGTTGGAAATCAAAAACATACATTGCTTTGCAGATGACAGTACTGGAGACGCTTATTACACGGGTCGTGCTAACGTTCCGTTGTGGAGAACTTTTTTCAAATCGAGACCACTCTGTCCAAGGTCCAAAACTTGGTCCGATTCAACCCTACAAAGACACAAGTCTGCGCGTTCACCGCCAAGAAAACCCCATTCATTGTGGTACCACAATCTTAGGACAACCCCCTTTCCATCTCCAAGAGCATTGGGATTCTTGTTGACATCTCCAGTTCCGAGATTATTTGCAAGACAAGGTAAAGCTGGCGTCCAAAAAACTTGGTGTACTCAACAGAGCGAAGCAGTACTTTACGTCGGGGCAAAGGCTGCTGCTTTACAAGTTGACAGTCCGGCCCTATATGGAGTACTGCTGCCATCTCTCGGCAGGTGCACCCGAATACCAGCTTGGCCCTTTTAACTCGGTTCAACGACGGGCTGTGAGAATTGTCGAAGATCCCAAAGTCACTGGCGGTATCGAGCCCTTAAGTCTGAGGAGAGACTTACTGCCTCCCTGTGTGTCTTCTACCGCTTGAACAATGGGATTTGTTCGGAATGATGCCCTCGGCTACTTTCTACCATCGCACCGCTCGCCATCGGCAGGGAATTCATTCCCACACTTTAGAACCGAAATGGTCATGTACACTGCGGTTTCAGAGAAACTTCCTCCCGCGAACGCTAGGGTTGTGGAATGAGCTCCCTGCCAAGGCTTTTTTAAGGACTTCGGAATGAGGTTGTTCAAGAAAGAAAGAAGTTATTAGATTTTTGAAGGGTTGGCAACGATGGAGTGATACTCCTTGTGTTGCAAGCGTCCATAGGCTACGGTGACCGCTTCCCATAAGCGGACCGTAAGCTTGTTTGCCACCTTAGTGGTATAAAAAAAAAAATATTTTAAGGGTTCCTTAACCAAAAGGGAAAATATAACCCCATGATTTGCCATTCCTCATGAACGCATACATTTCTACAATTTAGTTAAAAACTATGGAAAGTGCCTACATTTGGGCCCTCGGCGCTTACCGAAATTCGGGCTTAAGAAAATACAAAAATTAAATCACAATAATGAAATCAAGTAACAAAATTCATAAATTAGTCTTGTACACATACTTAAAAGGATCACATTAACCGTAATTTTAAGTCAATAAACATGTATGTCACATTAACAATCATGCGGCTGTAACTTGTAAAGCTATAGGTGCATACAAACATATATATTATATGTATACTAGCTGTTCCGGCGAACGTTATTAGCTTACGTACCCTTAAAATATGCTACAAATTGTTTACAACATCTACCATCACATTTGTCCCTCATCCCTCCCCTCTGCAGACTCTCCGAGCTTAATTCACACCGAAAACACACACAACCTGCAGCTCAACTATAAGAAAAACTAAGTTGTTTGGGGGCTCCGTGGACAGGGCCGTAGCTAAGGGGGGGCATTGTGGGGCAATGCCCTACCTTGAAATACTAAGCCCTACCTTAAAAGTACCATAAACTAAGGTATAATTTACATAAATTGTTTTCCCGTACAATAAATTAATACCATTTTGCCCTGTTTTCCCGCGATCCCACCCAGTTTCCTTCTACCTTAATTACTCACGCTCACAAGCAGGTAAAATAATGAAAGATAGAAAAATTACTTGCGCCGTACCCGTGCATGAAACCACCGCTGTCCTACCTTAGATTCAACTCTAGCTACAGCCCTGTCCGTGGCTCAGTGGGTAATAACCTGCCTTCCAAACTGAAGGGCAGACGTCGATTCCGTACAGGACAAACATTTATTTGATGAACATTTGTGTTTATCTTGAGTCTGGGGGTTTTCTATGAATAATATGTATGTATTTATCAAATAAAGGTATATTCATATATGAATGAATTTGTGTCCGTTTTCTAGCAATAATGTACAAGTTTTGCTTAGTTTGGGACCAGATGGCGTTGATGGTAATGTTCATGTAACTATTTGTATAGTGAAAGAAATTTCCTAAAGCGAACGTTTCGGTTTTGAAATGAGCTCCTTGGCAAGGTTTTGTCTAAGAACTACAGTAAAGGGTCCTTCAACAAGGAGGTTATTAGATTTTTGAAGGGTCGGCAACGCGCGAGTGGTGCCCCAGATGTTGCAAGCATACATAGGCTACGGTTACCGCTTACCATTAGGCGGATCGTTAGCCTGTTAGCCACCTTAGTGGTATGAAAAAATATATATTTCCCCGGCGCGGCGGGCGCATATCTCATCAATGTTATTATCGCAATCGGGCGAACGTATAACCGCGGAATATCGGTCCCCTTTTTATCCCATACAAATATAGGCAACAGTAACAGATCAAAATCGAGATTTTGGTACCATTGACGCTAACAAACTAGCGCCAATCGAGTTGTATCAATTGGAACTAATTGAGACCGAATTATTTCGTTACATGTTACATCTTGAAATCAAGGCTTGATTCGAATTGGTTTTGTGGTGGAGTTTTGACTGGTTTCAGATCTCATTGGCTTCGAATCAAGAACGGATTCAAATTGCTATTAGTTTCGGTGGTTGGCCTGCTGGTTTCAGTAGGCAACGCATACAAGTTTAAACCCTTTCTGGTGATCATTTTGTGAATTTCACTAATAAATGTTGTATACAAAGTTAAAATGAATCAATTCAGTCAAATTTGTAATTGGTTATTTAAAAAAAACACAGATAAGATGAATAAAAAATCTATTTCAATATTTTGTTACTCTTTAGATCATTGGTTTTCAGATGGGCACATTTTGATGAATTAGTCCAAAAACTAATTTCAATTTGTAAGTGTAGTTAAGGCAGCCACCAAGTCACCTCTGTGCTCTCTTAATGTCCTCTCCGCTAAGGTTCTTGATATCTCCATTTCTTTAACCTGGAATTACGTAAGTTTTTGGACAATTTAACTAGGTACTGAATATCTAGTTATCATAGTAAGTAGTAAGACCAAACACACGGAAGCACAGTTAGTGTGTACCACTTAACCATGCTAAATGGAAAATGCAGACATGGAAGACCAACCTAAATACTAATTGTTCCCAGTAGTTTCACTCGCATTAATTTCCAGTTCCGTGCCTAACGGTTATAGCGTGAAGTTATATCATAGCCTTATAGGCCTTCCTCAAGAATTAGGCAATCAAATGCAAAAAGATTTTAGTGCATTCAAATGAACAAAGCTTTATCATATTAGTATAGCTGCTGATCTGGCAGACATTGTTCTTCCTCTTCTTGTTGCAGTAGTAGTAGCGCCATATCCCAACCAACTGCGTCGCATTGCTAACCTACACTACTACTTTTTTACTTAGCATTCTTTCTGCCATTTTGCTCTGCTCCTAAGGCTGTAGCGGGATGTCACAGAGCCTTTTTCAAGAATTGGGCTATAAAATGAAAAAAAATTTTCAAATCAGACTGGTAGTTTGAAAGATTAATGCATTCAAATAAAATAAACAAACTAACTTTACTATATATATATATGCACCTTTGTCTACTTAATCTAAATTTTGATGCCGCAATATTCAATAGGTACATGTTTCGTACACACTAAGTTTTTAGAAAAAATATATATAATTTTTTTTTGTTCAGATTAACCTTGTTATAATTCCACCCCTTGCCACTGGTACCTAGATATTCGGTATTTGGCAAAAAAGGGTAAAAAAAGCTAAACAGGCCAAATACCTAATAATAGCAGAATATTTGTTGCAAGCCTATAAATAATGTGTACAAGCACTTTAAGAACTCTTGTATATGTCAGTTTTAACACATCAGGTACAAGTATACTTTCATTGTAACCTATATAACAATGCATGTGGACGATTTACGACGACTGATCTGGTGTCCAGTGAAAAGAGGCTCTAAGAATTCTAAAAATATGTTATTATAATTGTAAGTTCAATGGTCTTTATGATATATAGCTAAAAATATGCAAAAAATTAAAATTCTCTCCAAAAAATTTATTCTTATTCTTAATTATTATTCTCTTAGAGAAATTTATAGTAAGTAGAAACTTACAATAACAAATGGCCTATCAACTGCTTTTTGTTGTTTTAGTATGGAACCCAATTGTGCAAGTCCAGATCACTCTAAATCAGTTTTTTTGTATACTTCTGTAAGGTCAACTCAAAATAAAATTTAAAATGTTCATTTAGCCATTAGCCAATAAAATTAATGTGAACTTACAATTAACTCTATGTCATCTTTCTTGACTGAAACTTTTTGAAGTTCGTTTTCCTTTTCAAGTCGTTCTGCGGCTTCTTTGTTCCTTCTATCACCAATCAATGATAATGCCTGAAATAGTACATTTCATTATAAGTGTGGAACATCTCTTAGTATTACGTGTTCTTATTGATGTTGGCCCTAGCCAAAGACAAATGTAAACAGTCAGAATAAGTTGGAATGACATTCTGGCACAGTATTAAACAACTGTTTTTAATACATTTACGGAAATATGAAATAAATAAATTTTGACAGTATTTTCTTTTAATAAAAATTTAATAGACAGTTGCATACAGCAAAACCTCTACATCATATATCACTATTTGAACAACTGCATTAAAAATTATATTTAATATATTAAACACAAGTGAATTTTCAAGCTGCACAAGCATCTTTTTAAAAATGGGTTACATCACATATCAAATAGGAATTCCAATAATTATAATCTTTGATGACTCCTTTTTTATTGGTAGGTAGCTAGTTAACTTTTGAATTTATAGTTATGATCTTGAAAATAGAGTATGTTGTGCAAGGGAAGCAAAGTTAAATGGCATTGCTTCATATACCTATCAGTAATATTAATACTTACATATCAGTTTTTAAGACTGAATGTTAAGTAGCCCGATGATCAAGTAAAACAAGACCCAGCTATACTATTTAAAATAGTTTTAAAAGGCACTGATAGTAAATGCATGTATGTTTGAAATGAGGTGTTAGAGGTCACAGCAAAAGTGCTCCATACGTGATATGGAGCACTCCTGAATGATACAGATGTTGCTGCTGTATGATATTTTCATCATCAAAATATGTCATTGGGAAGAAGGTATTACTTAGTAAAATTTATGATATTTTCCTTAGCGCCGCCTTTTCACCTCAATCTGGTTGCTTCGTCGCGAAAATGTTGTCTCTAAGTCTTTACCTCAGCGCCCTCTTTTGTGCACCCCCACAAATGAAGCCTATGTACTAGTCAAAAAATCATTTCAAAAATCAGATAATCATAACCTCAAAACCATTTTGTTAACTCACTCCTGATATATCCTGAGAAGATATTTCTTTTTCTTCGGCATAGTCTGTAACTTTTTCTAAGTCTGCTACTCCGCTGTCGTGTTTTGCAGTCTTTTTTTGAGCTTTATCCTTATCGTGCTGAATATCATCAGCATCCCCATTGATCTCGTCATCTGCCATTATTATTTCCTTATATGCTCTATCTAAATATTAGTTGCAAACATGAGCTTGTTGCTTACTTCGTTCTTCTTTATTTTATGCCAAAATTGTAAGAGTAAGTATCTACAACAGCAGCAATCGCGGAAGAACCAAATATATTTATTCTCTTTGTGAAGAACAATAAAATTCATTCATTAATTTTGTTCAATTCTACAGAGCGGTCCACTTGTCATTAACAAATGACAATTTTGAATACAAATGATCAAATGATTTCACAACCACAGTCCATGAACTTCAATCTTAAATACATCATCCAACTTAAATCAACTAGCGAGTTGAGTTGAGTTACAAAAAAACTACA
Organism: Apoda limacodes; assembly: GCA_946406115.1. Classification (NCBI taxonomy): domain Eukaryota; kingdom Metazoa; phylum Arthropoda; class Insecta; order Lepidoptera; family Limacodidae; genus Apoda; species Apoda limacodes. The sequence goes on from OX291553.1 coordinate 18,268,372, forward strand.
GGTCATAGCGAGGTAGGTATTTTGTTTTTTTTTATAGCAGTACATCAGCCAGCTGCCAATGTAAACTTTTGACAATAGGTTCACTTAGTTTAATACCTTAAAAACCACCATAACCTGTGGTCTCTGGTGGTGGTCCATACGGACCGCTACTTAATTTCTCCTGCACATATTTTTTTTATCCCATTAGTGACACTGGATCTAGTCTTTTGTGTCGTTTGTGAATTCATTCAATATCAGTGTTGCCAAATCAGATTTTCAAAGATAGCCTAGTCAAAAAAAAAACTAAAAAGTAGCAATTTTGATAGTTACTTTCAACTACAAATAGAGAACATTATGTAATCGTCTTCGGCAACAGAATCCGATTCATGGTTCATGGTTCACTAGAACCAGCTCCATCTTGAGTATCTTGATTGTAGGGTGCTGACAGTCTCAATTTTACGTAAGACTATGTGAAGGTTCGGATTGTAAAAATAGTATTTATTGTTGGTACACCCAGCCTGTTTCTCGATTTAGGTTTCATAAAATTAAAATTAGAGAAAATCAGAGGATACACATAACAAAAGCGCTGATTCATTCGATTTGTTTTTATCAGCTGCATCTCAATATTTCATCAAAGTACTTAGAGCGCGCCCCGCTAATTGCCTCTTTCTTGCCTCTGCCCAGAACTTTATAGTCTAAGGTAAATGTCCTATATTTTGGCATCTTACGGGTTTTATGACTTTCTGAAATTTCCTATTTTTTCCTGAATGATTGGTTTTTTGGGAGCATTTAAATGTATTAATTATATTGCTTTCGTTACAATTGATTTTTTTATAAATTTTCTTACAGACCCTATGTTTATATTTGAACCCTATTTCGTTATAAAATATGGCTCTGTTCCTAAGTTCTTTTTAGATTTTAAAGTTAAATTAGTGTTCTTTTAAGTTTAGTTATTGTCAATTTTTTATAGAACTAACAGTAGTATATGTAGTTGCAATTGAAAATCCATCACTGCTCTCGCAGAACGTCCTGTTAATGTTTTTTTCCGAAGAACTTGAAGACCAACTTCGAGTTGTCCCTTCTTTTGCAGTAACGCATGCTGTGGTTAGCAGTCATCGTATCCTAGGACTCACGTTTGGGTTTTTTTTAATAAAACCTTTGACCCAGTGTCCTGGTATTCCTTCCTTGATAGGATTGGGCCTATCAAGTTTTTGACTAAACTCCATAACTGAATGCAATAATCAATTTTCCGAAAACCCCCCAAAAAAAAATTGGATGCGCCAAAACCATTCTGATTCCGATTTTAACCCAGATCACATATATTGTTATTGATTTAGCACTCATGAACGTAGAGACATAAAACTAAAATAGTAGGGACCTTACTTCATGTTACTTGTCTATCGAGGAGCTGGTTTAAAATCCTGGTCGACTAATATTCCTTCCAACACTATATCTGTCTTATTTGTGTTTGAAAACCACCAAAATTGAAACTTGTACTTTAGAGTTATCTTGCACTTGAGTTTATAGATTATAAACAGAAAATGTCAATAATTACTTTAAAGTTAAAGTACTTGATGTGAAACCACAATATCCATAAAGAAAAGTCGAATAAAAAAGTAAAATCACGCTATAGATATAAGTCGTGCCACGTAAGTTGAACCATGCGTAGTAACCACTGACCTCTACTACTACCCACTGGACTGGCTGCTCTCAAACGTTTTTGTGCCTACTTGAATAACGCCATTTTGGCGCTGTAGGCAGATACGAAAGTCTATAGAACTAAAATTAGTGATGTCTGCAAGTCGACATTATATCTGTGATATATCGATATATTATATTTTAGAAATAGACAGTTTTTTAAACCAACAACAACTGAATAACTCTTTGGTGGTTCTTAAGGACATTCAACAGTGTTGCCACTTACCACTAGCTCTAAGTTTTTTTACTAAAAAATCTGTGTTGGCGAGAATTCTCGATGATACCTTTCGATTTGATCGAACCATTTGACGTGGTCCAACCTGGACCCTATTTTTTTGTTTCGAACTTTTATGTAGTGAAGGAAGTATTGTGATCATGCAGAAAAAAATTGCGTTTTTTATAAAAATCTATCAATTAAAACCCGGCAGCTTAGAATATTGTAACTTCAACGGATTTTTGTATACGTACCACCTGTCGATTTGAATGGGTCTGATCGCAACCATCTTTTTTTTATATAACCAAGGTGGAAAACAAGCTTACAGTCCACCTGATGTTAAGTGGTTACTGTAGCCTATTGACACTTGAAATACAGAATTACTCGCGCGTTGCCGATTACTTAAAAATCTAATCACTACCTTCTTGAAGAATTCCATACTATAGTCCTTAGAGAAAACATCGGCAGCCTCTCAATAACTAGTGCCCATGTGTGTGTGGGATACACTATCTAAGCGGACATCTAAGTCTACTAATAGTCCAGTCAATTAAAAATAAAAGTTGCATTAAATGGACATCTAATTTATTTTTTATAGGATAATTTAATATCATATTTTATACCTACTTACCTGCGAAGTTATAATATGATAGAACTTTTTGCTACTTAGAAAAATGTTTTTTTAAGTTATGTATTTCATAATAATATTTACAATATTACATAATATATATACATATATTTAAATTAACAAAAATTGACGCTTGACGCTGTAAGCCACATTTTTTCCTCTGGACACTTTATCACTTTCACGAGCATTTATTTCAAGCTCTTCGCAAGAATCACTTTCTAAATATCGATATTAAAATTATGACCTCTTTGAATCACTAGCAAATTCTAAACAACACAAATAAATAACAATTTTACTGAAATTCAATAGTGTACTGCTAATATAATATTGCAATAACAATTTCTGATTGAATCAGATGGTTTACATATAAATTTTACATCTATTTTGAATAAAAACAAACACTAAATGCACGTAGGGGGAGGGGGGGCACATTTATACAGTACCTATATTTAAAAACTGAAAAACACTACGCAGTCTGGCACGTCACTAGTACGCTCAAGTACATGCGCAAGAATGACAGTTGTGACGCCGGTCGCCACTAGTTCGTCATTGGCCTTCAGCGGTCACAAACGTGTTTATGTTGCTGCCAACTAAAATTTCAGCCAATTTGTGATCGTGTCTCAGCACCGTCTTATTAGTTTCTTTTTGTTTTATGTTGCCAAAGGCAAGTAAATATATTTAAAAGTGTTTTTAAATATTTTTTTGAGTACAATGTTAATAAATAATTTTAAAAATTAGTTGTTTGTGGGAAAAGTCCATTGGGGCACTTTGATTCAGTAAGGTGCGGGGTACAATGATACGTATTATTGATAGGAGGTTTTATTACGTTATAATATATTTGCATTAACCACGTTCAAGTTTAATGTCTGATTACTGAGTAGTTAGGTATATAACTAATTTGATAATTAAGATAGTAAAAAAGTCTAGTTAGATGATGACAATATTGTTTTCTTCTTTTATTTTTTTGATTGATTGCAAGTAATGTTTACACGCTTAATAAAGTATTTTATGATCTCAATTAATAATATGGTTTATTTGTTAATTTTAAGTAATTAAACAATTTAGGTTATGGTATATATTGCTGTTTTCATGGATTTTAAATAAGCATCAAATTGCCCCACCCTTATGTATCAAAGTACCCCTCTGGTGGGGTACATTGATGCAAAAACTTTTTTATATTAAAATCAGTATATCTCTATACCTAATTACTTTTAGCGGCTATATCGTAACCAAAATGTAAATGCACACGTCAAAATTAATATCCAAATATGATGCTTTTTGTCCATTAAAAAAGAGGTTGAATTTTTGTGCAATGTGCCCCCCCTCCCCCTACCTGTGAAACGACGTGTTACTCCTCTTTTTGTTGCAACGTTTGCATAAGCCACATTTCCTCATATTTGTAAACTCGTTATTACATAAAACAATTCAAAAACTCACGAAAACACCGACAAATTAAGTTAAATTCAGCAAATTTTTATGATGTTTACAATCTACAAAGACAGTCATGTACAATATACATCAAAATTAGTTCTCTGAAACTTTCGCCGTGACGCTTCAAATTAGCTGTCAGTTGTATAGAAAAGCCAGTCCTGTGGGTAGTAGTAGAGGTCAGTGGCAGTAACACATTTTCGGGTCCATTGAGGTGGGGAATTCGGTGCGACGCGAAGGGCAGCGCGTAACCATAGCAAAACAGGCCCTGGGGTACAATCACGCACTTAAATTTTCAAAGTCTGAGCTTCTGGCTCAAGTTTATGCCAATTCAAAATGATGTAGAAGGTGTCAAGCTGTTACCAATGAGTGACAGTGATTAAAAAACAAATACAACTATTTACCATTTAGTGTTTTATGAAATTCTTATTTTTTAACTGTTACATTTTTTATACCTAACGACTACTTCCCAAGCCAATGTTGTTCAAAAAGTGCAATAACTTGTAAGATGATCCGATATTACGTAGTTCAACAAGATGTATTTATCAATTTTTATTAACAAATTCACTTTATAAGATATAATTACGAGTGGCGGGCGTAGGGCAGTACTTAGTTACATAAGTTAGGAAAAAAGTATGAGAAATTACGGTCCACGCACAAAACATTCGTAAGTACTATTGTCCGTAACTGTACCTGTACGGTCGTCCGGACCGCCATTTTGGTTCAACTTACGTGGCGCGATTTATACCTGTGTGCATTGGACAAATATTTATGTCATAATATAAACATGTGTGTTGTCTTGAGTCTGGGTATATTTACGTATGATATGAATGTACCTATTACAAAAAAAGTAATATTTATGTATTTGTATCCGTTGTCTTGTTACCCATAACACAAGCTTTGCTTACTTTCGGGCCAGACGGCGCTGTGTGTAATGTACAAAAATATTTATTATCATTATTATTATTTACCTTACAAAATCCAAATTCAGGGCTACTTCAAACTCGTATAGTAGAAAGTATAATGAAAAAAGGTATGTAACGAACGAACGATGTAAAGCTAAATAAGCTAAAGCTAAAGATAAAATTTATTTCAATATGTAATATCTCGACAGTTGCTACTATTTAAAATAGTGTCTACATGCTTACTATAGCACACTTTGTACAGCCATCTACAGCGATAAAAGTGATAAAAATTGGTTATTTTACTCTGAGATGTAACAGCTACAATGAAACGTTCGTTGCAGTTATAGAATTTGCACTATAGCAGCTTTTTGGATTTTTTATTACTCAAGTTCGATACATAACGGTGATGTAAAAATCAACAATAGTACATTATTATTGTATAGTTGAGTTTTTACCACTATTTAAACTTTTGCACTATATTACTCATTTGTAAGCTACTATAATATTTAATTGCTGTAAATAAGTATTTAGTAAATCTCTAATATTACAAATCAGCTCTATGGTTGATGTAGGAGTCATTTATAGTCCTGCGTTAAAGGCGCGAAACGTGGGGTAGATGTAAACGTTTATTACACTTATTATTGATACCAAAATTTCTTTTTAATAATATAAGTCTAGCTAAAATATTTTATTAGACACTAATATATAGAACACACGGTCGTAAGAGATATGTTTATAACGCTTTATTACCACTTTTTAGTAATAAATGCATTTCTTAAAGGACTATACTTTGCTAGTTTCTATATACAATTGGCGCAGAAGTTTCCTGGTGTAGAGAGCGTATAAAGCGGCGCGTGTGACGCCTAGCTCGATGGACCGCTGGTGAATAGGTGGCTGGTAGTAGCTGAATGCGAAAGACGGAGAACCGTGAGAAATTACGTGCTTTGGAGGAGGCTTATGTCCAGCAGTGGACCAAAATAAGCTGATATGATGACGACACTTTTTCTTTTTTTCTGGATTAGCTGATATTTTATTTACTAGCAATTTATTAAATTTAATTTTATCGATTTATACATAGTATATGTAAGTATTGATAATTAACGGACGTCCTTAAGGCTTAATTCCGTAAATTAGCAACAATAAATAGGTGTCGCTACGACTTAGCGCTGAAAATTTTAAGTTAAGTACTACCTGTTTGATAGTAACCTAATCCTAAATTCTGTGACGATTAAAGTTATCAGTTAACTCCTGAGATATAAATGTTTGGTTTACGGTAGGAATGTGAAATCAAGGACAAGAAAACCTCTGTACTTTCTGTGACGCTGTTTTTACTGCATATCAGTGGCAAGTTGTGTATAAACTACATACTCTGCTGTGTGTTATTCCTTACCTTTTCTTTTATTTATTCCACAGATCATGAATCGTGACTCGTGATACATAAATAAGACGATTCTTTCACTTGCAGATTTGTTATAGTTAGGTTGGAAGGTTCGTGGTTAAAATTATGTAAATTAAAAATTTATTTTTATTAAGGAACTTATAACTATTGGTAGATCATAGAAATAAAGCTTAAATTACATGTGTACTGTAGCGTTTTGATTTTCATTTTCATTTTCATTTTGGCTTTGGTTCTGACATTGGCTTTGATTTTCAGTTTCTTCTTCTTTGATCTCTTGAGTATAGGGTGGTGGAGGTATACTGCTATCATGCACCTGGAACATGTTAGAAATAATAAGGTTATTGTTATAACTCAAAGGCCTAACTATATCCAATTTTGGACTGATACAGGCTGATTGATACCTACTCTAAATGTATGTGTCTATAAAGACACTGCATTTTAATAAACCTCCAAAAGGTTGAAAGAAGTTGGAAGAAGATTGTACTCTCAACACTACATTTATAAGCCCACGTAGAAACACGTGTTATGACGTACCGGGATGTAATAAAAAATGGGTGAAACACATTATTACATGTTTTGTGTAATCGTTTTGCTTTAACACCTCACGCAGTTATGGTCAGTGTCCTTATTCTGTTTCGGAACCGCCTACAGCTTACATATAACACGCATTACATTTACGTGTATACACACGCAATTACTTTTTGTAGAGTTAGATGTGACAAATAACATGATTTTTGTTTTGTCCAAGATGTGTTAGCACCAGTGTTTCCAAAACCAGTACTTACGGTAATTACTCTGGAATATCTACAGTAATTTAGCCCCCATACGGTATACAGAAGTATAATCCACGATACGGGCACAAATACGGTAATATCATGCATTTGTCAAATTTGTATTAAAGTCCTTATTTACATTAATTTCCTGAAGACAAAACTCGACTGCTCGTGCGAACTTAAACGCGCTGTCCCTAGTGTCACAGTACCCTACGCTGAAGCTAGATAAAGCATAAGCAAATTTCGGCCAACAGAGATATGAGGATCTTCAGTTTACTCTTATGCAGTGTTTCTGGACTAAGATTGCTTTATATATGTCCCGTACGTCGTAAATGCAAGAGAGTCGGTGGTGGCCCAGGGATTTTGATTTCACCTTGCGTCCTGAGTAGCGGTAGTTCGAGCCCCGCGTGTACATATAAGTATTTTTTTTAAATTAACAAGAACATTGATTATCCTCACCACTGGCTTAACGGTGAAGGAAAACATCGTGAGAAAACCTGCATATGTCAAAAAAACATGACTATGGCCCAAATCATCTCCGGTGATGGTAGCTCGTGCCCCAACTGTGGGTCCGTATGAGGCTCATAAGGATATGTCGTAAATTACTAGCTCTAAAGTAAAAGCGGTACAAGAGTAGCCTGGGACCAGCGAACGTTTATTGTCGCCTGCTGCCTGGGACAGAATAATGTGACACTATTGCACGTTCCTAAAGAATAGGGCAGGCCACTTATATAAATACATGTAGTTTTCTGTCTATTGCAGACAATTAACTATACTTATTAAGATAAAATTCGAAGAATTAGAAGAGCATTTCAAACTTCCAATCGGCAATGGAAAATTACTGCAAAAATACTTACGAAACCAGCATTCAAATAAGAGATCGCAGGATAAATCGACGAGCCTGCAGGGGCCGCTCTCGAATATCTAAGGAAAATCAAAATATAAAGTTATTCACGTTCTTCGACTCCATTTCTAACTAAGGTACCAAACTTAGGTAGATGCGGGTAAGCAAGATTGACAATCATCAAAATCAGGGTTTCGTATTCCCCACTTTCCTTTTCCAAGTCTTAACCGAATGTAAAGATAATTACTTCACCTTGAAGGTAATTAATTATTACTTGTCTGTAAAAAAGAGGTTTTTTTTTTGGATTTTTGCAGTGCCCTATTTTTTATAGGAATGGCATCTAAAAAAAGCAAAACATACAGTCATAGTGATTGTGTATATCTATCATAAATAAAAAATATCAGCTCTAATGCCACAATTTAGGGAGGACAGGGGAATACGTTTGTATGGGGAAAAACAGCGGGATATTTCCTCTTAAGGTAGGAACAACAGTACTTATATCAGTCTCTTTGTTGACCGTTTTCTTTTAGGCCCCTTGTCATAGGTCAGAAATTCAGTGAGTTCATTACACGATGGTGTGATAAGTTTTCACAGAGACAGAAACATCATAAATTTATAACAGATCGTTTCAGGAACCATCCGTCTGTAAGGACCCAGGAAGAATTTTTAATTAGCTTGATCCCAAATATGTATATTTTTAAAAGCAATATAAATAAATCGCAACTCAAGTAAAAGTTTGTGTGGCCAGGTAGTAAAACTTGTAATAGTTATTTGAAAATACATTGCTGGAAAGTTGAGAAAAGAAAAGTTAATAATTAGTTTATATACCTGGGAGGTGCATCTCTTAGTCGTTCTTCAACGTAGATTTGCAGGCTACCGATGGAAAGTCTACTGTCACGGTTTGAAGCACCGCTCAGCGATCTGAAGACATACCACAGGAATTGTAAGCACTCGCTCAAGTAAAATTGTCAAATTTTATAAGAATATATTTGAATTACTGCAGAATTAAACGAAAAACTAAGTCTAAGGGGCTGAGAAGTTATTCATATTAATATAGTATACAGTTTACCTTAAGTTTGTGACCGCACAAAGTTTGTATAGAAACACAAACGTAGCTATGATCCCAAGGACAAGAGCAGTACCCATCACCACCTGCGTGATGGAAATCAGTAAGATTTGGTCAAGAGAGTCCCTGTAATCAAAGATTAGATAGGTAATAATATAAAAAAAAGTATTCAGTGATGTGGATAAAAAGTATAATAAAAAGTATAAAAAATAGTTTAAAGTTTAATAAACTGGCCCGTAGCTCCGTCTTCAAAAAATCAATTTGCAGCGTGGGATTCCTAAAGCATCTCCTTGATTGTATTAAGGAAGATTGCTATAGCAGTAGCTTAAGAACTTAGGTATTAATTACTTCTGCGGGAATTTCGAGATTTTCTTTTGAATTCGAAACAAACATACTAACACCAACTATAATCTTCTATGAAGCACAAGACGATCCCCGCTGTTTCATCAGCGGAAAACCCTATTTCTATGGGAACTCTCGATTGGAATAAAAGTTTTCCTTACTGTTTTCTGTCCTTAACAGCTGTCCCTGGGCCAAAATTTTGATCATAGGTTCTATCGTGTTGCTTCGATGGAACTGCTTTTTTCTTCCAACTTGACTTACAAATATGAATACATTAAACTAATAAAAATAAATAATTAAATAAATAAAAAAACCCGGCTGCAAAAACTAAAAAGAAGTAAACAAATGCCCCTACATTTAAGGAGTCGGAACTCATTTTAAGGTAACTACTATATTGTGAGCAATCTGTTCTACTATTTGTTCTTGTATTTGAATTATTCCCACCTGCTTATAGTTTAATTTTTAGTATGTTTTAGTGGCACTTGTTTACTTCTTTTTAGTTTTTTAGCCGTGGCGAGGCGGCTGATTAGCACCGGATAATTCAGGCCGGTGTTAAACTAAGAGACACCTAAGTCAGACGATGTAACTGTCAACTATCGGTGGGGGAGGGCTCTCGGGTGTATGGAAATCTTCTTCTGCCAATCCGTGGGGGCTTCGGGAGGTAAAGGTAAGCGCGGCTGTAGCCACCGCACTACAAGGGAGCTTTAGGGGGAGGAGAGACGGGCGAAGTGTTTCCCGTGCGTCTCTCCAGTCTCCTTCTTTCCCCCAAAACTAGGAGGAGGGACGGTGGAGGTGAGACTCTGTCCCGAATCTGCGAGGGGCCCTGCAACTTTGTGCCCCACTGGTAGACACCGCCAGGTTTTAGCCGGTAAAGGTTCACCGTAACCTTCGCGCCAGCTCCGCGACGCACCGACGTCATTGGATGGGTGATCACGATCAGTCAGCGGCATACTTGTTATTTTTTGTTTGGGTAAATTACATAAATGGTGCCACGGAACTGACACTTGAACATTTTTTTAGCTGCCCTCTATTTTGTCGCCCCTTATTTTTGCCGCTTTGGAAAATTGCCCGCTTGTTCCCCCTTCGTCCCTCTCCATGCTCTGCATGCATATAGATAAAAATATTCGCAAAGTATAAGATAAAAATATAAGCCAAGTTTAATGGAATTTTTTATATCAATATGCAAGTTGTACAAACCGGCAAATCCATTGTCCTCGAGGATTGTAGCAGACTTGGCACGTTCCCTGCCAGCATTGGAGAGTTCCGTTCCCACGTCTGTTGCAGCAGGGACCATGGCATGATTCACCAAAACCTGGAAATAATAGATTTAAAATTTTCTAGGATAAACACTTAAAATTTACAATTGTATAGTATAAACACTTAAGATTTGCAATTTTATATTATAAACGCTCATATTTACAACTTTATAGAAATTAGTAGTATGTGCACTAAAGTTAAATTACCTGGACATGGAATACACCCCGTCTGAAAGTGATTTGGCACGTATCCATCTGTACAGTAGCATTTGCCATTAATGCATTCATATTCTTCTCCTTCACAATTAAATTTTTGACATTGTTCTGAAAAAAATAATTATATATTTATTTGGTCATAATTATAAAGCATTTATTGTCAATACAAGAAATATAAACTTTTTAGCAAAAAAAAAACAACCGGCTTCAAAAAGACGCACTAAAAGGAAAAAAAAAATTTATATTTCCAAAAATCTGATCTGAATTACAGTTTGGTACATACTGCTATGGTGCTGACCGAGTACGTAACCCGTAACCTCCGTAACAATTGGTAACCATTACAATTCGGTCATTGCTCCCTGGCGTAACCATTGTGCCTGGTAGCCATGCGTGTAACTGGTCTTCGTTGCTCGGTATAGGTGTTCGCACCCCGCCTACGTTTAGGAAATTTCTGCGGCTTTCGTAACGAAAGTCCGCGGACTTTCGCCCGCGCGCGTCAAGCGCGAGGAGGGAAACGCCAAATCAAGAGGGCTAGAGTTGATAGTACGTGGCGGCTCACGTCGAAAAGCTACTCAGCCCTATGGTCGCACTGGCATCGACCCACACCGCCTAACTCGTCAACTCGAACATGAGTGAAGACACCCCGCGCCACCACGGTGTCCCCAAAAAACCCCCCGAACCCCGGGGCGTGTTTTTCCCGCCGATGCACCTGCCGCTCCATGACCCGAGCTATACCGAACGGAAAATGCTGGACATCGATACTATTATCGCCGTCCGCGTTTTCCAGAGTGGGTTGTTCTCGGCCCAGACGCAGGACTTTATTCGAAGGACTCTACGCGCCTCAATGCCGGAAAACTTCCAATACGGACAAAGCTCGGGGTCTACAAAACCTACATCAGACCCCGCCCCACGAACGCAGCGCCGGCATGGTTCGTACTACTAAGCGAAACCCAGCGCAAGCGACTACGCACAGTACAGAACAGGGCTCTTCGCACCATAGTCGGCGCATCCCACTACGCGAGGAACGCTACGATTGAGAGAGACCTGCAGATCGAGCCACTGGACGACTTTGAGTCCCGATTGCCGCACATAAAAGACTTGGCGCCGCAGCACGCGCGGCCATCGGACAGCAAAGATTACCCACGGGACCTAGTCCTTGTGGAGAGCGATGCTGGTAGCAGGGCTCTTCGCGGTAGAGCCGCCCCAGTCGGCTCCTAGTTGAAGACCCATGGAAGCCGACGGTCAGAGACCCACCCAAAGACCTGCCCGTAGTCACGGGCAGCGGACAGCAACCATTTGGAGGAGGCCACGCCTCGAGCAAATTTCCCCACGCGCACATTGTGTGTGTGTGAGAAGACACGAACGCATCACGTAGGTTACTGCTCCTCACAGTGATTGTCTTTGTATGGGACTGCGAAAATGTTTTATGTATGAAACGGGGTTAGTCTGATAAAAAAAAATTGAAAATATTCACTTTACTCTAAACTAATATTTGATTTTTAGTTCTTTTTTTACTCCAAACAACCAGTAACAACCAGTAATAATCTTTAATCTGCTTTAGTTCTTAAAATTATCGATTTTAAATATATGCTATTTCAAGCTGACGTAGAAGCAAATGAAACCTAAAGTCGGGTCTCCTGCTCGTGTTTAGCCAAAACATTACACAAAAACATCTACACAAGTTTTGTTTAATGCGTGTTGTCTCCTACTTTGGTATTGTTGTTTGATTTTTTTAAAAGCATTTACAGTCAAAATAACTTCAAACGTAGAAGATGTATTTTAAATTTTAGAAATAATTAGTAGATTTAGTAAATAAAATTACCGACACACCATGCCGACACAGAGTATATTTGATTACCACAGATCATATATACGAGCGAAATTAATGATTGTGTCTGGCCCCCCTACCCTTGCGGGGGTAAATGTTGAGATGTTTTCCGTCAAGCATGGAAAGCAAAAACATTGTTTTTAGCAACAAAAACAAAGATTTAACAACAAAAATGTGTAAAGTATGTAAATGTAAATTGTGTAATGTTTCGGCAAAACACGAGCAGAAGACCCGGCTTAATGGCAACAAATAGATTATAATTAGTAAAACTTGAACAATAAGAATAACTATTATTTATACTTTTGCAAAAAAAAACTCTAAATATTACATTTCTTTTTGTTTTCTCAAATAATTTATCCTTTTATTTAGACCATCATAAGTTTTGGAACCGACAGGGGTGAGAAAATATAAGCTGTCTGCAGCCGAGAATCCCAGCTTTTCTCTTTTCTCTTGGCCACCTGACTAAACCACTGGATATAGTACATTAATATGTACCTACTTATGAGTATTTTGCCATATACATAACTGAAACCAGAAAAGTAACAAATAAAAAACTAGTTAAGTCAAATAAATTTTGTGGACGAAGATTTTTATTGCAGGTACCATTCAAATAAGTGTGTTACTATACACACCTTGTATGGGTGATGAAATGAGATTAAAAAATAGAGTGTAAAAAATATTTTGTAAATAAATATAGTAGACAAGCAGTTATTAGCAGGTATTATTTTTGCTTAATACCAAATTAAATGTATAAGGAAAAGTCATGTAATATTTATGTCAACAGACTACTGTTTGTGCGCAGTTTGACACAATTTTGCAAGATAAAAAAGTTGTAAGTAAGAACCTACTTAGGTATATCTAAGTCTGATTCCTAATCTTGTCTTGCCAGCCTTTATACGTCCCCACTGTTGGGGCACGGCCTGCCCCAATAAGCGAGGGTGATTTGGGTCATAGTCCACACGCAGGCCCAGTGAGGATTGTGGACTTCACATACGTCTTTTTTTTTCTTGACGTGTGCAGGTTTCCTCACGATATTTTCCTTCACCGATACCTAGTACCATCATGATACTTGCAAGAGCGACAGCCCAAGCCGAGGCTTTTTTTTTTTAATATTCGATAAAAATGATTCTGTATTTCGAACATATTTTTTTTTTTTTTATTTATATTATTTATTTATTTTTTATTGCATTGTCGTAGAAGCTTGTTTTTATTACAACTTTATTTAACCGTAGACTTTAGTATTTGATTTTCAACTTGATACTTCTTTAGTAAAAGGGTCTTGACAGACAAATAGACAAACGTTTGTTTTTAATGTGTTATAAGTTATAACTATTAATTAACGAATTTCGTTTTTTTTTCAATACGAGTGATGTAAGTCCTTGTTGCGTGTCAAATTTCATTATTCTAGGACAACGGAAAGTACTCCAAAGGTTTTGATTTGTTTGTGAATGCCAAAATATGCGACAAAAACGAACGTATTTTTATTTGGTCGACTAAGATACTTGTTTTTTACAGCTTCAAGGGACCGTTGACTTTAGTATTTGATATTAATTTCAATTTGATACATTCATGCGTTCCTGAGAAAAAGGGTCTTGACAAAGTGATTATATAAGGGTTCCTTTTTTCCTTTTGAGGCACGGAACCCTAAATAATAATTAAAATAGTCATAATAAACATTTAAGGGTCGATATCTGGAAGACAGGTTACTGCGGAAATTAAATATGAACAGGTTTGCACATTTCGAAACGATTTCTTTTTAATAATTTTATGTTACTGCGTTATGGTCAAGAATATACAAAAAAGCGCTTCGAAGTTCTCGCAATTTTTATAAAGGACATGTAAGAAAATAGGAGCTAAATAACCAAAAAATATTATTAATAATAGAAAATTATCTATATTTGACGGGAATAAATATTAGATTAATGATTAACCATTTTTTGAGCCGACGAAAAAATTTTTTAGTAAACTGTCCGGCAGCAGCAAGCGACTTCTTCTTATTTGTTTTGATATCGTTAATTTTTTTTTACAAAAAATGGACTTCATATTGGATCTGTCATCCAGAATTTTAAAAATCTAATAAAATATTTCAATTCAGCACCCTCGAAAACCTAATAGAACTTAGTTTCGGAATAATCAAAGAGTTTTGGTTGATAAAAATCTTTTTAACAGAAAAAACTATCGGCTTCAAAGAAATGCTCTAAAAAGGTAATAAAAATAAATTTATTTTTTTAATAACAAGCTTTTACTACTTGTTAATAAAAAGAACTCAAAAGATAAAAACATAAAAATTTAATTCTGATAAGGAATATACTATTTTATAGGTACATTATTTAAAATAAAAGTGCGTTATACCTTCTTTATTTCTCTTGAAAAAATGTTAACGCTTAAATTTTTAATAAAAGCGTGTTAAATTTTGATGCAAAATAATTAGCATAAAATAAAATTTTGTACAATCATCAACATAATTTATTCATCAATTCCAAATTAACATCAATTATATTTTTTCTCTATAAGTTTAAGTTTTAAATTTACTATATTAATATTGGCCCACCTGGTTTCTTCTGGTTAATACCCATTAAAAAAACTATTTCTCGAATCGGTCCAGACTTCTTCGAGCAATCGGGAAACATACATAAAAAAAAAGATTTCGACGAATTGACATCCTCCTCCTTTGAAGTAGGTTAAAAATTATTCTTACTGATAAATTAATCGCTGAAGTAAATATTTCTGAAAAACTAATCAGTTTGATTTTGAAGAATCGATTGAAGTTTGACAGATCTCATTTTGAAATATAGGCAATAATACAATGATGAAAAAGTTACACAAAACTTGTTCAAATGGCCACAGATGAATGCCGATTACAACAATTACAATTATGGACTCTATTGGCAAATAAGATATAATCAACAAGTCAAAACCCAAGGTAGATCAATAGAAGAAACTTCGAAAATAATAGTACTTTTTACAACGTTTCTCACAAACTTTAACTGACTTCCTATAGTTTGTCAGGAACTGGCTATGCTGGTATATTACTCTGTCCCAGGTCTTTTATTATACTGCTTATTACTTTGAAGCTGGTAATTTCAAAAGAAAAACGTTAATATCACACCAAGTAGAAACGTCATGCCAACAAAATAGATTACCGCACATTTTCTACCCTTAGAAAGAGATTCGCTAAGATAGAAAAGGAGTGCTATTCAAAGTATACTGAAATATCTGAAGAAAGAATAAAATTTAACCCTAAATAATTTTGGTTCCGTACAAACGGCAAAAAAATCACGTTTGTTGTATCGGAGCCCCCCTTGAATATTTGTTTTATTTTATTTAATTATTTATTTTTAAAGTAAACATATAACTAAATATTCTGTGAATATTTCAAGCGTCCTACCTGTTGCCGTTATCAACATCGAGCAAATACGAGCGAAAAATCAATTTGTTGTATGGGAGCTCCCTTAAAAATTTATTTTATTCTGATTTTTAGTACCTATTTGTTGCTATAGCGGCAACAGATATACATCTTAAATTTCTACTGTCTTACTATCACGGTTCATGAGATACAGCCTGGTGACAGTCGGACGGACAGTGGAGTCTTTCATAGTAATAGGGTCCCACGGTAATGAAATCTGTGAAGCCTTCAACAATTACCTACTTTCAATCAGTCATCTCTCCGTCCGAAAATAATCACCCCACTACAAGTAGACTCGGAAATCTGGTAGTCGATAAAGCATCAATCAATCGTGAGATAGTCAAAAGGTAATTAAAACACATTATCATTAAAAATCTCGACTTAATCGTAATTGGTTTTTACCAGCTTAACAAAAAAAATTTACACAAAATATTGTTATCTGTATGTATATTAAAAACTTAAATTGATTTAAAAATTGTAATTGTATAACACTTACTCTTAAGTATCGGCACTCAATGTCTTTAGAAATTATTTGTATTAGAAATAGCAAAATATACTGTAATGACTATGTATGTTGCCATAATAAGTGAAAAAAAAAATCGATGTATGGGAGATGTATAAGGCCCCTTACTCCAGATACTCTACATCAGAAGCTAAGTTGCGGCGATGGGCTCATCACCTGTTACGCAGGACTGGAGTAGTTGGTAGAAAGAGGTTGCCCACCACATTATGATGTAGGTGTGTATCCAGTCACTCTGATTACCTCCTTTTGAGGATAAAAAAACGTTAAGATATACAAACATACATTAATGAATTACGTGTTGCTATGGTGTTTGGTTTGTTATTACCAAAGAACTATTAGGTACAAGTAGGTTTTTATATTGTGTGGACGTACGGAACTCTTAGCACACATACTTTAATCTTAATCATATAGTTTATTAAGTTTTAGAAGTGCTAAGTTATCTAGGTTTTTTTATCTCTGACATACATGACGTATGTTGATTATTTTAAGTTATCGTAGAATAACATATAAATAGGTATTTGCCAGAAACAAAAAAGTAAACACAAAACTTGGAAAAACAAAGATATTCATATACTTAAATATAGGCAAAATTGTCTATGTTTACCTTCATTATTAAGCCTAGCATAAACCAACACTATTGTTGCACAGAAAACAATCCAGAATCTCATTTTATTTCACAACCAAAACTTCAACACACATTACTGAATGTTTTAAACCGGTAATAATGTACAGGATAACAAACGGTTTACATGACACTGGTTCGTATTTTTCGTCCAATTATTTATCAACGTATAACAACCGAATAACCATATTATGAACAGCATAGAGGTACAGCGATATGTTATCAAAGATTCGTACAGGTAGTAGTTGTGATATGTTTGCTATAACAAACTTATCTATTCGCTTGCTGAAAAAATAACAGCTGATTATGTTTACTTTTTATAATGCCGTTAATATGTTTGGGTATTCAGAGGTGCCTTTGTTATATGAAAAAATAAGTTTGTTAAAATACCCCTATGAGCTCGCGTAGATATCGCTGTTTTTTACGTCACTCATTAGAGTGAAATGCGTTGTGATAAGAAATATAACGAATGTTCATGTTAGTATAGCCTTGACGTTGCCATACTTATTATGAGTCCATAATTTTTTTATCACCTATATCGCAGTATCACGCAGGCGCGGAAATTACTTTTTCTTTTGTGATAAATGCTTCGTTCGATTTGGTGTGAAAGTTCCCACATTCCTCTCCCATGAAATTTCATTCCCCTGTTGCCATCCCTAAAAACGCGAAATTCGTCAAATTGTAATACACGCAATAATATGTTTTCGAAAGGTTTTCGAACTTGAACGAACGAATTTTGCGAAATTTCATAGGAGAAGCATGGCATTTGGGGATATCGTTTTCCACCTCATAAAAGACTAAAAAAACAAGTGCTATCCGATTTCAATGATTTTAAGTTCTCGTTCACCGCTCGAACAAATTAATTTTTTTCCGGCTTCCAATTCTGACTGAATGATAGCCGACCGGCCGGAGTGATGGTTTCCAGTGTCTGTTGTGATGAAGAACATCTATTGCAATTTTCAAGCGGCTGCCTGACAACTTATTTTATTCGCTCGCGTTCACGGCGCCGGTCGCACCAGCAGACATGGCATTAAAATTTTATCATATAAACAGTGTGCACACTTTTAAGCAACCGCTGTTTCTTTTTCACACCCCCCCTCTCTTATTTCCGCCCAATGTCAAGTTGGCTTAGTTCGGATTGCACAGAAATTGCATGCGATTCTATCTCGCGCTGCGCGCAATTTGGTTGTGTCATTCACACCTTTCTTTGAAAAAAACGAATACCTAACCTTCGGCCGTCAAACTCCACTTATCCAGCAAAGGCATACTTTCGCGGCCTCGTCAGTAATGTACTATTTCATCACACTTGCTCGTAACATGGTCTTAATTACATCGCTTTTAGGCCCATAATTCAATATAAATTAGACACGCGTGTGTTTTACCTATAACACACTCGTGTTTTATGATATAGGTACACAGATTAAGTTAAGTGAATCCCTTTCTGCAAGTTATATGTATGTAGACGAAGCATTCTTAATTTAACCGAGTAATATTTTTTTTTTAATACCAACACAGAGTTTTTTTATTTCACAGACACTTTATTATTTTTTAATACTGGCTAGATGTCAATTCCTTTTTATATTTCCAAATTCCTTAAATAATTCAGTTCTGACACCTTCATGTTGTGTTCGATTTTTTAAATGTTTCTTGAAGTTTCGTATTTCAGATGTTCTATGTATATGTTCTTAATTGTTTATTTTTTCAGATAAACAAGAAAGTTTTTTATATGAAGGTTTCCGGGATAAAAAGTTATAGCCTAGTTCCTTCTCCACCTCTTCAACTACCTCTGTGCCAAATTTCAACTCAACTGACTGCTCTGTTGCCAGGTGACCGTGAAAGAAGGAAAAACATATAAACTCACTTCCGCGTTTAAAATATTAGTATGGATTTCTTATAAACTCATTTTTTTAAAAGTACAGTACAATAAACTTGGTGTACTCAACAGAGCGAAGCAGTACTTCACGTCGGGGCAAAGGTTGTTACTTTACAAGTCGCAGGTTCGGCCCCATATGGAGTACTGCTGCCATCTCTGGGCAGGTGCACCCGGATACCAGCTTGGCCCTTTTGACTCGGTTCAACGACGGGCTGTGAGAATTGTCGACGATTCCAAACTCACTTGCGGTATCGAGCCCTTAAGTCTGAGGAGAGACTTTGCCTCACTGTGTGTGTTCTACCGCTTGTACAATGGGTTGTGTTCTGAGGAATTATTCGAAATGATGCCCACGGCTACTTTCTACCATCGCACCGCTCGCCATCGGCAGGGAATTCATTCTCACACTTTAGAACCTAAATGGTCGCGTACAGTGCGGTTTCAGAGAAACTTCCTCCCGCGAACGCTTAAGTTGTGGAATGAGCTCCCTGCCAAGGTTTTCTGCAAGGACTACAGTATGGAGTTCTTCAAGAAAGAAGTTATTAGATTTCTGAAGGGTCGGCAACGCGCAAGTGATACCCCTGGTGTTGCAAGCGTCCATAGGCTACGGTGACCGCTTACCATCAGGCGGGCCGTAAGCTTGTTTGCAGGTGGCATAAAAAAAAAAAAAAAAAAAAAAAACAATAAGTACTGTAAATAATAACAATGTACTACTTAGTACCTACTTTACCTATCTACAGAAGTTTCACAATCGATTTAGGTTTAGTAAACAAAGTAGAATACAAGTGTTCAGAAATTCCTAAAATACAGCACTCGGAAAATGTAAAACTTAAAAGCATTTTAGTTGAAATAGAAACGAAATTCAATTTGAAGAGTCTCGTGTACAATTTCAAATAAACTGCGAATATTGTAGAAATGGCGCGAGTGAATTTCTAACAGAAATAATTTTGTATAATGTAACTGGGTCGAAGCTGTCACCACTGGGTCCCAAGATATTGTTTTTAATTCATGATTATCTTCGTGACCATTAAGGTGCTCAAAATGTTAAGGAATAGAAAGTAGTTTTACATACGGGAAATTTTAGCTTCAAGTTTTAAAATAATTTTGTTGATAATTTGTTTTTACTCTACCAAGGAAGTTATGGGGTTAGTTATCTGTCTAAGCATCAGTGGCGGATCTACGGGGCAGCAAAAAACAGTTTTTTCAATAAATTTAACAAATGTAAGAATTCCTAGATTTATTGAATGGATGAATTCAACAAATTCGCTGGCATTTCATGAATTAACCATTATTGTTATAGGTAAACGGTCTTAGAAGACTGTCCATGAATTTATGAGTTGTTTTGTCTGCCATTTACAGATTTTGGCAATTTTTACAAAACTTTGTTTACTTGCCGTTCGATCCAGTTTCTTATTAGCATCAAAAGATTGTATGACATCAATTGAGTTAGCAGCACTAGAAATTTTATAAATCACATAAAACAAACCAAACTAATTAATGCTGATCATGACCAAATACTTCAGTGGAGTTCATTTTATGGACTTCAAATAAACCCTCTCAAGTCGAAAGCTATTATTATTAGCAGTCCAACGCTAATAACACCATTTAATTGGGAGTTATAGACATCAATTAAACTTGACTGTGTTCCTATAACTTACTGTGACTCCGTCAAAAATCTAGGCATTATTACTGACAGTAGGACATTCAAATTAAATCAAATCAAGCAATATTTATTCAAGTAGGTTTCTGAGAACAATTTTTAATCGTCAATACAATGTAAACAACGTTAAGATACTGCCAAAAAGAGCTGGCAGGAACTTTTATTTAAGAGGCAGTACTACCTACGTGACAGAAAACTCAAGTAAAAACAAGGATGACGCGATATGTAACTGAGCGTGCGTGAGTAGTGCAGCTACATATCAACTCAGTAAGATTTTCATTGAAATACATTAATAGTTTATTACACATCATTGTTATAAAAAAAATGCTTTTTCTCAAAACATGCTACGATATATGACCATATCTTGCACAAGCTTCTTGGGATAAATTGTACTAGCAGTACAGTATCAGAGAGCGACCTGCAATGTTTCCCGTTCGAGCGGTTAAATATGAAATTTGAAAATTGTACAAACTTTTTTAAGCCCGAACATTGATAACAAAAGATATAACTCATGAAGTTTTATTAAAACTTCAGACTGGCACAACAAAAATAATACGCCATTAAAACTAATTTAAAAAAAGATATCAATATTTGACCGCGGCGAATTGGCGGCAAAATTACCTAAACTATTTTTATTATTGTCAATACAGCTGTCAATATAATTTATTTTTTTACACGATGAGTTGATGTAGATCAGTTTGAGTTGATCGTCCGTTTATGCTGCGTTTGCGGGCCGCGGCGGTAATGTACTATTTCTCAGGGTTTAAAGCATGATCACGGCTATGCTTTAGCAAGGTTGTAAACCAAAAAACTTACTACTATAATCTTCAAAAGCTTTGTTTGCTAAAACTTTAGAAATCGGCCAATTGCGAGTCGGACTCGCGCATGGTTCCGTACCATTATCAATAAAAACGGCAAAAAAATCACGTTTGTTGTATGGGAACCCCCCTTGATATTTGTTTTATTTTAATTTACTTATTTTTTTTAAAGTAAATCATAATTAAATATTCTGTGACTATTTTAAGCAAAATAATCTCCCCCCCCCCCCTTTTAAGGGGGGGGCCTTAAACATTTATTTTATTTGCTGTTATAGCGGCATCAGAAATACATCTTCAGTTGTCTAACTATCACGGTTCATGACATACAGCATGGTGACAGACGGACAGACACCGGAGGGTTAGTAATAGGGTCCCGTTTTTTACCCTTTTGGTACGGTACCCTAAAAAAACAGTGAAAAGGAGTTAGTTTAGGAATTTTTTTATCGAAGAAAAAAATTATTTTATTTACCTTGTTATTATTTTATATTAACCTTGTTTTCACGTTTTTCAGGGATTGAACAATATCCTGAAGAACACATACATTAAATTTTAGTCGGATCTGCTTAGCGGATGCGGAGAAACATTTTCTGAAAAAAAAAAAATTTAAGTAGTATAGCGTCTTAAAGTAGGCGCCGCAACGACTATTCGGCCACTATTCGGTATTTGGCCTTTTCAGCTACTTTTACCCTTTTCTGCCGAATACCTACCGAATATCTAGGGGCCTATTCAAGTATTACGTAAGCAGATTTATTACAATTATTAACTACCCTTTTTTAGGGTTTTTTTTTGGAATATTCTGGAAGTAAAGCTAAGATTATCAAATACATGCCATTTTTTCAGAATAATTAAGAAGAAAATGCTTGTTTTGATTATGCACCAAAATTGGGATATAAGGGCTAATAATAGGGGGTTAAAACTACCCCCAGAATAAGAAAATATACAAAAAACATGAGCTCTGAGCGTTTTTTTGTTTTTTCTTTTTTTGCTTATTCTTTTTGTTTTGTAGTCAATTTTTTAAATTTTTTATCGTATTTTGACTATTTTGCAATTTATTCCCCCTCCCCGCGGGTGAAAATACGAAAAAAGTAAATTTAAAAAAAAACTAAATAATTTATTACATTTTCTTGTTGGAACTTTGCCTTTTACAACCGAATAACTAATAATATTTGTCGTAAAAAGAATAAACTAACCCCCCCCCCTGGGATGAAAACTACCCCTAAATTAAAAAAAAATGTAATTAAAATTTGTATTTTAAACGTTCAATGGAAGCATAAAAAATATTGCGATTTTTTATTCTGAATTTTAGGCCCTAACTTTTTTTTTGGCTTATCTACGAGATCTACAATGAACCATTTCAAAGCTAAGGCTATCGCCGAAATTTTAGATTTTAAATTTCACCTGAAGAAAAAACATTGACCGTTATAAACATAAAATATGCTATTTTAAACGGCCAAATACCCATACAGATGAAAAATTAAAACAAAAAATTCAAGTACAAATAACTCGGAATAAAGGCTTCTAAATTTAAAATAAATAAATTTCACGCTACTGGCCAAAAACTGAAAATGTCTTACAAAAAACAAGATTTGACCCAATTTTATCAGTCCAAAACATAAAAAATAATTATCCGATAGGCCTAAAAATGACTGGACATATTTAAGAACATGTGTTCTGACTTTTCGTTAAAAGATTCTTTTTCAAGCACCTCAGTCCAGATGGCGCTAGAAAATTGACTTGAAAAAAATTAGAAAAACGTTTATTTTGCCCATAACTTTTTTCTGCTTATTTTAAACGGTTCTAGTTGCTCTCAAAATTTTCCCGATTTCGTCTTGCAAAATAATAGTAATCATTTTTTTTGTGGAAGTAATATTATTCCAGATATTTACGCCAGAACGATCCAGTCTCTTCATTTTTCGTTTAACAACCATTTTTGCCATGTCCTTTAATATTCATCGTACAAAAATAAAAAAAGAATCGTTTCATTTGTCAACTAAAATACTTCATATTAGTAGTATATAATTTTTTTTGTAATACTATCATTTTTCGGTGAAATTAAGATAACCTTAAAAAATTTAACATTTTGTGACAAAAATCACAATTTTCCTTGCGCTATTACTCGGAAGGGGTTAATTATGATAAAAAACGATAATTTATCGATTTGGAAAACTTTTTTTTCAACCACTAAATGCTGTCGTAATCACCATCTAGACCCCCCCCTCCCCCATGTCATCAAATATAAGCAAAGCAAGGACCCACCGCCCCCCTATAGCGCTTACGTAATACTTGAACGGTCCCTAGATAGTATTCGGCCGAATACCGAATACTTAAGATTCTTCGTTGTAGTAAGATGATTGACAAAATGAAAAGATTTATTAGAGGCTTCTTTTTAGAGTCCATAATTGATTACTATTTTATTAGGTTTAGACAATTTTACTTTTAAAGTAAACAAATCAAAACGAAGAGAGCACGAAAATGTTTGTATTTACTATCAGCACAATGTTTGTATTAACTAAGCATTTCGTCGTGTGGCCGAATATACTATTCGTTGAAATTCTAATTTAAAGTAATACTTACTATAAAAACTTTTTAACAAAAAATAACTACCGGCTTCAAAAAGATGCACTAAAAAGGTAAAAATAATTACTTATTGCCAAAAATCTGATTTAAATCACAGTTTGAAATTGATGTGTATGTACCTAAAACTTTATAACACACTTCACTTGCATGGCACCAATTTCAAACGGTAATTCAGTACAGATTTTTGGCAATAAGTAAATACTTCTACCATTTTATCTTTTTAAAGCCGGTTGTTTTTTTGTTAAAAAAAAATTATTTTTTGCTTTTAAGTGACGAATTGATTTTTTTCCCGTACAATAAAAACGTCCCTACTTGTAATAAAAGTTTATACAATCGTCAACATAAAAGGCGCGTTCCACCAGTATAAAATTAACATAATTTTTTTTTCTCTCCAAAAGTTTAAGTTTTAAATCCACTTCATTAATATGGGACCACCTCAGGAACGTACTCTTTCGAATAAAAGAATAATGGAATATTGAACCTCCTCTTTTTTTGAACTCGGTTTAAAAATACGATACTATGTATCAGCTAACAAGTATACATATACAATCCGTATTAGAACACTTAGTAATATAAATAAGTTAATAAGCTACTAAAAACAAAGTTGTGATATACACACACACATGTCATTTATTATTTTTTGTCTTTATGTAGCATAGGGGGCGCACCATGTGAAGCGTCAAATATCGTCAATTTGTGTTCAAAATGTGTTATAATAAATGGGACGATAATAGACGCCAGTTGAGCAAGTCAAGTATAAAAAAGCTAAAATCCATCTTAAGCCCCGCTGCTATATATGGGTAAACTTCGCACGTCACGTTTTATGACGCTAACGCATAGAGCACGTAGGTTTAAGGCTAGTTTTTTCACGTTTTTAATTTATTAAAAAAAGTTAGCCTTTGTATAGAAATTCCAGTCGATTTTTATTTAAATATTATACAATACCTATCAAAAAAAAACAAATCCCTGACAAATAATCGAGATCTTAGACAAGTAAACTTAATTTTCAGCACTTTTTTGTGATTATTTAAGAATTATTTTCTTAATTTATTATATATTAGGGTAGGGGATAGATATAAGGGTGTAGGGTTTTAAAATAATTAAATAAATTATATGCATAGCCGATCGGCGACGCCACGGTCTCGCACCACTCACGTCTGACGGCGAGCTCCATGTTTTTTGGAGATCGGTGTGCCAAGTGTGAGTTTTTAACTCTACTATCGCGTTCGTGTCAACGAAATAAATGTATGAAAACGTAGTCCGGCGTTTTGTTTTGGGACAACGGGACAGGTAACCGAAAAAAGAGACAGTCCCGTTCAAAACGGGACGTACGGTTAGTTTAATCATAATTTGACTTCGCCGGAATACCCATATTATTACACTTCTAAAAACATACTGTTCATCGATTATTTATTTCCGTTTCAAAGCATTCAAAGAACGCTTCCAATTTATTAATTGGAATAATGATTTGGTTTCTTGTCGAGAGTCAGCCCAAATAAAATAAATCTGGCTGTCTAACCAATAGTAACAAAAATAGTAAGAAAGTAAAATCAACAGCAATCTGTTACTGAGCCAAAGAAAACTAGATTGGTGTAAGATTTTATCGAAACCCTAATTTATTACAAAAATAAATTGTTTGAGAAGAATTCATTACTTAAATATTAGAAGTTTTTTATCTTTAATGAAATCAAGAAATCGAAGGTTATTTCTGATTTTACTATAATGTACCTTACCAAATTTTATGCTTCGTTAGGTCCTCTTTATATAAAATGGCAAGTACCTATCTACTTTATTGTATCAACTGTCTTGACACTGATTATGGTAACGAACTCTCAGATCGACTTTATAGAAAAGTCCGATGTCTCCAATACTTAATGAAATACAGTTTCTCTTGTTTAAAGGAAACGTGACTTGTTTTGAGCAGAGTTTCTTATTTTTTTTTGACGCAGACCCGGAATAAAATATTGTATTTTTATGCACGCGTATTTTATGCAGTATATCTGAGAATATATATTTGACTAGTAATTTTTTTCAGGAATAACGACCAACAACCTCAATAAAATACTTGAAGTTCAATGTTTATTAATTCGTAATATCAAAGTCTCATTCATCTATAAATTTTAATGTCAGGTGTCTTAAGGAAAACTAGAATTTTACATACAAGCATTTAGATACACATGAAGCAATAAAAGGGAGTAAAAAGAAAAGGAGTTATAAAGAGCGGAGTTAAGTCTTTAAACTCGCAACCGCCACCGGAAGTAGCGGACTTTGAGAAATGGCTTTAATATAGTATTTTAAAGGTTTTTTTGTTGGTAGTGTTTATCAGCTCATATAATCGAAAGTTTGAGTTGCAAAAATGACTTATTTGTTATTTTGGAATTCCGAAAATAGGATATATTTTGCAAAATTTAGGATACCTATATTTTTTCATACAAAAAAAGAAAAAAAAGGGACTTAGCAACGTATATAATGACTGTTCATAAGTATGATTTTTTTAAATTATTAGTAAAAAAATATTGTAACTACCCCTAAAATTGTTCGTAAAATATATTTTAACAAGCCAAAAATGTAGTTTACTTATAAAAAATTAAGATATTTTTTTACTTCTGTGGGTTCTGGTTTTTTTTAGATTCTGAATCTGTACACTCTCTACCCATTCAGGCAAGCAAGTTCTACCTACAACTGTAGCTTTTTCAAGTCATTATCATTGTCGACAAAAGAGCTGTACAAAGTCGAGCTATAATATTTATAAATTTAACTATCTTTTAACGGAACCCTAAAAAGAAAAGTTCAATACATAATTCAGAAATTAAAACACGTTACCGTAAAATGTATGACACTGAATTATCTTTACTTGCACATCGTTAGTACCTAATAAAAAAATAGCTTTTTCAATAGACTCGTCCCCTTAAGAAAAGGAAAAGGTTCAATGCTTAATCATTCGCTATACCTTCGTTAAGCTTAAGTGTTTCGTACAAATTTCCCTTTTTCTTCTTCAGGTAACTGGGAATTTCAGGAGTAAACAGGTGCGTGATCGGATTGCAAAATGGTCACAAAAGACTTCATGTATATTTAGTATAGGATTCTTTGTCTGGGAGTAGCAGTTTTGCCTTTGCTCATGTATATTTTTATTATACGTATATACGAAATTATTTTCGTAATAAATACCAATATGAGGAAGCATAATTTATTGTTTATATTTAAAAAACTTCGTGTTGAAGCGTATGAATAAGGGTGGGTCCAATTGAATTGTAGCTTTGAACAGTGCAACTAGCTTTTCTGAACCGGTGAATGAACGCTAGTGACGGGTAAGTTTACACCATTTTAATATGGTAATTGTAGTTTTGAATTTTGACCAAAGGGTCAGAATAGTTTGTTAAATTTTTTTTTTGTTTAACTATACCTACTTCTATTTGTATGGTTATTACTTATTACAGAATTATAATTAGTTATCAGTTTGTTACACAATATAGCAAAGTAGTTAGCATACTATAAGAGTCTTAGCGAAAAACAGGTAACAAAAGTGTAGTGAGGCGGGTTTTGGTGAGGAAGAGGGCGCTGTTTCCGACACTATGACATACCCGGCTGAACCTAATATTTAATGGTTGATTTCATCATGAAACAATAAGTCTTTTTCTTGATTTCTCAAGTAGATTTGATTGATTATTTACACCATTGGCTTGTCGGTAATGGAAAACATCGTAATGAAACCTGTATACGTCATAAAACGATGTAGTCCACAATCAGCACTGGGTCCGTGCGTGGTCTATGGTCCAAATCGCCCTCTCGTTAGGTAAAGGTAGGCCGTGCCGTGCCCCACGTGCGTGTCCCGGAAACGTATGAGGCTGGAAAAGTAAGGTAAGGTATTATGTCACTGGTCGATGTGATTTATTTTCTACGTCTTTAAAACGCTGCAACGATGACCGTCCAGTTCCAGGACCACAAGACAAGTGTCATCCCGCTGCATAGAGATGTAAGACAGGGGGACGTCATATCCCCGAAACTGTTAACCAACGTACTAGAAGATGTCTTCAAAACCTTGGACTGGGCTGTATAAACATAAAGTGGGCCGGAACAATTTTGAGAAGAAAGGTGATAAGAGGCTCCAGTAACCAGTCCAGTACCCTAAAAAAAAACTGGAACTAACAACCCTCCTGCTTATAGTTAAATATTTGGTATACATACAAGATATGCGCTAAAACCTAACCCTTCCTTGGCATTACTTCCTTCTTTTTCTTGCCGGTTGGGAGTGTGTAACGGGGCGATAGAAGACAGAAGCCGTGGGCATAGGCGTATAAGGGGGTGTAGATTGGGGTAGTTCCTAGAATTGCCAGATAAGCTATATGCGTATAAACCCTACCTTTTTAGCTAGATTGCCCCCACCGTAGACTGGGTACCCTCAGGAACGTCATTATAAACCCGTAACAATCCATTATTCGAGTATAATTTTCTTAAAATTTTTTCAGACCTGAACGTGCGATACCACTTGAGTCTTAGTTTGAGTCAAGTCAAAAATACCAAACTAATGAGATGGCAGCCAGTATTTCATGTGTGGTTACTTTTGATATGTAACCTTTGCCCCGAGGAGTATTACTTCGCTCTCTTGAGCACACCAAGTTTATTTGGCGCCAGATTGATCTTACCTTCTAAGTGATCTTGGAACTGAACTGTAGCTCTCGAATTCAAGGATCCTTAAACTCTTGAAGATAGAAAGGGAAATACTACTTCTTAAAAATATTCAGGAAGTGTGGAACTACAGTAAACGATGTTTTCATTGCGGTTAACGCGCAAACCTGTCTATTGGTCTTAAAACAGACCAAGTTTTTCTGTCTTTACTCCGACAGAATCTTTATGTACAAGTTGTCCGCGACTTTTTTAACGGAATAAGGGATGTGTGAAGGCCATATGTATGTCGTCGTGAGATATTATATCATTGATATGAAGTAGAATTAGCGTCGGAGACAACAAAGAACCTTGCAGGGTACCAGCTTAAATGTATACCTATCTTATGTACCTGCCAGACAGAAAACTGGTCACCAATTTTTTCAAACCCTCCTTAGACAGTCCAAAAAACAGCAATTTATGATTTAATATTTCACTTCACACTTAATACTTCACTATGTCAAGGCAACATGGAAATGCCTGTCCCTTGACTTTAAATGTCGTCGCCGTTTAAAGTCAAGTTCGAGGCAAAGACATACCCCTAATACATCAGCTATCTTTTTAGTGCTTTGAGCAAAGTTACCGTCGATTTTTCGCTGTAGTGTTAAAGACTACACTGGAAAAAGTTTCTATTGGAGCTGGCAGTTTTTTTATTTAACTGAACCTCAAGGCAGCCATTATTTCGTGCTTCACATTATAAATGTTAGGTTCCTTGTTATTCCTTGTTTTGGGGCTGCGCAAATGGCGAGAACTCACTGACTCACCCGTTCGATGCAAAAATCCATCTCAGTCTCCATCCATCATATCCACCACCAATTGGTTAGTCTGAACGATTAAGTATACCCAGCTAAATTTTTTCATCAAATGGCATTACTGACACTAAAAATGGTTTTTATAAATTAACTAGCGGCACCCAAGAACTTTTTAGCTTTCGCCCCTCTACCTTTTTGCTTCCTCTACTTTTCTCCCTCGTCCCCTATTCCCCTTCCACCCTACTTATTCGCTCCGAAAACATGAACTACTGCTAATTAATTTTTATTTATTTAGAGTAATAACTGGTCTACAGCCCCACTTATCAAGTAACCCGGCGTGTAAACAAAAATTATCAAAATTTCATTACAATCGGATGACTGGTTTACTCTTTGTGCGCGAGTCCGGCTCGCACTTGACTAGTTTTTTCCACCTATTGTCAAAGAGTTGTACTAATTCAGAAACCTTTCCCGGCGTGTGCACATCAACTTACCAAAATTTTATTACAAAGGGATAAATGGTTTACCTTAGTAAGCGAGTCCGTTTCATACTTCTGATCGCTTTTTTTACTTTCATACAAACCTTGTCTTAACAATTACGAACACAACAAATCGTTCGAGTCGTTGTCAAGTGATGCTCCGTTATAAATGTGTAAATGTGTATGAATTAGTTTCTATATCTAAAATATTACCTATATTTGTTGTTTAACAACATTATTTATTTTTAAACTTATTTAAACAGTTGTTCATTCAATAAATCATAATATTGTTTTATTTAGAATATTTAAGTTGTACATATTAGTACTTAATTATTTTTCATCTTATACTTGACATTTTCAACACCAAATGTGTGTAATCTCCAAAAAAATCATATTTATTATTTATTTAATTATCTCTAACTTGGTACATTGTTTGATCACATCTCTAGCACTTTGTTGAAGGAAACCATAGACTTCGAGTTCTGTAATGTGTCCTATGGACTGCGCAATTGGCTCGCGAAATTGGCCACACTTTTGAAATAAACAAAGTTAACCTGTGGTATATTTTCTCAAAGACAAGACACCACACTTTCGCTTTGTCTCTGTCACAATTTTGGGACCATTTTCTTTCACAGGCTAGGAAATGCGCTGTCCAGTTCTCTATGTATATGCAGGAAACATCATGAAACTCGTCGAAAAGGTCGATGTGAAGGCCCAAGGCCCAAATCGCCCTCCCCCAAGGTTAGGGTAGGACGTGCCTCAACAGTGACACAGATTATACTGACAGCTAGGACTTATGAATGTGGCTGGTAAAGAATAGAGGCACCAATTATGATAATCGAGAATGTAGCTGACCAGTATGTTATACCTAGGGTATTTACCAAGTTGTAGATTAAAATACAGTGTTAAAGCAATCTTGACAATATTGATATATGTTTACTTACATTACCTTCGACCTTTAACCTCTGACTTCGATATTCTTTGGTATCTAATATACATAATGATCTTGTGATCAGATTACGTAGTTCTACTGCTTACTTTGAAACGATTTCCACGTGTATTTTTAGTAGACTTGTTGGCGTAGTGATTAAAGCGTCTGCTTTGAAATAACAATTCGAGGGTTCTGGAGTTCGAATCCCGGCTAGGATAAGATCGATGTTGTTGCTGTCGTTTTAACTGATCATCATAGCACACCCCGCCGCTTTATACAAGAGCCCCGTTCTTTGTGATAGGCGTATTCAGGTGGTGGGGTTTAGAGGGTTTAAATAGATCTACTAAATCAGTTTAAAATAACAAAGTTTCACAAATACCATACCTACTTTTTCTTTAAATTTTCTCAAACTGGTAAATATTGCATTGACATCCTATTCGAGCTATGTTGAAATTTGTAAGTCTCTACCTCATGTGGAAGTAAGTTTTTATACTTATTTCATTCCATAAAATCGATTGTCAGATTTGTAATGAACAGACAAACAAAAACTTCGTGAAACACACACTTTCTTCTTCTGAAGAAGACGGAAATTATGTTGATCACGCCATGAATCACATTGGTCATGCCACATTAGTCTTAATATTTAGGACCCTTTATCTGTGTTTAGGACCAAATAGCCGCCACCAAGTGCTTGTTCACTCGGCCCCTTTGAAGTAATTTATAAGTCTATGGAAATAATATTGGAACCATCAAAAATTCAATTTAATATATCTGGGTTTTCTCTGAGGAGCTTGGCGTCGTCGGGGCAGTACATGATGATGTCGCCGATGGTGCAGGCACGCTCGCAGCACTCGCTGGCCACCTGCCTGCGCACGCGCCGCCAGTTGTCTGCAGTCCGCAACCGCTCATGGTTTGTGTGCTCTTGAAGATCCTTCGGTATCAGCTTTTCTGTAAAAGATGAGACGAGCTTCTTTTAAAAGAAAAGATAATTTGAAAGTTAGGCCAGATACATTAATCTATACATATAAATATATATATAAAATAGTAAACTGACTGACTAACTGATATATTAACGCACAGTCCAAACCACTGGGTTTAGAGACTTCCAGAGACAAAGGTTCCTGTTATTACGTAGGCGAGCACGAGAGAGGATTTTGCAAAAATCATCACGCCATCGACAGGGTCAGGGATACAAAAATTGTGTTATAAGTGGCTCCTAAAATTACAATTTATGAGTGTTGCCACATATATGGTAAAGAAACGTGGTCTCTAACTGTTGGCTTATTAAATCACAGTCGCTCAGCAAGCTTTGGAAATAGCTAAGCTTGGTCTTTCTTTGCGCTTAAAAAACCAGGATATTTGCCGAAGAACCAAATTTACCGACATATCTCAACAGTTAGCAAGCTTAAGTGGCAATGGGTAGGCCACATCGCACGTCGGACCGATAACTGATGGGTAAGAATGGTTCTCGAGTGGCGACCACGGATTGGAAGACACAGCGTGGCACGGCCTCCTACCAGGTAGACAGACGACCTGGTTACAGCTCAGGAAGCCAGTGGGCGGGGTCGGCTCAGGACCGGCCGTTGTGGAGACATATGGGGGAAGCCTACGTTCAGCAGTGGTCGTCTTCCGGCTGAAACGACGACGATTAACATTAAAAAATTAAATGTGTGTATACGCACAAATGTGTTGCGTGTTCTATAGGAGCGGTAAGAGGGTGAGTATCCAGCCACTGGTTATCCTCCTCTGGGGATTATAACCGTAAAGGTATACGTATAAACGTAGGTACAAAAAAAAATACATGAAAGTTATTTAAATTTCGCTGAATATATTTAAAGTTCATATTTATATTAACATTGTCCCCTTTTGTCAGTATATTGAATTTCTTAGATTTTTGTCAAAGGTTGTCGGTTGATTGGTGTAGAAAATGAATTTAAGATAGCCCTATAAAGACGAATCTCACGGGGTTTATTTTGGGCGAGCACAGCATTTCTCAAAAATGGTTTACACTCTTTGTGGCAATCGTGTCATACTGCTAGCATAGCATAGCATCACACAACCTCAAGATCCATTTCTTCATGTTTGGAAAAAAAATCTTTTCAATAATCGTTAGGTATTTACCGAACCAAAGATGTCACCCTAATCATATGCTCGTTTGTCCAAGACCAATAGTCCCAACTCTTGATATGCCACATAAATCAGTCACACGTTTAAAATGAAGTCTTTCATGAAGCTGCAATTGTAAAAAAAACAAACCAATGCAGAGTTATTATTATGACGCTAAGAACAGTAATACACGAGAGCCACTGCCTTTCGTCTTATAAAAATATTTTCATCACACCTACTTGTAAACAGTGGCATTATGTGCTGGTAAAGCGGGTGCTACGACCTTACTCCCACGGGCAAAGCAAAGCGCGCGTTCATAGAATATAGAAACGCGCGGTAATGACGCACCTATTCTATTAAGTATGTATAAGAGCTGTATCGTTGTTCAAAATACGAACTACGTGGCACACTACAAGCGAGCAATTACCTACAAGTTTTAACTTTAAGCAGATCAGACATGGCGAATGCGTTGTTTTCTCTACTTCTATTACCGCCATTTCAATTGTGTTTTAGTAAGTTTATTTATTTACTCGCAAATTTGATGAAAAACATTGTGTGCAACACAGTCGGTGCAGAGATTACAAACTCGAGTCATTAAATCTTTCGGCCTTCGGCTTCTAAATCCTGTCGTTGATGTATAGCGTCAAATAACTTTTTAGTTGATAGTTCTTGCTGACCTAATATAAAAAAAAAAACATTTTTATAATACTCGCGCATCATGCCATTAAATTCTAACTTCGCTCATAACGAAAAACGGTGCCTAATATTAAAATAACCTTCATTACGTGATAGTTGCATAAATAGTTATTTTGATTTTTTCTTTGACAAGCAACGAACTATTCCAAAGATCAATTCTCTATAAGGATTGACGGACATACCCACACCAAGATGATTCATAAAGGTAAATATCCCTTATTAATTTTTGTTATTTAAATAATTGATGATAAAATGTAATTTATGTAAATGAAAACGATGTAAGTAGCTAACATACATTCTACGTACCCATCATGACGGAGGTGTCTCTCTTGACAATTTTGTACACATTATTGCAAATATTATCAATAATCGAGGATAACCACTTGCTGCAACTTAGTACCCTGTCGGTTATTTTGTAAATTTCCGTATTTTCACTCGCATTTACCGAATTATTCCGTAAAAGTATAATAAGAAAACAAATCTGCACGCAAGATGCCATGTTCACACTGTATAGGTATATATATATATATATATATATATATATAAAGAAAGTCCAAAACTGAATAGGTACCAAATCTTATGCAGACACTGGATTTTTAATCATCACTGAACTACATAAAGAATATAACCAATTCATTTTTATCTGAGGAATCATATTTCCTCAATAAATGATGATTCCGTTAGACGAGTACCTGATAAATGAACTTATCATGACTAGGGAGCTCTAAAAATAGACGGCCAATGGTCCATAGTACGGAATTACTTAAAACTTGTTTACTTCGTAAATGCGTTTACAAAACATTGTCATGCATGACAGTTAGATAAGAGATTCTTCTAGGCAACAAACACGTGATTTATCTTTAACTATAATACCATAACACCACAGACCTTGGCAGGTCTGGAAACGATATTAAAAAAAAAAAACTTTTGCTAATTATTGTGTCCTCCTATGAATACCCAAGTGTACGTATGTAGTAAACATGTTGTGTAGACTATTTATTAATAGGTGCTTTATTGTAATGACTAAAAAAAAATTAATAGTGTTGTTGATATTTAAAAGTAATCTCATTATTCACATTAATATCGCAGTAAATAATAAACAGGTAAATATAGTTGAACTGAAAAAGCTTGACAAAAATATGGGACTTTTGGAAACTATGGTAGACTAGCTGACCTGGCGCTGGCAGACGTTATTCCGCCCTTTCCCCCTCGAGGGAAGCCTCGGCTTAGGTTGTCGCTCTCTGGGGCGTCCCTTCGACCGGCGTGAGTCTTGAACCCGAAGGTGAGTCAGCGCCAGGGGAGTAGTTCCCCGTTACGAGGGTGCGGTTGCGATTGAGTCGGGTGAGAAGCGCCCCGGCACGCTTTGATACCTCGTGTATCCTTGCGGGCGCCGACCAAGCCGGAGACGTCAGCGTCGTGTTAGGGGGGAGGCCCTATTAGGGGAGGTCGTAGAGACTAATCTCGCTATCCGGACAGCGAGATCGTCAGCTGGGGCCGATAGTACGTGCTAAGGCCGCCTAACGGTAGTTCTACGACCGTGCCGAAGTCGGTCGGGGGATGATACGTTGTGGATTGCATAATGAATCGATTCGGGTTATTTTGCGTACACTCGAAAAAGCGGACTGCCAGGTCTTTGAGATATTGGGGAATCGTGGGGAGCTCGAAGTCCCTGTGTAGGTTCGCATTACCGACGTACCAGGAGGCTCTGGAGGCCGCTCTGAGAAAGCGGGTTTGGAGGGTCTGGAGTTTGTGAAGATTGCGTTTCGTCAACGCATAAACGACGCTAGCATATGTAGTATGGGGCGGATGCAAGTGGTGTAAAGAGTCAGCTTATTTCTAAGCAACATCTTACTGTACTTTTCTATCATATGGGACTTGGCCTTGCCTATCATGGGCCTTTCCGTTACTTTTGCGCTGCAACGCCATCCCTGGTCGCTATATTTTTATTCGGCTCCTAATGGCTGTAGAGTGATGTTAAACAGCCTATAATCTTCATCAAGAATTGGGCTTGGGCTATCTCAATATTAGCGCGTTCAAACAAAAAATGTTATACGATGAGAGATGGTGATGAATAGTTAAATATCAAGACAGAACTATAAATAAAATAATTCATACCATACCCTATACCCATATAGACCATAGCGAGGGGTTTACATGTAGAATCCTGAGTAGAACGAAAATTATTTTCATGAGTTATACACTCTGGTTTTACCATAATTATAAATATTAAGTTAAACTTTTGCGTATCATTTTACTTGGCTGTTAAACTGCCAACTAATAATAAGAGATTAACTGACACATTAGTAGTTAATAAATTTAATTAGTGTCTGACAATAGCCCATACAAAACATAAATAAGACACGTTGGATTTTTTTTGCTACGCAATACACATTAGGTACTTATTATATTTACATTAATCTGTGTCGTCACTGCTCAATATACCCTGTAAGTTTAGGGTTATTCAAAGACTAGTCTAGTTGTAACGTAATATGTTTTAGAATGAAACATGTCTTTGAATTGGATGTGAGTTTTAATATTATCTCAGACATATTTTTGAATTCAATTGTACTTTTGATATTATTTCATATCGTTAAACTGAATATTAGTTTTGATTTTTATTACACATACCTTTGAATTAAATGTTAGTTTTGATATTTTATAACACATATCGTTAAATTAGATGTTATCAATCAATAATTTCCATATTTTATTAGACTTAGGTATAAGTTTGGATATTTTATACGACTTCAAATAGATTGTTGCACATCAACTAGTTCACATCAAAAATTTTTAGGGTTCCGTATCTCCTGTCTACGCGACACATAATATTTTACAGTTTGTTAGATACCTAGATATATTTCTAAATTTAATTCATAATTAGTACTTGTTTGCATCAGGTGCATTCTTTTCGGACAGCTTCTACTTTCCAGCTTTACAGCGCCGGGATTGACCGGTTTGGGTCGGATTTTGGTACTACAGGTCGGCTTGCGGCGACGTCACGCTGACTAAGACTGATAATAGTTTACTATTAATTTCTCCGATTTCCCTTCTGTTTGCTACCCTTAAAGTAAATTCCCTCTGTGTAAGCTTGGCCCCTACTGACGATAGGACATACAAACAGTCTCCCTTTACAGTTGAGAAAGGCGGTCACAAGGTTAGTCAAACTAATTAACATTAGGTAGCAGTTTTTGATCCACGGGCCTTAGGACAAACAAATACCTTCTTACCTAAACTTCCTTTATACATACCTAAGATTATCAACACTAGTTGACACAGTGAACGTTGTTTTGCTATATTCTCTCCCTTATATTAATATTTACAGCTTAGTAGTAAGAATAATTGTATTTAATAGGTGCATAAACAAACTTACAACATCCGGCCTCTCTCTTTTTATATTAGATAGATATAGATTATATCAGATATAGGTATTTTGCGAGTTCAATAACCGTGTGTTTCAAAAATTTTAATAAAATTACGTTTCGACGTGTGTTTTTAGATATTTGCTATAATTTTCATAATACGGAAAAGAATGTGTGTGGTATGTTTTCGTGTATATCACAAATTATATAGATCAAGTATGTATTAGTGACCTCATATTTCCGACACTTATGAAAAGATTCGGATAATCGCTTTAGAGTTCCGCTTTGGCTTGGGAAGTGTTCAGTTTTAAGTAAAATGAAAAAAATATAAATTAAAAACAATATTTACTTTACTGCTTCGGTTTATTTTTTATCAAAATAGTTTTTTAGGGCTATGGACGGACACATGTTATTGAGTGTACATAGCAACAGCCCCGACAATACGGGCTTTATCTTAAAATTGAACGATAATAGCCAGTTATATGTCCAGAAATAGAACAATAACAGGCCAAGTGCGAATCGGGCTCAAGCATATAGAGTTCCGTAGTAATTCGTAGGTATAATATTTACCAATATTACACATGAAATATCGTGTTCATGGGTGAAATCTTGGCCTAAATTATATATTATTTTGGGCCTGGGTTCGTTGGCGGAAAACTATAAATAATTATTATGTTACACTTGTATAGGTACATTGATTTAGTATTTTTAAAATTAATTATATACGTACATCTATTGTAAAAATTGGTAAGCGTACAAAAATATTGAGTTTATATTTTTATGAGTCGAACAATAAAATATGATTAGATAACATTGGTGTATCTATACTAACTTATGCCCGCGGTTCCATCGGCCCTAAATTCGGTTATCGGTGTAGGATTTTAATGGCAACTCCTTAATATTAGAAAAAAACCGACTAGCACTTGACGTTTTCAAGTAGTCTATGTCCTCCCCCGGGACTCAAACGATCTTCATGTCAAATTTCATCTTGATTGGTACAGCGGTTAAGGCGTGAAGAGGTAACAACAGACTGACAGAGTTTGTTTCGCATTTTTAATATTTATATGGATATCACATGGATATTTGGATTACCTGACGCTTATATGTAAAGAAAAATTTGATACCTAATTGTCTTTATTTTTCTAAAGAGCACGAAAGGCAGATCATTTTCCGCAAACTTAAACTCATAACTTTACTAGACTTCAAAAAAAGGAGGAAGTTCTCAATTCGTCTGTATGATTTTTTTTGTATGAGTGTTACACGATATCTTTGCGGGTTAAGAACAGAGTGTAACAATATTTACATATATGAAAAGGTAAACCCCCGCATTGCTCCCATTTAAATTTGGTAAGGATCGGCCCAAAGAAACCAGAGTTTGATAAGAAAATGTCTGAAATTGTATCATTTTAGACATGGGCGTAGCCAGCTTTTATCAGACATAGAAAATGTCATTTTAATATAGTAAACATGTTCATTTTGAGCCAATCCCTGCCCGTATCTCGCTACGTCCATGATTTTAGACGACCTTATTCCTAATGTACGCGTCCCGTAAGTTTCTGCGTGGCAGAGGCACCACTGTGAATGAGATAAAAAAAAATATACCATTCAATTATAGTTCCGCATTTCACTATGTGCAAAGATATACAAGTCGTACTCTAGTTGAAGATTCAACATGCTACGGTGCTAAGGTGACTTCCCACGGCCTGCAATTTTACGAGCTACCACACGTCGCCGTTCCGATTAGGAATAGCGTGATTTTGCCATAGTCCCGCCTGCAACGCGCCTTTGTGGTAACCGACACGTGGTGAATTCGATGAGCATTTACAGGTTAGCCTTTGCCGGCACAGGTGGCGGCCGAACTTCAACAGCGCCTTGGCGTGAGCTGGTGCGACATAGTCCGAGATCTCACGTGAGAAGCCACCATAACAAATGCGATTACAATATCTGACATTTTTTACATTTCGCCATTGTCGCTTTTGACACGAAAGAAAAAAAATTTGACGTTTTAATTTATAAAGTTTCATAAACAATCCGAACCTTATGTAATGTATATAAGAGGAGGGAAGGGGTTTAGGGGGTTCAACTTAGGGAAATCTTTCTATACACAACTAACTGGACCAAAGCACTGCAGAAAGTGAATGTCAATTAAGTACATTCGTGCGGTCATGCAAACATAGTTTTTTAGATGAATGTGAGTTTGCGGCCCTTTTTAAAGAGGCAAAAGGACTAAAAACTAGCGCTGAAATCTATTATCGACGCAATGTGAACTATCCTTTCTTGGAACACCATACAGAGAGATATTGACAATGCCATAAAAACAGAATTATCAAAATAGCAAAGACATTTCTCAGCAAAATAGAAGAGAAAAAAATCAATTCAGAATATGTTTTATAGCACTACCACTGTTGATTCCTAGAGTCCAGAAAGGAACCCATGCCCGCAATTTAGGAGTTCGTCAGTGCGACCCAAATTTTCCCACCTAACAAGAAAGTTGCTGTTGTCACTGGCCACGTTGCCAGTATCAACTGACACTACCGAAACAAGTTTTTCACCTTTGAAGGAGTTGAAGACCGAAACGGACATCGGTTATTGCTATCGAATATTTCGCGCTCGCTGCGCTCGCATTTTCATCTGCTTGTATTTTGCCTCCCCTTAGACTTTCTTTACGTACATGCCTGGATAGAGGAATCCCAAATGCAGGTCCTCTTTCTATTGCGCTATTACATTTACCAACTCGATTGTACTTGCGCTTTATATTCTAGTTTGTTTATGGTAAAATTACTGGTATACATTTCACACCATTTCAATATGGCGACTGTAGTTTTAATTTTGACCATTGGGTCAGAAAAAAATGTTGCACTATACGTACCTCGCGTATGAAACCTAGTCGGTAACAACGTAGCTCTTCGGTTTCGTTAGACGTTCGACAAACGTACATGAATCGAGCTAGCATTGTGGGCTTGCATTCAGTCGAGAAAAAATATTATATGCTCACCACTCTAGTTCGAAATAGTTATTGCAATTTTTGATCTTCTTTTTAAGATAACGATAATTCCTTTCGCCACTAGTTTCCTTCAAAAGTCGCCATCTCAGCTGATCAGCGCGTTTAGAAGGCCTTTCCGTACTAAATACACACAAGCTACAATTACCACCAAAAATTAAAAAATTAAGATTTTTTGCAATAACAAATAAAACCAACTTCAAATCTTAACAAACTTAAACGAAAAAGATAAAAATATTTTTTTTTATTAGTTAAAAAGAAATAACATTAAATGACAATGCAATATTAAAGTAGTTGCCGTGTTTTAGCATAAACATGTTCTGTATTTATAAACATTATATGTATCTTTATGATGTGTGTCAATAGAATAACTACTCATATCAGTCATCTTTATCTAAGTGTCTACATAGTTGGCTGGTCGGTAGAAAACCCAGTCAGGCTGTTACCCTGTTTAGGTACTTATATCCAATAAATATTTGTAAACTGATATCATGAAATCGAGAACAGAATAACGCGAAAACAGTAGTTTATAGTTTTTTCATGTCCACCCGTCCGTAGTTCCGTACATATAGGTCAGGCTAATAATTTTGCCGTCTTTGCATTAATCACGATGAAAATTTCGAAGAATGTGTCTTATGTGAACCACTAAACACTTTTGTAATGAAATCGATAAAACAATTAAGGGTAGTACTCCATATAATAACTG
Source organism: Apoda limacodes (assembly GCA_946406115.1). NCBI lineage: Eukaryota > Metazoa > Arthropoda > Insecta > Lepidoptera > Limacodidae > Apoda > Apoda limacodes. The sequence goes on from OX291553.1 coordinate 18,309,110, forward strand.
AGGGGTACCTTTTTGTCGAATGTCAACACAATAACGTGTCATAATGTATTTTAGTTTAAATTTCTATTAATATAGTAAGTAGTAGTAAGTATATTCCGTATTATTTTTCATTTTACGGCACACTAACTGAATAAGTTTCAATTTCTTTATTCCTCTTAATGGGTGAAACAGCCCTGTTTCACCTATAGCCATTTTTACGTACCAACCGACTGAGATTATGAGGTATTAATTTATTATGTAGGTATTTAATTGAAATGAGAACAACCCCCGCAGTCGTTTGTCTGTCGTCAAGCGGGATCGTTTATCAGGCGCCACTCCACAGAGTTTGTCTCACATTAGTAAGATCAACATACTTATCAATGTTATAATAATTTTGTCTAACAAACAACAATGACTAAAGTTTATTATTGAGCCCATTGTATACATTTAGCACATATGGTATTTGCTAGAAAAGATTATCACACACATATACGAGAAAGTCATCATTTTGCAAATAGGTACTTAGAAAGGATGAGCGAACAAGCAATAAAACCTTGTAGTTTTAAGTGGTTTCGTTTCTTATCCCTTCCCACATGCAAATCGGTTTTTAGGGTTCCGCAGGGTAAATACCTAACTACTGGTCCTGTACAATAATTGCACATGCACAATAACATGTAGGGCTAGGCCATTAATCTATTATGTACTAAGTATACTAGAAGAAATCCTACTAATATTATAAATGTCAAAGTATGTCTGGATGGATGGATATACATGGATGTTTGTTACTCAATCACGCTTCAACCATTGGACGAATCTGGATGAAATTTTGGCACACACATAGCCAAATAATTCAATACTATTCAGTAATAACTTTAACCGAGCTTAAACGAACTTTAGCTACAGCTATAGCTAAAAGAAAAAAAGTTTTCTAAAAATAAGATAAAAAATGCAGTTACATTTGTCTAACGCAACCAAGAGCTACATTCTCATCGACTCACTTTAATATAGGAACGTTTACCAAACGAAACCGAAGAGCTACGTTCTTACCGACTAGGTTTGATACGTGAGGTACGTATTGTGCAACAAATTTTTCTGACCCAATGGTCAAAAATCAAAACTACAGTTGCCATATTGAAATGGTGTGAAATGTATACCATAAACAAACTAGAATAGAACGCGCAAGTGTAATAGAGGTGGTAAATGTGATATATAAAGAGAACCTGCAGATGAAAACGTCAGCGCAGCAAGCGCGAAATTTTCGATAGCAATAACCGATGTCCGATTCGGTTACGCAGGTGAATCTTCAACCTCTTCAAAGGTGAAAAACTTTTTTCGTTAGTTTTAGTTGATACTAGCAACGTGGCTTGTAACAACAGCAACTTTCTTGTTAAGTGGGAAAATTCGGGTCACACTGACGAACGCCTTAATCGCGGGCGTGGGTTTTCTTTCTGGGCTCTAGGAATCACTAGTGGTAGTGCCATAATACATATTCTGAATTGAATTTTTTCTCTTCTGTTTTGCCGAAAAATGACTGCGACTTTTGATAATTCTGTTTTAATGGCTTTGTCAATATATTTCTGTAGGTATGTGTAGGCAAAATCATCTGTAAGGTTCCAAAAGTATTTTCATAAGGCCTAAGTCTAGCGTCTAATGTATTTACTAAGGTGTTCCAAAGGATAGTTCACATGGCGTCGATAATAGATTTCAGCGGGGTCAGTCCTTTTGCCTCTTTAAAAAGGGTCACAAACTCAAATTCAACTAAAATTTTTTGGAGGGTTACTTTAACCATGTTTGCATGACCGCACGAATGTACTAAATTGACATTCACTTTCTGCAGTGCTTTGGTCAAGTTATTTATATATAAAATGTGTGTGTGTGTGTGTGTATAATAATACCTAGTAATAATTAATAGCGTTTATTTAAAAAAAAAATATGCTTTGTTTTCTATAAAAGTGTCATAGAGTAAATTAAATTAAATAGGTCAAAACTAATTAGTTATTTTAACCTTTATTTACGTAATTAAAAACGTGTTAGTTAGTGTTACGAAGATATTTCATTAAAATCCTCACGCCAAGGTGCTGTTGAAGTTCGGCCGGCACCTGTGCCAGCAAAGGCTACCCGGTTAATGCTCGTCAAATGCACCACATATCTAGAACCACAAAGGCTTTGTTTTTATGAACTGTCAATGCAGTTGGCTGTGCAGCCATTACTGCTTCACTGGGCTTTTTGGGGCGAGACTCTAAAGGAGTCTCAGCCCATTTGTCGCTCTCAGGTGCGTCCCTTCGACCGGCGTGAGTCTCGAAACCGAAGGTGAGCCAGCGCCAGGAGGGGAGTTCCCCGTACGCGGGTGCGGTTGCGAATGAGTGGGGGCGAGAAGACCCCGGCACTCTTTGATACCTTGTGGGCGCCGGCGGCCGACGAACCCGGGGGAAGCCCTATTAGGGGAGGTCGTAAAGACTAATCTCGCTATCCGGACAGCGAGATCGTCATCTAGGGCCGTGAGTACGTGTGAGGTAGGACTATGGCAAAATCACGCCTTCGAAAATCGGAGCGGCGCGCGGCGACGTGTGCTTGCCCGTAAAATAACAGGCCGTGGGAAGCCACCTTAGCATAATGAATCTGCAACTTAAGTACGACCTATATAACTTTGCACGTAGTAAAATGCGGAACTATAATTCAATGGTTTCTAATTCAATTCAATTTAATTCATTTTTTATCTCATTTACAGTGGTGCCTCTGCCAAGCAGAAACTTACGGGACGCAAATATTAGAAATAAGGTCGTCTAAAATGATACAATTTCAGACATTTTCTTATCAAACTATGGTTTCCTTGGTCCGATCCTTACCAAATAAAAAATGGGATCAATCCGCGGGTCAACCCATTCATATATGTAAATATTGTTACATTCTGTTCTTAATCTGCAAAGATATCGTGTAACACTCATACAAAAAAAATCATACAGACGAATTGAGAACCTCCTCCTTTTTTTCGAAGTCGGTTAAAACTACAAATAACCATTTGAAGATTTTTCAGCTATGATTTTCCTATGTTTCGAAAAGTTAGCAATTTTTGAAGGGTCTAGATAATAAAATATTTTTCGACTAAACACAGGCCGGAATTTTTAATTAAAGAATCTTTATTGACTGTCAGCTGAGAAAATGTGCCTGCTTTCAGACGTCTTGTCTTATTAAGGCTATAGCATACCTTAGCGAAAACGTGCCATTTCGACCACAGTTCCACGTAGAATAGACGCTAGCATGTGACCGTACGTTGAAGTCTCGATTTGCTTTTTTTTTGAATTAAGAATGAATTATAATTAATAGTTTTAAAAATTTTAACCGCAAAGCTCATGAAAATCCGCTCAGTACGAACTTTTTTCTTGAAACTGCCTTCCTGCCCTGGCATGTATTCGTAATTTTTAACCACGGACGCAAATAGGAAGAAGTGTTCCAAGTTCTAAGCCTCTATCTGTAAGTGTCGATTGTCTGCGGTTTTTTTTTAATGCTGGTCTATCGTGATGGTAATGTTTGGGGAAAATCTATCTATTACAGCAGTTTCCAAGATAATCAGCTATCTTTTAGGAGGCCAACATAGTGACTGGAAATTTGATACAAAACGTACTTAAATATCATGACACTGGACTAACAAATATGCAGACTACTTTGATCTGGTGCTCAAACTACCACTACTAGATTACCTTACTCATCGTCAGCCTGCCGTTATTGTGTTTTTGGGTTAATTGTGTAATTGTTCTGAATAAAAGCATCATATCATGGACCCTTCAATTTTCACCTTACTCTTACATCTCCATTGTTGGGGCACGGCCTACCCTCACTCATGTCACTTCAATCAATGTACCAACTTAATATATTAAGAAAGACTCATTAGTATACAGGCTCGAACCTCCGCTATTCAGGACGCAAGGTGAAATCGAAAACCCTAGGCCACCACCTACTCTTTATTTATTTTATTATATATTTTATATTTCTGCTGTGTCGATTGTTCGCATGTAAGTATTCCCTATGGTACTAAACTCTTTTATCATATAATTACTTTGTAGGTTATTGAATTAACCTTGAAAATAAATTTGTAGAGACTTAAGAGAGACTTTTACTTAACTACTATTCAAGTTAAAGATGTCTTTGGCCTTTGAGAAATATTGTAAAGGTTTTTTTCTATGAAAATACGCTTGACCTAAATTCCGCCTCACTGAAAACAAGGACGAAGCAGCCTACGCGGCTTTAAATCTTTAATTCATTTAAGATATATGTGCTAGCTACCCTTTGATAGAAAATAATGATTACAAAAGAGAAGTACCTTTTTATAGATCACTGACTCTAAAGAAAATTTTATGAAAAGTCGTGTTGTATATTGTTATGTGAATAATAAAGGTCTGCGTATTTTATTTCTTATATTTATGATAAAGCCGAGCGTAGTGATGTTCCGAGTTTATCTGTTGTCTTGTTGTAGAGTGCCGTAATGATAACGTATATGTTAGTTGGTACCCAAAGTGGCAGATATAAATTACTAGTGTTTGCCAGCGGCTCCGCCCGCCCTAAATCTGATTATTGGCATAGAATTTGTACGGAAACTCGTTGATTTAAATAAAGAAGTTTATTAAAGCAAGCTATAGCTGCAGCTATAGTTCGTTTAATTACGAGTACTTAATTCAATTAGTTACAACCGCGACAACTTTTGATTTTCCGGGATCAAGAGTAGCCTATGTCCTATTAAGTTTCATCCCGATCCAACATCCATTAACTTTGCCCGCCCTAAATTCGATTACCAGTGATTTTATTTCTGCGTCGACTCCTTTATTATAATATACTATTAAAGTTTGTTTCGTTTAAGCTCGATAACAGGTATTGCCACATGAATTTTTGGGATAAAAACTATCCTATTTCCTTCCCCTGGACTTAAAATATCCATACCAAATGTCATATTAATCGGTTCAGCGGTTTAAGTGTGAAGAGGTTACAGACAGACAGAGTTACTTGCGCATTTATAACATTAGTATGGTTATCAATGTAACTAGCAGCCCGCCCCGACTTTGTTCGGGTTGAATAATTATTGACCCTTAATTGATTTAATTGTCGGCGCATATTGTTTCTTGGCGCACAACCTATTCTCAAAGGGTTGTACTAATTCAGAAACCTTCCCCAGCAGCGGCGTGTTCATTTCATTACAGTCGGATGTATGTTTCACCCTTAGTGTGCAAGTCCCATTCGCAATAAACCTGTTTTTGTCTTGAATCTCATCAGTTAAATCGTTCAAGAAGTTCTCAAGTGGTGCAACATCATACATGTGGTAATTGATTGTGGCAGTTGCTCAAAACGATGCCCACGGCTACATTCTACCATCGCACCGCTCGCCATCGACGGAAATTCATCCTCACATCTTAGAACCTAAATTGTCACGTACAGTGCGGTTTCAGAGAAACTTCCTCCCGCGAACGCTTAGGTTGTGGAATGAGTTCCCTATTAAGGTTTATTTCTAAGGACTACAGTATGGGATTCTTAAAGAAAGAAGTTATTAGATTTTTGAAGGGTCACCAACGCGCGAGTGATTCCTCAAGTGTTTGTGGCGTTAGTGGAATAAAAAAAATATATAGTGGCATGAAGGAGTTGACAAACTAAGTAACAGACACACTTAAAAACTTTTGCATTTGTAGGTTCTTTTTGTAAATTTTTTTGTTACATTTTATGACAAAATTGACGATAAAATAAAAATGCTTTATAGTTTATTTTATGTTGTGTATTATTAAGTGTCTAGTAGCATAGAATAAAGAATTGTAATGCCTAGGTAGTATTTTTCAGCCAAATTTAAGAATATACCATCAGGTTTTAGGTAGAACTAAAACGATGGTAGTAATATATCAATATTAATACCGGAACAATATTTTACGAAATTTTCAACGTATATTTTTACAAGTATGTATGTGTTTTCAAGCTAGCAGATATTTTAGTATAAAAGTAAAGTAAACAAGAATTGACGATGATAGTCTCGAAGCCGCTGACCACACGGACCATTGTTCTGGATCTCCTTCTGGTCATGAACTTGGTGTTATCCCTGAAAATTGGATACAGATTAAAAAAAACTATTAAGTCTATATCATGATCTTCATAATACCTAGTGACCCTATATTGGGAAAGGTTTCTACTTTATATTTTAGAAATTTAGTATGTTATTTTTAATGGCATGCGAAAATGTATGTATTGGATGGAGCTTTATGGTTTTTATTCCCAGAAGATGTTAATCAGTGGCTGGATACACAACCACAATATAATGAGGTGCAAACATCACATTCCTTAACCTAAGTCGGGATTCCTTTATCAGCTTCGCACCATATTTTATTTGCAAGACTTTAAAGACAAATCATATATATCTATAAAACAAAAACTGTAACCTACCTGTTGTCTGTAGGTACTTACGTAGAAAATATTTAAGAAGCTCTTATATATATAAGTCATTTTATGTTATCTAGAAAATGAGCACTGCCAAGCTAAAACACGAATGACATTCACACAGGTAAAATTACAGTTAACAGCAAGTTTATTTAAAAAAATAGTATCTAAATCGTTCAGATAAATGCAGTAACAATGTGTACCGCCTCATTATATTGAAGTTTGGTTAAAAATATGATGTCTCACCAAAATTCTGCATTTGATGTCGGCTAAGAACGACTGTGTAGGTTTCTTTAGATGGCTCTTTAACATCGCTATTTGAGTCAGATTCAAATTCCGCATCTAAAGAAAAAAATAAAAAAAGTTACATAATGTACACTTACTCAAACAAAATAATAGTGTTATCAGCTAATTTTTATTTATTAACAACTTACATGGATGAAGCGAAGAGTAAACTTTAGAAGGGGACGTTGTAGCCTGCGTCAATAACTGGGTTGTAGTTTCAGTGACTAAAGCTAAATCAAAGGTATTACATTAAAAATTAATTTATTTATTTAAGCGTTTAATAAGGAGTTACAGAGTCGCTAATAAATGTACTATGTCAAAACTTAAAATCTAGATCCTTGAACCAATGTGCAACGTCTTTTTTAGGAGTACCTAAGTAGGAATTAAAATATTAGTGATAGTACTCAAATCACGTTGGAATTAATGTTAGAATTAAATGCTGTTTTCTTAGGTATGACACCTATTTAGATTAACTTTAAAAGAAAAAACATAATATAAATACAAAATTTTTACCAGTCGCCAAAAGTAGGAGATTGTATAAAAAATTGCATAGTCAGCTATTTTAAAAGTTATCTTTTAACAGGTTTGCTGAACTTTGACGGGCCGGTTAAGTTTAAAAATAGCTGACTATGCTAATTATCAAACAATCTCCCATTTTTTAATAGGTTGTTAACTTTAAAGTAAGTTGGTGCAACCCAGCCTAAAAAGAAAAATTTTAACTTTATACAATTGATATTTTAGAATAGAATAAATGACGTAATAGCAGTCATTCATGTTTTTTATGGTTTTGCTAAATACTTACTGTAAATTGTAATATCATCTGTGGAGGAACCGAGTGAGTTTTCTGCATGACAGTGGTACGAGCCAATATCTTCTCTGGAAAAGTTGTTTATTTGAAGGACAGTTGTGTGTTTGTACCCAGTGGAGTTCATACTTGTGTAGTATTTTGACGCTAAAAATAGGATAGATATTTAGGTTTGACAATCTGTGACCTATACACCTGTACTTATATACCTATAATATACAAAAAATGGTTAAGAAGGAGTCAGTAGTAACGATTCAAGTGCTAAAATTATCTCTTTGCATGATGATTCATCTACAGAAGATGTGGAATACAACATATTACAGATGTTTGTGTGCGGCCAAATTATTACATATGCATCTAACATTATTCTCTATAATCAAGTCTCCTATGTATGGGACAGACGCCCAATTTACAAAATAAAAATAAAAATTTATAAATAGTTCTAGAAATCACACTAAACTTCTTTTTTTCTTCTTCATGAAACCAACAAATAAGTGTGTAATTGATGTATTTTGATTGCTTTCTAATTATCTCCTAATAAAATAAAAAATAATATTTATTTATTTCAAAACTATAGGTTTCTACCAAGCTTACCATACTAAGGTAATTATATATAATTCCTTGGCCTTGCGAAGCTTAATAAGATTTTATATCTAGATATATTCTACAAATAATAATAAACATTCTAAAAATAGCTTATGACTCACTTTTATTAAAGTTTTTGTTCATGTATATTTTTAGAATATAGTAAGTACTAAATGTCATACTAGAAGAAGCAGGCCTCTGTTTAACGTTTAGTATAAACTAGCTGACCCGGCGAACGTTGCTCTGCCGCACCAACCTAATGTGAAAGGGTTGTACTAATTCAGAAACCTTCTCCGGCATGTGCATAACAACTTACCAAAATTTCAGTACAATCGGTTAACCCTTATTGCGCGAGTCCGATTCGCACTTGACCCTGACCGTCTCGCACTTGACCCTGTCCGACTCGCACTTGACCCTGCCCGACTCGCACTTGACCCTGTCCGACTCGCACTTGACCCTTTTTTCTTTCTCAGAAACCTGTCTCGGCGTGTGCATAACAACTTACCAAAATTTCATTAAAATTGGTTTACACCTAGTGCGCGAGTCCGACTCGCACTTGACCGTTTTTTTCTTTCATTAAAACCTTGCCCTAACGCTAACAAACACAACAAAAAAAAATACCTGAATTGGTCCAGCCGTCTTCGAGTTTTCCTTAGTGCGTGAGTCAGACTCGCACTTGACCGTTTTTTTTCTTTCATAAAAACCTAACCCTAACACTAACAAACACAAAACAAATAAAAAAAAAGGAGACGACATCTGTACTCATAACATCACTTTTTGTAAACGAAACCATAGCGCGATCTAATTCGACGACAACGCCATCTAGTTAGCAAATAGGAAAAATTTTTATATTGTGAAAAATTATAACACATCTAAGTTATGACTTTACACGATTTTTTTACATAAAAGAAATGGCTATGTGTGAGTAGAATAATTAAAAATTAAGAAGCAAGTCAAATTTGCGTCGTTAGATTACACGTTGTTACAGAATACGTTGAAGAAATAAAGATTCACTGCTCGTTCCCTGTAGGTGATAGCGTGATAATATGTAGCCTATATGTTGACCCGACTTCTAAATAATATTCGTGCCAAATTTGAAGTAAATCCATGCAGTACTTTTTGAGTTTATCCCGAACATACATACAGACAAACAGACAAAAATTCTAAAAACTATATTTTTGGCTTCGGTATCGATTGTAGATCACAACACAAGTATTCTTTTTAAAAAATATTCAATGTACAGTTTTGACTTTCCTACCATTTTATTATATCTATAGATGTGAGAGCGAGCTTTGCTTAGTTAGCGTCCGAGCTTTGCTTAGTTGCATCCTTCGAGCGACAAATGTGGTAACTTTTAGTGGAAATAAATGCTTACATTGGAGCGCCATCTACCTACCTAATATAATGTAGCTAATAGCAATGCATGCATACTATTACAAATATGATAACCTGCCTGCTGCTCAGAATGGCGTGGGTTTAATTCCGTTACAGGACAAACATTTATGTGATGAACATATGTATGTGTTTGTCTTGAATCTGGTTGTTTTATATGTATAATATGCAAGTGTTCAAAAAAAAATTGATTGGATTTGCATTCATTCATACCAGATAATCCTTTGTCCAAGATTTTTCTAGTTTGGGCCCAGATAGCTTTGTGGGTCATGTTCAAAAACTTTATTTATTTATTATATCAATGTATTTGACTTCAATAAATCTTCACTTCAACTATAACATAAGACGGCGTTACTAAAAACATTTTTATAATGCTTTTTCTAACATAGATGTGTAAATAAACTTGGAAAGTAAATCTAATTTACATTAAATTAGCAAACTACCAAACCAGTTTTATAGCCCACCCACTCATAGTATTTTATGTAAAAAGTTGGGAACTAGTTCTATATTTCATTCTGTAATGACTTTTACTTTTTTAAACTAATATTTGAATCAACAATTTAATTATTTTATCTTTATCAGAAAACAAGAAGTCTGAATATATATGTTTAGAATTTTGGTCCATATCAGTAGTTCTGCCCTGTCAAGTATATATACATTTACGACTACCGATTACCTATGCAATGCTTCGTTTTTTGCACCTGTTAATGTTTTTCAATAAATTATATCTAATGAATTATATATATATATTTTTATTTAATGAATAATAAAACAAATTACCATTTTGGAGCCTGGTGTGTTGGGTTTGTGTCCAATAGACGGTAGGTGTGGGGTTTCCTTCCATGTCACATTGCAAAAACGCGGACTGTCTCATGGAGGCCCCAATCAATTTTCGTTTGGCCCATACAAATGGCTGGACTACAAAGAAATGTTTTTTGAATATGGATTACTTGCTTTATAAGTAAAAGCTAGTTGTATGTTTATCCACAGCTTTACTTACAAGTTACTTAGAAGGGTCGTTGCTTGGAAGACTTAAGAAAACTACTAAATTTTTTTGGTGAAACGAGGCAGAATACATACACACTTAGGTATACAAATACAATTGCTGTTGAGCAGCTGAAGACCCGAGCCAAGACACTGATGTGCGATAGGGACAACAGCGCTTTGGGCTAATTTTATACTCAGTCACAATCATCAAAATCGGTGTTTTGTATTCCCCACTTTTCTCCTTCAAATCTTAACTGAATTGTATAAAAATTACTGTTATGGTTTATTGTTTTCTGGAAGTTAATGAATTTATTTGTGTCGCTATGTTTTGTTTTCTTTAAATTAGTTCACATATTTCTAGAGCGCACGTCTGAAAATATCATAAAAAAGATACTCATCATTGAACTTTTGCAAGCCCCAGTTATTTTTACGAATGGCTTTTAAAAACAAGCAAAACATACTGACATATAGTGACTGTGTGTGTCTATCGTATATAAAAAAATAATAGGTCTAATGCGAAAATCCAGGGAGGAAACAGGGGAATACGTTTGTATGGAAAAAAGCAGCCTAAGTTCACCTTTTAAATTTTATACTTTCAAGTTAAAACCTTTTATGAGCATTAAAAGTATTCCATACTGTTTATGGTAGGTAAAGGTTGAAACGTTTACGGTGTTTACGGAAAAGGCACTTCGCTGATGGCTTCCGTTTAGCCTTTGTTTCAATGGATTAAGGAAAAACAAACCATTTGGGGGTTCTCTTATGGTTTCCTTTAACATAAGTTAAAAATAAAGTTGAAATTCTCAAAATACTGAGCACTAGCCATACATCGCTGTTTTGCCCGCGGAAAAACATATGAACATGTAAGAACAAACATTCTTACATGTTCATATTCTCAACTTTAGAATACTTATTAGTAGGTAAAACCTTTTTGATACTCTATAGTTTTAAGATATTATTGGGTAATGTAATCTGTCTGTCAGCAGACATCTTATTTCGAAAACAAAAACTATCAATTACTATAAATTGTAAGGTTAACATTTTATTTTTGTAATTATCAATTAGGTTATCATTTTATATATAAGGTTTGGGACATTAATTTAATGTCACGGAAATGTGTTGTCAAGGTATTTCTACAATTTTCGTAAAATATTTTTTGTGCAAGCCCATACCTAAAAATTAAAGTTATTAGTTTTTGGTACGGTGAAAACGGTGAGAAAAATAAAAATTGTTCCGGGCTAAATTAGTCTTTAGTAGATTAGTACAATGAGGTACATAAAAAAGTGTTTAGGGCTGAGAAAAATCAGGTAATATCTGGATTATTTTGAAATACTCTCAAAATGCAAAAAAAAAACCTTTATAATAATTTCTATTTTACTGACGGCATTTTCCTGATTTTACTCTAAACGGAAATTATTCGAAACAATGTTCCCACTGGAATTGCTTGCAATTAAAAACAAGGAAAACCAACAAGAGAGTGAAGATTTATTAAGGTTATTCTAGCTTACCCGAGTAACTAAGTAGAGTAAGATAACATTGTAGCATTTTAGTTTTTTAGTTTTAGGATATTTTACTACTTTATATTTATATTGTGAATTAATTTGTAACCGTCGTCCGTTTCTCCGCCACAAACGCTGATCCCTAAACGACAAGGAATCAACAAACTCGAAATTGTAAAAAAAGGTCTAATATTGAAAATGTTGAAGAACTAGCTGGAGAGAGTTGTAAGAACAGTTTCGAAATCAGTTTTGAGACGTAGAAAAATTCTGAGATAGTTTTGGAGAGGAAACAGATATAAAAGGATCAAGCTAAAAACAAAGATACCAGGAAATTATTTTAGAGAAAAACTAAAACGCTTCAACATATATATGTTATAAAATATATATTCATTTATATAACTTACAGTGAACCTGCAATAGTATCCGCTTGCTGACAGCAGGCGGAACTCCGTTAGTGGCAATACACAGCACTGCGCCGTTCATATCACGGCTCACACTCGTAATGTTCAGCCATTCTCCGTTCCACTTGTTTACTGAAATAAATAAAATTGGTACTTCAATGTTAATTTGAATATTTGATTAAGCTTCCCTTCAAAATTATAAACCTACTAATATATTATTAATGTAAAACTTTAGATGTTCGTTACTCAATCACGCTGCAACCTTTTATGACCGAGCTTAAACGAACTATAGCTACAGCTAAAGAAAACTTTAATAGTATAATTAAAGAGTTAACTGGCAAAATCTAGTATTCCATAAAGTAATAGTATCTATTCTAAACTCCACAATAAACTAAAAAAACAGTTGATTATAAAAAAAAGTTTTTGACGTGACAACGTCTTATAAATTGGTTTGCCGGGTGACACTTCAAGAAACTGCGTTACGCTCCGCTCACGTTATGCGCTCACAATGAGAGCGAGTGAGAGGCACGCGGCATGGTTAGCCCGCCTAAGAGCGAGAGAGACAGACATAAAAAGTGAAAGGCACAAGTTGTCACGATTCCGGACGGTTGTCCGACACTAATTTTTTAAAAAAAGAGTAAATATAAAAAGACACTTTACTAGTATAATTTTGTCTAAAAGCTTTTGTTATTAAATTAAGCTGCTTCTTCGAAAAACTCCCCGTACGACAACATTACATGTCTGACATGAATACTACCTTTTTAGACGGTGGTTAGAAGAAGCCTAGAGATTGTATCATGAACTTTTTTTAAACAAAAATGTTGTGGCATTTTAAACAAAAGTGTTACATTTTCCACATTAACATTGTATCCTGATGATTAATTTTGCAAAATTACTTAGCATCGATCAATCAAATTTTTATTAATGTCAGTTATTTTAGCTGATACGGCGGAATTTACAACAGTAATTCGCATCACTATACCGTCGTTTACCGTATTAACTTTTGTAACAAAATTTGACTATTACACAAAATGTCTTTTTTCAAATTTTCATTGTTTGCAAAGTTTGTCAGCAATTGTATAAAGTAACGTAAAGCTGTAGCACAACCTTAATAAGTTCGCAATTATCGAACGCTTAATTTCAAAACACACAAACCACCGTCGATGACGGTAGGCCGTGTCCTAACAGTAAAGACGTACGAGGCTGAAAGGAAGAGAAATATGAAAAAAAAAAATTTTTTTTTAAACTGATAACAAAACATTTCAAAACGTAATACAAAGTGTGTATATAAATATATTTGTAGTTTTAGGTAGCTTGGCTATCGGTTATTGATATATTTTTAACCAACATCAGGAAAAGGAGGACGTTATCGATATAATATTAATCGACATGTTTGTTTTTTATTTATGTTCACGCATAACTTCGTCGTTTGTAATTTTTTTACATATTATATGGAAGGGCTAAAAAATTTCTAGCTATGTGTATGTATAGCTACTTTAATTAACTACTAAGTTACATGCGTTTTACGGAAAAAACTAATTTTGACAGTTCTGCTTTTGAGGTTTCGGTGCCAAAACCTAAGTCCGATTGTATATAGTCATATTTGTCCTTTCGTTCGTTTGTCAATTTTAGTTTTCAGCAGCTAAATGGTACAAACTGAATCCTCATTTTTTCGGCATGTCTGTCTATTCATGCGTTTGACTTTATTTAAGGGTCCGTAACCACCAGCCAGATGGTAAAACTTCATCATTATAGTATCTATATAATTTTGGGGTTCGAACCAAAGGCTTAAAAGTTTTGTTATGTCTTGTCCTTCCGTTCAATGATTTTTAGGGTTCTTTAGCTAAATGGTAAAAACCAAACCCTTGTAGGTTGTTTCTTCATAGCATATCAAATTGGAAAAAAAAATTGGTCGTTCATTTGACGATTATTGTGGCGACTTAAAATTAAATATAAAATAAAATTTTAATAAAAAAAATTAGACCAACTTCAAAAATTACTTAAAAGTTAAAAGAGGCCATATAGCGCTGTATTTTATGACAGAACATTCAACTCTTTTGTATTTTTAAAATGCACTTTCTGAATTATATAACACTAATATTTTCTGAATTATAAAAAAATAAAATAATTCTAAATTTGGTATTTGGGGGTTTTTGTGGTCGCTGGTCACGAATGTGATGCCCAAGAAGGTCTCCGAGGTACCTGGCGACCATGACGTAAAGATCGTAGGTCATCCCCTTAGCCTTACTATAAATTCGGCTTAAACCATTACTAGGTAGTTTTTGGCGTCGCTGATCACATATGTCATGCCCTAAAACGTGCTCGACGTATTTACTTGGGGACCAAGACTTTGACGTTATATGTCATCTTCGTGGCTTTACTTTTTTTATATCGTTCTTAATCGTTACTCGAGGCTATTTTCGGATAATTACGAATGTGATATCAAAAAAGATGTACAGTTCATATAATTAGGCTTTTTTAGGGTTCCATACCCAAAGGGTAAAAAACAAGAACCGTATTACTATGACTCCGCTGTCCGCCCGTCTGTCACCAGGCTGTATCTCATGAACCGTGATAGTCAGACAGTCGAAAATTTTCACGAAGATGTATTTCTGTTGCTATAACAACAAATACTAAAAAACAGAATAAAATAAATATTTAAAGGGGCTCACATACAATAAGCGTGATTTTTTGTGCCGTTTTTATAGATAATGGTACGGAACCATTTTTTTTACTCGTCTATAAGGCTTTTCTCATAAAGTTAATCTTAAACCTAATATTCTGCAATATCGCAAATATGCAAGGAAACAAATTCTTAAAAAAAATCTAAAGGTAACAGCTAAGTACTAATTGTCATGGGGTTACAATATATAAAAATATGTAAAATGATAAAACGACAACGATTTCAAATAGAAAATATTAGTTATTATTTATAAAGCAATTACGCGTAAACGTTGGTATTTTAAGCTGGTTTTTTGACTCACCGTTTTGAGCATTAATCTTGAGCAGTCCAAAGTCTTCCCTTCTCCAGCTGATAGTTGGTTGTGGAGTACCGGAGGAGGCGCAGTGAAGGGACAAATCATCTCCCTCTCGCAGCATCACCTCGCCACTGTTGTCCGAGTCCACGATGTCAGGTGGAACTGAACGCACCATTTATGCCACATTCGTACGGAAATATAAACGGTAGAGTGAGTTTTAAGAATCAGTCATAATAATTTAATCCTAAAATCTACATCTGTCCCTAATAATGTAAGTTTATTGAAACATAGATAAGAGCAATACATTAACCTTGCTTTTATTATATTTTATATTTATATTTTATGGTTTTGACTCGGATGTTATTGGATAGATGTATCAAAATCTCTAGATTATTCATTTATTGCTCTAGTTTAATTTAATTTATTCAAACTTCAGTAATTGTTAAACGAAACATATAAAGTAAGTATATTTTATTTAAATGATAGAAGCCAAGTAGTTCATAGGAATTTCCAGGGCGTTTCAAGTTGCGCCGCACACTTCGCACATAGGGGTGGCGGCTCTGCCTTATAAAAAGTTTATTAATGAATTAAAGAGGAGCTTAAGAAAGCTTTCTGTTGAGGATTGAGCTTTCTGTTATGGTTTTCCCTAGAGAGTATTAGAGGTTCTTCAAGGTGAGTCATTTGATTTTAATGGATCCAAAATAGATGCTCTACAAAGGTCTATAGGCTACGTAATTGCACAACATCAGGCGGGCCGTATGCAACCTAATTATGTTCTCATTTTTATTTTCCTCCTAATTAAACTTGCGTCAAGCAAATCTTGTTTAAGAGTTTCGTCACTGTATTTCGGCTGCAAATAGTAGTCCTTTGGACACAGCGTACACAGCATTGCGTACCATAAGGTCGGTATGCGTACCAACAACTAAGTCGGTTCTATAGAATCATTTGATACTTTACCTGATGTCCTTAAGAGGATACGATTCGGAGCGCCCCACAACGTGCTTTATACAAACGAATTCGTCGCTTATTTTTGACACCACCACGGATTTTGAAGAGGTATTCTGGAATTAATATCTAGGTTCGCAGTGTGTCAGTTTCCCATTTAATTGTTTAGGTTAAAAGTTATAGAGGATTCTAATTTTTCATACAAATCGTCTTTACTGAAATTTCAAGTTGTCAAAAAACATTTTTCAGGATTTCAGAAAACCACCGACATAGATATTAGGCTTCAGATCATGTCTACAAAATTTCATAATGTTTGATTAGTAAATGTCAAAAATAAGTGAGAAATTCGTTGGTTTGAAACACGCTGCGAGACGCCACGAATCGTATTCTCTTAATGATTTTCTACATATTTTCTAGGCATTATACACATTTTCTACGCATGAATGAAATAATACAAAATACAAAAAAAAAATCTAATAAATTTTTCATGTAAAGGTGCCGACCGGCAACCTGAAGATAATGTGTCTGGGTGATCATTGGTTCAGTGTTGATCTGACACATGTAAGCGCCTCCATCAGCACTCCTCACGCTTCGGATTGTCAGCGCCCAAACCTGCTGGTCTCCATGGTTGACACCTACGCGGTGGTTCTTCGTGATCACGTGTCCTCCAATAGTGAGGACTGTTTGAGTATCTACGCGTAACCACGCAACCTGTCACAACAAAAACGAGATTCTGTCTGTACTCAAAAAGTAGGAATATTTGCAAAATCTCAATATTTGTATATATACTGATCGATGAGACTCTTGGAAAACATTTTTCAAAAGAGTTGTCATAGGATACCATTAAATTCACTGAAAAACTCGAACCTACCTACAATTTACCCTAACATTGGCTGGAAGAAATCGCAGTATGCGATAAGTCCGCCTTAGTACATAATTATCTCTTTGTTAACTTAACACTAAAATTGTATTATATTGTACTGTATGAGTTAAATAAATAAAAAGTTAATTAAATAGAAGTTATTAAGATTTTTGTAGGGTCGGCAACGCGCGAGTAATACCCCTGGTGTTGCAAGCGTCGATAGGCTACGGTGACAGCTTACCATCAGGCGGACCGTAAGCTTGTTTTTCACCTTAGTAGTATAAAAAAAAAGGTTAAAATTAATTTGAATAACACCGACAAAATACAGAAATTGGTTTTCAGATAAAATCGTATAAATATTCTTTGAGCAAATGTTTTACAAATGCATTTACAATCAAAAAATTATTACGCTTATATATGATGTAAAACAGTAATAAAGATTCTCGGAAGCTAGATTTTACTAACTTGAATTAGAGTTTATCACTGCTACCTACTCATACCTACCTTATAATTGTGTAAGTTCTCGATTGTGCACAAGAGTGTAGCGTCCCTTCCCATCACCACTGTCACGTTCGAGGATGGCCCCAGAAACCGCGGCTCTTCTGTGAATTATAATAACTACCTATAAATTTGATCTATTTAAAAGTAACTAGATAACTGTATGTATAGCTTAACGGTTTTAATACGCAGAAGGGGGTAACCAGTGGCTGTATACACATTCCCATATCATAATGTGGAATGGGGTGGGGATCATCCTCTTTTCACCAACCACTTTAGTCCTATGTGTCAGGGGTTGAGCCTTTCGTCGCAATATTTCTTCTGGTATACAATATCTAGACTAAGGGGGCTTTATATATGGCCCATGAAATATCGATAGAGAATGCTTAGTTGCACTAATGTTTTGCAAAAGGCGAACTTAACGCCTATAGGTATTCTCTTCCAGTTAACCTTTGGCAGTTTGGAGAATGAAAAAGAAATATTTATGAATTATTAATAAAAAAAAAACAATAGAAATTAAATGGAAAGATAAAAGAATAATAATAATAATAACCAGAGACAGAATAATATACCCCTTTTGCTATTTCTAGAAAACTATAAAAAAAAACCGGTCAAGTGCGAGTTGGACTCGCGCACCGAGGGTTTCATAAAATAAAAGGCAAACTGTAGTGAGGGACAAACTTAACTTTGCCGTTGGACAACTGTTGTCTCAATACATCGACATAGGTTACGGTTAGTTTCGAAGTGCGAATAATTTTTATAATGGCAAAAAAAAATGTGATGTAGCAACAAATTTACGGTTTTCAGATTTTTTTCCTTTATGTGTGCTACATGGTATTGCTTCTTGCCAAATTTCATGATTCTAGGTCAACAGGAAGTACCCCATAGGTTTTGATTAATTTGTGTCACGAGATGCGACAAAAAATAACCGTATTTCAGGAATATTTTTTTACAACTTTAAGTGACCGTAGACTTTATTTAGTGTTTGATATTAATTTGAACTTGATACCTCCACGCGTTCATGAGTAAAAGGGTCTTATCAGACATACAGACAAACTTTTTTTTAATGTGTTATAACTAAAAATTACCAAATTTTTTTCCCTATATTTGTGATGGAAGACCTTACTGCGTGTCAAATTTCATGATTCTAGGACACCGGGAAGTACCCCATAGGTTTTGATTTATATGGGAGTAACTAAATATATATATTGCCTATACCTATACCTATGCTATGCGTCAAAAAGGGCCGTATTTTTAAATTGCGTTGACATAGAAGATTGATTTTTTGACAGCTTTAAGGGACCGTAGACCTTATTATTTGATATTAATTTCAAGTTGATACCTATACGCGTTTCTAGACAGACAAACGAACAACAAAGTGATCCTATAAGAGTTCCTTTTTCCTTTTGAGATACGGAACCCTAAAAAATAAATCAAGATTGGGTAATTGCTACATTAAATGTTAGTATTATTAGCATATTTTGAATCTGTTATTGTATTCTCTTCCATGGGCATAACAAGTTTTTTGGATGAAAGTCTGGCAGAGACGGTAAAAATAGTTATTTGCTATGCAAGGCTGCAAAGCTGTTATTTGGCCAAGTGCCTATATTGAATACCGAAGGAAGGAGGCTAAGATTAAGCGGACGAGTAATGCGAGTGGTCCCAAAATATAGAAGCCTAAGCGAAGTGAGGGATTCTAAGGCACGATATGCAAATAGTTTTGCACAACACACAATTTTTCGCCGCAGTAGTGAACGGGGAAAATTTTATTATTCATAGCATTAAGCCTACCTACAATATGGAACCACATCTAAATAATCTTTCATTCAGTCGGACATCGAAGGCGTCTAGACTAGACAGATTAGTCGTGAGGTAAGGTGCGCGGCGTACTTACGTACGAGATTTTTTTTTTTTTTTTTAACTTTTGGGTTTTATTTAATGAGGGATGTTGCATAATTTTATACGTAGTTATTGTATTGTTTTTTACGGAACTTTTTTTTTTTTTTTAATAAAATTTACGAAATTATTTTTCTGACGTTACCATTGATGAACTGAAGCAGAGGTTTTCGTTTGAGGCAATCAGTGAGACACAGGTGGTATTATTTATTTATCCAAAACATATTTGTGACTTTAATTTATGCCTAATTAGGGTAGATACTTTTACTGTCAAAACTTTATGCTGTGATCCATCCTCGTTAAGTCCCTGAACACAGGTTTGTTTAATTACAAAAGTTAAAAGGTACTCTGCATAAAATAACTCAATTATTCCGTAACAGCAGATCAAATCTTGTAACTTTACGAGGTAACATTAGGTAAGACAAACAAATTTTAATCTTCTCATGAAGGTACTACCTACTTTTATATGTGAGCAGTAAAATTCGCTGTATTTTATTATCCATCTATTGTTTGGAAACTTCGTACTTATAGATAGAGCAATCGTAAGATAAAATGTGCGGCGAAATGGGCGGCGAGCGTACCCGACTTTTTTTTGTGGTCACGTATTAGTTGCGTTTTGTTGACCGACATTATGCACTACACCGACAATAATCCAACCAAAGAGAAACAGCCAAGATTTTACAGTGTGTCACACAACATTTATGTCTTTTTAACTTGGCTAGATTATGACATTGAAGCAGTAAACATAAGCTGTCCAGCCATACAATTCATCGCGGTGCAATTACTTCTCGACGTTTTCGGATTTATCAAAGGCAATGACAGACTGTATAAATAAACTCATTGTTTCGGCTGTGGTGGATACTTAATATAGTATAATTTATTTGGATAGTTTAATTAGGTATGATTTTATAGTCTTTGAAAAAATTTATAAGCCTTTTGAATATTTGCATACAGTGTACAAATCGTATACGCTCTGAGGTAGGTATCAAAAAAAACAAAATTATGTAAATAGGTTAAAGAAAATTTTAAATAATGTTTTTTTTCGGGTGCGTTCTAAATTTAATTTGAAGCCATCCAGTCTATGACTTTGCTTGATGACTGATGCTATAAGGATTTCTGAAACATGTTACAATATCATGATCCATAGAGGCACCCAATATAGGGCCATAATATTATACCATAAATTTAACTGCATTTCGAGCTTATTCTGATTGAAAGAAGTTTTAAAGCAATCCCCTTTTTTAATCAACAAACAAACAAATATATACATTTATTAATATATAACAAATAACATACATATTGTAATAGAATAACATATATTTTCTATTAGTATATGAAAATATATTGAGATGCCGTAATTAGTTTCTGTTAGTTCTGGAACCAGTATAGAGAGCTAAATAATTCACTTGATATTAATTAAAGATGGCCTTTCCTTTGAGGGAGCGGGCAATCAAACGAGACGAGGGAACTGAAGTGGAGTTGAGAGAAACCACGGCCATAGACAGAACTTGAGATTGAAACTTCCAATTCTACAGCTCAAATTTGCATTCAATGTGCTGTTATGTAAATACCGTAATTAATTAGGGTCTTCAAAACACCCTCTTAGTGCGAGTATAGCCCGTGCGCAACTAAAACAAAACTCTAACTGTAACTAAAACATAACATAATAAAACGCTTGTCTATTATAGATAGAAATAAAATCTACATGATTCTGGGCTTAGAATACCTATACGAGTCTTATCATGACCACGGCCATTGCAACCTGGCCAAAACGTTGAGTTTTTTTTTAGCACACATATAATGGATCTCGTCATTAATTAAAATAACAAACCTAAAACAAACTCTAAAAAAATATATTATGATTGACGGAAGAGACCTAAACCTTAAGGCTTGGCGGCATTGCGGCAATGTGTCACATGTGCCACCGAAAAGCCTAAGAGTGATCGACTTCACAAACTTTTCAAACTGACCAAAAGTTCCAAGTCCAAGCGGCAAAAAACATATTTTTGAAGAATAGACTTGTATTTTTGCCGCTTACGTTGCACCTCTGATTCTGCTACTGGCCCGGCTCTTGACCCTGTGCCACTAAGATATAACTAAAGTGTCAAGCCACGTAGCATTTCACACTAAGATCCTGCCACTCCCCAAGGGCACAAGTGTCATGCCGTCAGGTCTTTTGCCATCTTTACGTGCCATACCGATTGGTTGAAGAACTCTAGATACGTTGAAATTGGCAAGAGATCTTTTGATAATATCATTTAGGGAGCAATGGCGCCGTATTCCGCCTTTACTTATTTTGCAAGAAAGTCCGTGCAATCCTAACTTGTCGACGACATTGCCACAAATGCAGGTGTGCGGGCGGCAAACTGCTGGAGGTACTGAGGCGAAGCCCGATTAAGACTCTTAATCTTGCGTTATGCCGAAATAAGATGAAGAAATGTCGTTAAGTTAGTGGCTAGATTCTTTGTCTACAATGAGACAGCAAGAAGGCGCGCATGTTCTCGTTGAAAAAGGTATGTTCATCATTTAGGGCAAAATGTCCGGCCTAATACAGCGCCAAGTCCGGCTTTTGTATTTTATTTTCAGACCTTGGTAAACCTATCCCCGTGTATCTGGGGAACGGTAGTGCCACTGCCAAGACGAGCCAAGTGAAGCGCAAGGGCACTACCTACCCTTTCTCGAAACGCTTCGACCGTTTTTTTTAACCCTCATAATTTGGGTATGGTTTATACCAGATAAACAAAAACTTGTAATATGATGTCAATAGTGAACTTATTAAACATATAAATTTTCAATTTCATAGCTCTTATACTTTAAATTTAATTGATATTTAAATAACCCCGATTTCGTCCCTGACTCACTGATGAATACTGATGTTTATCAAAATTTTTAGGGTACTTCTTTAAGTCCTAGAAAGCTGAAGTTTGGTGTGTAAGCTAGCAGTAGTACACAAACAACAAAAAATCTTAAACTTGGAAATTTTGCTCCCAAACCCCTTAAACTAGAGGATGGAAGTTTGTACTTGACTTCCGCAAATTTTGATGCTAGAGGTCTGAAATATGATATAGGGACTCTTTGTTATAAATAATAAAATACGTTTTTGTGGATTTTTAGTAACCCCCACCCTTTTAATTAGGGAATGGAAGTTTGTATGGGATTTTAACGTGTTTCAGGATTTAAAGAAAAAAATAGGAAAAAAACCCTTAAATTAGGGGATAAAAGTGTATATTTGGGCTTTCGTTAAGTTTCAGAATATTGCTAGACGCAAGAAAAGAAGGCAAAGCTTTTTTGATACTATTTTTTTGCAATCATAGCGCCCTCTGTGCCCAGAATTTACTTTGTTGTTTTATTTAAGCTGTATATGTAAATATAATATATGTGAACAGCCAATAAGACTTGAATGTAATAAATTAAAATAAAAGTAAAACAAATAAACAACTGTGTTTGCGATATGAGAATGAAATAAACCTAATTTGTAAATTATTATATAAATATTTCTTAAAAATAATTATAAAATATGATTTGGGTAGGTGAAATAAAATTATCAGTTTTTAAAACCTGAGGAACAGTGGTTTTATTTTTCTTTTTGATTATTTATGTATGTTACTAGCTCACCGCGCTACTTCGTCTGCGCGACATTTATGAAATAGGTAATAGACTAAAAATATTTTATAAATTGGTTTTCATTTCTACATCCAAGGATTCACTAGTCAAAGCCAAATTTATACAAACTTAAGCTTTTTAGGCTTTGACTAGTCAATCCTTAGGTTTGACGGATTACGCCCTTTGATCACACTGAAAAAAACTTAGGTTGAATTTACATGCGAGAAGGTCTTCCATGAAACTTTTGTAAAATTTTTTGAGTAAAAGGTTAAATTAACTAAATTCAAGGTAAATTATACCGTTTTGTTTAGTACGCAGAGCCAAATTTACGTGGTAGGATCGAAATTAACCTTTGAATAGGTCCAACAATATTTTTTTTTCAGTGCACTTGACCGATCTTCGGCGGCGTCTTGACGGTCGCGCGTCGCTCGTTGTACCTACTGAAGAATCATTCTAGTATCTGGTGGAAACGGTTTGATGTTTTGGTATATACTAAAAACTTTTGAAAAATCAACAATCGTGTTTTTTTTGTTTTGTTTGACTGTATTTTCTACGTTATTTTATGTTAAATTATATGTTAATGGTAGTTTTTAATTATATGTACTTAATTTGCTAACTCGGACCATCAGGGATTTCGCTACACTCGTAGCAGTTAAATACGTCTCCGTAAGTGATATTTAAATGTTTTAAATTTTATCATTACAAAATTCGCATTTTATTGTCTATATGTTTATCATAATTATCATCATATCAGCTTATATTGGTCCACTGCTGGATATTTTAATAAGTTAACTTTTATCTAATCTATTCATATTTAATAATATTTTATAATATTATTTAAAAACTTTTTTAACTTGTACACATTTTAAGAAATATATTCACATCCTAGGTTAAATCAGTGCAAATCGTTCAACAAGTCGTGTAACAAAAAACGTTTTTATACTTAATACAATATTTACGCGATTTTGACCCATGATATTTATTTCTTTAAAAAGGTATTATTAGAGTCAATAATAAAACTTATTCCTATTAGAATTGTACGTAACTTACCCTTAGAATAAACGCGACAAACCAATAAAAAAAATAAAAACAATCTTATTACACTCATTTTACTAATAACGAACATTTTTATTTAATAAATTCCAACATTCTATTACTACAATTTTACTTTGTAAATTCGAATTAATAAAAAAATTAAAAAGTTTTTATTTTTAAATTCACTTTGACTCGAGTACTTTCTCGTGCCTAAGGTACGTTACAGGCTTTCCGCGAAACAAAGCAATAGGCAGGGATCGGAAAACGAACTGAGCATTTCCAGATTCCACAGCACTTGAAAAGATTCTCGTTTTCACAACGCATGCGCCAAATAAGGGTAACATATCTTTTGTCCAAGTTCCAAAGTAGTTGTAAACATTTTTTATAATAATATAATAGTCTTTATCTACGCTCATACTTTAGAATGCAAATTACGAACTTTAAAAATGTTTTTTAAGAGGATATATCCCGCTATTTTTTCCCATACGAACATATTCCCCTGTTACCTTCCTGGTTTTTGGAATAAGAGCTGTTATTTCTTTATGTATGATATACAACTATCATCAAAACTCCCTTTGAAAAACTAGGACCCTGCCAACTTTTAAAAAAAATGCCTCTTTTTCATGATATCTTTTGAAGTGTGCTATACAAAAATTTAAACTTTTATTTAAGAAAACAGAAAAATAGAATGATTTCCTTTCAGTTATAGTAATTTTTACTAAATTTACGACTATTAGGCAAAATCGGCCTGACACAGTTGACCCTATTGCATAACGGTATCTTGGCCCGGATCCTAGCGTGACCGGAAATGTGTTTAAAATACCTACTTATGCATTCAACTGGTTGGGATATTTTCTTTTAATTGCATTTTATACACATATTTCTTAAATTAAAAAAAAAAGTTCTCAAAGTGTTGTTTTTAGGGTTCCGTACCCAAAACATACGTGTCCGAACATTATCCAGCTTTATCTTTTTAGATGAAAGTAGTTAGAAGCTCTAAATTTTCACAGAATATGTGTTATAATAGCGGATTACCTAATAATTGATAAAAACATCAAAAAGTTAAATTTCAGGGGGACAAGAATCACGTTTTCGTTGTTTTTGCACTATCGTAAAAACAGTTTAATAACATTAACAAGCTTCAAACTTGCAGCAATAATAGTGTGAGCTCTAAAGTACCCATTAACAACAAATTACAATAACTGGCAAAGTGTGAGATGGGCTCGAGCCATTAACACCTATCAGTGCAACAAAAATTACCTGCAACCGTTTGCCTCAAAAATCAAGAAATAGTCATATTTTTTACTTTTCATTGTATCTATAACATAAAGTAGAGTATGAAACTACATATAGCCAGTTATTTTATAGTAAACTAGCAGTCCCGGTCCCTAGCTGTAACCCGGCGAAGGACAGATCGAGATAAAAACTATCATACCTTTTAAGATGGATCAAATAACAGATAGTTACGAAGTTTTATCAAAATCGGTTCAGTTGTTTAGGAGTCCATTGCGGACAAACAACGTAACACGAAATTTTTATATTTATAGATTACACAAACAGTCTGTTGCACTAATTATTACACAATTAGGTAGATTATTCGATTGTAAATAAATTTATTACCTGAAGTTTTCAAAATCAAAACTACAGCATTTAAGATAATGTCTGAGTAGACTGAGTAGGTATAGTATTTGGCGGTTGAGTTGAGTTGTATGGTGGGCGACTTGCGAGCTACACCTCTGGGATTCGTGCTCTATGGTCGCTTGCTAAAGCAGCCAAAAGGAACTTTTGCCAGTCGTCGTAACAGTAACTGCGAAAGACCGATGGTGACTTGGCCCATAGTGCAAAAGAGAAAGCCGATGTATTATATATATTATAAGATGTATAAATAGAACTTCTTGCCCAAAAATGGCAAAAATTAACATTGTTTACATTGTATTGACGATTCAAAAGTGTTCTTAGAAACCTATTTTAATAAATATTGTTTGATTTGATTGAGCAGTGTCTTTGCCTCCAACTCGAATATGAACAACGAAGGCGCTGTACCACCTACTACCGTGGTGCGGTTTAGACCATGCCAGAAATCTCCATAACTCAGCAAAAGGTCTGGAGGGCGTTGCTTTCTCTAGCTAGTAGTTCATAAGCCGAGTGGGTCATGTAGCCTGGACAAAGCGAAGGCGTTCGATCGGGTCTGGCACCGGGGTCTTTTATCGAAGTTGCCATCTTTCGGAGTGCCTGAGGGTTTGTGCAAATGGATGGCTAGCAAAGTCCGGCAGACGTATACTAGCCGTAGTTGACGGTAGTCGCTCTGACAGCATAGACATTAATACTGGTGTCCCGCAAGGCTCTGTGCTGTCTCCTACGTGGTTATACTGCAATAATATGTTGGACATCAACAACAAACATTGCTATGCAGATGACAGTACTGGAGACGCTTATTACACGGTTCGTGCAAGCATTCCTCGTTCCGTTGTGGAGGAAAAACGTGAAGAACTTGTTTCTGAAATCGAAAACTTGGTCCGATTTAACCCTACAAAGCCACAAGTCTGCACTTTCACCGCTAAAAAAACCCCATGTACTGTGGTCCCACAATTCCAGAACACTCCCCTCTCCATCTCCAAGAGCATCCTTAGTGTTGAAATCTCCAGCGATGTTCAGTTCCGAGATCATCTGCAAGATAAGGCAAAGCTGGCGTCAAAAAACTTGGTGTACTCAACCGAGCGAAGCAGTACTTCAAGACGGGGCAAAGGTTGCTGCTTTGCAAGTCGCAAGTCCGGCCCCATATGGAGTACTGCTGCCATCTCTGGGCAGGTGCACCCGGATACCAGCTTGGCCCTTTTGACTCGGTTCACAACGGGCTGTGAGAATTGTCGACGATCTCAAACTGACTTGCCGTATCGAGCCCTTAAATCTGAGATGAGACTTTGCCTCCCTATGTGTGTTTCTACCGCTAGAACAATAGGATTTATTCTGAGGAATTGTTCGAAATGATGCCCACGGCTAATTTCTATCATCGCACCGCTCGCCATCGGCAGGGAATTAATTTTTACACTTTAGGACCGAAATGGTCGCGTATACAGTGCGGTTTCAGAGAAACTTCCTCCCGCGAATGCCTGGGTTATGGTATGAGATCCATGCCAAGGTTTTCTCTAAGGACTACAGTATGGGGTTTTACAAGAAATAAGTTATTAGATTTCTGAAGGGTCGGCAACGCGCGAGTGATACCCCTGGTGTTATAAGCGTCCATAGGCTATGATGACCGCTAACCATCAGGCGGACCGTAAGCTTGTTTTCCACCTTAGTGATATAAAAAAAAATTAGTTTGTTTTATGGATAAGGGTCCTGTTTTATACTGTTTAGGAATAGACTATTACTTATTTTGTGGTATGGTATCGATGCTAACACTTAACATTTTTAGGGTGTAATTATATGATTAGTTAACCACGCATTTAGCGGACCAAACCAAAGAGCAGCGTATCAAAATGGAAAAAGATAGGTATCATTACCTTAAGGTACCTACTTCGGTACCTGACCCTTTGTATGTATATCACAGCTTTTGTTTTCTCATCATCTATATATGTACTTAGAATTTGGTACAATACTACTTAATTTTTTTCTTTATGTAAGGCAGCATATTTTATTTAAAAGTCTTCTTTTTATATTTTAAGTCTTTCAGCCACATTTTTTTGGTCTAAAATGGAAAAATAAGTAATTTAACACATTTTGAATCCCTGTCAAAAATTATTTAATTTAAAGTAAAAAAAAATTTCTAGAAATAAATAAATTACTGTTAAACATGTAAATGATGCTAAAGCAGAATAGCCAACACTATACATATAAACAAATGAAACAAAATTTAGTGACAAAAAATTTACAAAAACACCAATTTAAAAAAAAAACAAAATTAGTGGATAGTTACTTACCCACCAAGGCAATACATTCACAAGTATGTAGGAATAAGTGCGGAACATAAAATTTTATTTAAAAGATTCCAGCAATATAAGAAGCGAGTCTGTACAGCTCATAAAAATAATGCATTTGGCGCGCATCCGACGGTTTAATGTGGAGCAAGTGCAACAGATCATGTAAAAAACGTACAAAATAACTTTTTTGTGAACATTTAAAACAGGCCAACGCTTCATAACTTAAATCTTGAGCGGTACCTACTTGACTTAAACTCGCTTATTTTTTGTAAACCGACTTTAAAAATAAAGACGTTTTCCTCGCTTCAGCCTTTATACCCTAACTACAGGGGCGCAGGACCCTCCTTAGACAAGGCTTAAGAATATAGTAGCTGGTCTAGTGCGGGTTGTCTAGTGGCCACTCGACTTGCAGAGTTTTTAAGGAACCCATAAGACCTTAGCCTACCTAACGACTGCTGTTATATGACAATAGCCTGGACAGACGGTTTAACGTGCCCGGAGGAGCTCAGAAAAATGTGCCAAAAGGCGATTACCCATACAGGTAGGTACTGACCACGCCCGACGTAGCTTCACTTCGCGTATCATTTCCCATACATAAGTGGGCATTAACCAAATTCCTACCGATATACCGCTGCCGACTCAGCATCAAATCCGTTATCTTAATCACAAATCGGGTATAAATTTGACGTACACCTTCAAAACAAAGCATAGGTACATTAGGTTAGGTTAGGTAATGATGTACATTATGAGAGGTATGTCACCGGAAAATGACAAGAATGGTTAGGTTAGGTTATAAAAACTTTTTAACAAAAAAACTACCAGCTTCAAAAAGATGCACTAAGAACTTAATCTTATTTCCAAAAATCTGTACTGAGTTGGCTTTTCTTGTGTAATTGAGGAGTTGCCGATGAAATTCTAAACTGATAACCGAATTTAAGGCGGGCAGAACCGCTGGCAAATTTGGCATGGAAATAGTTTGAGTCCCGGGGAAGGACATGAACTATTTGAAAACGTCAAGTGTGCGCCAGTTTTTTTACTATAATTGAGGAGTTGCCGTTAAAATCCTACACCAACAAATGAATTTAGGGAAGGTGAAACTGCGGGAATAGCTAGTAAATATTATAAACTAAAACTAAATTTATAAGAGCAAGTATATAAATGGTATTTTCTAAAAATATTCGGTCAGCAAGAAGAATCAGCTATAGCTTGGCTAAGTGCTAGTCGGACTCACGCACGAAGGGTTCCGAACCATTATCTATAAAAACGGCAAAAAAATCATGTATGTTTTATGGGAGCCCCCCTTATATAGTTGTTATATTTAAATTTAATTATTTATTTTTAAAGTGAATACATAACTAAATATTCTGTAAATATTTCAAGCGTCTACCTGTTGCCGATATCAATATTGAGCAAAAACCAGCAAAAAAAAATCACGTTTTGCATCCCCTCAAATATTTAGTGTATTCTGTTTTGTAGTATTTGTTGTTATAGTGGCAACAGAAATACATCATCTGTGAAAATTTCAACTGTCTAACTGTCACGGTTCATGAAATACAGCCTGGTGGCAGACGGACAAACGGACACCGGAGTGTTAGTAATAGGGTCCCGTTTTTTACCTTTTGGGTACGGAACCCTAAAAAGGTACTTTGACAGCATAATATGTTTTTTTCCGGCCGTAATAAAAAAAAAGAAATACCTGATTAGCAACTAAATTGAGGATTGTCAGAATATAACTAGATATTTGGTCATCTTGAAAAGTTGTATACTTACCTATGTTTGCAAATAATTATGGTCTACAAAATTATTATGTGGTCAGTAGGATGAAAGTTAGGTAGCGAGGGGTGCAGCGACGAGCCGTTGGGTTGTATTTGTAAACACCGCAGGAGCTAAGCGAAGCGTGCCGCGATAGCGGTCGGCGATTGCCAGAAACAATTCAAAATTAATTTTACGGAAGAAATTGGAATCACACTTTGCTGCTGAGTTACTAATTTTGCTGCAGATATATTTAATTTCCTATGACATCAATATCACGTTACTGGATGATTAATTTAGTTATTTTTGCTGTCCACTAGAAGCAGCTCAATTCACTTTGTTTGCTGCTATCTCATGTTAGGTACCTTCCGTGGAATAATGGGTTCCGTAATTTTTTTGTGAACTTGTGTTTTATTAAACATTAAACATTGTATTTATAATTTAAGTACTATTATTTTATTTGTCTTTTTAATAAACAAAAATATTATTACAGTAAGTAGGTACGAGAATTAGTAATAGTTAATAACTAATAAAGTTATAAAAACAATACAATAGCTAGGAATTAATTTATGCAACTATGTACCTCATTACTTATAAACAAGAACGTAAGATTAAATCCAAAACAGAATTGTGACTAATATATGCCTAATTAGATACTTTTACTGTTAAAGCTTCAAGCTAAACTCCATCCCCGTAAAGTTTTTCCCTGAACACAGGTTTGTGTAATTACAAAAGTTAGGTACTCTGCATAAAATAACTCAATTATCCGGTAACAGCAGATCAAATCTTCTAACTTTGTTAGGTAACATTAGGTAAGGCAAACAAAGTTACCTTATATATAACTCTTTTCATGTAGATACCTAGTTTTATTTGCTAGCAGTAAAATATCTACTCTGTATTTTACTAGGATCTAAGTACTATTAGGAAAACTTCATTTGCTTAGAAATGCTTCTATTGTTTTAATAGTATTTATTGTAAGGGTCGTCCTTCAGGTCACACGGACTAATTTCGGTGGTAAACTAAGTATGTTAAAAAAGAAACCAGCCAACTGTGAGTCGGTACGTGCAGTGAGGTTCCACACAATGCCTTAATGCACATGCCTGACTCGAATTTGACTGGTTTTTATTTTCTGTTGTTTTACGATTTGCTTTCACTATAATCTTTATAAGTTTGAAGCTTGTATGTCTTACCTTTTTGGGATAAAGAAAAAAACATGTGCCTTTTATGAAGATTCCTTTTTATAAATTTGGCTATTTTTTTATTATTTGTTAAGAAATCAAAAATAAAAAAATAACTGTCTAAAAAATAGAGCCCTTTAAAGGTCGGACAGTTTGACTGACAGCGTAGGCTTAATTAGGTAGTAGGTAATTGGACTCCGCAACCCTAGAATTCAGACTCGCTACATTTTGTACTACAGCTGCCAGAGGTTTGCAATATGAATTTTCATACACAACCTCTCCGACGGCATCAAAAATGTCTACGGTTCTAAGCGCGGGTGTTCAGTCGCGTATGACCCTTGGGGATTTCACAGCCTTTTTCTTAGAAACCGGTTGTGAAATTCATTTTGTTCTTGTAATTAATGATACTTATTCATAAATAATTTAGTAGGTATTTTGATTTACACCATCACGGGTAGAGGCAAGCCTTTCCATATCGCTTAAACTATTGCTTTCCCCTATCATTGGTTTGTCTGTGATAAATTGTTTTGACCCATACTTCCAGGCCCGGATTAATAGTTGCTAAGTTATACTTCTGAAAGTCTTACTTGGAGAATTCTATACAATACTTACTAATGCTATTAGTCATATTTACCGGATTTTCAAAAACAGAAAGCCATTTATGATAGTCATAGAAGAAAATTAATTTCGGTGGTTATCATAAATCGTTTTTTTTAACCTAAAAGTCTAAACTTTTTTATGTCAATTCATTTTAAACAGTGGTTATGTTTATCGACTAGGCTGTATGGCTTGTAACCTTCACCTGCGTGCATCAAATGCTATAAAGAGCAAAAAACCAGTGGTGTGCGAGTTTTAATTTGCGCACCGATGACGGTACTGTAGGTACTTATGTAATAGAATTATTTACCCACCATCTGGCACCTCTCCTATTTGGCTACGGTACCCTAAAATTAGACGACGTAAGCAGCCAGAAAAAAATACTTCAATCTGAATACCTACATGTTTTATTATTATCATTACATTACGTGATAAGACTTTCCTAAATAAAGGCAATTCGTTACTCAGGCTTAGCTAAGAATAAGAGCATGCTTAGCAACGTGTGTGTGTCTAAGCAGTGTTTATTATTACATTACTCGAACTAAGCCTCTGTCTTAGCAATACTTTGTCTAAGCAGCGACTATTATAACAAGCCTCAGTTACGTTCCTTGTTGCATATAATTACATTACGCTTACTTAGCCTATGTCTTAGAATGTTACTTTGTCTAAGCCACGACTATAAATCTGGGCCCGTGATTGAAAAAAGCCGTTTTAGCGAAATTGAAAATTTCGACGGACCTATTTTCCCTTTGTAAGTCTTGAAGTAATACTCTCGGGATACCTTGTCTTGAGTATCTCGTTACAGCAAGTCGGATTACTTAGCCGTATCTCTTCTAGTTTTTGAGATCTAAGATGCTGATAATATTCGCGTCTCAACGTTTTATTTAGTTTTACTTGCTTCTTGTAAGTTAAATTTGACACACTTCCCGGTTTCCGATTGAGCTGAAATTTTGCACGCAAATGTATAGCGCGTGACAATGCAATATTATAATGAAATGGACCTGATCTGATGATGGAGGTGGAAGGTGGCCATAGAAACTTTGTCATAAAACGACGCAACCCCATCGAGTTTGCACTCGTTTGATTCGTCTTGACGAGTCATTTGTCTTTAGATGGTATTCAGGGTCTGATGATGGAGCTGGAAAGTGGCCATAGGAAATCCGTCATAAAGCAACATAACCACATCGAATTTGGGCTCGTATGATTCGTTTTGACGAGTACCTTGTCTCTATATGGTATCCAGGGTCTGATGATGGATCTGGAAGGTAGCCACAGGAAGTCCGTCATTGAACGACACAATCACATTGAGTTTGGGCTCGTAAGATTCGCCTTGACGAGTAATTTGGTCCTAAATGGTAACCAGGTGATGATGAAGCTGGAAATAAAACGACGTAACCGCATCGAGTTTGGGCTCGTTTAAATCGTCTTGAGTACTTCGGTCTTAGAATGTATCCATATACAAACTCATCAGATTTGGGAAAATCCAGTTGTTATGAATGTTAATTCTAATTGATTAGAATCGATGACCCAATGCCAAGGTGAGCACGTGCCGAGAGCTGAATGGTATGAGGGTGTATAAACATATCATATCGCAAACGTTGCGCCTCAGGGTACCAGAGCGAACCCTATTGAACTGAAGCCCTTATCCCCCTACAATGGACCCTTGGGGGTTGCACTGTTTATGTCCTATATACTCGTGGGAACAAAATGATTAAAACTCCTGAATCATGAATACTAAAAAGTTAAAAATGAAAAATAAAGATTTTTTTTTAAACAAGCTTTTATTACTTGTTAATAAAAATAACTAAAAAGTTAAAAATAATTTATTTCTGCTAAGAAATATACCATTTTATAGATACATTATATCCCATTTTTTAAAACAGAAGCGGGTTACACCCTCTTTTTTTCTCTGTCGTCAAATGTAACACGCTTAAATAACTAATAAAAGCGTGTTACATTTTGACGGCAAGAGAAATAAAAATATACTATAGACAATTTTTTTTTTATTTTAGATTAACAAAACGCATTCCCATATCAAATGCCTATACGAAAACGTGAACCAAGCTTTATAAGCCCCTTAAAATTACAAAAGCTAATTCAAATTTTATGCCCTTCAAACATTTGAATGTTAAGTTAGCGCGTGAAACATAAACGATTTATACATTATCCCATTTTTGCCCTCAAAATGTAACACGATTTTATTAGTTTTAATTAAGCGTGTTGTGTTAAGAAATAAAGAAGGTGTGACGCGCTTTTATTTAAAAAATTGGGATATAATGTACTGTGACATAGCGATAGATAACTCATTATCTGTCCATAGCTTATCGCTTCATCGCGATTACCGACGTGATTACGTAAAGAATGATGTTAGCCAGCATCCCTTAACCCTCACGTACCAATACGTATAGTTAAGTTATTGTAGTAATAATAAGTAAGTATATAAAAGAAGCTATATTGTAACAGAGAGGCAATTTATATTCATACAAGTTATAAGGTACAATGTCTTTCCTTCAGACCTCCTACGACTCCCCTTGTTTCAGTACCTATAAAATGGTATATGTCTCTTCAGAATTATATTATTTTTTACTTTTTAGTTCTTTTACATTGCGATACTTGATAAAACGGTATTTTTTTAAAAAAACACACTTTTATTACTAATTTTTAATACACAGTAATAAACGCTTGTTTTGTATAAAAATAAATCTTTGGTTTTTGTAAAATAGCTCTTCGTTAGAGCGTAAAGACATTTCATCAAATTTACATCAGAAAATGGTTCAAATATTATTTACAAAACTAAATTGACCGTTTTATCGCAATGTAAAATAAATAAAAAACGAGGCCTCGATATTTGCCAGTATACATTTTGGCACTAGCTCAACGTCTGATAAAAAAAAATGTCTGGGCGGACCGACGCGCGACCGAATCGAGTCCAAATAGACGTAGGTAGGTATATTTCCTAGAAAAGTTCACTATTATTTTTTCTTATATTTAAAAAAAAGAATTGTTGCATGGTTATTCTTATAGTAGTACTGTGTAATATTAATAAAAATAATACATTTTTGACGTCAATACGTGGTCGATTGTAATGGTAACAATGCGCCAATCCAGTAAAATGTTTTACTGCCTAATAAATTTGATAACCCGTTAGATAAAGTGAAATTTCGAACGCCCTTGAAATATTTCATAGTGAAGTGGCAAAAGAATAATTATTGTTTTTGAGCCGCCATTTTTTTCGTGTGACAGCAGCCATTGTGTTTGTTACAATATTTTTCTCTAAATCTCTTTATTATAAAGCCATTTCCATCACAAACAGAAGAAGACGCATTAATATATTATAATATATTGTTATACATAATCGGTGATGTAAAAACTTTAATATTTTAGTGCTTTGGCAATGGAGTCATGAATTAACCTCACTTTTTGAGTACGTTGTAACTTTGATCCACTTTGTGGGGTAACTTGGCGCTGGAGCAGTCGCCCACAACTTAATACACAAAATATGCTCATACTGTTTTTGTTCTTTTTAGGAAACATGCCCAGAAATTACCAAAAAAAAATAGGAAAAAGAAAGCACAGAATCTAAGCAGAAGAAACTTTGAAGGTATGCCTGGCTACCATCGAAAATAAGGAACTAACGCAAAACAGCCAGCGAAAAATATAGCATCCCACGAAAAAACTATTTTTAATCAACTAAGACTCTTAAAATCAAAAACTCCATCGCGGCCACCAGGAGCACCGTTGACATTTTCGGTGTAGACTGTATTCTAAGACTAAGCGAGTTCGGTTTTCCTTTGATAGTTTTTGATCTTCGTATTGTAATAAAATGTTACTTAGAAAAAATAGGCCGAAAAGTTTCAAAGTTTTAGGATGGTACTCCAGGTACTGAATGGGTGTAAAATTTTTTGTAAAGAAATCCGACCTTATCACAAAGATTTGCAGCAAACATCGCATTTGCAGTGGACAAAGACACCATCAGTGCCTACATACAAAACTTAGTAGAGGTTGTTAAAGATGTACCACCTGAAAATATATGAAATATTGACAAAACCAATCTTTCTGATGAATCTAGCCAAAAAAAGTCCTTACAAAGCGAGGTAACTCTAAAAAAGGTGAAAAGATGCTAGATGTAATAACAGTTCTTCCGGTTGGTTTGATATGCATATTTTTAATGACTGGTTTTTTACCCACATCCTACCCAGATTTAAGAAACAAAATAGTCCCAAGGTTATTATAGGTGATAATTTGTCGTCACATATTTCTGTAGACGTCCTACGAGCTTGTGATGCAAACAATATTAGATTTGTTTGTTTGTCTACCTCCAAACGATTGGACGATGCCTTTTTTCGTCCCATGAAAATAGCATGACGAAAAAATATCTCTTGACTTTTTAGGGTTCCGTAGCCAAATGGCTAAAAACGGAACCCCTATAGATTCGTCATGTCTGTCTGTCTGTCCGTCCGTACACGTCACAGCCACTTTTTTCCGAAACTATAAGAACTATGCTGTTGAAACTTGGTACATAGATCTATTTTTTGAACCGCATTAAGATTTTCACACAAAAATAAAAAAAAAACAATAAATTTTGGGGGTTCCCCATACTTAGAACTGAAACTCAAATATTTTTTTTTTCATCAAACCCATACTTGTGGGCTTTCTATGGATAGGTCTTCAAAAATGATATTGAGGTTTCTAATATCATTTTTTCTAAACTGAATAGTTTGCACGAGAGACACTTCCAAAGTGGTAAAATATGTCCCCTCCCCTGTAACTCCTAAAATAAGAGAATGATAAAACTAAAAAAAAATTACGATGTACATTACCATGCAAACTTCCACCGGAAATTGGTTTGAACGAGATCTAGTAAGTAGTTTTTTTTTTAATACGTCATAAATCGTAAACCGCAATTTACCTTTCATTCAAATAACTCAAATATAAAAATAAAAAAAAAAACATTTAATTTTTATAGATAATGATACGGAACCCTTCGTGCGCGAGTCCGACTAGCACTTGGCCGATTTTTTTTTTCTGAACTAACTATGCAGTTGGCTGATGCAGCCATTACTGCTCCACCGGGCTTTTGGGGCGAGACGATCAAGGGCTCCCCGCGGGGCGAGCCTCAGCTTGGGTTGTCGCTCTTGGGGTAGTCCCTTCGACTAGCCTCGAACCCGGAGGTGAGTCAGCGCCAGGAGGGGAGTTCCCCGTTACGCGATTGTTGCGAGTGAGTGGGGGCGAGTAGCGCCTCGGCACTCTTTGATACCTCGTGTATCCGTGCGTTCGCCGACGTGTCAGGGGGGAGGCTCTATTAGGGGAGGTCGTTGAGTCTCGCTATCCGGATAGCGAGATCGTTGTCTGGGGCCGTTAGTACATGCCGAGGCCACCTATCAATAGTTTTTCGAACGTGCCGAGGTTGGTTGGGGGGATGAAATATCTCTGACTGGAAAGCGAGTGCACAAGGTAATCGTGAAACAGTGATTCAGAAAAGAAGTTTACCTATTTTACTAAAGAGATTTGTTGACATTATGGCAACATCGCAAGTGGAAAATTTGAGGTCTGTATTCCGAAAATGTGGAATCAATCCGCTAGACGTCAGTCCATTATTAGAAAGGTTTCCTAAAGCTTGTAACAAGGTTGCTGTACAAGACTCATGTCTAGAAAGTCTTGAAGCCAAGCGTTAAGAATAGACAACCGGTGTCAGTATAAGAAAACGCCGTACAAAACTGGCGATCACTCCAGGAAAAAGTGTGACCAAAGAGTGCAATATTACACATTTTAATGAAAAATAAAATGAAGAGCCAATACAGCCCTAAAGTTCCATATGTCTTCGCTGCAGAGCCAGTAGCGAAAGTAGTTCTACAGGAAGTAGCCATATTTCTCTTCGAGCTGTGAAGACCCTCTTTGACCTTGATTCTCTCGGCGATTTGGAAAACTTAGAAAATGCGACTAATTCATTCACTGAAGATTGAGCTAAAGCAGGTCGTTTTATGCCACTGGTAAAGGTAGTAGGACAGTATGTGTATTCACATATGAAGGTGAATTGTTTCTCGGTGTTATTACAAAAGGGACCTGATGTATCGTCAATGAAGAAGTCTATAAAATCTTGGAAGTGGCCTACACCGATAGATGAAATTCAATACAATTGAAATGAAATACTAGGATCTATTGAACCGCCAAAAAAAATGCTCGTCGGAAGATCTATTTAGTTTCCGTATTAAACCAGGGAAACAGGCGTGATGTTATGTATGTATGTATTAAACCAGATTTGGAACTTTTAAGATTTTATTTTTAGAGATTTATCATTATATCATTATCAGCTTAAGTTTTTCTTTAATATTTTTTTCTAGGTATTTTTTTATAACTTTTGTAAGAAGATATGTTGTTAAAGATTTGGTAGATTTTATATAACATTATTATATTATAGCTATGCGGGACTTCATAAATTTCTGGAAAGAAACCAACAAACTGACTAATAAGTCTTCCCTCCCCGCATCTGTAAATGGTATTCAGAACCATATGGACATTGCTAATATGTTTGCTAGTACATTTAACCCTATATCTGGCACAGAAAATGAATGTAGGGATCATGGGCGTAGCCAGGTACGAGCGGGGGGCAGCTGCCCCCCTAGCCGGGCACGGGTAAGCATATTCTCGGGATAATTTAGTCATTTAAAAATGTACCTATATATTATATATTTACATTTGATTTAAATTAATTTGATTGATTTGATTTGTTTAATTTAATTTGGCTTGATTGGATTTAATTTAATTTAATTTAATTTAGACTTAAAAATCATGTAAAACCTGGGTTAATACCTGTCAATAAAACATTTTATTTATTTTATTATTATTTGAAAGGGTCTTGTCATACGGACAAACTTTTTTTTTAATGTGTTATAACTACAAATTATGCCGCTAAGCCAACGACACGTTTACGTCGTGCGTGACTGATGGTACACATTTAAGAGAATGCGATTCGGAACGCCCCTCAGCGTGCTTCATAAAAACGAAATACCTACTCACTTATTTTTGACACTTGCTGATTAAAGATCACGAAATTTTTAATACATATTCTAGTTATGCGCCAGTTTTCCATTAAATTTTAGTTCAAAAGTTATACAGGATTCTTGTTTTTCATACAAATGGTTTTAAAGAAGATTTCAAGTTTATAAAATATTTTTCAAAGTGATTGATCAGTAAATGTCAAAAACAAATGAAAAATTCGTTTGTATGAAGCCCGCTGCGAGGCGCTGCAAATCATATCCTCTTAACTTAACTCTTAAGTTAAGTAAGTTAACTCTCAAAAACTACTGAAACGATTTCGATGAAACTTGCACTGTTTCCTAAGTTGTAGACTATATACCTAGGCCAACTAAAAAAGATTTTTTAAGATCTGACATAGTTTATGAGATATGTGCGGACAAAAATACGTATACATACCTACATACACTTATGAAATTTGGCACACATGTTTAGAACCTAGTAAAGACTAATATACTTATAGAAAAACTGCAATCTGGCAATAATACAAACATACGTGTCGAATTGATAACCTCCTTCCTAGAAGTCGGTTAAAAATGAGAATGAGTAGGTGTGTTACATTTAGGGAACTGTGCACCTAATCGGCTGTCAGAAGTTACCTTTAGAGCGTTTCGGCGTCCGGGAGAAACCTGCCTCGCTGGATCCCGGACTACCATTGACAGTGGACACTATTTAGTCGCCCTCGTCAGCCGCTCGCTGCTAATGCACGCGTTACCATAATAGATTTGTAGATTTCATAATAGATTAAGCTGCGAATAACTGACAAATCAATGTCGAAAAAGTCTCTAAGTACACGGATTCTGAGTCGAGTCGATTTAATTTAATCACACTATGTATATTAATGTTATAAAGGCGAAAGTTAGTGTGTATGTTTGTTACTTCTTAACGATCAAACGGCTGGACCAATTTTGATAAAAAATGATATGGAGTATAAAGGTAGCTGACACCCTGCATTAACACATAGGCTACTTTTTATCTCGAAAAAATCAAAAGTTCCCGCAGTAATAACTATAACCGAGCTTAAGCGAACTATACAAACACACTTTAATAGTATAATTAAGGAGTTTATGAAGGAGTACCACGCCGATAGCAAAATTTAGGGCGGGTCGAGCTGCTAGCAAAATTCATTAATTACCAGCTATCCCATTATTATTATATATGCGAAAATTTGGATGTTTGATTGTTTGATACTCAATCACGCTTCAGCCCCTGGATGGATCAGAAACTGCTGAACCGATTTAAATGAAATTGGTATGGAGTCAGTTTGAGTCCCGTGGAAAGGCATAGGCTATTTTTTATCCCGGTAAATTCAAAAGATCCCGCGAGGATAACTTGCCGCTTGAAGATACGGAAAAGGACAAAGGCTACTTTTTATCTCGGATTTTTTTTAAATTTCCCACAAGACTAAATATAACTGAATTCCACGTAAGAACTATAGCTACCGCTATAACAAACTTCTTTAGTATAACCAAGTTACCATAATAGTCCTACGCCGATAACCAAGTTTAGGGCAGGCGGAGCCGCTGGCAAAACCTACACTGCTGCACTGCACAAAATTATAAATCTAGCAACAAAACTTCCGTTATTCTATTGATATTACTCCCGATAATACAGATTCAGGAACACAAATATAAATTACAATATTATTTGTTGTCCAAATAGTTGAAGGGACTGAAAAGGACGTTGGATACTCTTTATCCCGATCGAAACCTAATTATTTGAGCACATTGTAGTTGGAGGGACTGAAAAGGACATAGGTTACTTTTTATCCTGATGGATACCAATTTTATGAGCACACAGATAGTTGGAGACTGAGAAAGAAGCACGTAGGGTACTCTTTATTCCGGTTGAGACCTAATTTTATTAGCACGCAGATAGTTGGAGGGACTGAGTAGGACGTAGGATACCTTTATCATAGATTCTAAATTCACATTCATCCCACAGGAATAGATTTTTCGCAGGTGGAGTATGCAATTGGGTGACCTAAAATTTTTGCGCAGCGGTAAGTGGAGGGACGAAGAAAGACAATGAATTCCTACGGTACTTTTTTACAAATTAATCTTAGGTTTTAGAAGGAAACTCAAGGCGATGGCCAAAATCTGCGCCGGCAAAGCCGTAGGTAGATAATAGCAAATTTTATGTAAATTAAAGTGAAACTTTTTATCAGCAACTTTTAAGGCAATAAAAAAGGACGTTAAATTTTGTGATTAGAAATGTTTTTATCTTTTAAGAGAAGTAGATACAATAGGTATTTGAACATTTCGGTTATTAACACGTGGTTGTGTATACAGGCAATACTTACCCCCTACTGGCGATTAAAACCGTAAAATATACATTACAATGTCATACACATTATGACGTACTAAAACGAAAAAGAAAACATTATTATATCTAATAACTGAAAATACTTAACAAAATCAAGAAGTTATACAATTATTTAAAAACTAATAATTTACTTAAATAAAAACTACAAATAAAAATTCTGTTCCAAGTTGACCTGGCAGTGTACCTTAAAGGCTGTATTTCCTCTTTGAATTGCAATTGAAATTCTTTGAGCGAAATAACTGCCAGCCCCAGCCCTTCTGTCGTGAGACACATCGACCAAATGTTTAGAAATCTCTTTACACAAAAGATATCCAAAATTCATTATGACGTTATGTATTTATTAGTAGTAAATTGGTACAGCGATGGATAGTGACAGGCGGCGACATTACAATAGATACTACAATAGGTTGTCGTCCGCAATGTAACACCGTAGTATTGCGTGGTGAATTGCTCCGAAAACAAATCGAATATTTTCAGTATCTGAAAACAAAGTAAAATAGTAATTAAGTATATAAGTAACTACAGCGGTCCGTTTCCATCCAACAATCTTCCGCAACTCTTACCAAGTCGTTGGTTGTATATCTAAACAAAGTAAATAAATAAACATTCTGCTTTCAAATCAAATCAAACTTTATTCAAATAGGTTTCTAAGAACGCTTTTGAATCATCAATATAATATAAACAATGTTAATTTCTGCCAAAAAGGGCTGGCAAGTTCTATTTAAAGTAATAATACAATACTTTGATAATTAGCTCAAAAGTATACAATATGTACCGAAGCACTTATAAAGTAATAAAATGAGTTAGTAAGCTACTAAAAACAAAGTCAAACATGTCAATTATTTTTTTTTTGCTTGTATGTAGCATACCATTTCCATTACCAAAGTAAAAAGGATACCTACCTATTGCCAGTATCGGCATTCGACACCTATCAGTTCTTGGTTTGCAGGGCAAGCCATTTAGCTTGCTTACTTGCTCAGTGCCACTTCATCATATTAGTTTTTCCACTTTGACTCCTCATTCCAGATCATAAAGAACTCCGAGCCACTGCACCCAAAACGTCAATTTCCCAATTGGCAAACAAGCTTACGGCTCGGCTGATGTTGAGCGGTCACCGTAGCCTATAGATGCATGTAACACTTATCAAACTACTGTTGCGGACCCTTTAAAAGCTAATCACTACTTGAGGAACCCTATAGAGAAGTAATATCTACGCGTACTAAGTTTGACGACACGACACGCCACGTACTTAACTACATACCTTATTGTGGTAAGTTAAACAACGTCTGAGGCGTCATTTTTTGCAATAATCATATGATGTTCTCTGATAGACGTAGTCATACTCCGATGATTTCCACAACGTCCGATCCTAATCTCTTTTCTTCCTAAGTCCTTTCTATACCAATACAAAATTTTAACTTAGAGTAGTAATGTCTACGTGTACTGAGTTTGACGACACGCCACATACTTTTTTGTGGTAGGTTAAACAACAGCTGAGGCAATAACACGTGCATTTCTTTGGCAGTAATCATATGATGTTATCTGATAGACATAGTCATACTCCGATGATTTCCACAACGTCCGATCCTAATCTACTTTCTGCCTAAGTCCTTTCTATACCAACAAAAACTTTGACTTTATAGAGTAGTAAAGTTTGACGACACGCCACATACTTTTGACGTGACAACGTCTTATAAATTGGTTTGCCGGGTGACACTTCAAGAAACTGCGTTACGCTCCGCTCACGTTATGCGCTCACAATGAGAGCGAGTGAGAGGCACGCGCCCGCCTAAGAGCGAGAGAGACAGACATAAAATCATTGTCACGTAAAACTTTCGCCCGTATACCGACTTTACAGGCAACCAGTTTTTTTGTGGTAGGTTAAACAACAGCTGAGGCAACAACACGTGCATTTCTTTGGCAGTAATCATATTATGTTCTCTTTTAGACGTAGTTATACTCCGATGATTTCCACAACGTCCGATCCTAATCTCCTTTCTTCCTAAAAAACATGGTTGAGCGAAGCGATGGCTGATTCATGTGTCATACTCATGAACGGGTGCCGCCTGTGGAGGCTGGTCTGCTCTTGTAATCTTCTTTGTATCCTTGTATTTAGTCTTACTTTTTTGTTTTGTTTATCAATACTGTAAGACATTGATTATTAGTGGTGAATACATAAACTGTCTTTTTATTATATTTTGTAATTAGATACTCTTTTATGTTGTGCTATTGCATATCATGTTTTTATGTTTGTAATGGAAAGTGTCCTTCTATGATAGAGAGGGCATTTTCCAACATTTTAAGTAGACGCTGTAAGAGAAAGGGAGAAAAGAAATGCCCTTGCTGAGTTTCTTGCCGGTTCTTCTCAGTACAAGGTCTCCCGCCCTGTAGACTTACGAACCGATGGCGTAGTGACATTCATAAGTGCTCAATTATTGTAACGTCTTTAACCGGCACGTACATATATGAAAACATTTATGCAAGTAGCAAGTAACCAAGTTTCTTACGCCGATTCTTTCCGGTTCTTAAAACCAAATGCCCATTGCAAAGGGAGCAGGTAGCTTATTGCGAAAATGTCTGAAGTACTCGGATCTCGGGTTTTCGTTGGCAAAATAAAAGTAGGTTCATCTCGAGACCATGTACTAAGTGTTGAGTGAGATGTACTTACATTTTGTCTCTTTTGCAATAAGCTCTCAGATAAGTACCTAATAGACGAGTTAGCATAGAGTCTGTTTGTTCACTATTGGTTAATGTCGTAATTGACCTCAGTTTTGGAGGCAAGAAGGACTACTAATAGTACTACTAAAGAATACTTTTATCCCGATTGAGCGTTTACATGGGAATATATTTAGGCATCTGCAGATGAAACCACGCCACGGGGCACTATTTCTTCACGTCGCAATGTGGTGATTCTATTTTTGATACAAAGATAGCTGAAAGGACATAGGACAAAAAATAATTGCTATTTTCCGCGGGGCAATATTCCTTCAAGTGTTAACGGAGAAACGAAGTGAATTTGGGGCACAATTTGACAAATATTTCAGAGTGGATATAACGGCAACATTTTTTGCAGGTGATACCGCGGCGCTTCTATGGGCGATTGAATTTTAAGGCATTGGTCCCTAACAGTCTGAAATTTGGTTCGGAATCATGAATGCAGCTACATGACGCCACATCTGTTAAAATG
Organism: Apoda limacodes; assembly: GCA_946406115.1. Taxonomy (NCBI): domain Eukaryota; kingdom Metazoa; phylum Arthropoda; class Insecta; order Lepidoptera; family Limacodidae; genus Apoda; species Apoda limacodes. The sequence continues at coordinate 18,353,256 of OX291553.1, forward strand.
TATTGCTATTTATTTATAACTGTGTCACATAACGCATATTCATTTATGAAGTGCCAAGTGCCAGTGAATTATGAAATATTTTTTTATAACATACATTTAATTAATTAATAAAAACTGAATATACGTTTTTCGACTATAGCATAATGTCTGCATTTAAGGATATTAATTGTGTTACAGTTTGTATCAAAAAAAAGATGTTGGGACCTTAGGAGCGCTTAGACATTTTTGAGCATAACATGCTTTGGTTTTCTAATCTGCGTACAAGCCGCTTAAACGACCAGCGTTAACTGAACTATCCTTACAGGCGTATGTGTAGCACGACCAGCCTAACGCACCAGTAACCGGAGCCAACAAGCAGCGTGAAAGCCCGCCGCTTTGAACCTTCTACTGCAATGACACAATTCTTTAACTATTTAGTTTTATGATTTTATGGCAGTGAGCAATAACTAAAATGTATTATTATTAATGCTCTTTTACCAATTTTTCCAAATCTGTATAGAATAAAGACTACTCTTTAAATGTATGAATAATTTATATTACTTAGTAATTGCAATAATTTAATAGTAATCAACGATGTAAAATCAACAAAAACCAAAAAAGTGATCGGATTTTGTCAAAGCGCTCTTAATGAAAAACCTACAAAGTTTATAACGCTATGCAAGTGCTAAGTCCATGACACCAATTTAAGTAAAGATATCATTAACAACGAGTATAAGTTTGTAGTCCTAGGTACATTAAGCTGCTGCTCTCGCCGTAGGGAATCGCCTTAAAAGATGGATGGTTGGTTTAAAAGTCATGTATAAAATAAATACAACACGCATAGCTGAAAAAAATTATATTTTATGAGAAATTATAATTTACAATATTTTATACAGGCATCCGTCATCAGTCGGAACTTAACTAATTTCTCACAATCTCACGCAAAAAGGTAAAGCAACGTTAGACTATAATATAGTTTTTAGCAATATTTTGTGTAGACATCGCTCAACCGTAAAAACAATCGGATAGAATCACACCAGTACACAATTCAGTCCATTCATAGTTAATTGCGAGTCCTCAGCGCCTTAACGAATTTCCTGGGCTCTATTCAAAATTATATCTAAACGCCAATACAATAGAATCGATTGTTTCATAACAAATAACGATCGTTTTAGTGATATACCCACAACCTTTTTATAAACCCTTAAAAGAAAAAAATGTACACGTAGTTAAGATAATATATGGCACTTCGTAATTAAATTAAAGCTATTAATATAAAATTATTTTGTGCTAACTATAAGAAGTGCCATATTTGATCGGATATTTGTTTTTTTCTTCTAAGAGTTTATTTTTTTTTAAGCTACAAATACAGGAGGTTCAATTTGTAAATATATATATGGCACACATTTTATCGTGATTCAACATAAGTTAAAGGTCCCATTTGATGTTAAATCAGTACTCCTAAGAATGACAAAACTATCATTTGTTGATTGTATGCATTCAAAGAAAAAATAAAACACAATTTTTCTAAATTATAAGTTTTTGGTACAATTCATACACACTATATTCCTTTGTCCTCGATAAAGTCAAATTTTGAGAAAGAGGTTAATAGAAGAATCCAGCTCGGTTGGACAGCGTTGAGAAAACTAGGCAACATCTTTCTATGTTTAAAACCAGGACGAAAGTCTACCATCAATGTGTGTGGTACAGCTCGAAATTAAGCCCAGAGTAGTGTAAGTTACTGGACGTCAGTTAATGAAACAGTTATCAAGATGAAGTAGCTATAGGCAGGCCACATCGCTCGTCGGACCGATAACCGATGGGAAAGAAAAGTTTTTGAGTGGCGACAACGGATCGAAAGACGCAGGACGCAGGACGACCTTCTACTAGGTGGACAGACGATCTGGTTGAAGTCGCAGGAAGCCGATGGGCGCGGGCCGACCGTTGTAGAGACATATGGGGGAGGCCTTCGTTCAGCAGTCTTATAGCTAAATCGATGACGACGAAGGCTGTCCTTCCTTACATCATGTGGGCTTGTGTGTAACCAGCCACTGGGTTCCCCCTTCTAACGAATAAAACCATAATGTTATACATAAAATATCAGCTGTAAGACATTTGAATGAATACAAAACCGAATGCATATAATCAACTACTAGAATTGCCAAATAGAACTAATTTCAAAACTGCTCAAGTTAATATGCGCCGGGACCCGCACAATCCTACATAAGATATTGCTGTACAACTGCACAAAAGAAACTCCGCTCCTATGTACAAAACGGCATACACGGTTCGCACTTCAGAGGGCAACACCAAAAGAAAAATACCAATATTGTGCGCTATGTTTCAACTTCACAAATGTTTTGAGCATATCAGACAGATTTGTAAAAAAATCTTGATAGTTTTGCTATTGACAACATTCGAAGTTATGAAATAAGCTTATGAATCTAACAGAACAGTAAAACAACAACAAATAAGTTAATAAGGTACACTACATTTACATCACCTCAAATATAAAATTCGTCCACTACACATAAATACGCAATTAAATTATAACACAAATAAACAAGCTAACTTCAATCATATTGTTATTAGAATATGCTAAAAATATGGAAAACAATTACATATATTTAAAAAAAAAACTATAAATTTGCGCTATACACTTCAACATACAGTAACATAGATGGTGTTTAAATAAACCTAACACTAATTCGGTTTTTGGATCGCAATAAAAATATACTGTCCGTTTAATACAAGTATACTAGCAAAGCCGTTGGAATAAAATCAAACAATTAGATTCGGTTCACATCAAGTAGAGAAACGGCAGTGGAAACGCGCAGTTCAAATACGTAATATTAAATTACATGTACAGATTCACAAATCAAATAAGAAATAAAATCTTACTACAAATAGGATCAACAAAGAGTGTGTGTTAAGAGTCTATAATACCTGGCGTAGCGGGCGTGAGCAGTACAGCTGCAATTCAACTCGAATGATGCAAGCATTGGTTTTTATTTTTCCGTTAAAATAATGATAACTTCTAAATTTGAAATACATAGGGCCTGTTTTATGTCTGAGTTTTTTTGTATATTAATGGTTTAGTTGGGAGGCAACTTCTTGATTTTTTATAAGATTATTTTTATGGAATGATGTTTTCGCTCAATTTACATCGACCTTTAACTTCATCATAGTATTATATTTATTATAAAGTGAATATCGCAGTGTTTTGGTGTGAGGATCATGCTGGATAATTTGCGGTAGTAGGTCTATACCTTAACCACTTCTGACAAATGATTTGCATTTATATGCGAACCAAAGCAAACAATTTTATATTATATATTCTACCACGGTTCGTTTGCCTGATGTGAATCGAGCCTTAAGGTAATTGATGCTAAAATTGTTTATGTTTTTCTTATTTATTAATAAATCACTTGCAAACTAAAAACATGAATATTATTTCAATTAAAGCAAAATCTACACCAAAAACTAAGCTGTTACACAAATATAAATTTGCATATCATATGATTACCAGATTATTAACATCGTAAATAACATATCGGTTGTTCAATTTTGTTCCCACGAATAAATCAAAGTTTTCTATGAAGATATTACCTATTATCGCTATAAAATAGACAGATTTTATTGGACACCCTGTATATGCCAATAGCAAAACTCGGCACTGTACTGTCAGCTCAATCCACTCAGCATACAAGACCCAAATGTACAGTATAATACATTCACGTGGTTTTTCGTACAAAAAAATCAGTATCGGTCTCATCTCACATATTTCTTTGTATCTTGGATTCTCTAGTAAAAAAAGTTATATCAAATGCTTTAAAAATGTCCTTATATAACTAACTTTTACTTATACTTGAAATACGGCTAGTTCAATGGAAACTTCGTTTAGCACGGTTAACATTAGAAAAAAAAAATACATGAGCCTACTTGTTAACGTAAACCATTTTGCGTCAAGTCATTTTGTGTAGAAAAACATCATCCTTCAATATAAACAGCTTAAATAATAACATATATTCATTTTAACAAAATTCCAATGTACAAAAGTAACGTAATATTTATTTAAATACAATAATTTTATAAATTTTCAGCTAACATAACAAATGGTATTTAATAGCAATATAATATTTGTAAGCGATCTGTAGAGAGACGGCCAAATTAACGTTCAGCTTTACGCATCACTTTTATGATTATAAATTCAGTTCAAACACGTAAAAATCTTTTATATAAAACTCATCACATCATCAAAATGGACAAAGTGATGTAGATGAGAATTGATAAAAAGATTCATTTAGATTTTGAACTGTTTATTTTTTTTGGTCGGCCACTCGCCTCTCTTTCAAACACAAGATTTGATACAATAGTGACCTTTATGTTATACCCCTTCAACATCTTAAATAATAAATACGTTATAGTAATCGCGGAAGCATTCCGAACGTAGGTACATTAGTAGGAAGTCCTGCCTCAAACTTGCCTAACTTCATGAGACTAGTTTGTTCAAATCCATTCATGTGGACATAATAATATGTATACTAAGAAAGATATTATGGCAACAAACTTTACAAAAAAAAAAAACTTCTAAAACAATGACTAAAAGCAGCTCATGGTAAGACCACTCACCATAACTTTTAAAATGCACAATTTAATATTCACATTCATAAAAATTGTGAACTTTATCATAAAAAAAAAACATGTCAAAAACGCTTTTCGGAGCAGTCCGTTCAGATCGCGAACGAATTTTGTCCGTAAGGGCGCGTACAGACGAGCGACAGTACGTTAGCGACTGGACACAATAAGCCGTCGACTAGCCGCTCATGACACCGGGCTGGCGAAAGCTGTAACGATCAATCGCGAACATACTATCGCTCGTCTGTGAGCTCCCTTAAAGTGAACTGACGCATCAATAGCGTGAATTCACTCCCATTGATACTAAATTTTTGGGTTAAATGACTTAGAATCTAACCTTAATTTTCTCATTAAACATTTTAGGATGAATAAGTTCGTCTATTCCGTTTCAGTTCGTGAACGTACACATTCTGAAGCTATGATGTTTTGTGTTATACACAATCACAGATTTGTGTTGGGACTTACACGAGGTTGTACTCTTTCAGGTTAGATTGTAGTATTGTGTCTTTCACTGCTGCAAACACAAACCGAATATTTTCGGTATCTGAAAACAAGGTTATAAGTAACATTATTATATATAAGTAAAAATCCACGCCATAGTTTATAACTAATTGTTAGAAATATGCAATTGATTTGATTTATATTAGGAGAGTTTTGTTCACAAGCATAAGCATTGTATGCACTCTATGCTCTCTATGCGCAAATTCGATCGTTGACCAAAAATAAATTTAATGTCAACAAAACGCAGCCATATATGTATGTACCCATGTTGCGACTGGCTAGCTGAGTAGTTTAGAATTCATTGGGATTAGAGTGCAGCTGTGCAGGAGACGTAAGCTAAAAGAGTCATAATTATAATATATAATAGAAAAAGATATAATTGCTGTCTAGTGTGACGGCGAAAACCAACGCGTGAAACTTGTAAAGAATCGAGCAAACGAAACGAAAAAGCTAGAAACAAATTCTTGTCGGAACTCGTTCCATACTTAAAATCAAGACAAATAAATTTGAATATTTGAAAAGCATAGGAAATTAAAATATGTCATAATTTTTTTGTTATACTATTTAAATTCTGTTCCAATACAAAATGATAACTTTCACTGTAAATATGTATCTATAAGTTGATTCACTATATAATGTTTTGTTTGTAGTTTTACAAAGAGTAAATAACTATCGGATACTGGCAATAAACTAGTATTGTAAGTGAAGTTATTTCTCTTGACGATTCAAAGGTATTCCTAGGAACCCAATTCAATAAAAATATTTGAATTTTGAGTTAAACTTTTAAAAGGTTGACCAATGCTAAGTGACACTTATTCAAATGGAAAAAAACAATACTTGTAGTCAGTATTTTAGGTTAAAAATTTAACCCTATATAGAAAAACATATACCTAATGGGTTTGTACTACCAACAACGCGATACTAAATTTTGCCTCGAATTTGTTTTAGCCGCTATTCGTTAACGTAAACATTAAAATTCATATTAATGGTCAATAGTAACTAGCTAAATAGATAGTCCACGGGTGTGGATTGTTTCCAGTATAAAAAATTGAATTTGTTTTCAAGTAAATATCTAAAAACCGATTTGTCGCTTTCATTCACTTCTACTGAAAAGCGCTGTGGTCTTTTATCTCGCACAAGTGCACGTGATATTAAATAGCTGTGTTTCAAACTGTTATATTCGGTGAGCTAGTAAATCCTGAAATTTCTAGTCAGGGTTCCGGGTCGTAAGCCATTTCATTGTATTTTGTCTAATGATTGTTATAACTAACTTTATTCTTAACGAAACGTTGTTTGTTACTTAAATGCAAAATCAGTTTCAATCTGGTTCAAGGGAATAGACAGAGAGTTAAATCTGGGATGAGATTAAATTGATTTCAAGAGTTACTCTGCAAGTTTTTATATCACACATTCTCAGCTCACTCAGCCATCTGATAAAAAAGTACATTCTTTTCCAACAAATAAAATATTACGGTTTCTTATGCATTTTTGTTTAATTTCTTTTCAGTTTGCTCTAATACTTTTACATATTTAAATATATGCAATTATTTTAGTAAATTGATGGGCTTAAGTCATTTACAGACATAAGACAGCTGATCAATCATCTTATCAATGCATAGATATTAATAGGTACATGTATTTTGGCCACCTGACTACGCTACGCTAGTTTTAGTCTTATGAATCGACTTCAAAAAAGGAGGAGGTTCTCAATTCGGTTCTATGTTTTTTTTTTATAGTAATGACTGCAAGTTTTATTAGTTTACTCATCAGTCAATAACACGGCTAGTGATTTTCCACTGCGATCAAGTGGAACCCAACGTAATATCTTGCGCATAAATTCATCGGTTTGACTTCTGTCAGGAAATAATAAAATTACACATCCTTACCAGCCTCATACATCCCCACTGTTGGGCACGGCCTGCCCTCACCACACGCGGACCCAGTGCGAATTGTAGACTAAACATAAGTCCTTTTTTTTTTGACGTATCCAGGTTTCCTTACGGTATTCTCCTTCACTGAGAAGCCAGTGGTGTGAATAATCAATGTACTTGAGAAATTAAAAAAATGACATATTGGTACACTTCGGACTTGCACATGCTTACATACAAGTGAACATGTAAAAAATTACTCTCGGTTTTGTACGCACTACAGACGTTGCGTTGGTTGAAAGTTGGTAGAATACAGTGGTTCGACATTTCTATATTTTTACATTTTCAACAGACTTTTCTATTTTCATATTCTACCTAAAATATGATAATTTAATATGGTATCTGATTGCAGACCTAGCCAGTTCAATGAAATATTGCTATACTATGACGGATATATCCAGTAAAAAATAAAAAATCCATAAAATTGAGCTCAAAATAATTTCACTTTTCCAAATTTATGTTATACAAATTATGAATAATATCGTAGATAATATTGGTGTTACAAGCGTTCATAGGCCACTGTGACCGCTTACAATCAGGCGGACCGTGTGCTTGTTTGCCACCTTAGTGGTATAAAAAAAAAAACTCAGATTTACACGCTAGCTTTTCTTGCAGTAAATGTCATAATTTAAACTCATGCGGAAGCTCTAACTCGTAAGTTTAGATGTTATCATAAGGTCGAATTATTTTCATATTAGTGCCAAGTGTCAATATAAAAACAATTGAATTTAATTAACCTAATAATTCACCTCAACTTAAGAAGTGTAGTCTCACGACTTTTAAAATCTCTCGATATCTGGATTCTAATCTATTTGTTTTTGTTTCAAATAGTTACCACCCGTTTACACTATGAAGTTGGTCCCGAGCCAACGTTACCGCACTGGTCATGCACCAGGTCTAACTATTCGAGGTAGATCCGTCGCATTTGTTTTATTATTAGACAAATGGTTATACGCTAATGTCGAAACTTTTAGCGCTATTGACGGCGGATTTATCGAATTCTGCTGTCGCTGGACAGCAGCGGATTTGTTCAATATTCGTGAAGACGTAGTTAATATTACCTAGTCATTAACTTTTCTGTCAACTACAACACCTTAACCTTAGTGGCAAGTGACCATTTTCCTTTTCTTTGGAAATGAATTCAAGGTGACTAACTTTGTGAGTTATTAGCGTCTAAAAGTGAAAATTTTTACGTTCAACTTTTAACATGAGTTCTAAAAATCACTGTAAGTATAAAATTTTTATAAAAAATACTTTCAATGGTTCACATAGTTCAGTTTTGCAGACTTCCGCAATAATTCTCATTCTATGGAACACACGCTTAATACGTGTATGACATGAACTTGAACGGTTTTGTCCTTCATGCCATATTTAAAATTTCTCAATTCTAAACTAATTAAAAAATTATAATTCTAAACTAACTATAAAAAAATCTCATCAATTAACACAAAATACTTGATTGTTTTTTTTTATTTTCATTGATAATACCAAAATATTATTACTTTCTTTAAAACCCCTTGCTAGCGGAAGACCGCAGAAAAATGCGCATATAATTGCGTAGTGGGAAAAGCTTAAGGTCGCGAACGCACTGCGGGACGGGCTAAAGGAAACGACAAAAAAAACGATTTGCTCACCAAATAAAACATGCAGTTAGTATGAAAAATAAACATTTATTGCAAAGTTAGTGACACATATAAGCTACAACATGCAAAATACATAATCATGCTAAGTTAAATTCCTTCAGGGCTGATTGCATTATGGTATCTTTCACGGCACAAAACACCAATTTTATGTTTTCAGTATCTTTAAAAATATCCAAGGCAGCATGCATTAAAGAAAAACAAATAAGTACTCAACATAAAAGACAAATAAAGCGATAATGGTGAAGTTTGTTTCGATGTGAATTCGATAAATGTATTCCTCACCTTACCGGCAGCCATTCCAAAAAAAAAATATAAACATAAAAAGCGAAATCCGATTTGCGATAAATTTGTCCACCAATGCCAAAAAATAAGTGAAGAAAAGTGACATCAGCTCGAACCATGTTGGTGTAGAGATCGAGCGGCCAATGCGAAAATCGACTATTTCAAATTTGTAGCCATCAATATCGACCGGACCGCGTTTAAACGATATGTTAATCGAATTTGTAAAAAAAATAAATGAGCAGCTCGTCTTCTATCCACCGTTTTTTAGATGTTTCTTAACCACAATTACGAATACCACCTGTCCAATCATGACTTCACTTATTCTTTATTTCATTACTTATGACTCTGAAGTTGGTAATTTACGAATTTCCAGATACATTGGGTCAGAAGCAAATTTATGGACGCCACCACCTGTCACGCAGGAATGAAGCCGTTTGGGAAAAGCGTTTATCCAGGCATTAACAGTTGCCACCTTTAGAGGATTAATCCTGACGTTAAACATATATACTTCCATGAAGTTGTTGATAAAAATGTTTGTAAACATTAGTTGTCAGATTTTTAGTAATTACTACCTACAACAATTCTGGTCTGTTCGGAATAGCTTAAATGTCTTAGTCGCGTAATGTCACCAGTTCGTTCGTTTCAGCCGGAAGACGTCCACTGCTGAACGAAGTCCTCCCCATATATCTCCACAACGGCCACAATGTCACCAGTATTAAGCGTGAATTAAGCAATTAGTCATAATAGTGGAAAGACAATTTTGACAACGATGTCCTCGTCCTAACAAAATGCGGCTAATCTATGTTATCAAAATAAACATAAATAAAAAAATAACCAGTCAAGAACATAAAATTAAATAGACCCACAGTGCAAAATACAAAAACGAATCTGCGAATTTAATCACACCCTCAAAATACAAATGAATTACTTAAATCAACACAGTGAATGCTAGCAAATATAAAAAAAAAATCATTATGCACACAAAACATAAACAAATATTAGTGTATAGCACTAAGTTTAAAAGAAGTTCCAAAGAATACTACACAAAAAACTAATAATCCAAAGAATACTAAGCAAAACTCTAACCACTGTACAGTGGAGCTACTAAACATACCTACACTATAGCTAGCAACGATTTCTGTTGTTTTCACCTTACGTCTTTAGTCATTTGGGCGACGCGACACTCCTCTCGCAACCGCAGCTGATTTAATAGTATTTTGAACTGAGCGGACGACATGCATTGAACCTTAACGTGTATCTCATCAGACAAATTATAAGTTATATTTTTAATTAAATAATCTCTATCTACACCTAATTTAAATTAAAAATCTTCAAGCTGTTTTTAAAAAGGTTACCGTACATTTCAAGTCAATTATAAAAAATATATTTTTGTATTGCCCCTGCATAATCTTTACTTGCTTTCTATAGTTGGTCAAAAACTGGCAGTGGGGATATATTTCATTATGTTTCTAGTCTTTTATTTTACCGCTTTTAACTTGAATATTATATATATAATATATTGAATATACATAAAGCAACCTTAGTCCAGATACCATCAGAAGCAATGTCGCGGCGATAGTCTCACCCCACGTCAAACAGTTGATCTGATTCAACCCTACAAAGACACAAGTCTGCGCGTTCACCGCTAAGAAAACCCCATTTACTGTGGTCCCACAATTCCAGAACACTCCCCTCTCCATCTTCAAGAGCATTGGAATCCTTGGTGTTGACATCTCCAGCGATGTTCAGTTCCAAATCATTTGCAAGACAAGGTGAAGCTGGCGTCCAAAAATCTTGGTGTACTCAACAGAGCGAAGCAGTACTTTACGTCGGGGCAGAAGTTGCTGCTTTCTAAGTCGCAAGTTCGGCCCCATATGGATAACTGCTGCCATCTCAGGGCGGGTGCACCCGGATACCAGCTTGGCCCTTTTGACTCGGTTAACGACGGGCTGTGAGAATTTTCGACGATCCCAAACTCACTTGCCGTATTGAGCCCTTAAGTCTGAGGAGAGCTTGCCTCCCTGTGTGTTCTACCGCTTGTACAATGGGATGTGTTCTGAGGAATTGTTTGAAATGGTGCCCACGGCTACTTTCTACAATCGCACCGCTCGCCATCGGCAGGGAAGTCATTCGCGTACAGTACGGTTTCAGAGAAGTTTTTTCTAAGGACTACATTATGGGGTTCTTCAAGATAGAAGTTATTGGATTTTTGAAGCATCGGCAACGCGCGAGTGATACCCCTGGTGTTGCAAGCGTCTATAGGCTAAGTTGTCTGCTTACCATCCGGCGTACCTTAAGCTTGTTTGCCACCTAAGTGGTATTAAAAAAACAGGGATAAAGTGGATTGTGATAAGATTCTGTCCCCACATTATGGTGTGGGTGTCGAGCCATAGGTTACCCCTTTCTGGGGATAAAACCGTAATGATGCCCGAGCTGTGTTTATGAAAGCGGTAGTCAGTTTCGTGACAGACAACTTGGCTTAGTTTTTGTATTTAATGTGTTTTTGTAATCAGATTGACAAAACTTGAAAATTCCCAACGTTTTAGTTGCCTCAGCCGTTGTTTGTCCCCACAAAAGCTGTCCAGGGACTCGAACTAGAGAAAAGAAGCTTAGACGTAGCCAATCCAATGGTCTCTACTGTCATAATCTTCATGGCAATAAATTACTTAATAAAAGAAATAATGTCGATTTAGAAATTTGGCAGAAGTGAAATTATTTTGAGCTCAATAAGAAAAAAAAGACAAATTTTAGATTACATAGAATTTTACTAATAAATTTAAATGCTTTATTTCTCAAAAATAGGATATCATATCACTTTTTTGAAGTCAATCAACTATAAATTACTAGTAACTACCGTTTCGAAGTAAATATGGCGTTCTGGTAAGAAGAAACGGCGAAAGAAACTCTCCAACAGTAGCTCTTTTAATTTTAATTAATCAATAAAAATTATCAAGTAAATTATGTTAACAAAAAATATTTAATCCTATGCATGTTTATCATAAAGGTGGTCTTGGATTGTTTAATAAGTTTTTTCTACAAGTTTCTGTTTTACAAAATTTTTAAGTTTAATTGACATAATTCTGCAGGGATTTTATCGTAAAAACGGATACACTGTCCTTTAAATGATTTATCTATTTTCTTAAGCCTTGTGTGGATCAGAGCAAGTTTGTGTCTATTTAGAGTATTACGATTATGAATATGCTATTCTTTTTAAAGCAATCAATATTTTTATGAACAAAAATTAAATTATCTAATATATATTGGAACTGATTTCCTAGTGTCTATGGGATAGATTATAAATTGCTCGAACAGCCCTCTTCTGCAGCACAAAAATTGTTTGAATATCAGTGCGTGCGTGTCCCCATAGGAAAATACTGTAGGACATCACAATATGAAAGTAGCTGAGGTATACTATCCGGGCAGTAGCTTCGTCCGTAAGTTGACGAATCATTTTAACCGCGAATGCTGCAGAACTAAGCCTATTCGCCAATCTAGCTATATGTGGGCCCCACTGAAGCTTTGTGTCTAGAGTAAAACCTAAGAATACGATATCATCTACAATATCTGACTGCTCCCCGTTTATACATACACTGGTTCCTACTTGACTGACATTTTGTGTTAAAAAATTTATACATTTGGTTTTTTGGTATTTAGGAGTAAATTATTCATGATAAACCGGTCGACAACTTTAGTCAGACAGTTATTAACATTATTTAAAATAGTTTCGCGTTTTTTAAGTTTAAATAAAAGTGATGTGTCGTCTGCAAACAACGATTTCTCATGACTATCTTTTACAACCATAGGCAGAGATCAGTAATGTATATAAGAAATAGGAATGGCCCAAGAATGGAACCCCGTGAAACACTCATTTTAATGTTGATCAAGGCGAGCGCTTCCAATTTATGTCAACTGTCTGAATTCAATTGTCCAGATATGAGCTAATTAGTTTAAGTGCAGTACTTTTAATACCATAGTCTTGTAATTTCCTGATCAGATTTTCATGTTAGACGCAATCGAATGCCTTTGATAGATAACAGAAAACACCCAAGGCATCCATCGAGTCCTCCTAAGCATCAAATATGTGCTAGATAAGTTCAACAGCAGCATCGGTTGTTGAGCGACCCTCGTAAATCAAAACTGTTTACAAGTTACCAGTCAACTAAAGTGAATACACAATTGATTTAGGATCAGTTTTTCTAAATTTTCACTGAAAACAGGTAGTATAGAAATTGGTCTAAAGTTAGACAGGTCAGTAGTACTACCTAATTGAAATATAGGTATTACTTGACTGTACTTCATGTTAACTATTCTTCAATAATATTTATAATACGGTAGTTGTCGGGTAACTAAACCCGTGTAATGCAACACTTACGTATATAAACATTATATACATATTAAAGGCAAACGCCGGAGATTGTTTCAGTTCAAAATTAATTTTGTCGTAAGCTCCAAAGTTACCTATATTTCACTTTACATTTTGATTTCAGAAAAAGAACAAAAATTTTAGAGCCCCCACCATTTTTGGTTTCATGATATTCTGATAAGCCATTACTTTTTAATATTTTTGCAACGGTGTCGAAATTTATTGTATGGAGCAGCTTCAAAAAATATAAAACAAATAATGGCTCATCAGAACCCTCTCACGAAACCAAAAACCGAGAGCACTAAATATTTTGGTCTTAAAAAATTAAAATACAAGGTGTAATTCACGGAACTTTAAAGATTATGGCAAATCAATTTTGTATGAAAAACGTTCTGCGGCGTTTACCCTTAATATAAAAATGAATGTACTTAAGTAGTTTCACAAATAAAATTGTATAAAACCACTTCTGAACGACTCACAATCGCCGCATGTGATGTAATGCAATGGTACACGGCGATATGACGTCCTACGGAAGAGGTTCTTATCTATTTTCACACTGATTAGCCCCTTTTGGGGGAAAAGCGTCACAGCTATGTTATCAAGCGAGCCGCAATTGACCCATGTCTTAACATTGCTCCGAAGTTCACCTTCTGCCTAATAAGTGTTGCTTTTCAAAGTTTGAGTTTATTGTGATCTGTACACACTATTGGACTGCGCGCGCAAGGGTGAAATTTAAATTTTTGTATTTTAATAGCCGTATTTTTACGAAAAAATGTACTTTACGCGTTTAAGGTGATGGTATACCCAAACGAGTTAGGTTTGCAGCAATTTGATTAATTTTGATACAGTCCTGAGTACACTGTTTGACGTGAAAAAATATATGTTATAGTTTAAGCCCTAATTAAGTGAATTTGCTAATATTATAATAATTAGGCTATTGAAACCGTTAGAAAAAGAACTAATTCTGACACTCTATTCTTGGACTTTAATAGTAAACCAAGAGTGATATTTGTTGATTCTTATTTCATAAAATATATATTATTATAACCAAGTGAATTTGCTAATTTCATAGTTCTAAATAAATGTTTGAATTTTATACCGACAAAAAACCGAGAGAATCGAGATTTTCAACGTGCAGTCACGTGCTAGCGCCTATTATACGTGGAGCTGTGTCTCTTTGTATGCCTTGATTGTGGAATATGTCTTTGTACAGTGTTCGAAGCGGCACGTTTTTGCTAGGGTATGCCATAGCCTTAATATTAACAATATAGAGATGAGCCAAAATCTGCAAGCCAACTACCGAAACTGACAGCAATCCGTTCTTGATTCGAAGTCAATAAGTTTGAAACCAGTAAAAACCGCAACACAGAACCGATTTCATTCGAGCTTTGAAATTGAAACGTACCGAAATAATTCGATCCCAATTAGTTTTAATTGATACCACTCGATTATCGCTAGTTAGTTAACGATTCTATGGTACCGAAATATCGTTTCCGATCTGTTACTGTTTGCAATCCGAAACTGATCGCAATTTTTTTTTTAATTTGGCAAGAGTATGACATTGAACGCATTCAGTGGTAAACAAAACACGCCAAATAATAATCACGTCGTAACGCTCGCACGTACATATCAGTGTACGTGATGAAAGTGACAAAAGTCACCCGTACGCGCACAATCTCATATTACTTTGTTTCCGCACTTACCTGTCGCGCAAGTGAAATGAGAGTAGATGATTTTCTCGGCGTCTGGATTGAGGTCTACAAACATTCGTAGTATAAACTCGCGCGCCGTACTAGCATCACGTTGCGGACCTACGATCAAGGTATAAACTCACACATCTAGCTTTCTCTACTACAAATAACTACACACTAGCTTAATAAGGATTAAAAAAAAATATGACACTTATATCGGTTTTATAAAAACATATTACAGTCGAAATAAAGTTTAGTCATTATTTTATTTTATAAATTGTTTAGATTGGTAAAATGAATATCTCTGTAGGTACACATCCCGTGTGCTTTGATGTAGCCAAATTATTTTTACAAGTTTGGAATAGCAAAAGTGTATAGAAAAATCACACCAAAATAAGTGCCAAATTCATAATTTTTTCAAGGCCGAGGTTTGTTGACAAGTATTTGCGAGCTCGCGTTCGGTCGTTCGGTAGTCCAAAAATAAATGCGCCTAATGCGGAAGGAATATCCTAGTAATTCCAGTATGCTTTTAACGCATTGGCTACACATGCTCTGCAGGTTAAAGAGAAATTAAAGATCATCTTGTTAACAAACCACGGCTCAAATTCTAGCGAAATCTTCCAATCCATTTTCATACATCAGAAAATTACTGAAAACTTCAAGGAATTACTTTGCAATCAAATAATACTTTCCTGCATTCCTGTTTAAAATTGCAATTTTTGATTACCATAAAAGAAGTTTTTATTAACCTTCTTGTGTATGTAAATAAGTATTTCTATCTTTAATACGCTTACGCTTATACCACACCAATCCTAGCTGTGCTACAAAAATAGTTATTGTCATGTTATATTTTCATAACAACCTGTGGCAGTAGTGAAATGCGAGTAGCATGACCTATCGGGATCTGGATTCTCTTTGAGATACTTCTGCAGAATGTATTCTCGCGCTGGGATTGGATCCAACTTTGGACCTGATTTTATTAAATGAAATATCAAAAGAATTACTGCATTTACAAAACTGTTGTAAAAAAAACTTTTCAGTCTTTCTTTAACCAAATTAGTAAAACATTCTTTCTTAAGAAAAGCATAGCATACAGAGACATCTTTGGCTATTGGCAACTAATAAACGTAAATAAAGGGTATTTTTATAGCAGAGACACAGTTAAAGAATTTAAAATCAAGTTGTGACTTTCTCCCGCCATTGTTGTACTTCGACAATCACAATTGGCAGAGCACTTAAACTGATTCTTAAGGTTGCAGGTTCAAGTCAAGGAAAAATTCTGAATGAAAATAGTATCGCGTCACGAAAAAACCAATTGATTTTCTTATAATTGTAAATTAAATTAGTAAAAAGATAAATCGTAATAAATACCGTCATATTCTGGAAAATAGTCGACGAGATGCGAATACATGATCTTTTCTTCTAACAAGTCCTTTTTGTTCAAGAACAAAATTACCGAAGAATGTTGGAACCATGGGTACGTGATTATTGTTTTGAACAACGCCTTTGACTCCTCCATTCGATTCTGAAATCATATTTAACACATAATTAAACACTTTGCCCGGAGGTTAAGTATCGTCGGGTGTGGAGACTAATTAGATGGGTGACCGCCTAGTGGCACATTTTACCGCGCTCATTTCTGATTCGGAAAGCAAGTAAAAAAAATGTGTGCCACATTACAATATGGGTGTGTATCCAGCCACTTGTTACGCCTCCTTAAGGAAGAAAACCATAACGTAAAATATTATACAAAAAGAAATCCTTAATCACAATTCATGATAAACATATTATGTCTATTTTTCATATGTCAATTTTATTTATCGCGTAGTGAAATAAGCCGTGTCCATGCTATATAATTAAATAATATATAAAACAGCTTATGTACTTCCAGGCTTTAGATACCTGGAATAATTCTTATACAATAGGATCCTAAGTTTTCGCATGAAAGAAACGCATGTGTATGCTGTATTGTATATATCCACATTTCCACCAAACATACATACGATAAGTGTTTTTTTTAATTCGGCGTTCGTCAGTTTTAACCACCACGCTGATATAACTTTATCTCATTAATTATATCAAATAAAATGTAAACTACGATTAAAGCCATTTGGAAACTGTAGGTATATTTATTAAATAGTAAAAAGTTTAATAGAATTAGCAATTTTTTGTGTGAAAATAAACTTAGAATCAAAATCATGTGTCTTCTCTCATTTCCTTCTTTTATAAAAATAAGTTACTAATCCTTCATTCAGCTACTTTCCAATTTGTAAAAATTAGTCAAAACAAAAATTATGATTTAAAATTGCAAAATAATTTAAAAAACAAGTGGATATTATTAGCTCACTGACTGATCTCCCTCCACCTAGAGCTTTGTTATAACAAACTACTTGTCATGGAGATCCAACCCCGGAATTACGTATTCCCGTGGGAACTATCAATCGACAGGCTGTGGTCAGGATTTGTGCAGTAAGTCATCCGAATCCGTTAAGGCGATTTTAAGTGTAAGTAACATAACACATCCAGATTTTTTTTAATATATAGAAATATTAATTGGATGAATACAAATAGCAAAATTAGTTTTAATATTTTGATATATTAGGTCGGAGAAAAAGTCTCTTCGCATATATATAGTATGTATAAACTTGTAATTAAATCTCTTTGGCTGTACTATTTGTAACTGGCTGGTTTTGATGACATTAAAAAGGTAACATTTCCAAAAAAAGAAACAAATTAGTAAAATGTTGTTTCCCGCTATTTTTTATTTGTTTTTCTTTTTGTCAAAATGAGTGAATATTATATGGAAATTCGATACATTTCAGAATTTTATTACAAACAAGGAAAAAATGCATCTAGCCGCGAAAAAAATTGTGACGTTCATGGACCTAATGCAGTCATTTATAGTAGTACAAAGTTGGTTTAAGCGTTTTCAATTCGGGAATTTCGTTGTCAAAGATGCACCTATCTCTGGTCGCCCTTTTACGGAAAAAATGGACGCCATTTTTAAAAACGTGGAGCAAGATAGGCATATCAGTAGTTACGACATAGCTGAAGAACTGGGAATTGATCACAAAACCCATTTTTTTGACCCATTTGAAAAAAGCTGGGTACACAAAAAGCTGTATATTTGGGTGCACACGATCTCTCTGAAAGAAACCTTATGAATCGTGTACTCATTTGCAATCTTTGGTGAAACGTAATGAAACCGAACCGTTTTTGAAGATATTGATAACTGGTAATGAAAAGTGGATCACATACGACTAGAAGGTGCGAAAAAGGTCGTGGTCAAAGGTCGGTCAGGCTTCACAGACTGTGCCAAAACTCGCAATAAGGTGATGTTTTTTTTAAAATTTTTTTTTAATGCCACTAAGGTGGCATACAAGCTTACGGTCCGCCTGATGGTAAGCGGTCATCGTAGCCTATGGACGCTTGTAACACCAGGAGTATCACTCGCGCGTTGCCGCCCCTTTGGAAATCTAAAACCATCTTCTTGAAGAAAGCCATACTGTAGTCCTTGGAGAAGAAAACCTTGGCAGGGAGCTCATTCCACAACCCAAGCGTTCGCGGGAGAAAGTTTCTCTGAAACCGCAGTGTACGCGTCCATATGTATGGTGAGATTGGAAAGTCATTGTGCATTATGTGCTTTTACCGCCGGGCAGAACCATCGATTCGGATATCTTCAGCCAACAACTGATGAGATTAAAGCAAGAAGGTGAGCGAAAGCGGCCGAATTTGATGAATAGAAAGGGTTATAATCTTTCATCACGACAACGCTAGACCGCACACTCTTTAGCAACTCCGCAAAAATTAAGAGTTTGGCTGGGAGGTGTTAATGCATCCGTCATATAGCCCTGACTTTGTACCTTCAGATTTCTACCTGTTTCGGTCTCTTTAGAATTCTTTAGGCAATGTTAGGGTAACATCAAGAGAGGACTGCCAAAACTACTTGTCGCGTTTTTTTCATCAGAAGTCCCAAAATCTTTACAGCAACGGCATCATGCATGTCACTACTTACAAGATGGCAAAAAGTCATCGAACAAAATGGCACATACATACATATTGTAATTAAATGTAAATAAAAAAAGTCTTAAGTTTTCATTTAAAATGGGAAGAAACTTATTCCCCAACCTTAAATAAAAGAAAAAGGTAAAAAAAAAAAAAAATCAATTCGAGTAGCAATTTTCTGAGTGAATAAAATTTTTTAAAAGGTTTTTTAATATTAAGACATAAAAATTACACTTACCTCATTTTCAGATTCGAATAAAATTTGATCGTATTCACTAAGAGCTACTAAGAATATGATAGATGTCACATTCTCAAAACAGTGGATCCACTTCCTTCGCTCCGATCTTTGGCCCCCGACGTCTACCATCCTGATAAAATTGAATATGATGTCGTAACACAAGAGAAATCAACTTTGCATATATTATAATATAAACAATATCCCAAGCAAGCAAATATAAAATAACAATGTAATGCGATTTCATTGTTCTTTGCATTTGAGAAAAACTTAGGGATAGAAAATTTGGGCAACCAGTGCAATTTGTAACCACCATTCGTTTATATACCACCACATTTTGCTAGAATGTACGAATATATATAAGAAAGATTGTAATTACTTTTTATTATTAAATGTGCACCATTAAAATACTAATTAAATAGTTTATAATAGTAAAAGTATTAGTGCTAGCATACTGAACAAATGGGACAACACAGTGGAGGCCAAAACATATTTAGAGAAAAAGAATTGTTTAAATGTGGTAATAAGTTAGTAGTAAGATATCATGTAAAGTATGCAAAGCAAAGCATTATTTAATTATATACTAAAATCACCTTGCAGCGGAATTTCTTTCTAAAGATTATGAAGCCCTACAAAAGATTAACGGCTACTGGCGCAGTTTACCTTGACCAGCGCGGCATTAAGTGAGGTTTCTTCTTTGTTAATGTCACTGAAAGGTGGTTAGAAGGAGCTACTAGCGTGTATACATATATTTAAACATATTAAGTAACAAGGTTAAGAAATCATTGGTTAGGATATGGGTCATCCTATGCTGTGTTTACCAGTACTGATTGCTATTAGTGATTGCTATTAGTGAAAACTTCTTCCTCGATTAGTAATGCCGATTTTCAGTATAAATTAATAATTTTGAAGAATGTATGGGTACTAAAAAACAGAAGTGAACCTTAATTCAAAAATTGTTATTTATTAGGTAGTCATGCTTATTTTAACTACAACCTACTTATTTTAAAGAAGTGAACCGTTCTTCCTACACTGTTCCGGTACAATAACGAAGCAGAGAGAAAATTTAGTAATTAAAAATAAATTCTGACACCTGACAGGGCAGGCTAAGCAGCTACCCAACATAAACGGAGTTTAAAATTAACTAAGGATTAAAAGTTTTTAATGCACTCTTTACACCATCACCATGCAAACTACAAAAAGCCACAAGTTATTTGATATAACTTTAGTTGTATGCACCACTAAAAACAGTAAGAACTTTAGTAAACCGACCAATTTAGTAACAAGACTTCAAGGCTTGAATCTGTTGGCTGGTGAAACACTTAAAGAAGCAATTCCTATGAAGATTAAAATATCAAGCAGAAAAGAAATGCATTTTAAAGATTTTCTTATATTTTTCTTTCAAAGATGCAGGAGATAGCGTCTACAAAGGAATAGGTTGTATATTTCATTTAATCAGAGGATAAATAATAGCTTTAGCACAAAGCGCACTGAAAATCCACTATCCCTTTACTAAAATAGTAGGTTATTAGCATTAATATCATTAATAACAGGTCAACACCAGATTTTGGCTAACAGGAAAAAAACTCAATGGGAAAACCGGTGAAAATAATATCAGGCAGGAATACATTTGCTTAGAAATTTTATGATATTTTTCTGATGAGGAGGAGTGAGGGAGTTGAGACAGTACAAAGAAATAGCTTAGTCTATTTCAGTTCACCTAAGAATAAATGATAGTTTCAGCACAAAGTGCACATAAAAACAAAGATATCAAGCATTGAAGAAATACATTTTCTAGATTTTGTTATGATAATTTTCTGATAAAGGTAGGGGAGCTAGCACTCTACAAAGGGATAGATAAGTCTATCTTAATTTATCTTAAGGATAAATGATTGCTATAGCACAAAGCGCACGTAAAATATACCACCACATTTCTGAAATAGTAATCAATTTGACATTATGGGTAGTGGGAATTCATATAAAAGGCGACTACGTGTTCTGGCTGTGAGAATTTAGCAAGTCCACGCCAAGAAACATACCTAAATATAATTCCGTCAAGATCGAAAGGATACTCAAGAATACCAGTAGTCGGTTGTCGAGCGCGAAGAATGTCCTGTTCAGTAGGCAAATAATCATCCTTTTCAATCCTCGCAAGATCGCTTAAGTAGCTGAAATACATTTAAGCTTCTAATAATAAACCTAAGCATGCAAAAATTAATTTGTTTTTAATTCTAAAACTAATGGTGCCAATCTCTAATTTTTTTAAACATTACAATATGGATTTGTCTATATATCTGGATGTAGGATAAATACATGTAATTAAGACTTTAACATAAAATTAGAAACCGGCAGATACACAACATTATAAATATTACCATTGTCTAACAGCACGACAGCGTGATGGTAAAAATGATTCATGCTTACACAAATAGGTACAACACCAAAGACCGAAACATTTCCCATAAAATGCAAACATAAGCGAAACATGCAGTGGGCACATTTTAGTTTTACCTAAATCGTATTTCTTCCAAGTCAAAAGGATATTCAATAATGCCCGTTGTAGGCACTCTCACACGTAGTATATCTTGCTCTGTTGGTAAATAATTAGGTCCAGCCACGCGGTCAATCTCCTGCAAGTAGCTACAGAAAAATCCTTTTCTTAATTTGCAACTCACAAATAAACATATGTACGCAAATTTGATGGGAGTTAACCTACGATGCTGTTGAAGTAATATAATCTTTAATGTCTCTTCAATCATTCAAATTCCTTACCAGCCTCATACGTCACCACTGTTAAGGGCGAGGGCGATTTGGGCTAGGTTCCACACGCGGGCCCAGTCAATCAATGAAATTGAAAAATATTAAATAAAAAAAAAATTAAGAAAACGACTCATTGCTTCACGACTAGCTTGAACCTCCGCCATTCAGGACGAAAGGTGAAATTAACCCCTAGGCCATCAACAAATTTTCATATCACAATAATGTTTTGAAACTATTTTAGTATTTGGTTAACAAATATATTATCACATTACTGACTGACTGACTAATTAATCAATAGTCACAGATAGATTTTAGAGAATCGAAACCTATTTCCATCACAAAATCCCAAGGCGATCGAGTTCTCCTGCTATTGATACGACTAATATGGGTTTTCTCTATTGCCTGAAATTTTTGTTGAATTAAATTTTTAACAGCATATTACTGCTGCAATCACTGTCGTAGAATTTTGCAATTGAAATTGGTTACTTTATTTTTCAAGCAAACCTTCAAATAACAAACAAATAGGTTATTTTAATGCAAACAAGTATGCTTATATCAAAACTGAACAGAATTCTATTTTATTACTGACAAAAAAAATACTGTTTAAAGCCCTCAACCTTGATCCGGTTTAATAAATTAGACCACTGAGACACTTACGTCAGCTGATGCCATTACTACTTGTCAAAAAATTCGCAATGAAATTAAACGATAGTGTTAAATTCATTCAATTAATGTAAAACCTGCGCAAAGAATGGTACGATAAGAAACAAATAAGGATAATAATTAAGGGGTCATTTGTTTAGTATGTCACGAAAATTTCCTTAATTTGACCCCCTCCCCTCCCTCCTTGTCACGTTTTTTACCTAATTTTAGTATGAACATATCGCCTTCACACACTTCACACTTGGAATGACCCCCCCTCCCCCTTATGCGCGTAAAGTATTAAATGGACTGCTTCTAATGACATCCATCCCATGAATTCCTTCTTTAGAATTTGAAATTTGCTGGAATAAAATAATCTTTACATTACACTTAGCCGAAAGATTGTCGCTGTCGAACATGAACTACGTTTGTATAAATAAAAGGTTTACTTGTTCCTAGACAAATTTTATAACTCAATTTAGTTTGAGTTTGTATGACTTGTCAAACATGGAATTTTAGTGATAATAAAATAATATATGTAGTACCTATAAATTAAGCTTGTATGCTGACGGAAATGGAAAATGATTGTTGGAACTCTTTAAAAGTCTTCAAGTTGGGCTTGTATGGCTTGTTAAAATAAAGCCGGGTCACCTGCTTTTGTTTTGCCGAAACATGTACACAAAACATCGCTACACATTTTTGCTGTCAAAACTTTGTGTTTGTTGATGGAAAGAATGTGTTTTCTTTTCATGCTCGACGGAAAACATTTACCGCCGCGAAGATAGGGGGCAGAAGCGGCTCGTCCTAAGGAGCGCTGGAGCAGTGCACTCCTATAAATAATTATCTACCTTATAAGCAATATGTTTTAGGTTTCACCTAAAATAAATAACTATTATGCTTCGATTGCTCTTTATGTTAAAATTGAATTTCACTAAAAACATTCTGTACACACACAGCTAACTCAAGATTTAGTATTCAATTGCACTGAGCAGCCTGTCACTTTTTTTTTTTTTTTTTTTTTACCACTAAGGTGGCAAACAAGCCTACGGTCCGCCTGATGGTAAGCGGTCACCGTAACCAATCGACGCTTGCAACATCACTAAGTGGAGCGCTAGCAATTGCGCACCTATGAAAGGAATTTCAGTACAGACTTAAAGCTAAAATCAACGAGTGTGAAAGAGAAAATTTCGACATAGTCTCCACACGTGAAACAGAAGATTTTGTATGAAAAATTAGCAAAATGTGGAACGCCGTTTCTGGGCTATGTAAGAAAAATACTGTTCAGCTTCAGTCTGTCATCAAACAACAATACCAACGCAGGAGACAACACGTGCCATTAAACAAATCATGTTTTGTGTAGATGATTTTGAGTAATGTGTTAATGTTTTTTTTTAACACTAGCATAAGACCCCGGCATCCGACCTCGTCAAACTTATGCAATTTCAGTGACAATACAATGAAATGGTACAATCTAGCTCCGATGTAGCCAGAGGTGGATAATCACCATGCCTTTGAGATTTCCATTGCAGTATGGTACCATAGTATGAGTTACAGTACAAAATGTAGTATGAGCACTTCCTGCGGCTCTCCAGTCAACCCAGCCGCCCCTTTTTTATGATTCTGTAACTGCTTGCATAGAACACGCACACATTTGCGCGTAGATACAAGTCATTTGTGTTGGTAGTGCTAGTAGCAAACACTAACGCGGTTTCTGTACGCAATGTCCATTGAATTGCGAATTTTACAAGGAACTCTTCAACTAGTAAAGTGATGCAGTACCCAAAATACCTCGACTGTACTTTTCACTTTGCCAAATAGCATTTCAATTTAATACAATACATTCAGTCTAGGAACTTACTATTTGGCTGAGTCAGTAAGTTGGTATTCTCGCCGGCGATCGTAGCACTCCTGTATTCCAGCATCTGCCCATAAACCTTTGATACCTTCGACATATGGGCTCTCAAACGTTGTAACGCTTTCAAAGTCGATTGATGCTATCAACTCCGCCTTTTCCTGTAATCATTTGTCAAATTTTAGTAAAAGATGATATTTAAACTAGAAAAGCTTGTTTACTCATTTATAAAGGAACTAAAAGTGACAGGGAGACAGGTATATATGAAGATATGTGAACATATTTCTATAAGAGACGCCTGTGGAGCCTTTTACTTGTGATTATAGGTATTTGAAACATAGATCAATATACTATGTGAACTATCGTATGAACATTAAGTTCTACTTGCACGTGCGTGGCGAGTTGTCCCCTTTAATAATTACCACAGTATACGGCACTATTTTTTTAGGGAATGCAATAAACAAGTTAGTTAGTAATACTCTATGGAATTAAATTTAAAATCGCTTAATATATATACAAGCGTACTTAAGTTCGCGGAATGAACCCTTATACATTTTTCAGCTGACTCAATAAGCTTGTGTATGGCATCATAAAAAAATAATTAAGTCAGGTGTATATACAGGGGAAGTTCTTCAAAATAACATGACAACTTACGCAAAGAAGCCGACGCCACTCTCTACTATTGAAGCGTAGTATTTATTAATCGGTTATGGCAACGCTTATTTCTTTGTTATTAAATAACAGGATTCCTTTTGACCGTCGCAATATGAGTTTTCCAGCCGCCTATGTTAAACTTGTTGGCTGTTTGCTAATGCCTCTTAATAGTTTCTGGCCTGGACTCACATTTTTAGTGATGAACTCAAGTTCCATCACCAGTAAAATTTTAAGTCCTTGTCTTTATTACAGAGGCCCAAAAACGCACGAGAACATTCGACACATTAAAATTGTACTCATAGTAAATACCAGTATTTACCAATCTAAGTTAATATTATGTTCTAACATTCAACTTGACATACATTTTATGTCATTGCAATCCAGTTACTAGGTTTTTTCTAACTACAGTGGCAAACAAGTAACAAAAAAAAAAAAGTAAGAATGGAAAGAAAATAGAACATGACAAATCTGCAGTGAGCTTTTACTAAAGTTAAGGTCAACCAATTTCAACTACATGAAATATAAAATACATAAGAGCATTGCCCGAGACTTGCGACCCAGGTGTACTTGGAATCAGTTTAAAATTAGAATTTGTAAAGTAAAAAAGTCACTCTGAATGAATCACTGTATTTCTTCTAAATAACTAAGAACACTGACGGCAACTGAGTCGTTAAATCAAATAAAAATAAACGAAACTTACTACATTGGACGGATTCCCGTATTGTATTTTAAGTAGATCCATAGCGCGTATCATACTCTGCATCGCCATAAAAATGTTTTGGTAAACAAGTTTGATGAAACCACGTTTGTCATCGTCGCTGTAGCCCGCGCCGTGGATAATTCTCATCTGCTTGATAAATGTGGACTTTCCTGACTCTCCAGTACCTGACAACAAAGTTCATTTTTTTATAACTGTAAAAGATATAATAAAAATAGCTTTTCCCCCGCATGAAAAGCATCATCAATCAATATTTATTATAGAGTGTATAGATACAGTTTTTTATATATATATAAAGCCTGTAATAACCTTCCTCAAGAATAGGGCTATAAAATTTTTTATTAAATAATTATTTATTTACAACACACATTATACATCGATATTCCACTAAGGTTAGATTTAAAAAATTTCAATAACAAAATAAATAAATATAGGCTAAAAATCTGAATATGGCAAGGCTGCACCATCATCGAAACCAAATAACTTCGCCGCGGGTTTCCATTTGTGACGAGTGCCACGAATGCACATGCTGGTAGCTCGGACTATAGATACTGTTATTCGAGCTTACTGCTATAGATACTGTGCTTAGTGACCGATCCTAACGGTGAGCAATGGCTTCTCCGAGGTGTTTTGTAAATTAAGACATTTGTGGAGCAAACACTCCGTCAACTGAAGTTACGAGAGGCGTGAAAGTTGCATGTCGCATCTCACAGGCATTAGAATATTTGCTTTGTTTTTCTTTTTCAGCAGATCTAAGGACTGAAGCAACGGTATGTGAAATGTAAGAAGAAGCGTCGGTGTCTACAACACGTATATCGAATAACGCCTCCCTCTGAGCATTCCATACACCACGACAGGCAAAGTCTCCTCGCAGTCCATTGTCTCCTTCATTTATGATTGGTTCTTTAACTACATTTCCCCATGCATGTTGGCAAAGTACACAGAAGAGGTCTCTTATTCATTGTGACGCCTTCTGATTAGACCTCCAGTTTTGCAACATAGTGCATGATCTACATTGAAGTCATTATTACCGCAGCCATCACATAGTTTTGGCATGGAAACTGGTAATCGATGGTATCGTAATGCCAAAGCATCTCTAAATTCCATTGGAGATAAATCAAAATGGTCTTTCCTAGTTGGTATAACAGAAAGCCAGTTAGATGATTTAGTTTTCATTTTTTTTTAAATAGATCTTTCTATGGCTCTTTTATTAATAGGTGAGAGTTTGGCAAGAATAGTTTCAAGAAATTTGTCATCAAGGGTGCCTTTCTCTTTGTAGCTTATTTGACGTGCATCCCTCAAGGATTTATGATGTAGATTTAGGTCTAAATGTTTTTTCTCTTTTAGAGCAGATGAAAGAATTTCACAACCTTTTTTGGATGTTTCGTAGTTTAAGCTAATCATGTTAAAAGGATCAGATATTGCTAAACCACTTTTGTTGATAGGTAACGAAAATAAGTTTGCTTCAGTTATTGTAACATCTCCTCCAAACAAGGTCGGCAAGAAATTTTTGTTTATTGTGTGTGTTAATGGTTCAAAATATTCATTAACATTATTGAAAACTCTTAGTAAGAATGACTATTGAAATTGAACTGCTTTTGAAAGGGCCGTATAAGCAGCCTGAGGTGAATCTTTGCAGACTTGTGTTAACTTTTCTATCACCGAGATACATTTTGTTATATTCTTTTTAATAAAATCTTCCTTTCCTTTACCAATGTAACCACCTAAGAAGCGTGATCCAGTTACGATTGATAAGTTTATTCCTTTGAAAATATGGTTAGCTAATTGTATATCTGCCTCAGATACGATAAGAAATGATTACTTACCTTGGGGCAAATATCCATAGGCTGGTCCCTTATTACTTAATTTGGCCCACCATTGACGTAAGTTTTCTAGTTTACCTTGGGCTGATGAATCATCTGCATACCAACATTGATTAATATTTTGTTCATTTTTAAGTTGTTTAATGATAGGTAGTGTTGCAAGAGCATATAACTACGAGCACAATGTGACCAATGTATTCTTGCTTGCCAGAGGGCTAGTTGTCTATTTACATTGTTAAAGGCATTATTTGCGTCAACAAGGAGCATTCCCCAATTTCGACCTGGTTGGCATTCTTCCTGAAATATGTCATTCATAGCATGAATGGCTCCTTCAAAAACACTGCTTAATCCACTGCAGAGTTGCAATTGAGCACAAACTTCGGTGACTTCAGAACCAGTAGCTTCAATCATGCATTTTGATAATATTCTGCGTAGGCATTCACCAATGCCTATTGGTCTCACTCCTGGGCATTTGTCTAGAGCAACAAGCCGGCTTGACACGAGTGCTTGTATTTGGTTCCAAGGTACATTTTCATTATTAAGTGTCATTGTTAAAGGGGCTACAGCATTTCTTAAATGTAAGCTTGCTTCGCCAAATCGTAAAAGGTAACCTTTCCAGTTTTCGTGCCAATTGGTCCAGCACCACCATGTAACTTCCTAGCGCCTAATTCTATATGATCACTCGTTATGTCAACTTCTAATAATGGAGGTAATTCCGAGACACCATCTGGTAATGTAAATGGAAGTGGGTCTGGAGTGCTTTGTATGGGGTGCTTTTCATTCAAAATGTCATAGACAGTTTTTCCTGATACATCTACTTCATCATTAGGACAAAGAATTTTGCTTGTATCTTTTGTTATTAGCCAATTTACTGCTTCATGTATTTTACCTCTTAAAATAAGGCGTGTAAAAATTTTTGCTGTATGATCATTAATATCTTGCTTCTGACTATATAAATTTCGAAGAGAATTATCTGCTTTTATGGATTCTGTAATGAGAACTTCAAATTTTTCATCAATCCACAATTTGAGACGACGATCAAGTAATCTGGTTATGTCTTTAGCTACTACTAATGCGCGTTCTGAAGGAAATTCTAACTTGCTTAAGAATTTAATTTCATCAGCTAATGTATGAATAAATATTCTACTGGTAGTGTTTAAAGGAAGATCGTAAAGCTTACCATGAAGGAAACATACTTTGTCCATACGCCTTTGCCATATATCTGTCTTTGAAACTATCCCATTAAGAAAAGGTGATCCAAAAGCCTCCTCCAGGTGCGATGTCTGTATATCAGTATGGATATTTGGCTGTGATAGCGATTGACAGTTATGGGTGGCTCGTATATGACGTTAAGGTGAATTTCGTTTAAAATATTTGGAGCAAAATGGACATTGCTCATTGTTTGTCGAAATTTCTGCTGGACATGTGAAGTTGGTATTTTCAGTATCCATGTACGGCTAATTTATCATATTTATTACAAAACTATTACATTTATAAAGATTGTTTTATTTTCACTAATAATTTTGAATAAAAAATCTAAAATAAATATAAATTTTAAGTAAAAATTGATGTTTGCTCGTTACTAGGCAACGAATTTTATAGGGCTATAAAATGCAAAAATAATTTCATAAATATGATTTCTAGAACTACTACCAAACGTTCAAACAAACAAACTCTGTAGTTTTATTATGTAAGTATAGATTGGTGTCTGATATAGGGGATAACACTATCTGAAAGTGAAGTTGTTGCAGCAAATAGGGAATCACATGAAAGGACTTTGTTTGCACCTGTTAACAAGTGTTTTTATATAATTTAAAGTGACATTGTACTTTGACTTACAGCTAAATTTCTTATACTTCTGTCATGTTGATCTGTCCATCCATACGTCTTTACATTACAGGCCTACAAATCTTTTCATTGATTTTATTCAAATGTTTTAGGTTCTAAGGGACCTTTTCTCTTCAATGTATATTTTGAAACTCTCCTCTAACTTTTCAACAAGTATGCTTAAAATCAGGAAAATTACTACTAATGCAAAAACCCTGATGCTATGCAACCTTATAGCACAGCCCTAATCATTGATTTAATTCATACAGTCCGCCATCCACGTCGTCAAGACAGAGCAATCTGCGCGGGGGCGATCGCACCTGACTACCACAATGTCGTCAAAGTTATAGACACAATTTTATAACTTGAAAGGCAATAATAAATATAAATCTTGGAGATAAAGTCATTTGTATAACCTCAGATGTATTTTTTATGACCTACCTAACGACCATCATACATTATTTTTTTACCCATGAGTTTGTCTTGACTGGTTCATTATAAAACTGTATGACGGTTCACATAAGACACCTTCCTGTAAAATTTTATTAAATCGATGCAAATACGGAAGTCTTAAAACAAAGGTGAATTTTTTCACAGATGTTTTTTTTGGTACAATTGGTACAATTAAAATATCCAGAGTGGTCTGGCAAAAAGTTCGGTCAAGAACCGGAATGGCGAACTTAAGTTTTTATCGTTTACTATTAAAGCCCTTTTTAATTAAAAAATAATAATTGAAGGACAGGCCGTCAAAAGCTTTCAAGGTAACCATAAGACCTCTGACTTGGCTCAATAACTGCTATCATAATATGATAAAGACAGCCCGATGATTGATCTTGCTCTCGGAAGCATGGAGGAGCTCAGAAAAAAAAGCAACTAGGCGGTCACCCACCCATGTACTGACCACGCCCGACGTTACTTAAGACGCTTATCATGTGCAAAAGACGAATGAAGCTTAATGTTAAACACATATTCAACAATTGATGAAGTACATTCTCTCTGGTCATGTTCTACAATAACATGTTTTGGTCAATTTTTGTCAAAAGTTGTCAATATATATGCATACTAAAAAAACTGGTTGCACCTTAATTGAAAAATTAGCGGTCATAGCTCAAAAAGACACTGAAAACTCGGTTTGACACTCACGATTGACGCCTTACACAAAAAATAAAAAAAAATGCTGCCTACCAAAAATGCATTTTTTAGTTTCTAGGGTTCCATACCCAAAGTGTAAAAAACGGGACCCTATTACTAAGACTTCGCTGTCCGTCCGTTACCAGGCTGTATATCATGAACCGAGATGGTTAGATAGGTCAAAATTGTCACAGATGATGTATTTCTGTTGCCGCTATATCAACAAACGTGATTTTTTTGCCGTTTTTTTAGATACTGTTACCATTCGTGCGTGAGTCCGACTTGCACTTGGCCAATTTTTATTTAGTTTTAAAACTAAAGTGACTGACATACTTACCTGGATTGATGAACAAAAAATGGTGATGAGCTGGACACCTATTAAGATTCTAGGTAACTGGAGCAAACTGGTATCCCGGAGATGGAAAAAGAATGAGAGGATGCCAATTAAGAGGATGGAAGGATGAAATCCAACTGACCCTAGGATCTCAATGGTTTTAAAACTAAAGTGACTGACATACTTGCCTGGATTGATGAACAAAAAATGGAGATGAGCTGGACACCTATTAAGATTCTAGGTAACTGGAGCAAACTGGTATCCCAGAGATGGAAAAAGAATGAGAGGATGCCAACTAAGAGGATGGAAGGATGAAATCCAACTGACCCTAGGACCTCAATGGAGTGCCAACAGACAGAGTACAATGTAAAGGATTGTAGGATGCCCATGCTAAAAGGCACACATAAATATGAGATATTGTGTAGCTTAGTATTACTAATTTAATAATTTGTATTTTTTTTTCACAATTAAAAAAAGTAAAGTCCTAAATGCACAGTTTGACTGGTAGTGCTACCAAACTTTTATAGTTTAACAATGTTTTTGTCTATGTTACTACCAGTAGGACTACAGGCAAATAGCAATTTGCAATGTGGCCGATAGAACAAAGGATGTTTTTCCTTCTTTCTTTAGTTCAATCGGTTGGGCTATGGACAAGTAGCATTACCAGTAGATCAACAAGGAGTACCAAAATGGTCACAGAGTAAAAGGAGGTGATAAAATTAGACACATAGTCTAAGGTATCCTTAGTAAAGTAAAGTAATTTATGACAACATGGTTGAGCGAAGCGATGGCTGATTCATGTGTCATACTCGTGAACGGGTGCCGCCTGTGGAGGCTGGTCTGCTCTTGCAAACTTCTTTGTATTCTTAGTATTTAGTCTTACTTTTTTGTTTTGTTTATTAATACTGTAAGACATTGATTATTTCTTAGTGATGAATACACAAACTGTCTTTTTTTTATATTAGATACTTTTTTATGTTGTGCTTGTGCTTTATATTTCATGTTTTTTATGTTTGTAATGGAAAGTGTCCTTTTATGATAGGGAGGGCATTTTTTTAAATTTTAATTGGATGCTGTAAGAGAAAGGGAGAAAAGAAATGCCCTTCCTGAGTTTTGCCGGTTCTTCGCAGTACGAGGTCTCCCGCCCTAGACTTACGAACCGATGGCGTAGTGACATTAATAAGTGCTCAATTATTGTAGCCTTAACTGAATAAATTATATTGAATTTGAAATTTGAAATTGCAAATAGTGAAGAGTGTATAATCTAACTAAAGAATAGGTTGTTGACGGATGAACATTAATCCACAGACGTCTATAATCACTCTGTTACATTAATTTCTACATTGGCAAGTGGAATCATATGTATTGCATACCGTATACCTACCTAGCTACTATATTGGAGCTGAAATTTTGCGTAGTATGTAATCTTAGTGTCAATGCAATACTATGATACCATGGACCTGGTCTGATGATA
This sequence comes from Apoda limacodes, assembly GCA_946406115.1. NCBI lineage: Eukaryota > Metazoa > Arthropoda > Insecta > Lepidoptera > Limacodidae > Apoda > Apoda limacodes. The sequence goes on from OX291553.1 coordinate 18,385,736, forward strand.
GGAACTTCTCAATATCATTCAACCATTGTCTGGTAGTACAAGCCTTGCTTAGTTTAGGTCCAGATAGACAGGTCTCATAGCGGTGACACGGACGTAACTCGACTCTTCACGCACCTGAGTTTGACGACTGACAAAGTTCTAGAGTAATATCCTACAGCAGAACTAGTTATTTTCGGAGATTTTAATGCCCACCATCGTGAGATATCTGCTCATGAATTTGCTCTGACCTATGGATTCTCTCAGCTGGTACTTTCTCCAACGAGAATACCAGATATTGAGAAACATACGAGCTCCTTACTGGACCTTCTGTTGACTACTTGTCCGGACGGATACTCCGTCTCAGTAAATGCGCCTCTTGGCTCCTCGGACCACTGTCTCATTTGGACTTAAATGTCATGCTCACAACCCGATCCATCTGGGCCAACTAATTGGCGTCGTGTGTAGCACTATAAGTCGGCAGACTGGGATGGATTGCGAGAATTTTACGCATCGTACCCGTGGAGGAAGATCTGCTTTAGCTCAAAAGATCCTGTCGTCTGCGCAGCCGCAGTCACTGAGACAATCCTTGCTGGTATGGAATGCTATATTCCTAACCCGCGAGTAGCTGCCGGCGTCAAAAAACGACCGTGGTTTAATTGGTCTTGCAGAAAAGCTTAAATTCTTAAGCAAACTGCATATGAGGCTTGGACCACGGCTCGTAATAATAAGGATCCGATTATTTCTGAGTTAAAACGCAAATTAAATGCTGCCTCGAGGTTCAGTAAGAAAGCAACTGCCAGAGCAAAATTCCAATTCATCGGCAAAATAGGTGGGCGACTTGCGAGCTATCCTTCTGGGAGCCGTGCTTTCTGGTCGCTTGCCAAAGCTGCCGAAGCGAACTTTTGCTAGTCGTCGTTACCACCACTGCGAAAGACCGATGGTGACTTGGCGATAGTGCTAAATAGAAAGCCGATCTACTGGACAGTCTCTTTGCCTCGAACTCGAACATGAACGATGAAGGCGCTGTACCACCTACTATACTGTGGTGCGGTAAGACTATGCCGGAAATCTTCATAACGCAGCGGGAGGTCCGGCGGGCGTTGCTTTCTCTAGACGTTCATAAGTCGAGTGGGCCAGACGGTATACCAGCAGTGGTGCTTAAGCAGTGTGCTCCTGAGTTATGTCCTGTACTCACGCGCCTCTTCGCGCTTTCCTATCACACTAGGCAATTTCCGTCTTCATGGAAGACTGCGAATGTGCACCCGGTGCCCAAAAAGGGCGATAGATCAGATCGCTATTACCTCTCTCCTCTCCAAATTGATGGAGCGTGCGATCAACACATAGCTTCTAAGATACCTAGAAGTACACAACTTGGTCAGTGACCGTCAATATGGCTTTCGCCACGGTCGCTCGACTAGTGACCTTCTAGTGTATCTCACACACCGATGGGCACTAGCCATTGAGAGTCAAGGGCATTGGCATGTAGCCTGGACATAGCGAAGGCGTTCGATCGGGTATGGCACCGGGTCTTCTATCGAAGTTGCCATCTTACGGAGTGCCCGAGGGTTTGTGAAAGCTTTTTGTCCGGCAGACGCATACGAACCGTAGTTGACGGTAGTTGCTCTGATAGCATGGACATTAATGCTGGTGTCCCGCAAGGCTCTGTGCTGTCTCCTAGGCTGTTTCTACTGCATATACATTTCCATGCGGATGACAGTACTGGAGACGCTTTTTACACATGGGTCGTGCAAACATCCCTCGTTCCGTTGTGGAGGAAAACCGCGGAGAACTTGTGTCTTAAATCGAGACCACACTGTACAAGGTCTCTGACTGGGGACGGGTAAACTTGGTCCGATTCAACCCTACAAAGACACAAGTATACGCGTGCACGGCTAAAAAAACTCTATTCACTGTGGTCCCACAATTCCAGAACACTCCCCTCTCCATCTCCAAGAGCATTGGGATCCTTGGTGTCGACATCTCCAGCGATGTTCAGATCCGAGATCATTTACAAGATAAGGTGAAGCTGGCTTCCAAAAAACTTGGTGTACTCAACAGAGTGAAGCAGTGCTTCACGTCGGGGCAAAGGTTGTTACTTTACAAGTCGCAAGTTAGGCCCCATATGGAGTACTGCTGCCATCTCTGGGCAGGTGCACCCGGATACCAACTTGGCCCTTTTGACTCGGTTCAACGACGGGCTGTGAGAATTGTCGACGAGTCCAAACTCACTTGCCGTATCGCACCCTTAAGTTGAAGACAGACTTTCCCTCGCTGTGTGTGTTCTACTGCTTACACAATGGTATAAGATCCGTTCTGAGGAATTGTTCAAAATGATGCCCACGGCTACTTTCCACCATCGCATTGCTTGCCATCGGCAGGAAATTCATTCTCACACTTTAGAACCTAAATGGTCGCGTACAGTGCGATTTCAGAGAAACTTCCTCCCGCGAACGCTTTAGTTGTGGAATGAGCTCCCTGCCAAGGTTTACTCTAAGTTATTAGATTTCTGAAGGGTCGGCAACACGCAAGTGATACCCCTGGTGTTGCAAGCGTCCATAGGCTATGGTGATCGCTTACCATCAGGCGGACCGTAAGCTTGTTTGCCACCTTAGTGGTATAAAAAAAAAAAAAAGATGGAGCTGTGTGAAATGTCCAAAAATATTTAATATAATGTACACAGTAAGCCAATCTTGATTGGTCTCATTGGATTTGACAAGTACAATAGACCTAGGTCATAAAGTAAGGATCTGCTAAATACAGAGATGAGACGACAAGCGTCAAGACACGACAGTCGTCGTGCAATAGGTTATCCTGCGAGTAAAACCACGAGCCAAGTAGAACCATGAATTTGTAATAAATAAAAAATCTTTTTGCCACAATCCTTTTAAGATTATAAAAGTGAAACTTTGTAAGTTTGTTTGTTGCTCAATGGACCATTCAATTGTCTAAAATTTGGCAATGACATAGTTAAAGAGACAGAAAAATAATAGGCTACTATAAAAGGCCACAGAAAATTCAAAAGTTCCCATTGGAATAACAATTACAAAATGCTACTTGAACAAGCTATAGCAACTTTTTTAGTATAACAAAGAAGAACCCACAAAAATCCTATGCCAATAACCAAATTTAGGGCAGGACGAGTATAATTTAATTTTCTGTTAAGGTGATATAGGCCAGAAAGCTAATTACTGTAACACTAACAATATGCATGGAAATGTACTAAAAAACATCACACAATATCACATACATTACTATGAGAAGTATTTATACTTTAATGACCACTAGAAACCTTAATATTTTTTTTTTTTGTGGAATTCAACATTTTTACCATTTTTTACTTTTTTGACCACAGATTTTGACTTTTTGCAATTAATGCACTAGATAACAACACATTCTAATGATTTAACTTTAACTTTCATAAAAACCAAATGCAATATAGACTTTGGAAATTTGCTTAGGTGTTAGAACAATAGTCACATCCATTTTTTTGCATTATATACAATTAATGTCAATCACTCAGTAAGGCACAAAAGCGAGTTTCATAGGTTTCTTATATTTTTCCCAATCTTTCAGATGCCATAGTTAAGCTACAAAATTTGCACAAAACCGGCGTATTAATTCGATCTGGCCTTAGATTGCTTGTTTTCAAAAAGCTTATTGCTAAGTTCATGAAAGAATTTATTCATTGATTTCATTAATACAGTGTTAGTTGATAAGCAAATAGATCATGTATTAGTGAGACCACTATACTGTGAACTTCAGATCTAAATTCACATAATTGGTGGATTAGTTGCATGAGAGATCCAAAAACTGTCATAGTATGGCAAGAATCATGCATGTTACAAGGAAGGCATCTGCTCTCATGCATGGTGGTATCAATTTGAATTTGGTATGGATTAATAACTCTGGATACGTTAAGGGTTTTATTTGGTGGCACAGGGGTAAACAAGCTTATTGTGAGCAGACACCATAGCCAGTAGGTAATTAGTAGATTTATTGCCAGATATTTTCAGTAGTATTAAGCAACTGGTGGCAAATCAATAGTAGTTTTCAATGAATCAACAGATTTTTAAGACATTTTTAAATTTAATTTTTTCTTTTTTTTAAAAAAAGCCAATTAAATAAAATTATTTGACTATTAAGGCCATTAACTATAAATCATAATGAAGGATATTATAAAAAAAACTTAACCGGAAAAATGACATCATAGAAGCTAAGGAGGTTAAAATACACTATGTAAAGATACTCCTGGTATAATAGTAAAACTGTTTACTATTCAAAGCAAGAATTGTAGGCAATTAACCATCCTTGAGTGTGTGTTTGACTTGACTATTAAAAATACTAATTCCTTGGAACATGAGTATTCAATCAACTTAAAACATGGGAAGTCAACAGAAGTAACATTAATGTGGATTATAAAATGCTCACAAATTATAAAAACACTTAACCCTAAATGCTGAAATAGGTAAGTAATGCTTACCCAGCAACAGCAGTTTGAGTTCTCTCCTGGCATCGCGTTTGTCCTTCCGGAGTTGCCGCTCTATTTCTTGATTTATTCTTTTCTGTTCTTTGGCTTCTTCTGACATGCAGCACTCCATGTTTCTTCAGTGCGAAGGGCCGGAGCTCGTCCTCGCACGCGTAACCCTGTCCTTTGGGCAGGCCCTTCAACCCAGGCACACCACTCCTAAAACAAACATATTTCACTGTTTCACTTTACGATAATACACCACCCGCGTATGTACCACTTGTAACTAAATAACGTACCAACGCGACGTACGAACAACCATCCGAACTAAACACAATTAAAATACTAAAACCGACAATCCGGCCACTGGGTGTGGTGACTTATGATCGGTCATATACATATAAGCTTCTGTCACACTGCCGACATAAACACTTGAAATCCGTTTATATACGAGCGTCGAACCTTGTAAAGCTATCGTATAATCTTGTTATAGTAACTAGATTCGAGAAACCTACGGCTATTCCTCACATATGTGTATTAATAGGATTAAAACTACAAGCAATAGCGGATTGATGATACCTAGGTAATCTACTGATAACTAGAACGGCCTATGTCTAGGTTACGATGTGATTTACCACTGCAAAAAAGAGAGCAAAACACGCAATTTTAAAACATTTACTTGCACATTACGTACCCGAATTTATATCCATAGGGCAGGATCAAATACTCCACCTCAATTTATTGCACTAACCACATTAATCACTCAAGTCATACAATGTTCGTCCGCCTATCAATATGGCGCTGGGAGACTTTTGGGCGATGTTCTACGCGTGCGTTGTACAATTAAGTGTCATATAAAAATTGGTCAGATAAAATTCATTCTAGTTTATTAGGTAAATATACTTAAACGAAATAAAATTAAGTTATAATAAATGTTAAATACTTTAGGTAAGGCAAACTCAAATTCCGACTCGGTACTCTCATATCCATCGACTAATGACATTTGTTTGAGGGGCCTGGCCTGTCAATAACTTGTTATACTAAATTAAATGAGAATATTGCATTTTAAATCTATATCCTATTATTGTTTTAAATGAGGTGCCTAAAAAAAATTAAAAATTAACAATTTGAATTCACAAAAACTAGGAAAGGTACGAATTTTAGGGTGTTCAATCCTCAATCAACGTTCAATTAGACGTCAAGATAGTGTTGCGTATCATGCTGTCCCTTACTGTCTTGTCAAAAATCAATTGGCTATCCTGCCGTCAGTGATACGCAGAATTTTATTATGTAAAAAAAACTTGGAATACGTTAAACGGGGTGTATAGAAATTGCGGACTGAATAGAAAAAATATCAAAAAAGTTTTCAAGGCTAATTAATTTGACTATTTTTTGTTGAAGAATTTTTAATTATTTACACATCAACATTTTTTCTCTGTGTTGGCAACAATTTTAAATGTCAAAATTGACAAATATCCTTCAAAATTTACTTCAAAGTCTACCTTCTGTGAGTGCGCTTCATTCAACTGCCAAAACTGTTGATTTTAGGTGTGAAAAATTAGTGTAATGTGCTGTTTAATCCTACATTACACACCTAATTTATTTATAAAAATGTAGTGAAGGTAAGTGGGAATCCGATATAAAACTTCAAAAATTTGTTTAAATTACAGTACGTGTAAATTTATTGTAGGGGCGTTTTGTTGACAAGCCATATCCACATTGAATACGCTCAATGTTTTCTATGAACACATTCGATCGTTCTGTTGACCAAAAATGAATGCGTTATGGCGTCACTTCCGGACCGCATTCAACGCATTGTCAAATTTGCTGTCAAAATAGTGAGCGGTTATTTTATTTGTTTACATTTGGTGAACAGAACTATTTCAATGCCTATGCGATGTCATAGCTCGCAATGCCGTCAATAGAACACAATGGAAATGTGTGAATAAGAACTAATAAGGGGTCAATAGACTACAATTATTTAACATAAATATATTAAAAATATATAAAAAGGGTTGTCAAAAATTATTAACAGAACTAAATATCTACTTTTATTGTATCTTTATTAATAAATAGTGTCCATACTATAAAGGTAGTATATGAGAGCTGTAGATTTAGTGATTGATAAATAAATAATCTTTTTAAAGAGATATTTAACCCGATCCTACAAAAAAAAGGTATAAAAAATATGACATTAAAATAATAAAAAAAGCTGTGGAAGAGTACGTAACACCCGAAATGTTAAGTTAGAAGAGGTTGCAGAAAATATATAGCATACACAAATCGGTGTTGTATCGTCACAGTACCCGGGATATGAAGCGACATGGAGGCCAAAGAGCTTTATCCGATGATACAGAAGTTTTCTTGATAAAGAACATGAACAAATGTGCACAATGGGGTTATCCCTTAAATACTATGGATCTCAGGTACATAGTAAAAATGTATCTTGATAAGATATGTATAACCCATAAAAGATTTAAAAACAATTTTCCAGGACCGGATTTTGTGCAGGGCTTCTTATTAAGACACAAAAATGAGATTACTCTAAGAGTTTGTGAAAATATCAAGCATGTGAGAGCTAAGGTATCTCCAGGTACGATTAAAGAATATTTTATCGAACTTGAAAAGTCAAATGGAAGTTAAATGGAGTACCTACTTCTTACATATTAAATTATGATGAGACAAATTTATCGGACGACCCTGGGCGGAAGAAAATACTAGTCAAGCGGGGCCGCAAGTACCCTGAAAGGATTTTAAACCATAACAAGGCTTCTGTGTCTATTATGATGGCTGATACCGCAGATAGTAAAATGTTACCACAATATGTGGTATACAAAGCAACCCATTTATACAATTCCTGGATCCAACAAGAACCTGACGGTACTCTTTATAACAGGTCGTCATCTGGATGGTTTGATGAAACCACTTTTGAGGACTGGGTGCAAAATATGGTGGTTCCTTATTTCAAGAATTTACCAGGCAAAAAGTGCTTAATTGGAGACAAGCTGTCTTAACATTTATCAGCAGATTTGATCCAAACATGTAAAGCGCACAACATCGATTTTGTGTTCTTAAGAGCCAACTCAACTCACCTGACGCAACCGTTGGACGTCGGATTTTTTTGTCCAATAAAGCGTGCCTCGAGACAATTATTATTAAAATGGAAAAAAAAGATGGTCGACATTTACCCACAATTCCAAAATGTTGCGTTCCAAAACTCTTAAAATTGTTAATTGATGAAATTAATATAAATGCTTCAAAGAATATCATTGGTGGATTTAAGAAAACAGGAATTAGCCCTTTAAATGCACATGAAGTATTACCCAGACTTCTCGACGAAGACTCAGGTAAAGACCACGAAAGTGCTGCAGAAGATTGAGATTCATTCAAAGAAATGGGATATGGTTCCATGAACATCGTGGAGCCAAAAAGAAAGTAAAAACTTATTGTACTCCCAGGTAAAAGTGTTGCTGATAATAGCAAATCTTAAAAATATAAAATAAGATATTAGTGGCCCATCAGATTAAAACATAAAAAGTAAAAGAAAAGTAAAAACAAATAAAACTTAAAACCAAAAGAAATTTAAGAAAAAGAAAATTGCTCCAAAAAAATAGAACCTTATAAAGGAAAGGGCAAAGAGATAGAAAAAAACTAAATCATCCTATGGATGCAAAAAAATACAAGAAAAAGAAACGACAGTTTTATAGAACACAATAGGACTAACGGAAAAGATATTGAGAAAATAAGAAATAAATCAAGTTTGAAAAGAATAAAAGCAGAAGACAAGGGCAATAACGAAAACAATAAAGAACGGACGAAGAATTTGATGACAATGCAGGACAAGAGAAAATCGGAATTACAAGACAGAAAAATCACGATTACATCACGCCTTACGAAAATTATGATGATAATGAATTACAGTGTAAAATACCTAATGATATATACATAAAAAGTCTGCCCATTTTCATTTTTGACAGCTTATGTGAAGAGGTTACGATCAGTACTGAAAAAACTATCCACTATCCAATTAGATAGAGAATGACGGTCTGTATAATATAATGACAGAAAAATAAGATTACTCTATAGTGCCTGTGTCCTCTGTCTACGATATTCGAGTTTTTGCTTTGCTTGGTTGTTGTTTTACAAATATATAAAAAACCGGCCAAATGCGAGTCGGACTCGCGCACCGAGGGTCCCGTACAAAAAAATATGTGATGTAACTAAAAATTTAGGGTTTTCGGAATTTTACCTTTTTTTGTGCTATAAAACATTGCTTTATGCCAAACTTCAAGATTCTAAATCGACTGGAGGTACCCTATAGGTTTTGATTTCTTTGCGAGTAGTTGCGAGTTTGAAAATATGAGGCTTAAATTGCTGTTTCTTTTGATTGCGTTGACATAGAAGTTTGATTTTGTTACAGCTTAAAGGTATTATAGACCTGAGTATTTGATATGAATTTCAATTTAATACCCCTACGCGTTCATGAGGTAAGGGGTAGTAACTGTAAAATTATTAAAAATATTTTTATTGTATGATGTAACTAAAAATTGACGATTTTTGAATTTTTTTCTTTATCTATGCTATAAGACGTTACTTCGCACCAAATTTCAAGATTCTGAGTTCACGGGAAGTACTCTGAAGGTTTTGATTCCCTTGCAAGTTTCGAAAATTTGCGGCATAAACGGCTTTTGATTGCGTTGGCTTAGAAGTTTTATTTTTTCACTCCAAGGAACAGAAAACCTGAGTAGTTGATATAAATTTCAGCTTGATACCTCCACGCGTTTCTCAGAAAGAGTGTCTTGACAGACGGACAGACTGAAGGATAGATGGACGGACGGACGGACGGACGGACGGACGGACAACAAAGTGATCCTATAAGTCCTAAAAAATCCTTTGATCATCATCTTTTAGACGCAAGAGTATGAAACTTTTGTTATATACTTATTATACATTTGACTTACGTTTTTCGTTGTATCTATTACACAAAATTCATTAAATTGAGCTGTAGCCGCAAATTAAGAACATAGGTAAAATTGACGCAATTTTGGTACCTTTACCTGCACATTATATTTCATTATTATTGCGTATAAAATAATTTATTCGGTAAAGATGACAAAAGATACGGCTAAAACATATTCTGTAAAAAATCGTTTTATAAGATTAAAACACAGATTTAAGTACAGTCAGACAGACTGACAAACAGATAGACAGATAGTGTGTGTACGGAACTACCTGGCTAAATACATATATTATACTATTATATTTAGCTGCCAGCAGTTTGTTTCATGGATTTCCATATACTCGTGGGTACGAGTATATGTACCTAGTCTAATTTGAGAATAGTTATCGAATTCACGTCATAAAACTTACGAAGAATGCGATAACGTGGTGCACGGACCACACTGCGGATGTTTTCCTGGGCTAAGAGATACCTAGTTAAGTACGCGTGAAAACTACGTGAAAACAGCGCAGTGCGTGAGAAGCTACCCTAACTTACGTGGTACAATTAATTCTTGGAGAATGTAGGTATATCAAATTAGGTACTTATAAAATAGAAAGTAATTTTTGGGAAAAACAGGTGACAAAAGTGTGGTGAAGGAGTGGGGAAGACACTTCCCATGTCGTTGACTATTTCTTTGTCCCGTTTTTTTATTTTAAAGACAACATGACAACATTCGACATCCCTAACCATATTTTGAGTTTCAATTTCGTAAGCAGGCGCCAGTATCTGAAGGTATACTTACCGGGAGGCAGACATGTATGGCCATTTTTCTTTTCGAGCGTTTGCACGCTAATAAAACAGGCACAAACGGTCCCCTTGAGCGCATACCTTTGAATCGCCACAACTTGTCAGAGTCGCGTTCATAAACCCAACTAGGGTTAACCCCAGGCAGAACTGACAGCAGGATAGCAAATATATTTTTATATAAATCAAAAATCACTAGGTAGAGTGAGTTTTTGAACATGAGCCCTATAGATATAAAAGTCTATAGACGGATTACACTTACAAGCTAAACAAAGAATCTAAGCAGTACCCGTAATTCTATTACTATTACATACTAATACACGTTATAAAAAGAGATAGCAATTGCCACCAACCACCATCAGCCAAGTTCTTTGTTAACCAGCTGGTTACCCAGGTGGTTTTAATTGCTCAAAAATATATTCTGCTTTTCTTTAAAGTTTATCTTCATAAATGATTGTGTGAGCTAACCGATTAATGTGATTATAAATAAACGGGGTATCAACAATGTGATATGATAACGTTTATTAATAATATTGAAAAATATTCGTAAACAAGAAATGGGAACGGTAAGTTGTATCACCATCTTTTGGTATAATAATTAAAATTCTCTTTGCCACCACTAAAACTAATGATGATGACGAAAGGTGACCATAGGAATAAAATAATGCAACTAGATACCCCATCGTGTTTGGGCTCTTTGGAATGGTTTTGATGAACTAGGAATACCCCTAGGTGATATTCAAGGTCTGATTGCGGAAATGTATAATAATGATATTCCATCAGTTCGTCTAGATTTTGGTAATGATGGTATTTACGTTTTACAGCCCAAGTCTATTCAGGTTCAGGCTAAATAAAAACAAAAAAGTTGGCAAAACGAAGAATGTTAGCCCATCGTCTTATATTGGGCTTTAACAGTACATAAGGTGCAGGTAGGGGAGTATCTGCTGTTGACCATGTCGTTGTTCATTTGGGTTCAAAATTCTTCACTACCGCAGGTTGAACGGGTTCCCGGACCCAGGGATTAATTTAATCTCCGCCCTGGGAGGCTGAATCGTCTCTAAAGTAGTAGTTGTGCCGGAGAAGGACACCAGAGTGGACCTGGCTACTAGAACCTACCACCCGCCGAACTAGCAACCGTACTATATGTGCTGAGCTTTCGCAGTTCTGGCACCGCACTTTTTGTTTCTTTAGCTGTCTGTGCAGTAAATCCACATTTTAGTCTAAGTAACTTCTTTAAAGAAAAAAATATTTTCAGCGGCTACTCCATCCACATTTCTATGAACGACAAAGGTGCTATACCACTTACTATGCCGTGGTGCCAGAAATCCCCACAACACAACGGGAGGTCCTGTGGGCGTTGCTTTCTCAAGACGTTCGAAAGTGAGTGGGCCAGACGGTATACTAACAGTGGTGCTTAAACAGTGTGCCCCTGAGTTGTGTCCTGTACTCACGTGCCTCTCCGCTCTCTCCTACCACACTAGGCGATTTCCAACTTCATTGAAGACTACGAATGTGCACCCGGTACCCAAAAAGGGCGATAGAGCAGATCCATCGCATTACAGGCCAATCGTTATTACCTCTCTCCTCTCCAAGGTTATGGAGCGTGTGATCTATACGCAGCTTCTAAGATACCTAGAAAAACACGACCTGGTTAGCGACCGTAAATACTATAATTTTCGCCACGGTCGCTCGACAACCTCTAGTATATCACACACACCGACATGCACTCGCCATTAAGAGTCAGGGGGAGGTATGGTCATGTAACCTGGACATAGCGAAGGCGTTCGATCGGGTCTGGAAGCGGGGTCTTCTATCGAAGTTGCCATCTTACGGAGTGCTCGAAGGTTTTTGCAAATGTGTGGCTATCTTTTTGTCCAGCAGATGCATACGAGCCGTAATTAACGGTAGTTGCTATGATAGCATTTACATGATTGAAGTCAAAGCTCTGTGCTGTCTCCTACGCTGTTCCTACTGCATATCAATAACATGTTGGACATCAACAACATACATTGTTATGCAGATGACAGCACTGCAGACGCTTATTACACGGGCCGTACAAACATCTCTCGTTCCAATGTAGAGGAAAAGTGCGGAGAACCACTCTGTTCAAGAACTCTGACTTGGGACGGGATAACTTAGTCCGATTCAACCCTTTAAAGCCACAAGTCTACGCGATCACCGCTAAGAAACCCCATTCACTGCGGTCCCACAATTCCACAACACTTCCCTCTCCATCTCCAAGAGCATTGGGATCCTTGGATCACCAGCGATGTTCAGTTCCGATATCATCTGCAAGACAAGGCGAAGCTGGCGTCCAAAAAACTTGATGCACTCAACAGAGTGAAGCAGTACTTCATGTCTGGGCAGAGGTTGCTGCTTTACAAGTCGCAAGCTCGGCTCCATTTAGAGCACTGCTGCCATCTCTGGGCGGGTGCACCCGGATACCAGCTGGGCCCTTTTGACTCGGTCCAACGACGGGCGTTGAGAATTTTCGACGATCCCAAACTCACTTGCCGTATCGAGCCCTTAAGTTGAGGACAGACTTTGGCTCCCTGTGTGTGTTCTACTGCTTACACAATGGTATAAGATGCGTTCTGAGGAATTGTTCAAAATGATGCCCACGGCTACTTTCTACCATCGCATCGCTTGCCATCGGCAGGGAATTCATCCTCACACCTTAGAACCTAACTGGTCACGTACAATGCGGTTTCAGAGAAACATCCTCCCGCGAACGCTAGGATTGTGGAATGAGCTCTCTGCCAATGTTTTTTTCTCTTCTCTAAGGACTACAGTATGGGGTTCTCTAAGAAAGAAGTTTTTAGATATTTGAAGGGTCGTCGAGGCAAGCGTCCATAGGCTGCGGTGGCCGCTTACCATCAGGCGAACCGCAAGCTTGTTTGTCCAATAGTGGTATAAAAAAAGAACAAAAAAAAATGGGAATTTGAGACCCCCCATGGCCACGTGTCTACGTGGAGCCTACTGTTAATAAAATTAACAAAAAAATAAACGATAAACTTAAATTGTTTATTTTTTACTTCTGATTTATTAACGGCTTTTTAGTAAGAAATATGTCTTAATCTTTCCATTTAAAGTACCTAAAGCATCATTGTTGCATAGTTTTTAAAGTCCGTCTTAAGAATTAGGCCGAGCACACATTACGAGAATTTTCTCGTGACAAAATGTACGCACAGAGTGTCCGTCCGGCGTGTACGAGAATTTTGCTATCAGAAATTTTATCAATATGGTTGCCGCCTTTCGCGTCTTGATTTAAGGGTTACCAGCTCAAAAAATACGGTTTTCCAATTTACAGTAGACAAATTAATGAGGGCTGAAAGCGGTAATGACTTATCATGAGCGCAAAATGGAATGCAGCCTCCATTCCCCTCCTAGCTAGTAGAATCTCACGAGGGGAAGGAGGTATTTTCACCATTTGTGAGAAAACTGTGTTAAATATGGCTAAATCCTACACAATAATAATTATCTCAGCTATGCTCCCGCCACAAAGTAGCAAGTTATGTTTTTTTATATCCAACGCAATCAATCACAGACTAACGTATTAACTCTAACGATACGCATTTTTTTAAATCTCATAAGAGATTATTAGGGTAGGGTTCGAGCTAAATTTCACCCAAAGGGGGAGGAGGGGTCGAAAATTCGACAAAATCGCCTCACACACACACACAAGCAGAATCCCCGAGGAGGCAGGGCATAGATCCTGCGTAGTGACTACCTCACGCAGCATGCCAAATTCAAACAGTCACGCACAGCACACTAGTTAGAATGTCGGCTTTTTAACCGCGACACCCTGCTTGCTACTGATTTTAGTTTGGCTAATTACCGGTTTCTATTTTGTTAAGGCTTCAAAAGCGGAGTATCTGGCAAGCCTATAGAGATTTAACACTACTCAAACAGAGCTACATACGCTTATCCAGTAAGAGTTTTGAACCCAAATAAATCACGGAATGATCAACAGTAGTCAGTAGATATTCTCCTGCACATTATGGTCCTTTTTTGTTTTTTTTTTATCACCGTAGCCCATGGACGCTTGCAACACCATGGGCATCACTCGCGCGTTGCCGACCCTTCAGAAATCTAATAACTTCTTTCTTGAAGAACCCCACACTGTAGTTCTTGGAGAAAACCTTGGCAGGGAGCTCATTCCACAACCAAAGCGTCTCTGAAACCACACTGTACGAATTGGATGCTTGCACGACCCGTGTAATAAGCGTCTCCAGTACTGACATCTGCATAGCAATGTATGTTGTTGATGTCCAGCATATCATTGATGTGCAGTAGAAACAGCGTCTTACCAGCATTAATTTCCATGCTATCAGAGCAACTACCGTCAACTACGGCTTGTGTGCGTCTGCCGGATAAAAAGTTAACCACCTATTTGCACAAACCCTCGGGCACTACCGTAAGATGGCAACTTCGATAGAAGATCCCGGCGCCAGACCCGATCGAACGCCTTCGGTATGTCCAGGCCACATGCCAATTCCGCCCCCTGACTCTCAATAGCTAGTGCCCATCGGTGTGTGAGATACACTAGAAGGTCAGCAGTCGAGCGACCGTGGCGAAAGCCATATTGACGGTCGCTGAACAGGTCGTGTTTTTCTAGGTATTTCTGAAGCTGTGTGTTGATCACACGCTCCATCACCTTGGAGAGGAGAGAGGTAATAGCGATAGCTCTGTAATTAGATGGATCTGATCTATCGCCCTTTTTGGGCACCGGATGCACATTCGCAGTTTTCCATGAAGACGGAAATTGCCTAGTATGGTAGGAAAGCGCGAAGAGGCGCGTGAGTACAGGACATAACTCAGGAGCACACTGTTTAAGCACCACTACTGGTATACCGTCTAGCCCACTCGACTTATCAACGTCTAGGGAAAGCAATTCCCGTCGGACCTCCCGCTGTGTTGTAGAGATTTCCGTCATGGTCTTACCGCACCACGGTATAGTAGAGTTGGAGGCAAAGTGACTGCCCAATAAATCGGCTTTTTCTTTTGCACTATGGGCCAAGTCACCATCGGTCTTTCGCAGTGGTGGTAACCATGATTGGCAGAAGTTCCCCTCGGCAGCGTTAGCAAGCGACCAGTAAGCACGACTCCCAGAAGGATAGCTCGCAAGTCGCCCACCTATTTTGCCGATAAATTGGAATAAATTGCTCTGGCAGTTGCTTTCTTACTGAACCTCGAAGTAGCATTTAATTTGCTTTTTAACTCAGAAATATTCAGATCCTTATTATTACGAGTCGTGGTCCGAGCCTCATACGCAGTTTGCATAAAAATTTTAGCCTCTCTGCAAGACCTTTTAAACCACGGTCGTTTTTGACGCCGGCAGCTACTCGCAGGTTAGGAATGAAGCATTCCATATCAGCGAGGATTGTCTCAGGGACTGCGGCTGCGCAGACGTCACGATCTTCTGAGCTAAAGCAGAGCTGCCGCCACGGGTACGATGCATAAAATTCTCGCAATCCATCCCAGTCTGCCGACTTATAATGCCACACACGACGCCAATTAGTTGGCCCAGATGGATTGGGTTGTGTGCATGACACTTGTGTCCGAACGAGACAGTGGTCCAAGGAGCCAAGTGGCGCATCCACTGAGACGGCATATCCGCCCGGACGTGTAGTCAGCAGAAGGTCCAGTAAGGAGCTTGTATGGTCCTCTATATCTGGTATTCTCGTTGGAGAAAGTACCAGCGGAGAGAATTCATAGGTCCGAGCAAATTCATGAGCAGATATCCCTGCATAGTTATTGGTTTGAGAACAGTGCCACTCACGTTGGTGGGCGTTAAAGTCTTCCAAAATAACTAGTTCGGCTGTTGGATACTGCTCTAGAACTTTGTCAGTCGCCAAACTCAGGTCCGTGTCACCGCTATGAGACCTGTATAGGTACGCATAGATACGAGTGTGGCCGCCGTGATCTACGCGTACCCACAATATCGACAGGTATTTAAGGCTATGAAGGCGGCGACAGCAGATATATAAAATAATAAAACGGGATTTAACCCGTCATTTGGAAAAATACCTTTTTCCCGACGTTTCGGATGGGTTACACTAGCCTTGGTCACCCAAGTCTACCCGTAACCAAGTTCGTTTTATTATTTTTAAATTGGTAATGGAACGCGCAAATTTAAAAACATACATACACCGGCACGACTTACAAAATTGTGCTCGAGTTTGGCCGGGCAGGATATCTGCGTCTCCGTTAGAAAAAGAATGGTCGGCTGCGCAGTTTCTAGATCCCGTGTATTCCTAATGTTGCAAAAATCCACATTGAATGTGGATGGAGTGGCCGCTAAAAAAGACTCTTTGTCTTTTATTTCTTGCCATATTTTTTTACAGGGTTATTAAGGCTAAAGATGAGGATTCACTGCATAGACAGCTTAGAGGACAAAAGTTGCGGTACTAGAACTGCCGAAGTATGGCACAGCTGGCACGGCGGGCGGAAGGGCACCTGATCCCCCTCTGTTGTAGTAGTCGGGTTCACTCCGGTCTCCTTCTCCGGCACGACTATCACTTCAGAGACTTTACACAGGCTGGCGTTCAACCTGCGGGCGGTCAGCGGTCAGCCGTTTCATCAGGTCTCCCTGACCGCCGTACCAGCACGCCGCGTCTACGCCGAGCAATGACAGCAACAACCACCGCCGGATCTCCGCTCTGCGCGCAGCGATTCCTCAAAGAGCTCTGGCAACCTTACTCACCGTCAGGAACACATCACTACTCAATGTTAGTGTTATTGTGGCCGCTTTTGTAGACTAATATAAGACAATGGGCAACATTCTTCGTTTTGCAGTGCCGTGGCTGTATTAAGCCTGAAACTGCACAGATTTGGGCTGTATAACGTGAATACCAACGTTACCAATTTCTAATTGAACTGATGGAATATCAGTATCAAACATTTCCGCAATCAGTCCTTGAATATCATCTAGGGGTATAACTAGTACTCATCAAGACCATTACAAAGAGCCCAAAGACGATGAGGTATCTCGTTGCAGTTAGTAGTTCCTATGACCACCGTTCGTCATTATCATCAGAATCTTGAATATCATCGAGGTTTATAGTACTTATCAATACCATTCCAAAGAGCCAAACGCAATGGGGTTATCCTGTTGCGTTTAGTAGTTCCTATGGCCACTTTCCGTCATCATTATCGGACCTTAAATATTACCTAAGGGCATAGTACCCATCAAGACCATTCCAAAAAGGAACACCTTCCACGTCAAATATGAGATCAGTTCCATGATAGTCATTAAAGTTACATAGGTGTACCAAATTTCAGCTCAATTGAACGCTGGGAAGTGGGTCAAATTAGGTAAGCAAGATTTGTACAACATACAAATAAATTTACTTACATACAAACATGTTAAGTTGAATGAAATTTGTAAAAAAACTCTTTATCTGTAAAGCGCATAGGAGATCAGCGGATTTTTTGCGGCGTGGGGTTTCTTTCACATAACTTCCGTAGAGTGCAAAAACGCATCAAATCTATAGCAAACCACAGGAATCGGCATGAGATTCTGTCTCACAGTGTGCGCACTTATTGCACACTCGCGCGCGCAAAGCCGCGAACTACCCGAAAAGCATGGTGCGGGTTCGCACTGAATTCGCGCCTCGTTCCCGTTCAAAAACCAACTGAGTCGAGTAGAGTTATGACTCGAACCGTTCAAAAACGCGTAGAGTTGTTACCCTAGGGTTGACACAAGTGAACCGTACTCGACGCGGGTTTGTCGGAGTTGGCGGCCATATTTGATTAGAATGGTCAAAACAATGTTTCCGAATTAAGAAAATTAGTAAATTATTTTGCTTTTAGTATTTTAGTATGATTTTTGTACTTAAAGTGATTTCTTTACTAATATTCTAAAGAGGAAAGATTTGATTGTTTGTTTGTTTGTTTGTTGGGAAAAGGGGTAATAGGACAACGGGTAGTAAGAATTATCCTTCCGTACATTCCTAATTACTTAATTACGTAATTACGGCCTTTTTCACATAGGGGAGAGTTGGATAATACCGCGCGGCCGATAATTCCGCGCATTAGCATTTTTCAAAAACTATGCACTAGTTGTGCGATAAAATGCGCAAACATTGTAGTCCGACATGCCTTCACCCTGCCCCGCGCCACGCCAGTTTGGCCCGCGTGACAACGTCGAGACCACGCGTTGTAAAAGTTTTTTTCGTCACTCCTTATAATTTTGTGTGAACTATCGAAAGGAGGTAAGTTATACTGTGTTTATTTTATAATATATTGAACCCATACATTTTGAATGCTAATATACTGTAGATGTAATGTCAGAATAGTTTTTAACATACAATTTACTTTTCTATATTATTTTGAGGTTATAAAATGAAATGATGAAGTTTGACAATTTCGTGCTAAGGGCGCGGTATTATCAGACGAGAGCGCGAAATTGTAAACTATGAAAATAATATTTTACTAACATTAACTTGTTTTAACACTCCACATAAGTTTTGTCTGTGCATCTGTGTGTCTGTTCGCGGCATTGTAGCTCCTGAAAAAATTGACCTATTTTAATGAGATAATTGTATTTTCGTTTTAGATGGATGCAACCTGTGCCAAAAAAAGAAGAAGTCGTGGAATCCAGAAAATATGAAGGCTGCACTTGGGGCTATACGAAACGGAAGTAAAATAAAAACAGCTGCTAAAAACTTTGATATTCCTGAATCAACAATACGAGATCGACTTAAATTGGGAGAAAATTATAAAATAATGAAAATTATGGGAAGCAAATCCACATTTTCAAAAGAAGAAGAGAAAGAAATGGACAAATTTATAACTTTAATGGCAAGGGATAACACACCAACAGTTACGTAAATTGGCATATGACTTTGCTGTAACAAAAATATCAAACATATTTTTTCGTCCGAAAAAAGAATTTCAGGAAAATGTTGGGTATATTCCTTTTTGAAAAGAAATCCCGGAATTTCTTTAAGGCTCCCCGAGCCAACAAGCTTAAACAGGGTGTTAGGATACAATGAATCAGAAATAGCCATTTTTTGCTAACCTAGAAACACTCATGACAAAGCATAATTTTTCAGCAAATCGAATATTTGATGTCGACAAAACTGGCATCAGCAAGGTTCAAAAGCCTGGTAACATTTATGCTCCAACAGGACTTAAGCAAGTCGGAAAGGCTACAAGTGCAAAACGCGGCCAGAACGTGACAGTTGTATGTGCACTCTGTTAGGCATATCTGTTCCTCCCATGTTTATTTTTCCACGGCAGAGAATTAAACCTTCTCTCAAGATTGGTGGCCCACCAGGAGCACTCTACGAATGCTCTAAATCTGGGTGGATAAATGAAGAGCTTTTCGCAAAATGGCTGCAGCAAAATCCAGCGCTTTTTATTCTAGATAATCATTGCAGCCATCAATCGCTCTATGCATATGAGTTTTGTCGCGAAAACGGCGTTCATCTGCTATAAGATGCAAGATGCAACCACTTTATGTAACGTTTTATAGCCCATTAAAATCAGCATATTCTCGTGAAAATGCACCCATTTGAAAAAATTACTCATGACCATTTAGCTTCAATTTTTAATAAAGCTTATACTAGAGTGGCTACGATGGAAAAGGCCGTTAAAGGATTTGAAGTGACATATATCCGTTGAATCCCCACATTTTCGATGACGAAGATTGAACTTCTGAACCCATTATTGAAGAAGCGTTCAGGCAAGTTAGTCAATCAGGTATCAAAAATGAACTTATAGAACCAGTTATTGGCCACGATGAATCAACTTGTCACCTACCATCGTCCCCATCAATTTTATACCGGTCCAAAGAAATAATACCTCATAGTTCCGAGAGCCAAATCAACCAAGATTGTATTGAGATGTTTGCTGAAGAACCTTCAACATACAAGCCATATATCAGCAATAAAAATGAAAGCATGCCTTCCGCTGCTTTGAGCGAAAGTATCAGAAAAGATATTATTGAATCGAGTACTTCGAGATAATACATCATTAGAAGATTTGAGCCCTATCCCACAAAAAAAAATACAGAAACGTCTTAAAAAACAGCACTCTATTATTCTAACATCAACTCCGTTAAAGCAGCAGTTAGAGGAAAAAGAACGAAAGCGACAAATAAAGCAAATGAAGATAGAAAAAGAAAAGAACGTTGCAGAAAAGAAAGCTTAAGATAAGAAACAAACTAAAGGAAAATCTGTCAAGAGGAAAGTTTCAAACAGCAGCGAATGTAGTGAGGATAAAAATTGTGTAAAAAGCAACAAGAAAAAACTCCAGCAAGGAAAAAAGCAAGGTAAAGTAAGGTCAAAGAAATGTCTGCAGCAGTAAAGATAGTATGGACGATGTGCCCCTTACTCAATTGTGCAATGATGAAGATGATGATATCGTGATATTTGCGCCGTATGTCGAGACTTGGTCGTAACGGAGAAATGTGGTATCTTTGTTGTAGATCGAATTCGAATTGGATACATAAGGAATGTAGCGGAAAAAACTTTGCGAAAAATTTCTTATGTGATTTTTGCTGTGATTGATGCAACTATAAGTCTGATGAAAAATTGATTTTAGAAAGACTTAAAGAGTTACTAAGTCTTCTAGTTATTAAGAAAATTATATATGCAGAAAGTTATCCACGTTTAGTTGTCATAAAGAATTTCAATTATTGTTATTATTTAGTAACACGGTAATACTTTATGTAGTGTATTTTGGATCTCCTTATTTTCACGCACTAGTTTGTAAAAACTTAAAATTGTATTCGTTTTTTTATTATTATTATAGTTACTTATCGATTTGTACGTAATTAATGTGGGCCAGATTTTATCAAACCTAGGCACGATATTATCCGACCAGTTTGACAATACCATGCCTTTCCCATTTTTAGTAATTTTGAAATAATTACTTTCTGTTTTAACTTTGGATTATTTTGTTATACGGTATGCGTATCTAAATAAATTTCCTACTAATTACTGCATTTTTGATTCTATAATATCAAACATTGTCCTCATTATAGGGCCAAGTCCTTAGGGGCTCGGTAATATCCAACTCTCCCCTAACTTCTAATCGGCTGATCCGATTGGGTTGAAATTTTATATGGGTATTTCGATGGTTCCACAGACCCGAATGTATTATGCCATTAAAGAGGAAAGATTTGATTGTTTGTTTTTTTTCTATAATTGAGGAGTTGCCGTAAGAACGATCGATAACGAAATTAAGGGCGGGCGAAGCCGCTGGCAGAATCTAGTAAACAATAAAGGATTTAGGTCCACTACTAGGACTTAGGTTTTTAGATTACTAACTAACTGGAACTCACTTTGTTGGAACACTTAGTAAATCACCCTAAATGCCTTAAAATAGTCTTAAAACGTTGATTTTAGACTTAAAGTTTAGCTGTTTAGAAACAGTACTCCTATTTCGTTTATTTTTTGTCAAAATAAAATCCAACAATAAAATAAAGATCGATACAAGTATTTAGAATTGAATCACAATGTTACAACTACAAAAAGGTAAACATTGTTAACATACTGATAAACAAATAGTATAATAATATACTTAATAACAATAGTAATTAATATTAGAATATATAATTAAAACAAAAGAATTCACCAACTTCCCACCTTGTTTATGAAGCCTAACCTGTAATTGAATTTAAGTGGACACTAGATCTTACATAGGTATTTAAAATTATAATATGGCCCTACAAGGGAAAATTCCTGAAGTAAGTCAAAGTCAAAATCATTTTTTTTTATTTAAATTTGGATTTTACATACACTTTTGAATCGTCAAAGTTATGAAATACTATTTTTTAAACCTTCATACCCACCCTCCGGTTCACAATTTTGTTCATTTTCTACCTAGAAGAATCCGGCAAGAAACTCGATAGTTAAGTTCAGTGGTCAAAATAGTAGTAATTTCTGATGACATTTGTGCGAGCGCGACGGCAAATAATTATGCGCGCGCAACAGAGACAATTAGTGACTGGTTATTGAACGAAATTCTTCATGCTTCGTGTCCGTGCTATAGAAAATAACTGTTATAGAATTTTTATATCTTATGTGATATAATTGTAATTAATTACCTCCCAATTTTTACGCTAAGCTGTTCGCATATCCATAATATATTATTGCCACAGAAAAATGAGCTCTATTTGAGATTAAAATTGTCGATTTCAGCTTAACGCCCATAAAGCAAATATATATATATATATATATATATATATATGCGCGCTGGGGGCCCTCTTAACATGTCCGGATTGAGTAAGTATCTAATAGATGGCGCTGTGTTAAAAGTACAATTGTTACAATTACAATTGTACAGTTTTATTGTGCTACAATTTATTTCACGTCACAAGTGAGTTGGTTAATACCGCACTACGGGTATCATACTTAATTAACTAACCGCATTTAAAAAAGAAGGGTCTTCTTAGCGCACTAAGGGGTTTCTTACTGAAATAAATTTAAAGGATAATAACTATTCCTTTGTTGTAAATCGCCACTAGATGGCGCTACAGCTACTTTAAGGGCAGAACACTGTTTATTATTATTAAAACAATGGTCATTATCGGAGATAGTCGCAGTTTGCTGTCGGATCAGAGATAAACAACCTTTAACATTAAATTTTCCCATGATCTATATAAATTGGTTTTATGTGTTATTGCATTAAGGGTAATAGAGCATCACGGCATCCTGGGCTATCTATATGTTAAGAGTAAACGCCGTCGATTGTTTTTCAAACAAAATGAATTTGCCATAACCTTCGAAGTTCCGTGAATTTCACTTTGTATCTTGATTAAAAAAAAATAACAAAAAATTAAGTGCTTAGGGTTTTTGTAAGATGCTTAGACCATTCCAATTGCAGATATATAAGAAAATTGTTTTTATTAATTGCAATTAATTTTCAGGTACCAAAATGCCCATCCTCCTTTATACATTATCTATTATTGTATTCTAATATTTAGAATGTTTATTATAATTATTTTCGTATTACATCGTTCATATATAATTATGGGTTTTGTAAACACAATGAAAAGACATTATAGTTACCTACAATTAAATGCACTTTTCGTAAAATTCATGCGCATATAAAAGATTTTAATCGCAAACCTCTTCAGCGTGCTCTTGTTTCTTAATTAAACATGATTTATTAGGAAAAAAACCTTGAACAAAAATAACGCTAAATTGTCAGTCACATTTATTGTTATCTTATTGCCATTTACTTCCTTAGAAAATAAATAAATAGTCATTATAATACATTTTTAAATCACAATAAATAAACCAATAACTTTAGGCGGATTTTTCTAGTGATGGAATTCTAACGAAATTTTTCAAAAAATCCTACTTCACAAGATTTACACCGAAATAAAACATTATAATAATATCCTTGCCATCTACTAAAAAATCTATAATAACCATAGCCTCTCCGTCGTTATTTTAGGTTCTACAAAATCGTCGAAGTCTTACAAAATTCTTTCAGAAACCAGCAGTGAAGGCCCTCCTCCACTGCGAGGTGAATATTCGAGAATTTTTCTTCTAATTTCCCTTGATTTCTACAACTCTTAAAATAATGTTTTCGTCATACTCTCACAATTTTATTCGGTGCGACCCAGCCACCGAATGCTTTCTCAAAGTCTTTGGCGACTGCTATAGTCAAATGATCATTCCCTATGTTGGCGGCAATTTGAACTCCAACTGGTAATCCTTTACTTGAAAATCCAACAGGACAAGCTGTCACTGGTAAACCTAATGCATTGAATATTGTTAGATATCCAAAATTTAAAAATTTGTAGAACATCCTGTAGTGTAAGTGCGCTGGGTAGGGAAACGTTGGATACAATAAAACTGCATCATCTGACAGGACTTTCTGTAAATAAAAATGAACTGATAAAGACATAACAGTCACTGCATGATTTTTTGCGCTTTCACAAATCTACTACGAGTTTATTCAATACATGTTGGCACAGTGAAAATAAACTTAAGATTAGCCGGCTTATTTTCGAGGCGAGGTTAATGTTGATTTCTATCATCTGCCTATGGACGTGACACAAGTGCATTTCGATTCATGCAAATTTTGCTTACAAACACAAACTTTAATCTGTGTTCTGAAGATTAATAAACCCGAATTACTTATTTTATTTACTTTTTTATTTTTAGCCAAGGGGTTGCGACTACACTTATGTTTAGCCGGCTAAAGATGAAAGAAATCAACATAGGCCTTTTCACAAAAGAAACCTAAGTTTAGCCGGCTTATCTTAAGATTATTTTTACACCTATCTTTAGCCGAAGCATATACCTATACATTGAAAAGCACGATAATTGCGGTTATATTAAAAAAAATTAAAAATTATTAAAATAGTTACAAAGTGAAAAGACAATATTTTTAATATTATATTCAATTAAAAAGTAATTACCTGAAAGTTGGATTTTATTTCATTGAAAACTTTTACCAAATTTTCATATTGCTGACGTGGTAAGATATCCAAAAATTTCTGTAAAGGCCCATAAGCAACGCATGTGAAATTGTGATCTGACATTCCAATCAGTTTTTTCAGAACTATAGGCCACACAGAAACCCACTGGTCACGTTTTTCTGGGTCAGTGTATATGTTTCTAACGTGTTTTATATTCATTAGAACTCTCATGCTTATTTCCCATATGTGTTCTAGGTTCTTTACTTTCAGCTGTAAAGATAACATCATAATATTTCGTAAATTTTTTTTCTAAGTGTATGACTAAATTATAAATTATAAATTAGGGAGCCTCCCTTTGCAATTTGGCGCCGGAACCATAAATACTTATCTAAAATAGGACATAAAAAAATATTGTAGAAACGTCAGAAGCTATAGTATAAATTCTGCGTCAAATAATTATAAAACAGTTAAGGTAAGTACATTTATACACAAACGTTTTATTTTTTCTTTGAAATCTCCATATTCATTCCAATTGTATATAAGTAAATTATTGTTATGAATTGCAATTGATTTTCGGGTACCAAAATGCCCATCCTCCTTTATACATATACTTATATGAATTCAATTCATTGAGCTCTGCGTTGATCACTATAACCATGTTTATTATTATTACCTAT
The DNA here is from genome assembly GCA_946406115.1 of Apoda limacodes. Lineage (NCBI taxonomy): Eukaryota > Metazoa > Arthropoda > Insecta > Lepidoptera > Limacodidae > Apoda > Apoda limacodes. Next base: position 18,410,989 of record OX291553.1, read on the forward strand.
ACTGTGCTATAATGGTAGCTTCAATACCATCATGTGATCATGTGCAGAGCATCGTGTCTTCAGGAGCGGCTTGCGTGGAATCTTCGTGAATGCGATTATTTTTAAATACGTGATATTAAATTATTAATATATTTCTATAATTTGTTAAGAAACGTTAGGGCATACTCAAAGTATCTGGAGCCGGCCACTAATAATAATAATAAAAGAAGAAAAGAAATTAGAAAAAGAGAACTCTCTGAGAACACTTGCGAGATTGTCATTTGTTATTCTCATTGTGACGTCGTTTTGAAAACTGTGTCGAAATCACAATAAATTTCACTCCAGTTAATTATTCACGATGTGATTTTTTACGATTTTTGCTTAGAGAGTTTTCACGGAATTTTATTGGAATTTGGTGATGTAGCCCCATTTCAGTTCAGTGAATTTAGACGTGGGCGTAATCACCTCCATGACGATGAACGTGAAGGTTAAACAGAGACTGCAGATACCGGATCTAATATTGATAATTACCTTACGTCAAATAATTAAGACACAGAAGTGTTGCTGTGTCGGTAAAAATAATAGTATTACTACTGGCCAATAGATGTCAGGTAGAATCATATTTTTCAGTTTATCATTGACTAAAAACACGGGATAAAACGACGTTTTCTAAAAATGAAACCTAGCTAGATCGATTTATCGTCCCCGAAACCCCCCGTATACTAAATTTCATGAAAATTGTTGAAGCCGTTTCCGAGATTCAGATTATATATACAAGAATTGCTCGTTTAAAGGTATTAGATAAATGATATTATTAGGAATGCTGAAATTATGTTTCCCAAATACGACTAATACCAAACTTTAAAATATATTTTACGCTATTAAACGCTATAAAAATTTCGGATTAAATTTAAAAAAAAGAATACGGGAAGGACATAAATGCTGGATTGCCGATAAAAAAATTAAAAAAAAAATACTTCAGGCGACAGTAATCGATTTTCTTTGCATGGCCTGTTATAAAGCACGCACAAATAAAAAGTTTTTTTCTTTTTTTGATATATCGAAGTGCCCAGTGTTGATGGGTCCCGCTGCCACAGAAGCCGTGGCGTGGGTGATATATTAAAAATAAATAAAGGCAGGAATGCCGGAACTCATAAGTTTTTCATCTTATTTTTTATGTTCATTTAATTCTGTAATTTGATTTCCTTAAAATAATTGCCCAAACATGAACAACATAATATTTTCTTCGATATTTTTAACATTTTTACTTTTATTAAACCACTTTTCTATTATATATGTCCGTTTTCTTTTCCCTGCGTTTTTGGGTAAAGCCCTATACAAGTCTCGGCCGGCAGCCATTGCAAAATGCGTATTATTGACAGCCTCACCTACGGTAGGATTACTTTCGCGGCCTCGTCAGTAATGCACTAATAATTGCATTCCAACAACTCAATTTTTATTCCGTTAATGTAATTAGAACTTATTATTATGTTGTATTATAATGATAATGATACCGACCTCTTTAACTTCTATGTGATAAGTGTCATGGATATACTGTTTGGCTTTATCCATTGCTTTAATCATGTCTGGACCGAGATTGTCACCGATGTTGCCTCCGTCTCCATTCATATAATAAAACCTTAGTTTTGACAAATCTACCTGTAATTGTTATGTTTTATCACCAAATAGCTATAAAAGTTTAATAGATACTTATTTAAGAGCGAAATATGCGTAGTTAAACAAAGCCATTTGATGGGTGACCACATAGTTGCATACTTGGAAAATTGTGCAACGTGCCACCCGTGCTTCGGTGGGCATGATAAACTGTCGGTCCCGGCTGTTGATAAATTATTATGACATCAGTTTTTAAGCCTAGTCAGAGGCCCCTTGGGTGCCAAGGAAACTCCAACAGTCTAGTGGCTACTAGTTCGAGAACGTCTGCTAATTTGCACTGGGCCAGTGTTGTGTAACATGGCTTAAGGGTTGGCTTTGGCTTTCTCTAGGGTAGTAATCGGGACAAAAAAAAACATATTAGGACACATGATACTCAGATATCTTAGAAATAAAGTCTCACCACAAAGAACTTACAGGTTTCTCTAAGGGAACATCAGGTCCACTTGGTTGTCTTAATACCTTTAACATCAGTGTTAGATCCTCAGCATATCGAGTTATTGGCCCGAGGGCGAAATAATTCACGAAGTCTGGATCTATGCAGTCTGGTACGTGACCTTAATTGGAAATAAAAATATAGGTCTCAATATCATTGGCTTTTAGCCCTAGACTGATGGTACCCTACGCTGACTTAAAGCTTCTTTATTTAAAACTAGATTTTCCTAATTACTCCGCCCGCCCTAAACTCGGTTATCGGCGTGGATGTCTACGTAAATTTCTACGTTTCTTAAATATATTAATGAAGTTTGATATAGCCCTGGGACTCAAACTATCTCTATACCAAATTATATCTTGATCTGTTCAGCGGTTTAAGCGTTAAGACAGACAGACACAGTTACTTTTGCATTTATAATATAAATATGGATTCTAGAAGTTTGAGATGTTTTTGATAAATTGACCTGAATTAACCTAGAGTATTTTTTTTAGATTTTTTTTTCAGTTTGTCCGTCTGCACGCACAAAATATTAATATGATTTTTTACAGTTTTGGCCGTTTAGATAGCTGGGAGTTCAACCTAAATTTAAACAAAGTTTTATCGTAATTTTTTTTTTTTTTGTAGTATAACTGTATAGCAGTGGCGGCGTATCTATACAAGCCTATTCACATGAGCCTACATTTCAGAAATGTACTCACTACAGAGCGAGGTCCGCTCCAAGTAATTTGCTACTGATACAAGCCGATTTATATCAGCCTATCCTTCAAGATGTACTTCCTAACGAGCTTGATGCGCTACAAGTACTGTAAGACCAATAGGTCAAAGCGCCATGTACAAGTGGGCGTTCATGCGTTTTGTTCAACTTAGTGTAAAGCCATAACTGTGCCTCTTTCCTTCCCACGGATTTCGCTCACACGCGTTTGGTGAAATTAGTGAGATAAGGCTAAAAATTGCGGCATACGTTTACTTATTATTTATTGTTTGTTCTCTCTGTCGCCTACCATTTATTGAAATATAAGATTATAAAATTAAAAAGTATAGTCAAGTTTCAATAACAAAGTACAAACGTTTTTAATTAACGAAGTACTTACGTTTTATTCAGAATAGCATGAATTTAGTACGTGTCCGTCCGCCATTATCACTATTTGCGTGTGCTTGGTAATTTTCGCGTGTTTTATTTTACTTTTTCATTGCATTTTCATCTTACGTATTTTTTCATTGCGGTGAGTTTTATTTGTATTAATGACTTTAATTCATATAGAGTGTTGTTTAACTGACTACTTGCTGGATTACGAAACTTCATTTTTCAATACTAAGTTTTGATGACAAAAAACATATAATTTGTTTGGCCCGCTTACCCTTGTCATAAATCTGCGTCTCGCTACTGCCGTATAGGTATATGGTGCAAAGTGTGATTTGTCATTCACGCAGACGAAGTCGCGGGCAGAACTAAGTTATTGTTTACTCTACAAGACCATAGCAAGTAACGAATCCAACTCTAGGAAGGTGTGTAATGCGGAGGCGTTTTTGCTTCGAATCTGTTTACCATTACAAGTATGCTGGAAGTTGTGTGAGTTTAATTAGAAGTATAGGTAATAAAAGTTGTTGATTTTGAGTTTTTTTTTTATTTTATCCCATAATATATACCTACCAGTAACTTACCAATCAATATATTCATTCACATAATCTACAGGCTGTTATTATCATATAGGGGGCTGATAATCCGGGTCCGAAAGACCCCACTAGGCATACTGTGTAACTTTCTATTACCAGGCATACCGAGGGTTAATAAATATTTAAGGGGACTTCCATACAACAAACGTGATTTTTTTGTTCGTTTTTGCTTGATATTGATAACGGCAACAGGTAGACGCTTGAAATATTCACAGAAGATTAAGTTATATATTCACTTTAAAAATAAATAATTAAATTAAAATAAAACAAATATTTAAGGAGGCTCCCATACAACAAACGTGATTCTTTGCCGTTTTTATAGATAATGGTACAGAACCCTTCGTGCGCGAGTCCGACTCGTTTAATATCTACATCGTTCTTTATGATATCTCATTATGTATCGAATGAAATCTGTACAATACCTTCAATAGACACTAATTCTGGTGTAGGCTTGTGTCCAAAAATTCCAGTGAACATGGGTGGGAGACGAAGAGAACCAGCTATGTCAGATCCAAGACCTATGACTGACGCTGCTGAGGAGATTAGGGCCGACTGAAATCACAATATATACATATTAGACTGATTTTCCCTTATGCCCAATCTAGTTAAGATAAAGTCTTATTCATAAAGTTTGTCAGGAAACTAGCAAAGGACCCCCCCCCCCCCCCTTATAAAGTATATTATTTTAGTCGTTTAATTTAGTAATATATAAAAGATTAACTAGTGAGTTTATTGCCGGTGCTTCTCGGTAGTAAAGCATTACGAACCTTCCAATCTTCTCCTCTTATATATTGTTCCTTTACTACACACATTGTAACTAGTACAATCGAAGTTTTATTGGAGTTGCTTGAGTGTGTCATGCTCTCTCAAAGTGTCTCTGCGGTGGTGGCGTGTGTGTCGGGTCGTTACGTTCCCTTAAACATGGTTGAGCGAAGCGATTGCTGATTCATGTGTCATACTCGTGAACGGGTGCCGCCTGTGGAGGCTGGTCTGCTCTTGCAAACTTCTTTGTATTTTTAGTATTTAGTCTTACTTTTTTGTTTTGTTTATTAATACTGTTAGACATTGATTATTTCTTAGTGATGAATACATAAACTGTCTTTTGTTTATATTAGATACTTTTTTATGTTGTGCTTGTGCTTTATATTTCATGTTTTTTTTATGTTTGTAATGGAAAGTGTCCTTTTATGATAGTGAGGGCATTTTCCAATATTTTAATTGGACGCTGTAAGAGAAAGGGAGAAAAGAAATGCCCTTGCTGAGTTTCTTGCCGGTTCTTCTCAGTACAAGGTCTCCCGCCCTGTAGACTTACGAACCGATGGCGTAATGACATTTATAAGTGCTCAATTATTGTAGCCTAAACTGAATAAATTATATTGAATTTGAATTTGAATAAGATTACCTACTCTTCAGAATTTGACTACTTATGATCCTAAACATTAAAGTCACAAAGCGAAGATAAAACGCGTGTAGGTACGTACTTTAAGGTTCTTTAAATTGTAGGAGCTTGTTTTTTCCGTTTTTGTGGATTTTGGATGTCTGGATACTTTTTTGATATTTTTTTAATTTGATGTTAATGACCTTTTAGTCGGTAGATCTAAGTAGTTATATAAACAAATTTTGAAACCAAATTTTCTAAGCTAACTTTGGTTACCTTGCTCGGATTCTCACAAAATGGAACCTATAACCTATAAGTCTGGTATATATTATTTAGCTATTAATTTATTTATCTGTTCTTAGTACCTAATCAATGATCAAAAGTAAGTAAAACATAAAAAATAAAATAGATTGAATAGAACACCTAAAACCACCTTCTTAAAATGTATTTATACTACTCGATAATAGATGGCGTCAGTCATTAATTTCTGTATCTCATCACTGAAAAAAGTATCTAATAACAATATTCTGTTACTGAAAATTAACAAAACTATTTCCAAATCCTAAACTAAATAAAGCCTGTTTGTTTGTTATTCCTTGATGTCTTAACAAAGCATTTGATTGACCTGACTAAGAACCTACTTTAATCCCGTTCAAGAGTTCCCTCGGGAATAGTGATAGTTATTTCCACACTATCTGTTTATGTTACAACACAGCTTACTTTTTCAGTTCCACTGTATTTGGTTTAAAACCTACTCCCACGAAGCAATAGTGAAACAGGGAAACTTACTTGAAAATTAACTGGCTTAGGGGTAGGTGTAGGGACAGAGAATACTTTTATCCTGGTTAATTGATTATTTTTAATAGATAATTTAAAAAAGAAACCCGTCTCGAAATTACCTCCCCGCCAGATGATCCTCCAACGGTTCGCTTTTGGTCGTATGGGTTCATGGTGAGTCCAGTGACATTGTTATACGTTTCCCAGTTCATGCAAAGCTGCGGAGTGTTGGTCACAGCAATGGGTATAGCTCCAGCAGCCCGCGCCAATCTGACAATTGTTGCATCTTTTTTGGCAGGATTTCTATACGGGCGTACCCATCCTGAATCATTGCTCATACCTGGAAATATTTTCAATAATACATTTATTTATTGAATAAATGATATGACAATCGTTCTTTATTATTAGCGGGTTGAAGTGGCAGTGAGCAGGCCACATTGCTCATGAAACTGGTAAACGATGGCGATGAAAGTTTATTGAGTATACACACAGGCAGACAGGGTACCTTTGGGTACGAAACCCTAAAGTGCTTTTGCATGGAGAAGGTTTTTGTTGTCAATTTTGCTATGACTTGCCACTACAGGGCGCTGCAGCACATTATTTTTTAAGCACAGAACAACGTCTGCCGGGCCAGCTAGTCTAATATACAGTTTTTTTTATTAAATTCTTTTGACATTTTATTGTCGGATTGGAGTTTGTAATTGTTTTTCATTTATTTATTATTATTTATTAAAACCTAAATAATACTTAGCAAAACTGTTTAACTTTCCCTCGTATTTACAAAATTGAAAAAAGTCTGGGGTACTCGGAGGCAAAAGGTATGGAAATACATATCGGATTATGTTCCGATAATTGTTTATTTGCCAGAAACATAGTTTGTTACATATTTGTTTCTTTGAATAGTATTAGCAAGAAGTATATCATTTTTTTATTCTACTATGGTGGCAAACAAGCTTACGGTTTGCCTGATGGTAAGCGGACACCGTAGCATATGTACACCGGGGGTATCAAATAATTTACAAAATATAAAATATTTTGAAACCACACATATTACAGACAATACAATTTACACAAAACTTAAATTGTAGTCTATGCCTTTTTAATACTTCAAAAAAAAAGAACAGGTTATTAATTTATCAGCATGTTTTTTCAATATGTATATATTGGCTTAGCACAGCTTAGTTGTTTGTGTTCCGATTGGAACAATTTTTACATATATGGAAAGGGGTACATCCAGAATGGTCCTCAAAAATGTTAAGGATCTGACCAGGAAAACAAGAGTTAGGCTTGAAAATTTTACAATTCCATCATTTGTATAATATATTATCTACTGATGTTTAGTTTTAGGTAAAGAAACTCATTTTTCAGAACCATTTTTAGGGCTCCGTAGCCGAAAGCGAACTCCTACTGTATGGGTTAGGGTTTAGCAGATAAATGGTATAAAAACTAAATCCCCATTGTTTCGTCATGTCTAACTATCATTGTAGGGTTTCGTAGCCGGATGGTTAGCTTGACAATTTTGGAGTTCCGTAACCAAACGCTTGGATTAATGGTTAGTTAACTAAGTAGTCCATGGTTGTTGCTACTGAAACCTAAAAAATCGAGTTAGTTTTCATGTAAATACCTGAAAACCGAGTTGACGCCATCGATATGAAAAAACAATAGATATGGTAACATGACACTGTAGTTCGGAAACCGGCGTAGCCGTTGATAGCGGGGGTGGAGTAGGTGAAGTGGGGCAAGAAAGTCAGAATTTTTATTCCAATTTAAACCTTATGTTCATTACATAAGGCTTACACGTTGACACTAGTGACATCTTGTGATGAGTAGCAGTACTTTAATTTTACATTAGACCCAGTGTTGTTCCTGTGGCGATATGAACAAAATTATCGATAGATTACTATGATGCTTGATGATCAAAAATATCTTTGGAAAATTCAAAGTCCTAACTAACTATTAACACATATTTTTATATTATAGGTAGTAAAATCATTCTGAATCTATAAAATCGTTAATTAACCTGGCGATTTTAAGCTTTTTAAAAGTCTAATTTAATGAAATATACTTAAATTATAAATGAACCTAAATAATTTAATTCTAATTAGTTTGCAGTGGACATATAAAACAGCAAATAATATTGTGATTTAGATAGTACATAGTTGGAATATAGATATACTTTACCTTACCTTACTTGTACCTTTATGCTTTAACTTTGTTTGAACACGCATTACGTTAAAACGGCTAAATTAGTTCAAAATTTAAACTTTACCGTAAGCTTTCGTTTTATTGAATTTGATTCATGGCATGAAAATATATAGATGAACGCTAAAAGTTTTATCATAAAAATAATAAATAATATGAGTTTTAATTTAATTTTATTTAATAATATGATTTGAAATTTGAAAAATAATCTATATAATCTACTATACTATTATAAAATAAATGTAAAAGTTTGTTTGATCTTCCTTTACAACGCCCGATAGCATCATATAAACCTAAAATTTGGCCCAGAGATAGTATGAAATACCGAGAAGTCCAAAGTACCCGTAGAAATAACTATATCCAAATTACACGCGGACGAATTATAGCTTCCGCTGTAGCTTGCTATTGCAAACTTTCTTTCTAAAAAAAGAAGTTTCCTTAGAAATTTAACACTGATAACCAAATTTAGTGCAGTCAGAGCAGCAGGCAAAAGCTAGTTATAGGTTTTACTCCACATACACTACTCGTTGTATTATTTTCCAGACGTTAAGATGTCTCGCAAAAGCATGCAAAAGTTAACAATCACATAACATAGAAGCGAAATAAACACATTATCCAAGTCCATCATCCTGTATATTAAATAAAACAACGAAACACTTCTATAAATCACAGGAAAGCTCGGGCCTAGACAAATTCTCTAAAACTATATTTACTTTGACACAATATTATACAACAGTTTCTTACTGACTAGATTTTGCCCAGCGGCTCCACCCGCCCTAAATTAACTGGTTATCGGCGGGAAATTTTTTACGGAAACTCCTTGATGGTACTATGAAAGTTTGCTATGAAAAGCTGTAGTTCGTACAAGTGGAATTTGTGAAAAGTGGGGACTTGTGAATTTTCCGGGATAAAAAAATAGCCTATTTTCTTTCTATTCCAGGACTAAACCTAAATGTGTGCCAAGTTTCATCCCGCTCTTTCCAGTGGTTGACGCGTGATTGAGTAACAAACATCCAAACTTTCGCATTTAAAATATTATTCGAATGGAAAGCAGTATTTTTAGATGTATTTTGCATTAAATAAGCGCGTTCAAATGTATAATTAAATCTTCATTTAACTGATTGTACCCACAGGTTGACAGAATTATTTAACTTTTTAAAAATAATTTAATTATCCGAACGCTATTGAAATTTTGAACGCAACCCTAAAACATTCCATTGACTACAAGCATCAATTCACTTCATTTCCACAGGTGTAAATTGATCACAACGGGTAAAAAACATCGATATTTTTATCTCATGCGTACAACACTAAGCAAATTAAGCTATTTCGCTAAGCGATATAGATATTAGTTTAGCTACTCACAGATAGATGGCGCATCAGATATTTAATTTATTCTTTATGTCATTGCAATGCGGTTTAGATTAGGTCAATAATTTTTCGAAATAAAGACTCCACAACAATTTCTACTCAAATAGAGGTGAGGTACTTTATTGTCTTCGATTTATTTTCGTTGTGAATTTATGAAACGATATCCTAATAATCTTGAAAAACAGTCACAGTTCAAGTGTAATTTATTCTTTTTATCACAAATAAAAAGAAAGGTTAAAAATTATGCCATGAAATTGAAAAAATAACACTTATTATGAACAAGATTACAGTGATGACTAACATGATTTCGATAAAAATAGTGCACCTCTATTAAAGTAATTTATTATAAATTAAAGTAAATCGGTTATTTATGAAAAAATAATACTAAAGTGTGTTAAGTTACGTCGCTGGAACTCTTATTTACCTTTTTTTTATAGTTTCTACAACTTTTTACAGCAAAATACGACATTATTGAAATAAAACAAACAAAATATCTTTAGATGTTTACTCGCCGAGGGTGACCTTGTGTTTGTTGCGTCAAATCGATGCGCTACTCAACATAGTCTAAAAATTAGACTATGGGCGGCTAGCCTGCCGGTGCTTTTTGGACATATCTATTGTTTTTTCATATCGATGGTTGACGCTCACGTTTAATTATACTGAAAAGTGATGTGGTCTTTTGTCTCTTTCAAGTGCACGTTATGTTAGATAGCTGTGTTTCAAACTGTCATATGCGGTGGGCGCATATATCCTGAAATTTCTTATCAGTGTGCCGGGTCATAAAAATATATTCCAACAAAACTGAAATATATTTATAGCTGTGTGTGTGGTAATTTAAATTATACTATCAAAAATACATAGAAATATGTCTTAGTATAATTTAAATAAGTATATATTTTTGCTCAATGTGTGATGGGCTTTGTGCATTTTTTTGCATCAAGAAATACGATTTACGTCAACTTTACTACAAATAGTAACAGTGTCATTTATACATGTATTATGTACTTAGCGTACTAAAATTGTACTTGTACATATACATACATACATATTTTTATGTGTACTACACTCGTGTTATATGTTTTTGATTGATGTTTGTGGCAGATTACAATTTATATGAGTAGGAACATGAAATGAACATAAAAATAGGTCAAGGCTCAGACCTGACATAGATTACTACACGTCTACTAAATGTACCTATAACTAGAATTTATGGCAGTCTTAACGACCAATGTATCTCTATGTACTTTGTATTATGTTATATTTTCTGACTTTTTTCTATTTAGTCAATCCGTTAGTAGGTTAAAAGGAAAACAACTGCTTGGCTGATAAACAAAAATAACTTACAATTATCCCTTTTCGCCTATAAGACCTTCATGTTGTGTGATGCTTTGCTAAGCCACATCATTTTTGTTTACTTTTCAAATTCAAATTAATTAAAGTATTTTCCTGAATCATAAATTTTTTGCTACTTGCAATTTTTTTTATATAAATTACATTTAACAGTTGGCATCATTGTTTTAAGTGCATAGTATGTTAATGGATGTCTAGTGCACCGAATGACCTTTAAGTCTTGACATTTATTGTTTAGAAATTCTGTAAAAACTTTTTTGATATACGATTTAAACGTAGGTGCACCTTTGTATATTCGAAAGATTACACTATATTTTAAGGCAAAGAAATAGTACTAGATTAAGTAAATACAGCGTTTTTGTGCAAAACTATAGCATCTGAAGGATTGAAAAAAATATATGTTAGAAAACTTTCTTTTGTCTATTTCGTACCCTACTGAGTTATTTTGATTTATTGTATTTAATGCTAAAAATCCACAATGGTTACATTGTTAAAAAAATAAAAAAAAAAATATTTTTGGACATTACACACAGCCCTGTCTGGCCCCAAAGTAAGCAAAGCTTGTGTTATGGAAACCAGACAACGGATACAAATACATATAGTATATTACTTTTTTTTGGTAAATACATACATATCATACATATAAATACACCCAGACAAGACTAACACAAATTTTTATCACATAAATGTTTGTCCAGTGCGGGAATCGAACCCACACTCTCTATGCAGCAGCCGGCCACACTACCAACTAGCCTGCGAGGGAGTCAAAAGTTTTGAGCAAAAGTGTTTCAACACTTGTGAACATTTTTAAGGTGTATGTTGCATTTCCTGATAATGAAAGTCGGTTTAATTATTAAAAATTGGTTGTTATTTGGGGCATTAACCATAAGTTACACCAAAAGTCGAAAAATGTAACTACAAAAGTGTATAAACGATAAATGCCATACAAAAAGGAAAGGTTTCAAAGCTCATTTATGGTTTAAATTACAATTGAAGTATGAACAAATACATCTCATTGTAATGTGTATGTCATTGTGCAATAATATTTACTACATTTACATGCACATCGTTAGTAATACCGAAATAAGCTTTCTGGCCTAGGTATATCCCTTAAGAGAATACACTTCGCGCCGCCTCGCAGCGGGATTCATACAAACGAATTTCTCATTTTTTTTAGACATTTACTGATCAATCACTGTGAAATTTCTTAGTCATAATCCCTAGGTCTGTGGTTTTTCCAAAATCTTGTAAAAAATTCTATTAACTAGAAATCTTTTTAATACCATTTGTATGAAAAACTAGAATCCTGTATAACTTTTGAAATATAAAATTTGATAGAAAACCGGCACCCTGCAGACCTACATATTTATTACCAGAACATGTCTTTAAAATGTCGCGGTGTTTGATCAGCAAGTGTCAAAAATAAGTGAGAATTTGTTTGTATGAAGCCCGCTGCGAGGCGGCGCGAAGTGTATTCTCTTAAGGGATATACCTAGGCCAGAAAGCTTATTTCGGTATTACCAACGATGTGCATGTAAATGTATCCTCGTAAAGTAACTATAGTCATAAATGAGCTGGGCAGCTTCTTTTAAGTTTGTGTTATTACAAAATAACAATTTTACTTTCATTTTACCATTGTGACATTAATTTTTGTGTCTGTTAATTTTATCCCTCTGTTTTGAAGCATAAAAATTGATGTAACGAAAACTATCTTACTCAAAAAATGATGCACTAAAAAGGTAAAAATAATTACTTATTTCCAAAAATCTGATCTGAATTACAGTTTTAAGTTGGTTTCATGCAAGTGAAGTGTGTTATAAACTGTCAAGTACATAGACACCAACTTCAAACTGGTATTCAGATTAGATTTTTGGAAATAACTAATTATATTTACCTTTTTAGTGCATCTTTTGAAGCCGGTTGTGTTATTTGGTAAAAAGTTTTTATTTTGTACTGTTTAGTGACGAATTGCTTTTTTCGTACACTAAAAGCATCCATACTAGTAACAAAATGTTATACAATCATCCACATAAAAATTAAGACTTATAGGTTTTCTCATGGATGCCATCGTCAGAACTGGACCAGAAATGAGACCAAACGGTTAGCACCAGCTTTCAAATATATAAAGAATCATTAAAATCGGTTCACCCAGCCGAAAGTTCTGAGTTTGTTTAACATAAAAGCAGTCGAAATGAGAAACTCCTCCTTTTTTGAAGTCGGTTGAAAATAACATACAATAGCGTGCTGAACTTAGACCTTGAAAAAAACATTTTGTTAAAAAAATAGTTAACCAGTCCGGTACGTACCTTCAACTGCAATACTTTCCTTGACAGTCATCGGTACACCTAGTAAAGGATATTCCTTGGCCAAATCATCAGGCGATCGATCAGATGAGGCTATCATTTTGTCTATGCTCCTGGCTTCCCTTAGAGCTACCTCGTATCTTGGTTCCACAATAGCGTTAAGGTATGGATTAACTTCTTTACACCTCTCTATGTAAGCTGTCACTACTTCTTCTGAAGTGATCTGTAAAGGAACATCATCATCATTTCTCCTCGAACCCTGAAATAAATCTACCTTCAAAATCGTGCCACTGCCTTTCTCAATCAACGCTTTTAAAATAGCTTATGACTAGTGTTATGACTTCTATGTAGTACATTTTTGAAATATGTTTTGTACCAAGAGGAAATAAATAACATCTACAGACGTCTAGTTAGCTGCTATGGCCCTTAATGGTGTTGAAAATTAACTAAACTGCGTTTAATATCCAATTGTCATGTAAATCTTCTTTAGTTTTTTTATGGTCTATCGCTTTTCCCGAAAGCAATCCAGCTAAGAAGAAAATAGACTGCTTTTACCTGTTTATTTCTAATCATTCTGGATAACTCAGTGGCGGATTTGAAGAGCACAGGGTTGGTAGGTGGCGGACATTTTCTAGTTCTCCTGATGTTGAGTAGATACGTCAGTGGACACACCACTATTGCTAGTAGACTCACCAGGAACCGAAGAAATCTTCTCATAAACCCGTTTAACATGGCTGTCTGGAAAATAAATAGAAGTAATTAAATTGATTGTTAAATGTTGGTGCCTACATCAATCAGCTTACAGCTGTCGACTGTGGGGCGTAGATCTTTCACGATAAACACCACCACACACGGTCTTCTGCCATTTTCATCCAGCCACTTCTAGCAACCATTAATGGGTCACCGGTCCACCTCACTGAACCAATGCTACGCTCACCAATCTGTGATCTCTTTCTCATATGCCCCAATTTATCGGTTCTGTGAAAAAAATGACCTGCCACTTCACCTTGCGTATCCCGTACTTACGCTAGTAGAAGACTTTGGTTGTTCGTTGAATCTCCTTATCATCACATTATATACTGTAAAGAAACCCCGCACTTAGCCCTTACATAGCTCGCTAAACGACATTAAACTTATGTATCAGGTCATTTGTCAGTGTCCAAAGTTTTTGTGCCATAGGTAAGGAACCTATAAGAATGATCTAGGAAAGTAAGATCTACCCTCATACATGCATTCTATACATCCCAGAAAACGTAAGTAAGACCCGAGTACTTTTCGGAATAAGCTATCTTAAGTGCTTATTCAAGCTAAAGTACATAATAATCCCTGCAACAACACTGGCCTGGTGCGGATTGTGGACTTAAAATACGTCCTTTTTTATATGCTGGTTTCTTTACGATGTTTTCCTTCAAGAAAAGGCAGTGGTGTGAATAATTAATGAACTTGAAAAAATTAGAGAAAGACTCTTTGGGCTTCAGGCTCGAACCTCCACCTCTCGAAACCAAAACCCGCCACCGACTTTTGCCAATTTTTATTTACCTTTATTGCAATTTTTTCAAGTACATATCGAACCACTTCATAAACACAGTATTGCAGAGTAGCAACAGGTTTGGACAAATACGGTGGATATACCACATTATAACTATTCAGAAACACTTCTACTAGGACAAAACCCTGGTATACACTTGCACTTATAATAAGTAACACAGCACGAGTAAATATGTTTAGTCCAGTGTTAAAACACGAAATACACAAATTAGTAACGGATGTTTTCATATTTATTTATTTAGTCTAACTTTACGTATAAAAATATATAAAAAGTGTTTGTTTATGAATGAAAGGCGTCCATTTTACCCGTTCGCGCTTGATTTGCGCCGAGAATGCGGTATACATACATACAATGAGTATTGTGGGTCAATGTATTTACCAAGAACGCGATAATAACAGTTGATAAGAACTTGTCTTTAATTGAGGGTATGACTCACTCTGGCTACTTCATACAAAAACCACGTGTTAGAAGAACAAACAAAGGACTTAAATTCTAGATAGCTTTAAAGCAAAAAAATTATGGGCACAAAATCTATCTAATTGTATAGAATAAATCTATTTATAAATATAATATATATGCGAAAGTAACTCTGTCTGATACCTCTTCATGCTTGAACTAAGCTTACTGATTAAGATGAAATTTGGCAAAGAGATAGTTTGAGTCCCGGGAAGGACATAGCATAGGCTACTTAAAAACGTTAATTGTGAGTCGGTTTTATTTCTATAATTGAGGTGTTGCCGTTGAAATCCTACACCGATAACCAAATTAAAAAAGCTAGTAATTAAAAAAAATCTAAATACTCAAAAGTAGTTATGCCAACATCACTTTTTGTAGTTTTACACTAGGTTTATTAGATTTATAAAATTACAAAGCTATAAATTACTCTATGAATAACACATACGAATTTGGCTATTTTAACTTATTTGTTGACAGACCTAAAAGAAAGAAAATGCATATTGTATAAGGCAAACGTATTGTTAGCTTGCAATATACTTTAAGGAGTGAAAAAAAATCCGCTATTAATGCGTCATGATAAATTTAAAGTAGGTTATGTGTAAGTCTGTTTGTCATTGCAGAATGGAAAACATATTGAGCTCCTTTTTGGCACAAATATTTATTTAAAAACAGTGACGGACACAGGATTTGTTTCGCGTCAAGAGTTCCTAAGTACCTACTATTCGTTTACGTTGCCACAAATCAGCGTGGTTAACTCATTTCTGGTACAGGAATAGCTAGATAGTTGTGGAAAAACAAATAATGCCTTTTTGTTTCAGCAAAGTGTTTCTAAAAGAAAATATTTTTTCCTATCTGATCCCTATTCGGGACCTTAGACGTCATCGGGAACAGTCTCGAGCTATTCGAACTTTGGAAATCGAGGGCAAAATGTATGCAAGTACATTCCCGGGTACCATACAATTTTCTCTCGAATTCCAGTGTCCGAATAACTCGACAAAATTCCCAATAAGGTCCCAGATCGAACCATTTCGAAATTTTTCTTGGGCTAAACCGCTAGTAAATGGTACTAGTAAAATAAGGAATAACAAATAAATATGAAAATAAAATATAAAAGGATAAATAACAAGTGTTTATTAATATTGGTTTTATTTATTCCTTAGCACTCTAAATTTATTGTTTTACATCTCAATGTTCTTGTAATTTCCATAATCTGTGATAAACTGGTTTTTGTGTACCTACACTGTTTGTTTATCTAAATATACTATCTATATAGTAATGATAGTATAGACTTTCATGCGAATAAGGAGTAAAAATGTTATTTTTGGTAAACGATCCCCTTGTAATCACCCCATTTTTCGCAACACACAGCTCACTGATATATATAAATATATATAAGTTTAAAACATAATTTTAAAAAGTTTATTTAACACGACAATTATTCCTGAAAGGATGGCCAGTCATAGATATTACGAATGTCATCTGTTGCCGCTCAACAAATTTGCAATTTGTAAAAAATTGTTTTACTACTAAAAATCGAGGCCGGGACCTTCGAAAGTAAAAGTTATAATTAATAAGGAATTTTTTACATCTATGTTTACATTATTAGAGTTTTCGCATGGATCGCATTTCTTTTTTGAAAATAAAATAAAGCCCTTGTTACTCAGTTACAATATAGCATTATTCTAGTGAAAGACTTTTCAAAATCAGTCCAGTAGTTTCTAAATTTATTAATTATAAAAAAAATGATAGGTGTGATATGTAGGTATATGTAGGATGATATGAATTTATGATAGGGAGAGCATTTTCCAATATTTTAATTGGACGCTGTAAGAGAAAGGGAGAAAAGAAATGCCCTTGCTGAGTTTCTTGCCGGTTCTTCTTAGTACAAGGTCTCCCGCCCTGTAGACTTACGAACCGATGGCGTAGTGCCAATCATAAGTGCTCAACTATTGTAGCCTAAACTGAATAAATTATATTGAATTTGAATTTGAATACAAATCTTTTCTCTCTATGATATTAGTGTAGATTACAAGTAAGCGATAAGTACCTAAGTTAAGGTATAAGATATGCTTGGAATGTAACGCTTACAGGTGAAACTGATAAAAGTGTATATAATCATGCATTTCTTCAACAATTTATTAATTTTATTTTGCAACAAGTAGGTTTATTATCTAATAATTATCATTTTACTACATATAATGAACGTGATGATAGACGTGTATGGTGGATAGATAATAATGTAATGTAGTGGTGTTTTATTTATGATCAGCTGTTGCCCGTGGCTCCGCCCGCGCTAAATTCGGTTATCGGCGTGGGATATAGCTAGATTCAATATTATAATCACTGCTTATTTCTTCGTACGTTACTTCATGTAACAAAATTTATCCTATAACCTGGCCAGATAACAAAGCTATTAAGCAAAAAAACATTTTGAAACGGATAAGTGGTTATCGCGTGAAAAGAACATACATAAGTAGAAAGGAACGAGTCGGACTCGCGCACTGAGAGTTCCGTACCACTACAGTATGCACTTATTTGTATTGTTTGTATGTGTGTGTGTGTGTGTGTGTGTGTGTGTGTGTGTGTGTGTGTGTGTGTGTGTGTGTGTATGTGTGTGTATGTGTGTGTGTGTGTGTGTGGGGGGGGGGGGTGGGGGGTGCGTGTGTGAGTGTGTGTTAATTTTTAAATTTGTAAAATTTTTGCCATACAAATGTTTATACGAATCATTTTATGTTGGCCTGTCGTGTTGTTCGCTCCCTTTAATTTTACACTTTCTTTTGCCGAATAGTTTCTAAGATAAAATCGCTTATTGTCAGTCCCATGTAAATAAAGATAGTAACGGACACGACAACCTCCGCCAGTGTTTATAATTTTTTTTTCGTTTCTAGATTAGCTATACCTACCGTACATTGAAGAACTCAAATTGAACTACTTACTTTTTATTTCTTTTGAAATAACTAAAAGTCTAGGCGCTAGCAAGTGTCTCATGTGCAGTTGTATCCCCTACGATTCCGCATCCAGTGGTCCGATTTTAATTTTGTAAAGTTCATTTTACTCCTTTGCGTCCAAACAAATTCTGTTACTACACATTTTTTGTTTAATCACTTAATTTTTGAAGTACAATAAAAAAATGGAACAATGGCGCATTTTTGAGGTAAAAGTAAAAAATAAAGGATTCAAAGACCTAAAGGGATGTTAAAAATATATACTAACTATTAATCAATAACATAGTCTTAAAAAAAATGTTGCAAATTTCACAGAGAAAAAAAAAAGAATAACAAAATTGTGTATGAGTACTTTTACATTCACTTACAAAAGTCACAGCACAATTTTTTTTTCAATATTCTACAGGGACATACAGTTCCTTTGAAGCACGTCTGGCAATTACATGGCTTAGGGAAATCTTAAGGGTCGTTTGGATCATCTTTCACTTGTGGAATTAGAGTATCATCTTCCCCTATTTAACTATAGTCCAATGGATTAAGTTTCTCAGATGGTTTCAAAACATGACTTCATTTGTAACACTGCAAGTAGCTTCTTTTCATATGAAGACTAAATAAAATCGGACAACTGGATACGGAGATATACTTAAAAGAAAAAAGAAAAATCTATTTTAAAAACGGGGTCCAAAACGACAAAAATCTGGACCACGTGTCCAATTTTTTTTTAATTTTGATATTCCTGTAGGTGTTTAACAAAGCCCCCTTTACAAAACTAGAACCTGCTCTAATACAATGAAAGAATATGCAACGGTGAATTAAACCTGGATTAAAATTTGTGACTCTATGCACACTCAATCACACATAACATTATTATTAGTACTTAATCCGTGATTAGCGAGTTTTGAAGCGGCTCCGAGCAGCTTCTGCGAGCAATCCACTGCAGTCAACACAGGGCCGTAGCTAAGAGGGGGCATTGTGGGGCAATGCCCTACCTTGAAATACTAATGCCCTACCTTAAAAGTACCATAAACTGAGGTATAATATATATAAATTGTTTTCCCGTACTATCAATTAATACCATTTTGCTCTTGTTTTCCCGCGATCCCACCCAATTACCGTCTACTTTAATTACTCACCCTCAGGAGGTAAAATAATGAAAGATAGAAAAATTACTTGCGCCGTACCCGTGCATGAAACCACCGCTGCCCTACCTTAGATTCAACTTTAGCTTCAGCCCTGAGTCAACAGGTCATGGCTAGACAAGAATCATGAATAACCACAAAAGCCTGTCATTATAGTGTTTACAATAAATACTTTTGGGCACGTAATGCCATGTCCTTAATTTGTAAAATGCAATGTGTAAATTCCTATTACAACTGACCAGCCGGTTTATCGAGAATCTTAAACAAATACGCGTGTTAACTCAACGTTCGTCGGTTAAAAACATATTTTAGAAGCATATAATTTATAAATTATTTAAACTGAAACCCTAATATTCCTAAGTGTGGAAACACTGGTTACAATAAACAATTGATTTTTTTTAGATCTACTTTTTACGTTTAACCTAGTGAAAATCTCAAATCTCAACCTTTAATGAATAAAAGTAAAATTAATAAGAAGGTAAAAAAAAAAAGTTACAAAGTAAACTTTACTGTTTTTCGTCACACCTATAAAAAAACCTTGTCACAAACATAACACGTGTGACATTGTGTTACTATAAATTGTTATTATCCAAGTACAAACACACAGAATACGACAGAGGTTACGAAGTCCGCTAGCTTAGTACTGTGGTATGTGGCAATTACTGCATTGCTTCAACCATGCTGCTTGGTCGATCAAGCAAGGCCTTTTGCATCATCATCTCTCGGAGAATTTTACTCAGTCTCTTTACATTAGACAAACTCTTTTTTTTTTTTTTTTTCTGAGTTGACTACGGCATAGTTATACAGTATATTGACTTTCTTATATACTTTTTTTCAGCTCTACATCCCTATATTATAACTTAAAACTAACTAACTCATCAACGCCGAGCCGAAAGAACCGAAGCTAGATATGTACATGTCTTTTTGACCGTAAGTTCATTTTATGACGTAGGAAAAGATTTTCCAAAATTCATCCTAAAAGCGGATGAAATAGGAGTTCGAAATTTATGTTATATTTTTTATATTTATATGATAATCCGTCATTCTTAAGTTAAATAGGTATATGACAAAAAAAATAGGTATTTTGGTTAAAAAATAAAATTGACGTGTATAGATAACTGTTTTCGGGCAAATATTCCTTAGGGGATCGATTATTTTTGTGAATAAAATCATGAAAATTAGTTATACCTATAGTATAACTAAACTAAAAATTATATGTTTCAGCATATTTGGAAAATCTTACCCCTAAGGTGGAATAATGAAAAAAAATTGTATGGGAGTTCCATCGCTAGAGCGTTAGGGTGTAAACCAGTTTGTATTGGAAACTGGTTTACAGAAAAAGAAAAGATGTGTGGCTAAAACTGCGGGAAATTAGAAGCCAAAATTTAAAATTGAAAGGATTATCACCTAAAACAAATTTCCTTACAAAATATTTTTTACTATTTTTATAATAGGTTATATAAAATATAATATTATTATATATATAATATTTTTATAATTTTTTTTGGAATACAGTTATTTAACTAACATAATTAAAGTTGCTGCATCATAAACTTATTCTAAATATTACAGGAAAATTAATAGTTTATAAGTAAAGTCAGTAAACTTGTAATATACTTTGTTATATTTTGAAAATGTAATCTAATAAAAATTACGAATGACTTTTCAGACCGCAGGCTTGTTTGCCACCTTAGTGATTTAAAAAAAACTTTGATAAGGTTCCGTCTATATCCGAACGCACGTCGAGTACACCTATGCCTAATCTAGTGCGCACGAGTCCTAATCACATGGCGAATTTTTTTTTAATGAGACATTACGTAATTTCCATAAGTTCTATTGCATAAAACATAGATAAAATAGTACTTGTGTGTGTCACCACTTAAGTTGTTTAATTCTCAGCTAAGCATTTCGTAAGGTTTTGACTACTTTTCACACCTAGTTAAGGACATAAAATGGGACAACATAAAATTTGTAATATGACCAATATTCAAAAAGTTGGCCTTATAATCAAACATACCCGTCTACTAGACGTCTATATCACGAGTAAAAAAAACGGCCAAGTGCGAGTCTGGCTCGCGCACTGAGGGTCTGTACAAATTTGTTATATGTAGATATAATAGTTCTTCCATCATGAGATCAAATCTCACAAGTTTATGGCTTGGTTATTGTGGTGTATCGTTTTGCTTCTTTCCAAATTTCATGATTCTAGGTCAACGGGAAGTATCCTATAGGTTTTGATTTATTTTTGTCACAATATGTGACGAAAATTACCATATTTTGGGAATATTTTTTATTGCATTGACTTAGAACAATAATTTTTAAATTTTTTACAAGCTTCAACATGGCACGCGTTTTTGAGTAAAAGGGCCTTGACAGATAGACCCACAAACTTTTTTAATATGTTATAACTATAAATAAACAAACTTTGGCTTTTTTCTATATATGTTATGTAACCTACCTTGCTTCTTGGACCCCATAGGTATTTTTTTAATGCGTTGTCTTACAAGCTTGATCTTGTAACAGCTTTAAGTGACCGTAGACTTATGTATTTGATATTAATTTCAACTTTATACCTTCGTTCCTGCGAAAAGGGTCTAGACAGAAAGACAGACAGATAGATGGACAGAAAAGTAATCCTATAAGGATTCCTTTTTCCTTTTGAGATACGGATCCTTAAAAATGGCAAATAATAAATAACCAACCATTTATTTCAGGAAAAAACATATTGTAACTAACCCCCCAAACAACACATATACTAGCTACCCTTAACGTACCTACCTAACTAACCAGCATGGAAAGAAAAGATTATAAGACAATATAAACATGAAACTTGAAAATTGAAGTATAAATTTAACGAAGGTTTGGCTATGTGATCGTCTAAGTGGTAGGACCTTATTGTGTAACGTAGACCGCAGGTTCTTTAAGAGAAAGACTGAAACACCGTTCTAGTAATGAAAATAGTATCCTCTACCCCTATGCGCTTTTTATTTTTCTAAAAAAATAAAAAGGCGGAAAGCTCCACCCAGCGCTTCCCACGGTACGTGTCCATACCGAGGCTAACTTAGCGCACATCCCCCGTAGGAGTAGAGGTGTGAAATCATAAATGGTATAACCATTTAATTATCGTTGCAGCCGAAGCTGAAGACCGAAGTCTAAAATATGTAGTTTCAGGAACAAATCCTTGTGCGTGCATAGCACAAACACTCAGCCTTTAGGCCAAAGAGTGTGACATCCGTTCGCACAGACACAGCCATGACATTGTCAAGAGAGCACGTCTCGTGTTAAGCACACCCCGAAGAGCAGGACGCAATAAACCCCACTGAACCATTTGTGTAGTAGGTAATTTATGTACCAATGGAACAGCCATGGAATTCACCAAGAGGGCACGCCCCATGCTTAACACACTCCGAAGAGCAAGACGCAATAAGCCCCACTGCATCCATGTAACTTCAGTAGTAGATTATAAATGATATATTTCGGTTTTCAAGCCGGCGTCCACACCATACATGATCAAGGATTCATAAACAGGTTAAATGTATAGGTATATTATCAGTTCAAGTACGAAGAATTATAGTTTATAGTTTATTTGATCGATTAACGATAGAATAAGTGTGAGTTATATTATTTATGTAATATTCAGTATCGCAGCTTTTCAGGAATTTAGTCGCGAGCCAAATATGATTCCATGAGTTGTCACCAGTCGCGTAGGTGAAGTATCACTGTCGCCTTCGCGTAATCAGCGTCCGACTCCCCACAACTTGGCAACGGTTTACGTGTCAATTTAAATAAGATACAATTGCCTTCTTTCGCAGTTTTTCGACTCTGACAGACAGCTCGGGGCAAGGACCTTTACCCTTCTACACTGTGTGATCTGTTGTCGTCGTTCAAGTCTCTCGGCACTGAACTCACATTCGTATTTGACCCAAACAAACGGATCGAAACGTTAGGCGAGAGATGTTCAAACCGTCTGTGAGCTCAGCCGATGTAACTTGAAGCCACTAACGAATGTTAACGATAAACATTCTGAGAGACCAGTAGGTTTTAAGCTTCCGATCCCCGGGCATGCCTCCATTTCATCTCCTTGTCTCCACTTTACTTTACTCAGGCGAGGCCTTTTTACCTGTATTGTATAGCAGCAGTATAAGCAATCAAACATAAGAAGCAACATCCATCGCTAAATCAAGCAAAAGAGTCGCATTCCAATATTCAGGTCACTACAACACTACCACCTTTTATTAGCCATCAGAAAGGTACATAATTCCTCTCATGTTAGAATGTATTCACTCAATAATACATTGCATTTTATATCAATTTATCGCATTTTGCATATGCCCACCTCATACGCTTTCTTTATATATTGTGGCCACGCGACGCTCGCCGCTGCCTATGTATGTCTACGTAAACTTATGCTGTCCCGGGTGTTCTAGTAATGAAATTTATTTTATTTTCGAATTTAGGTTTTTAACTACATAAATGTGTTAAGCCCGTCTTTAGAAAGTCTACAAAAATATTAAAGACCTCCACCGCCACGATCCTGGCTAACTTTTTCTAAGTCCTCGATCTTCCACGATTGCATTAAATTATTATTTTGATCATTATGTTAGTTTTATACAACAATTTTATTATATATATATATATATATATATTTTTTTTTTTTTTTCTTTTTTTTTTTTTTTTTATTTATTATTAAATTTTATTTTTTATAAAATTTAATATTATAAAGGACGAAGATGGCTTGGTAGACGGGTAGGCTTGGCAGATGGGTACAATATTCCCAAGATTATATTATTTTGCAAGCCACACCTTAACTTATTTGAACTTAATGAATTTAAGACGAAATTTAACTTACGAAATTTTTAACGAATTTCAACGTAATGTATTTTTTTGGCGAATTTTAACGGAATGAACTTTTGACGAATTTTAACGTAATGAATTCTTGACATTGAACACTTCTAATAAAATGAATGATATTAATGTAACGTATTTTCACACAATGAATTTTTGACATTGAACACTTTTCACAAGATTTCAACACTAAAATGTGAAGTGTAAACAAAACATCTGTATAACAAGATTTTAACACTAAAATGTGAAGTGTCAACAAAACATCTGTATAACTTTGGATTAACAAAGCCTTTTTGGGTGAGACCTGGGCTACAGAATAAAGAAGAGTACAAGAACAGAATTTCCACTAAAACACAAACTTCAAAGCTTACTTACTCTGATTTAAATAAGGAACAATTTGCTTTTTAGGGTTCTGTACCCAAATGGTAAAAACGGGACCCTATTACTAAGACTTCGCTGTCAGTCTGTCTGTCTGTCCGTCTGTCACCGAGCTGTATCTCATGAACCGTGATAGTTAGTTGAAATTTTTAGAGAAGATGTATTTCTGTTGCCACTATATCAAAAAATACTATAAAACAGAATAAAATAAATATTTAAGGGGGCTCCCATACAACAAACGTGATTTTTTTGTTCGTTTTTGCTCGATATTGATAATAGCAACAGGTAGACGCTTGAAATTCAGTTATATTTAGTTATATATAAATTTAACAGTTAATAATGAAGTTAAAATAAAACCAATATTTAAGGTGGGCTCCTATACAACGAAAGTGTTTTTTTTTTTTTGCCGTTTTTATAATTAATGGTACGGAACCCTTCGTGCGCGAGTCCAACTCGCACTTGGCCGATTTTTTACCTATTTATGTTTCTATGGCATAGACCGAGACCCCCGTACTACTTATCAAGAACCGTGTCGATCATCAAAACGATACGGCCGGAGAGCGCGTGATTGCGGATGACTGACGGTGCTTTGTCGCGATCATGTGCCATAGCCAAGGGTTTTCACCTCAAGATGAGTATCCTACTAGTCTGCAGGGCAAAATCTTCTAAAACCTGCTAATTACTTTTCAGAAAATGCTAAGACAATGTAGACTCATATAAGCCTAGTATTCAATTAGCCGTATTGACGAGTAGTCAGTCATTTATTTTCAAAGATACGGTTATTTTTTTTATTTTCAATTTCATTATTTAAATTACGAACAGAACGTTAGCAATTATTATAATTTTCCCATTAATATTATACTTTGATAACATTATTTTTATGTTAATAGATATATTAATTATCCAATAAGTTCGTTCTATTTTTTATACCTACTTATACAATGTTTCTATTGGGTTCTGTTTATTGTATTTTTTCAATTTTTTTCAAATGTATTTTTTTATTTCTTCCAATGGCCGTGCCAATAGTTTTACTTTTTAAGTCACCTACTCTGCAAGTGGTCTAGGTATTTAATGGATCAATGAGTCATAATAGGTATAATGGCAATAAGAAAAGGGTTTTTGGATATTTAAAGAGTCATTTGTTTATATATTATGACATTTGAGATTCTAGTTAATTTGGGGTCCCTAAAAGACTGCCAGATTTAATAAAGCTGCTGCAAAGGCTAAAATAAGACTCCAATCCGGCTAAAATCGCAGGATTCTGCTAAATTTAGTCACATTGTATATAAAAAATCGCTTAATGGGAGAGACTATGCCTTAGTCTGGGCAACAGATGAGTATAATGACAGTAAATAATTAGATACATCACTTCCTGTGAAATCTTTCACGGCGCTGACACTGCGTGCGATAATGTGCCTAACCGTTCGAGCGTGACGTTACGCTTCCAGTACCTATATACTATATACAAATGCCTGTGGACGTTACTATCGCTTCGCAATAGTTCGGTACTACGTTTAGTCGGAATATGTTTTTAGTAAGTGCACAGTATTAGCAGTACATGATTAGGGGCTTTCGCAGTCGGTCGGTAAACGTCAGTGGGCGGTAGTTAGGCCATGCAAGTATGTAGAGTGACAGAAGCTGCCTGAACAGTCAGCAGTACAACCACTCAAAATATAAACTGTAGAAAATGAATTAGTTTGTGTGGGCATAGTAAGCCTAGGCAGGCAGGGGATAAATACATACCTACATATATAAATCGAAAATACATTAATAATACATACATAGTAAAAAAAATGTTTGGGCATTATTCAAAAACAAATTTTAGTATGATTACGAAATTTTGTAGTTAAATAACAAATATGTTTGCCCATGTGTTGTTTAGTTATGTCTGTTTGAGTCAAGGAAATCGTACTTTTGATTACAGAATCATTGCGCCATTTTCTGGTATTTGAATAACGGTGTCAAAGGTGTCTATTGTTAATTTGGGTATACCTACAATGGCAATAGGCCCGTTGTTATGCCGAAAAAAAAATGTACAACAGTTGTCGCACCACTTTTATTCGGGTAATTGAGTACTAAAAGAATGACAAACTGTTTTTATACTTTTATTAGCTCTTCCCCGGGCTCTTAATGCGCTAAACTCAGTTGTCAGCGAGGGATTCCTAAGGCAAATACTCGATTATAGCACAAAAGTTAGCAAGTTTGCTAATGCAAGGTATAGCTGTTTGTCAAGGTAGAATTCGATTCTTGAGTAAACTTTAAAATTTTCAGAGATAAAAAGTAGCCTATCAGTGTCAAATTTTATCACGATTGGAAGGTCCATTGCGACATAAAGGAAAGACAAACAAACAGACTTAAATTCGCATATAAAACATTATTTTCCCGCTACAGGTTGCAACGCTACGGAAAATGTGTAATAGTAAATATTTGAAGCGAAGCGAATACTTTCGAATTTATTGTTGCGGACTTCCGCTGGCTTGGCATTTGATCAGTTTGTAAATAATAAAATGTTAAGTGCGAATTCGGCTCGTGAGCCGAGGGTTCAGTAGATACAAGTAAATGTTTGTTATAAATGGTTGTTACTTATGAAAGAAACTAAATACAGTGTAGGTACAGTAAACCTCAATCTCTGCTATCATTATGTGAAGGTAGTCTTGTAGATGGTAGACCCTCTTTGCTAAATAGAGGCAGTGTTTGAATTGAAGTATCTAGAATTTTATCATCATGTTTGAATTTTTGATACCTCCATGAGCTTTACAACACAAAACATTGATAATATAATAATAAGGATTTTACAAAAAATCGAACCCAGACCCCAGTATTTTGTCTTCTAAATTTTAGCCTATTATACCAAGACAGTGAAAGGTTATGGTTAGGTCAACCCGTTAACCTAACCTAGCCCCAAGAATTTTTATAGATTGTTTGGCCACAGCCCTTTCATCATTATCATTCATCAATTACAAATGCAATGAAATCGGAACTCAGTACAGTTATAAAACTTAATAGCAAAGATTCACTTCTGTAAAGAATATCTTACTTCTTTTGTGGTTATTGTATAATGTTATCTGACTGCATACACAGACTGCAGAAATTGCTTTGGAATCGATGCTTTTAAACACATACAGAATTTCTTGTCTCTGAATAAACACAAAATTTATTTTAATAATTGTAATGAAAATGATGTATTACTATATTTTTTTTTCTTTTTATTATTATAAATTGTAATCTAGATGAGTAAATGTAAGATATAATGTATTTTTTTTCTATAGAATTTTGCATGCCTTGTCGAGGTGAAACATGTCTTGTGCCTATGTATCTACAATGTAACACATTTCTTGCGAATAAATATTATCTTATCTAAAATGGCTGGTCGAAATCGGAAAGATGAAAAAGCCCTTAAGTCTGAGGAGAGACTTTGCCTCACTGTGTGTGTTCTACCGCTTGTACAATGGGTTGTGTTCTGAGGAATTGTTCGAAATGATGCCCACGGCTACTTTCTACCATCGCACCGCTCGCCATCGGCAGGGAATTCATTCTCACACTTTAGAACCTAAATGGTCGCGTACAGTGCGGTTTCAGAGAAACTTCCTCCCGCGAACGCTTAAGTTGTGGAATGAGCTCCCTGCCAAGGTTTTCTGCAAGGACTACAGTATGGAGTTCTTCAAGAAAGAAGTTATTAGATTTCTGAAGGGTCGGCAACGCGCAAGTGATACCCCTGGTGTTGCAAGCGTCCATAGGCTACGGTGACCGCTTACCATCAGGCGGGCCGTAAGCTTGTTTGCCACCTTAGTGGTATAAAAAAAAAAAAAAAAAAAAACAGACTTGTCTAGCCTATTTCACAACGATATTCTTATGAAGAATGTTTTTTTTATAGCATAAAAAACATCAATAAAAACAAATATTTTAAAACATGGTTCTTGTGATATGTTTTATTTAAAGATGCTTTTACGCAGGGTAAATTTCTGTTTGTGTAGGTATTTATTACACTGAGGATCAAAAACAGCTATATAGTCACTTACATACAACAATATTTCCTAGCTTTATAAAGTCAAAGGAACATTGAAACAAATTTAATTATTTATGTGTAAAATAAAATTCCCTTTAATATACTTTTTGTCCCATGAAGCTATTAACTAGTTATGAAATATTGTCGTTTATATAAGTGACTATGAGTTTTGCGGTATATTAATTAAATTGCTGTACTAGGACCGCATAAGTTACCTTAGTTATGCGATTTATTACATGGTAAAGAAAGATGATGTATAAAATTCTAGTTTTTTCCAGCGGCTCCACTCGCCCTAAATTTGGTTATGGGCATGGAATTCTTACGTCAACTCCTTAATAATACTTAATTAAATAATAAAGCAAGCTATAGTTCGTTTAAGCTCGGTTATAGTTATTCCTGTGGAAACTTTTGAATTTATCGGGATAGAAACTACCCTATGTCCTCTCCCAGTACTCAAATTATCTCCATAACAAATTTCATCTAAATCGGTTCAGCAGTTAAAGCGTGAAGAGGTCACAGACAGACAGAATTACATTCGCACTTATAATATTAGTCAGTCAGTAGAGTAAGTCGAACCAAGGTGATAACATTATTTAACAACATGTTTTTAATAAAGAAAATTACGAATTTTAGAAAGTAAATATAGGCTAAATGCTTTTTAAAGACAATAATTAAAAAAACAATGAATAATAAATTTACGATGGCGATTATTGTAGTTCACAAAACACGGTGACAAAGACTTTTATTAATGCTATGTTAATTTAAAACCAAACCGTATGAACTTACTTGTACCCAAGTACCTATCTACTTACTTCTTCGGAGTAAATAAAAAAAAACGCAAGTAACTTAATACATTTTTCTTATTTGCATTATTTTGTGGACATAATTCGAACCTCAAATAAACTTACATTAGATAACTGTGTTTTTATTCGGGTTTATTTTAAGGTAAAAAAATGTTTTTAGGTAGGTAATACTTTTTGAACAAAATAAGACAAGTAAGAAAAAATACGGTTTAGTACTTGAACAAAGTGACATTATGCAATGAAAACATAGTGCACCGCCATTTATTAGACAAGAAATCGCTAACTAATTCCAATAAATTTAAACATGTGACAAATTGTTGTTAAGAGTTGTAAAATGTAAATTTTCACTTGCTACGTGAGAAGCGAGGTGGAGCATTATGTATGATGTAAATATAGATAGATGTGTATAATTTGTTTTCGTTTTTCGCATTTTACTCCAAAACTCTGCACTTCAAAAAGGAAATAGTTGAATGATCTAAATATAAGTTTGTCTGCTTAAGGGGTTTTATTTATTTTTTAGTGTATTTTCATAGTATTAAAAAGAGATTATAAAAAAAAAACATTTGTTTTACTACCTGGCCCGACAGACATTGTTTTACCTTTAAAGATGATATACGCTATAATACTACTAACATTTGCCGTTTTTAACCGACTTCAAAAAGGAGGAATTTGGATGTTTATATTTTTTTATGTATGTTCTGGCATAACATACTTATATAGACGGATTTGCAAAATTCTTTTTTTTATTTAATAATATATACTTCCGAGGTCGTCCCATATTAATATAGTGAATTTAAATACCTAAACTTTTGGTACAAAAAAAATATTGGTGAAATGCCTTTTATATGGCTGATTGTATAAAATTTTGTTACGAGTATGATGCTTTTAGTGTACAAGAAAAAAAGCAATTTTTCACTGAAAAGTATAAAATAAAAACGATTAACAAAAGATAAAAAAAAAAATAAGCTTTAAAAATATACACTCAAATGGTAAAAATAATTACTTATTTTCAAAAATCCAATCATGCAAGTGAAGTGTGTTAAAAACTGTAACGTGCATGTTTTTGAACACGGTTTTTTTTAATACCACTAAGGTGGTAAACAAACTTACGAGCCGCCTGATGGTAAACGGTCACCGTAGCCTAGTTCTTTAAGGGTGCGTTTCAAATCGCAACGAGGTAGTTAAAAAAGTGGTTTTGGGACGCACCGGGTAGAGTAATTTTCCAACTGTCAAGTTGAATTCTTTACACTGCCATAGAAAAGGTTGAAATTCACTCCTGTCAGTGTAAAAATTAACTGTCAAACACTCGTTCCAGAATGGGTTGATTTTTCAACTTTACCGTGCGATAATTACTCGGCGTGATTTGGAACATAGCCTAGGTAGTCTTAAATTTAGAAACTCGTTAAAAATTATTAACGCTAGGGTGTCAAGTTATAGAGCCAAAAGCCAAGTCTCCTCACTCTTGCTCGTTTTTTGCTGCTACAGAGTTTTGTTGTTAAAACTTTGCTTTTGATGATGAAAACAATGTTTTTGCTTGCCATGCTCGACGTCTAACCATTTACCCCCGCGAAGGTAGGGGGGCAGGGTTTAATCATAAATTTCGTTCGTAAATATGATCTGAATCCATATATATAAGCTTTTTGTTTTATTTACTAAATCAACTATTTCTAAAACTGAAAATACGTTTTAACGTTTGAGGTAATTTTGACAGTAAATGTTTTTATTTTATTTTGGAGATAGTTCAAGTTGTTGAAAATTATGCAGGAATAAATGACTGTAGGTTGACGAAAATCAGTCTTGACACACAAAAATTCATTATTAATTAACATTATTTCTCATATACCTAATAAAATAAGAGTGAAAAGTAAAAATGGTTTAAAACAGCTTTTACTCAAATATAACTTTTGATAATTTCGCAATTCTGGATATGTAAGTTAGCTAATGCTTAATTAAGAAGAAATATTTATAAAAAAAATTCAGTAGCTTTTGTCACGCAGACTAAAATTGTTTTTGATATTACAATAAAAGTAAAAATGTAAATCATACTTACCAAAATAAAAAAAATCCGAACACCAAAATAAAAACACGGCACAAAACAGTTACCTAAGTAAGTATACAGTTTGCGTGCGCACCGCAGCCGTCCTACAGACTGACTTCGCGGCTGTACATCGTACCTACATTGTACTATGCGATATCACGCAATCGCAATGCATTACCGTTTTAATAAAGAATATTATTATGCGTTTATTCAATTCCTTATTACATTATACACATTTTTTACCTAATGATTTACACAATTCATTCAACGGTTACACTTAACACTATCTTGACTAATATTAAAAGAAGAACTTAGGTTTACAAGTAAGTAAAGTTAAACCGTTACAAAGATACAAGAACCACGTACTAAATGCAGCGGCACGCGGCGGTGAAAGTGCCGCATGCTATTCGTTTCGTATTTTTAGGGTTCAGAACCAAAATTGTTAAAAGGAAACCTTTTGATGGACGGATGTTTATTGATGACACTTTAAGGGTTTAAAGGTACGTATCAAAATGGATGTTTAATGATGACACTTTAAGGGTTTTGTATCAAAATGGTTAAAATAATCACTTATAGCTAAAATTCGGTGTCTATTTGTCTGTATATCACAGCTGTTTTTCTTAGTAGCTAACTAAACATGCTGTCGACTTCAAATCTAGAACTTCAATTGTTTGCCCGCATCTTACTCAGGTAGGAAAATCATTCAAGTGACTTATGATTATTGGAAATAAGGTCTCATCTCCCCCATAATTATCATGTAGATCTTATCAAGTATTATCAAGTCTTATCTTATCAAGTAACTTTACTTTACCTATTTTTGTAACATACTGTGAAAAATTTTATTCTAAGATTTAATATAATACAATTGAGTCATTTGTACTTATATTTTGTTAGCTTTAAACCTTTCATATAATAAATAATAACTTGTATATTTGAACGCGCCATTCTAATTTAACAATGCATTTTGCTATAGGTAGCCTAAATAAAAACAGTGCATTACAAAAATGTTAAAGCATAAATATTGTATCGTCACAGTACTTTGCACGTGATACCAACTCCCACTTGACCACTGTTTTTAATAATTAATGTTTCCTCTTAATTCTGACATATTCCGATTCAAATAACCTAAATAATGAAAAGTCGCATACACATAGCCAACTGTACATTTTTTATATATCGTCCATTATTAGCTGCTTTCTCACTACCTGTGTACCGTTACAGATGTTTTTTTAAACATTTTAAGAAAAGGCATAAAATTAATTTAAACATGTACGTACTCAGTGAGAGTTTAGACAATTTAGTTAGCGTAAGAAAAATCTATTTTCGGTTTCTTTTTCATTTCTTGTACCTGAAATAACATTTTATAAAACTGTGATATATATGCAGTTATATACACTCATGTTGTAGGTAAACAACAGTGATTATTTTTTGATTTATCAGGCAAAAAGTTGCAGGTACTGTAACGGGTCGGACACCCGATAGGTATTTAGGGGTAGTGGAAGCGATACAAGCTTATTATTATTCAACTTCCACTTATCTATGGTTAGGACACTTTTACAAGGAAAAAGAAGTTTTTTTCAAATTCAAACATTTGAGAGAAAAACGTAAATGAGTATGGTGACAGTTGAGTGAAGAGATAGAAAAAATGTAGATTTTTACATATTTTACGGGTAATTATTAAATACTTGATTTTGGAACTTTTGAATTTTGAAGTGAAAACTTCTTTAGCGGCGTTGTGCACATTTTTTGGTATGGGTAAAAAATGATAAACTCGCGTCAGGTCACGTGTCCTGATCGTGAAAATTCGTAAGACGGATGGAGAGTAGACAGCTGGCGCGGCGTAGGAGAGGGAGTATCTCCCTCTCTTTCTACGGCGCGGCGAAAATGTATGCCTGCGCCTGCTGTTTCGTTTATGCGGCGCAGGGCGCTTGCGCGAATGGTCGTGTGTGTTTATGTTACAGCGTGCTACGCGCATCCATGGATGGTGACAGCTGATGGCTCGACCGTCAGTGTAGTGGCCATACTGCTGTGTATTCGTAAAAAGTAAAGTAAAGTGTTTAAAATATGGAAATTGAACAAAGTGCATCTTTGTCTTTGTAAAATACGGAAACCGTAATGCCACGCCTGTTATAATTTTTATTTTTAGTATTCGCGATTATGAGTAGTACAGGGAGGTTGGATATGGAATTTTAATTCTATGACAGATTGCGATGTCAAATATACTACGTCAAAAAAGTAAATAAACAAACATTATTATTTCTTGACAATGTCAAAGACATGTCTTGTGACATATTTGAGTGTTAAGCGCGAATCGTGTGTAAAGGTTTTCACTTCTGCCGGCACTCCCGGAGTGAAACTTTCTTTTTCAAGATAAAAAGTAGCCTACATGCTATTCCAGGACCTAACCTATATGTGTGCCAAATTTCATCCGGATGCGTCCAGTGGTTAAAGCGTGATTGAGTAACAAACAATCATCCAGACATAGGATACGAGGAGAATGGCTTCGTCTTTGTTATAATTAGGGAAGAATATTGTATTCAAGTAAAATGCCGATGATGTCAGATGTTCTGGAGCATCATATCAGCCCATTGACATCCACTGCTGGATATAAGCCTCACCTTACTTTCTCCACAGTGTGCGACTCTGTGTCGCCTGTAACCAACGGCTTCCCGCTACCTTTACAAGATCATCTGTCCATCTAGCGGGGGGCTGTCCCACGCTGCACTTTCCGGTTCGTGTTCGCCACTCGAGAACCTTTTTTCCCCATCGGCCATCGGTTCTTCGAGCTATCTGCCCTGCCCATTGCCACTTCAGCTTTGCGATTCGGTGAGCTATGTCGGCGACTTTAGTTCTCCTACGGATTTCCTCATTCCTGATTCGATTACGTAGGGAAACTCCGAGCATAGCTCTTTCCATCGCCCGCTGAGCGACCTTGAGCTTTCGTATATTTAGCTGCCACGTCTCAGTGCCATAAGTCATCACTGGCAACATACACTAGTTGAAGACTTTTGTCTTTAAGCACTGGGGTATTAAGGACGAGAAAATAGTACATTTTTCCGAAAGCTGCCCAACCTAGTTGGATTACGCGATTAACCTCTTTCGCGAAATTGGACCTACCTAATCGAACAGTTTGTCCCAGGTATACGTATTCGTCAACAACTTCGAGTGTAGAGTTCCCCACAGTTATTGGAGTGGGTGCTACAGGGCCATTCTACATGATTTTCGTCTTGTCCATGTTCATCTTGAGGCCCACTCGTTGGAAAGCTCTACTGAGGCTTTCGAGTCCTCCATAGATTCTGCCATGACCACAAAATCGACGGCAAACCGAAGGTGGGTAATGTAACTGTAACTCGTCATTAACATTGATGCCAAAACCGTCCCAGTCCAGAAGCTTAAAGACATCTTCCAACGCATTTGTGAACAGTTTCGCAGATATGACATCTCCCTGTCTCACACCTCTTTGCAGTTGGATCGGTTTCGAGTTCTGATCCTGGAGACGGACTGACATGGTGGTGTTATCGTACAAGCATTTTAGCACCTGGACATACCGATGATCAATATGGCATCTATGTAGAGCCTGTAGCACTGCCCATGTTTCCACCGAATCAAAGGCTTTCTCATAGTCCACAAACGCTAAGCAAAGGGGCCGATTATACTCTTCTGACTTCTTTATAATCTGCCGTAGCGTATGTTTGTGGTCTACGGTACTATAGCCTCTTCGGAAACCGGCTTGTTCGGGAGGCTGGAAGTCGTCGAACTTGCAAGCGAGACGGTTCGTAATTACTCTCGAAAACACCTTACTAACATGGCCCAGAAGCGTGATGGGTCTGCTATTATTAATGAGCGTATTGTTACCTTTTTTGAAGAAAAGCACCACCACGCCTCTGTGCCATGCTTGTGGCGAAGTACCTTCGAGTATGACGGTGTTAAAGAGCTTCTGAAGGACTTTTAGTACCGGTTTTCCACCCGCTTTCAGAAGGTCAGTCGTTACTCCATCATCACCCGGTGCCTTATTGTTTTTGAGATCCGTCTATTAAGCCGCCGATATGACAATGTATCATCCGAAGAGTGCAGCCTAAGTTTTCGTATCTCGTCCATAAGTCTTAGAGTCTGGTCCGAGAGTCTTTTTGTTCTATTTGCACGGTGGGCTTTAAAGAACTTGGATCCAACCGTATGGACAGTTTCCACAAACATGTCGTTGGTATCGTCCACTGATGCGTCTTCCTTTAAGCATTCAAAGTGATTTTTGAGTTGCAGCTGAAAGTTTTCTAGGTTTTGGATTTGGATGGTTATGGGTCGAAGCGTGGACTTCATCAGTCGAGACCTATCAAGCCTTATGTTGAGGTTCAATGTGCCTCTTACCATACGGTGATTACTCCCGGTTTTAACCGTGTGGATCACAGAGACATCATTGAACACTTGCTTTTCCGTCGTCATGATAAAGTCAATCTCATTCTTCGTACAACCATCCGGACTCATCCAGATCCAGTTTCTGTGGGGGCGCTTCTTGAAAAAGGAATTCATCATAAAGAAGCCTTCTTTTTCTATGAAGTCGGCCAGCATCTGCCCTCTGGAGTTCCGTTGTCCATATCCAAATTGCCCCACTCTCAGCGCATTACCACTTCGTTTGCCTAGTTTCGCGTTGAAGTCCCCCATCACGACGTTATAGTGTGTTTTGGAGAAGTGTATGGCTTTAGAAATGTCCTCATACATCTCCTCCACTACGTCGTCTGGGTGTGTCGAAGTCGGCGCGTAAATCTGTATGACCTTCAGCGAATATCGTTTTGATATTCTGAGTATCAGGTTTTTTTTTTTTTTTTAATACCACTAAGGTGGCAAACAAGCCTACGGTCCGCCTGATGGTAAGCGGTCACCGTAGCCTATGGACGCTTGCAACACCAGGGGCATCACTCGCGCGTTGCCGACCCTTCAGAAATCTAATAACTTCTTTTTTGAAGAACCCCATACTGTAGTCCTTAGAGAAAACCTTGGCAGGGAGCTCATTCCACAACCCAAGGGTTCGCGGGAGGAAGTTTCTCTGAAACCGCACTGTTCGCGACCATTTTGGTTCCAAAGTGTGAGAATGAATTCCCTGTCGATGGCGAGCGGTGCGATGGTAGAAAGTAGCCGTGGGCATCATTTCGAACAATTCCTCAGAACACAATCCATTGTACAAGCGGTAGAACACACACAGGGAGGCAAAGTCTCTCCTCAGACTTAAGGGCTCGATACCGCAAGTGAGTTTGGGATCGTCGACAATTCTCACAGCCCGTCGTTGAACTGAGTCAAAAGGGCCAAGCTGGTATCCGGGTGCACCCGCCCAGAGATGGCAGCAGTACTCCATATGGGGCCGGACTTGCGACTTGTAAAGTAGCAACCTTTGCCCCGACGTGAAGTACTGCTTCGCTCTGTTGAGTACACCAAGTTTTTTGGACGCCAGCTTTACCTTGCCTAGCAAATGATGGTACTCTACCCTGTTCGACACACTGTCAACTTTGATGATATTGTTGACGAGGAACTTGCGGACGATAAACCTGACACCACCTTGGGATTGCTGTCACCCCCCCGGTAGTACAGCAAGTTACCTGAATTGAGAACTATCGTGTCCTGTCCCTGTCTTCGGACCTCCGATAGCCCTATAACATCCCAGCGTAATTTGCTTGTAGCTTGTTCCAGTTCTACTAGTTTCTCATCCCTCAGCGTACGTGCGTTGTAGGTTGCCAGGTCCAGTCGTCGGTGTTGGTAGCCGGATCTCTGCCGGAGATTCTTCGCACCCCCTGCCCCGCCGTAACCAAGGCCGATACCGTAGCCTGGACTAGCCGGGGACTAGGGGCCATTTTTTGTGCCGTTTATGTTGGTGGGTTTGCCATACTCGCCACGCCTGGCAAGCGGGTTGGCAAGCGCAGAAGTGTTACAGGGGGTCGCTGTTGCCTGTAATCCCATATCGGATATTAAAAGGGAACAAGGAGTAGGGTTGGGATGAGATGATTTTTTTTAAGGAAATGGTATAATGAGTGGGATACATCAAAAGGGGGGGGGGATACTACTGTTGGAAGGAAATGGGGCGTAATGTCAATGAAAGTTATGTATTAGAATAAGATTTATTTATTAGATTAACAAAATATTGTCAGCAATCAATTCGCCAGCGAGTCGCGACATGGTACTTACATATGATGGAGTCGAGCCAACCTTTAAGGTGAAGAAATAAAATTCAGAATATAGGAATTAAATATTAGGAATTGAGTCTGGCACAGTTATCTGGAGTACTTAGCAAATTTGCGGAAGACTTAGTCGTTGATGGAGTAGCCTCTATGACAACGTCATATATAATCGTTTTAGTACAAATGAAAGATCGTCTGGGAGAGATACACAACCTGGCCCATCGCAACAGCATTTCAGGACTCCGTACAACCTAAGAAACCAGAAACCATAGGAATTTGGAGGTGTGAACGAAAAATGGACTATTTTAGTAACCCCTGGTAAACGTATTAATTTTTTTTTTTTTTTTTTTTTTTTTTTTTTTACCACTAAGGTGGCAAACAAGCTTACGGCCCGCCTGATGGTAAGCGGTCACCGTAGCCTATGGACGCTTGCAACACCAGGGGTATCACTTGCGCGTTGCCGACCCTTCAGAAATCTAATAACTTCTTTCTTGAAGAACTCCATACTGTAGTCCTTGCAGAAAACCTTGGCAGGGAGCTCATTCCACAACTTAAGCGTTCGCGGGAGGAAGTTTCTCTGAAACCGCACTGTACGCGACCATTTAGGTTCTAAAGTGTGAGAATGAATTCCCTGCCGATGGCGAGCGGTGCGATGGTAGAAAGTAGCCGTGGGCATCATTTCGAACAATTCCTCAGAACACAACCCATTGTACAAGCGGTAGAACACACACAGTGAGGCAAAGTCTCTCCTCAGACTTAAGGGCTCGATACCGCAAGTGAGTTTGGGATCGTCGACAATTCTCACAGCCCGTCGTTGAACCGAGTCAAAAGGGTCAAGCTGGTATCCGGGTGCACCTGCCCAGAGATGGCAGCAGTACTCCATATGGGGCCGAACTTGCGACTTGTAAAGTAACAACCTTTGCCCCGACGTGAAGTACTGCTTCGCTCTGTTGAGTACACCAAGTTTTTTGGACGCCAGCTTTACCTTATCTTGTAAATGATCTCGGAACTGAACATCGCTGGAGATGTCGACACCAAGGATCCCAATGCTCTTGGAGATGGAGAGGGGAGTGTTCTGGAATTGTGGGACCACAGTGAATGGAGTTTTCTTAGCGGTGAACGCGCACAATTGTGTCTTTGTAGGGTTGAATCGGACCAAGTTTACCCGTCCCCAGTCAGAGACCTGGGACAGTGTGGTCTCGATTTGAGACACAAGTTCTCCGCGGTTTTCCTCCACAAGGGAACGAGGGATGTTTGCACGACCCGTGTAAAAAGTGTCTCCAGTACTGTCATCTGCATAGCAATGTATGTTGATGATGTCCAACATGTCATTGATATGCAGTAGAAACAGCGTAGGAGACAGCACAGAGCCTTGCGGGACACCAGCATTAATGTCCATGCTATCAGAGCAACTACCGTCAACTACAGTTCGTATGCGTCTGCCGGACAAAAAGCTAGCCACCCATTTGCACAAACCCTCGGGCACTCCGTAAGATGGCAACTTCGATAGAAGACCGCGGTGCCAGACCCGATCGAACGCCTTCGCTATGTCCAGGCTACATGCCAATGCCTCCCCCTGACTCTCAATGGCTAGTGCCCATCGGTGTGTGAGATACACTAGAAGGTCACCAGTCGAGCGACCGTGGCGAAAGCCATATTGACGGTCACTGACCAGATCGTGTACTTCTAGGTATCTTAGAAGCTGTGTGTTGATCACACGCTCCATCACCTTAGAGAGGAGAGAGGTAATAGCGATAGGCCTGTAATTCGATGGATCTGATCTATCGCCCTTTTTGGGCACCGGGTGCACATTCGCAGTCTTCCATGTAGACGGAAATTGCCTAGTGTGGTAGGAAAGCGCGAAGAGGCGCGTGAGTACAGGACATAACTCAGGAGCACACTGCTTAAGCACCACTGCTGGTATACCGTCTGGCCCACTCGACTTATGAACGTCTAGAGAAAGCAACGCCCGCCTGACCTCCCGCTGCGTTATGGAGATTTCCGGCATGGACTTACCGCACCACGGTATAGTAGGTGGTACAGCGCCTTCATCGTTCATATTCGAGTTCGAGGCAAAGAGACTGCCCAGTAGATCGGCTTTCTCTTTAGCACTATGGGCCAAGTCACCATCGGTCTTTCGCAGTGGTGGTAACGACGACTGGCAGAAGTTCCCTTCGGCAGCTTTGGCAAGCGACCAGAAAGCACGACTCCCAGAAGGATAGCTCGCAAGTCGCCCACCTATTTTGCCGATGAATTGGAATTTTGCACTGGCAGTTGCTTTCTTACTGAACCTCGAGGCAGCATTTAATTTGCGTTTTAACTCAGAAATATTCGGATCCTTATTATAACGAGCCGTGGTCCAAGCCTCATATGCATTTTGCTTAAGAATTTTAGCTTTTCTGCAAGACCTATTAAACCACGGTCGTTTTTTGACGCCGGCAGCTACTCGCGGGTTAGGAATATAGCATTCCATACCAGCAAGGATTGTCTCAGTGACTGCGGCTGCGCAGACGTCAGGATCTTCTGAGTTAAAGCAGATCTGCCTCCACGGGTACGATGCGTAAAATTCACGCAATCCATCCCAGTCTGCCGACTTATAGTGCCACACACGACGCCAGTTAGTTGGCCCAGAAGGATCAGGTTGTGTGCATGACACTTGAGTCCGAACGAGACA
Source organism: Apoda limacodes (assembly GCA_946406115.1). NCBI lineage: Eukaryota > Metazoa > Arthropoda > Insecta > Lepidoptera > Limacodidae > Apoda > Apoda limacodes. Next base: position 18,451,124 of record OX291553.1, read on the forward strand.
GTGGTCCGAGGAGCCAAGAGGCGCATCCACTGAGACGGAGTACCCGTCCGGACGAGTAGTCAGCAGAAGGTCCAGTAAGGAGCTCGTATGTTCCTCTATATCTGGTATTCTCGTTGGAGAAAGTACCAGCTGAGAGAATCCATAGGTCAGAGCAAATTCATGAGCAGATATCCCAGCATAGTTATTGGTTCGAGAACTGAGCCACTCGCGATGGTGGGCGTTAAAGTCTCCCAAAATAACTAGTTCTGCTGTGGGATATTGCTCTAGAACTTTGTCAGTCGTCAAACTCAGGTGCGTGAAGAGTCGAGTTACGTCCAAAAAATTCTAATAGGGTCGTTCATAAGACAACAAATTTTAGGTTTTTTTATAGTGGGAACTATATAATGTTCAGCACGCAGATACGACTGTCACGGACAGGTATGCTTCCGGCGGTCAACGGGACATTCAGTGTGATGAGGATATTCAACAGTGGAGTGAGGAAGAAAGGAAGCAGTGGATTTTCATGATAATAATAATTGTGTGCTGATGAACATTGATGAGTTATTATGGGTGTCAATTTATTTATGTAATAGGGAATTAAGATGTATTATCGATAGTGGATCGGTATCATCCATATTACCCTGGGAAAAATATTGCCAGGTCAATCAAGGTTGAAAGGGGCAGATATACCTTTTTTATCAGCGAATGGTACAGTACTCACAGGTTATAAGTTGAGGAATACGTGTGTAAAAGTTTCTAAGGAATCCTTTTTACAGGATTTCGTTGTAACTAAAGCAAGTAAATATGTACATTATTTAAGGATAAAATTTTATGCTTAAAACATGCGGGGGGGGGGGGGGGTGTAGGGAAATCTGAATTTCTCGCCAATATAAATATCTAGTGTTTTGACCACTAAACAATTTTTTAAACAGACTGAGTGACGATATATATATATGATACAGAGGTGAATTGAACTCCACCGTATATTAGAGGCAACAGCAAAAATTAGTTTTTTTTTTGACTTTTTGCCTGATATATCAAAAAATATTCATTGTTGTTTACCTACAAAATGACTGTATATAACTGCATATACTATATTATATCACAGTTTCATAGGATGCTATTTCAGGTACCACTATCTATAAAAACGGCAAATAAATTACGTTTGCTGTATAGGGGGCCCCCTTAAATATATATTTCATTTTAATTTAATTATTTATTTTAAAGTGAATACATAACTAAATATTCTGTGAATATTTAAAGCGTCTACCTGTTGCCGTTATCAATATCAAAAAAAACCACGTTTGTTGTATGGGAGCCTCTTAAATATTTATTTTATTCTGTTTTTCTTGTTGTAGCGGCAACAGAAATATATCCATCTGTGAAAATTTCAACTGTCTAACTATCACGGTTCACGAGATACAGCCTGGTGACAGATGGACAGATAGACAGCGGTGTCTTAGTAATAGTGTCCCGTTTTTTAAACTTTGGGTACGGAACCCTAAAAAACGAGCCAATCTCGACGTAATATATTTTGATGACAAGTAACTTTCAATATAAATAAATAAAAAATATTACGACTTAATTCTTTTCCTATCAATGTTTTTAGCACTAGGTATACACAAATACAGATCAGACTCCAAATAAGATACAAGTGCTTAAACTAATTTCAAAAAAATGTGTCCTCTCACAATCACAACTTATATAATTAAAAGATTTTTAAAGGGTCAGCAACGCGCAATTGATACTCCTGGTGATTACAAGCGTCCATAGACTACGGTGACCGCTTACCATCAGGCGGACCGGAAGCGTGTTTGCTACCTTAGTGGTATAAAAAAAAAGTATAACTTCTACACGTCCTAAAAAAACTAAAAGTGTCCTGTCACAGTAAGGTACCGTTGTTGCACTTAATACAGTTAAAAAGAAAATACTTTGTTCTTAGTACAAATTTACGTTGCGCAAAACCACGTGTTGGTCGTGGTCCAACTGCTAAGTTCACCTGGATGGACCATGGGCACTATTTATGCCTGTAGTTCTGGAGAATATGTATAAGAAATTTCTATGACTTATATTGCCCGTGGTCCAACAAATTTTTTATTACATAACTATTAAAAATCCATAGATTTATAGATACATATAACAGTTGGCGTAATTAATTTAGATTTTTAAAAGGATAAAACTTTTATTTTCCCCTTTTTAGTTATTAATTAAATAAATTACACTTTTGAAGTCGGTTTAATTATTTTTTAATTACTTTTTTATTTAACTAACTTTTTTATTTAAATTTAAGAATTAAGTATGTATATAACGTAGGTATCCAATTAAAGAACTTTTTGAAGTACGTTATTTGGATTTTTTTTTTTTTTTATTTTGCTTCACTCATAATTTTTCTTCACAAATATCTTAATTTCTTGCCTGCAACTCATTCCATTACGACAAAGACATACTTACGACGTACATTCCTGGCGTGACATACAGACGGACAGTCAGTAAATAGAGTAACAAGAATGGAGCTCCATTTAGCCCTGCGGAACTTGCCTTTCTACTTTTTCTTCCTAAATCAATAAAAAATACTTTGTGGCGCAAATTACCAATGAAATGATTCGAAAGTGAGCAGCAAAAGTTGAAGCTGCTGCGCCATTGTTGCCGGAAACCGCAAACGTCGCAGATACGTGGGGTTTAGTGACGATTTTTTGTTTGTGTTGTTTGCGGTTGAAACTCTAGCTCCGTGGGGTCCAACACGTAAAGAGTTTTACAGTGAACTTTGCCACCGTCTTAACCAGGAGGCAAGGGATCGTAGGGCTGACAGTTACTTAGTTGAAAGATAAAGCCTTTTGGGCACAACGTCCCTAGGCAGTAATAGAGCTTAACTAAACATTAATTTAATTCATACAGTCAGTCATCGCCTTTGATAAATCTGCAACGTCAAGACAGTTATAGCGCCGCGACAAAATGTATGACTAGACTTTGAATGGAGAAAACTTGGCTAGCCATATGTGATTAAAGTGATGATAAAGGCTAGTCGGGTGCGCTCGTCCCTCACAATGGTTCGGTCTAGATGCCTTCGATAGAACTGTATGAATTAAATGATTGTTTAGGCTGTGGCAGTACTATTTTACCGATTTTTTTTGTGGTCGACTCGGGTCCACCGCGTAGCACTATCACTGGCCTTAGAGGACCTACCTAAAAGTCCGCGATGGCATTTATTTTATCAAAGCAGCCCCAAACACGATGCCATATACTTTCTTTCCTTGGTAGATTATTTTTTAAAATTTGTCTACAAAATTTATTTTTAAATTGCGGAAAAAGGGTTTAACTGGCAAAGAGTTTACCTAAGATAAAGAATACCGAATACAACAAAATATTATCCAAATCGGTTGAGCCGTGTTTGAGGGTTGAGGGTTCCGAACCAAAATCGTAAAAAGGAAACCTCAAGGTGAGACTTCAGTGTCTCGATGTATGTCATAATTTTTTCTCAGCAACTACATTTGCTATTTGGTACAGTTGTTTGTAGAACTTGCATGCCCCATCTAAGGTAAAAAATATTTAAAATTGTAAAATAATGTGGTCTGAAATGAAGTTTTGACATCAGAAAGGGGGGTCGCTATTGTAAATAAACGATATGCATATAAACGAGTATTGCCTATTTTTTATACTTTCGATTTTATTTTCCTAGCAGTGGGATGTTTATAAGCTACTAGTGATGTAACTTGAGGTGTAACAGACCTACATATATGTATTGCAACAAATCGAAATCAGATAACATATTATCTAATTTAGCGTCCTCTGGTGGCTTATAAAACATAAGATTATGTTTTTGTAATGCAATAAAACATTAAAATCATTTATGTATTGTTAAAGTTTACAGAAAGCTTGTTCCATTTTTTTTAACAAATTCATATTAACATTCAACGAAAATATACAATTTTGTATTGAAAATGTTTCAGTGTACTTGCTTAGCAAATAGTTTCGCTACTCGTCACTAGATGTCAGGAGGATGAGCTTGTTGGCGTTATAATGTCCATAGTAAAATACTTTACATATTTTTTGCTATTAAGTATATTGCGACCGAACTTCAAACCTACGGAATCCTAAAAAGCACGATTCTGTTTTTCCTTTGTATGTTATTACGCTAGTTGGCATTATTCATTAGTGTGCAACATTCTTATTATTGCTCACGGCTTTCTCAATTTTTAAAGCGTGGTCTGAATTTCAAATTAAGTTAAATATATTTTTAAAGAAAAACCACCCGAAGTCAAAAAAAAAAAACTAGGTACATAGTCAAAAATAAAATAAGGGCAGACAGTAGTTAGGCGTATGTTTTACACTCTTATCGTCACAATTGGGCCATTGTACGTATGGGCACATGTCATTGATTACTCTTACTAGTTAAGCTTTCTCCGGAAAACCAGAAGGTGTCTAAAATCATTCACTGCCTCTCTTATGGTATGTGTATCGCAGGCTTTGGCACGTGAGTAGGTGCCGTCTCGGTCTCCATGCAGCCCCTACATAGACTATCGGTAACGCCGATATAGAAAAAATGTTTGTTTAGTGGGCAGAGACCTGTTATTATGCCAACTATATAGCGTAGGACTGTTCTACTGAGTTGTAGTAGCTTGCGCAATAGGCGTTCTTCCAAGGTTGTAAGAAACAGTCTTGATTTGTCTACAGTACCTTTGTTTTGCCCACTGTTTGTTTACTATAGTTGTAAGGTTCTCTTGGGTAACGGCTTCTTAAGTTGGGTCAATGATATCGTCATAATTGGATCAAGTCCTGTTATGTTTTATGTCCGATCCTCTCTTTGCCAATTGATCTGCCGTATCATTGCCTACATCATGCATGCCAGAGATGTCTTTTTCTTCTTCAGGAAGTTGGATACGATATTTTTTGTCGAAGACAACGATTTTTGGAATAATGTGACATGTCGCCTCTATCATTAGAAGCTCGTTGCCTACTACCTCCTTAAGACGTGCATGAGTGCTTCTGTTATCCAGTTTTTAGAGCTTGAAAGGTTCTAAGATTAAGTACGACCTCTAGTGCTGTCGTAGGGGTCACTTTCATACAGCCTGTGGTTGCCAAATAGGCAAAACCTTACAGGCTTCGCAGTTTATTTTTAACATTGCTAAGCTCAGTTTGGGGGCACCAAACTACTACACGTTAACATAGGTTGTTTTATGTGTGCTGTGTAGAGCCACAGGGTTATGGATGGGCTAAGGCCCCATTTGTTGCCTATTTTTCTTTTGTATTGCCAGAAGGTTACGTATGGCTTGGTTATTTTTGTGTTCAGATGCTCCAACTCCAATTCTTCTTGTGATCTAGAATAACTCCTAGATAATTGACTTCATTCGACATAATTTTAATGGCAAATAGTTTTGGCATGGTCATCATTTGAATTTTCCTTTTATTGTAATAAAAGACTCATTGTATTTTGTGGAGGTTAACCTCAGCATTGCACCATTCTTCCTTGATTCTGAATGCTGATGCAAAGGCTCAGCGTAGATATGATCTGACACAAGATCCACTGCTTCATCAGACGCGAAGAGTTACACCTACTTTGGTCTAGTATCTAAAAATTACGAAGGTATGCTCCGAGCCATTCTTAATTACAGAGAGGTTAGTCGAGAATATATTTTCTGTTAGGGGCTCGTCCCTTTCGTTCGGTGTTGGACTTCCCTATTGACGGTGGTGAACATTTGCATAAGCTGATAAAATTACGTCGGTATTCGCAGTGTTGCACCACCTCAACCAGCTTTTTTGACGAAATTTCCTTATCGCTGGGCATTTAAACTGAGGCTAGTACTAGCGTTTGTTACCTATTCCTGTGCCAAGCCTTACGAAAGTAAGGGTCTCTGAAACAGAAAGTGGTCAGTAGCAATGCTGATATTGATCTGGGTAGGTATATGCATGTTCTAAGTTATCGAATTGAAGTTCCGTGTAGCAACTAATCCCTATATTGTTAATACCTTATATATTGTCGCCTCTGATTCACAGGTCCTGGATTAGTGCTATGTTCTTCTGGTTAACCTTGTGCCCAATTTCGTGAGCCGATTGCGCAGTCCATAGGACAGATTATAGAACTCGAAGTCTAGGGAGTAACAGTAACATAATAGGTACATACATACTAAATGGTTTGTTTTTACCCTTTTGAGGTATCCTACAATTTTGTTTCATCCTCACTGTATTTACGTAATTCCTCCTCATACGACATTGGCATATTTATATTCGTGCAACATTCTTGTTATAATCTGCAAACAAGGTACTTGCAGAATCTCGACGCCACTGCTTGTGTACATATATTGTGTTTACTGAAAGAGAAGTAAAATAAAAATCAGTTAATGACAAAAGCGAGTTTTCCGTTTGCACCCGGTGCGTCCTCGCGACATGTTACCATAAATCAGGAAGGGCGCCACCCTATCCCTCCTCCGCAAAGGATGATCTTTTCCCTGGATTCTACACTTTTATAACGGGCCTCAGCCACGCCGCTTTTTTTCAACATTGTATCGCTCGTGATGTATCCTGCATCTATATGCAAATATATCTATATGTGTATTTGGTTTAGCACAAAAGCTAGACTATGAAAACGTTTGAGTTTAAAGTTTGAAAGAAATTGAAGAGGAAATAATTGGAAGATGCAAAGAGCCGAGTCAGTCAAAAATGTTTCCTGACAAAGAAAGCGAAGATTAAATCCCAGTAATGTCCGTATTTCTCAAAGTTTTCTACGTATGAACGTCTTCCTTTTTCTATGAAGACAAATCTGCCTTCAATCGTAGTCCACCTGCTGACTCATTACCGACTGTTAGACTTCACTGCATGAAAGCAAGACGTATTAAATAACAATATTAAATGCTACAAAAGTGGGATATTAAGGCCCTGTTCTCACAAGAGTTTAAAAAGCGCCGCGCTATAAAACCGCTTTCGCGTGAATAAATACATGGGTATCGTTTTGTGCCATTTATACGTTTATTTAACGCCCGTTAAAAAATCGGTTGCGCGAATGTGGCCTAAGAGGCTGTAACTTTATTGAACTAAATCTAGCTTAATAATACTCGCGTATACAAGCAGATATAAATATAAGATTACTAAAAATTATTTGCCGCAGGTATGACGGAGCATCACTTGAGAACCGATTGACCGATTTGGTTGATTTCTCTTTCGTTGTATTCATAGTACGTCACTTGCCAGTAGCAAATCATTAGGGGAGGCCTGCGTTTAGCAGTGATTACAAATAGGCTGATGTTGACTATGATATTTTTATTTACCAGATTGAGAGAGTAAATGTCTATCTAAGTAATTAATGAAAGTACACGTAATGAATGAGATGAGAATGTGAAACTTTGAATTAGTTTCTTAGTTTAGCAACAGAACCTTAGCATAACCTCTGCACAGATACAACCTTAAGTACCTGAAAAGGTGCCAATAAACAAGCGGTTTCTTCTTGACTTATGTGCTCCTGTATATTGTTCGAAAGTGAAATTTAAAAAGAAGACGATAAAGTCTATTATGTAGCAAAACATTCTTATTTGTTTGCTAAATATTCTGCCTCGGAAACTCTTCAAGAAACAATGGGTTTTCCTCAATGGGTCGCTCTCGGGAGGATAGGGCGGTATTCTATCTAAATCTTCCGAACAGGATGTATGGAGGCAAACAACCGAAATATGTCACAGAAACTTTTTCATTTATCGTATTTATTCAATGGACAATAAAATTACAAAGTGCTGATGTACGACCTTCACTACAATTCTTTTTATAAAAAAAAAACTGAATTGAGAACCTCCTTCTTTTTTGAAGTCGGTTAAAAATCAATTTATAAGATATTAAAATGTTTATTGGTACTTATCCGTATTTTACATAGAGGATCGTTTTTAGGGTTCCGTAGCCAAATGGCAAAAATCGAAACAGATATAGATTCGTCATGTCTGTCTGTCTGTTCGTCCGTATGTCACAGCCACTTTTTTCCGAAACTATAAGAACTATACTGTTGAAACTTGGTAAGTAGATGTATTTTGTAAACCGCATTAAGATTTTCACACAAAAATAAAAAAAGAACAATACATTTTTGGGGTTCCCCATACTTAGAACTGAAAAAAATATATGATGTACATTGCCATGGAAACTTCCACCGAAAATTTCCAGGTTTGAACGAGATCTAGTAAGTAGTTCTTTTTCAATATGTCATAAATCGTAAACCGCAATTTCCCTTTAATTCAATCAACTCAAATATAAAAATAGGAAAAAAACATATTTTTTTGTTTGTGTTTGTAAAGTACGTAAATGGTGGAAGGTATGGAACCCTCGGTGTGCGAGTTCAACTCGCACTTGGCCGGTTTTTGTTATATTATGTGCAATAAAATATATCATTATTATTTTAATTTTTTGCTTGTCCATCCTCGCAACGGAGTATCCAATTCACGTCGTGCGACGTTTCTTTAAGCTCTTTCACAATACGTCGCGTCGCGTCCTGGTATAAGCTGACCTTTAAAATTCAAAAGTTCTCGCAAGGAAAAACTATATAACGGAATTCCACGTGGTCGAACTATAACAACAGCTATAGTTTGCTATAATCCCACGCCGCACTAGGGGAGCTACAGGCAAAAGCTATGAATTGCATTTGGCTTAGTCAAGTTTTCTGGGTGCCTGTAGCACAGAATCTAACAACAAAAGTCCTTAACCAGTGCTTCTCAAGCTCTGGAAGCTGCTAGTCACGCCTGTCACAAGACCGATGGCCGATGGTAGAAGACGTAGAAGACCTAGAGGGCAAACCTTCTTACTAATGCACCGGTAGCCTGAAAAGGGTGGTTCCTGGATGCGGAAGAAGGCGAAAGATGTCGCTACTCTGAGAAGACTTATTTTATGCAGTGGACCAAAATAAGTTATCATAATGATAAAATAAATTAACTCAGGGTCATGTTAAGCTATTTTTCAAGAATAAACTAATTGTTTTAGAATTATTTAATCATCTTAAAGTGTATTAGCATTCCAGCAACACAACTAAATATTGTAATGATAATGTTTCATTACTATAAACTCATTACTAATTGCATCATTGGTTATACATTTATACACCGCTTCGTTGGACAACATTGACCCACAACTAACACAACATTGACCTGACATTGTTAGTCCGACAGCTACATATGTTTCTTGACATGCAACAATGACACGATATATTAATTATTCTATGACGATATGTACGGATTGAGCCGGAATAGTTTATGCATTTTCAAACTCACACAAGAAGCTTTTCTTTGTGTGATTTTTTTTTCATCACACTTACTCGTAAACAGTGCAGGCAATACGAGTGCAAACACCTTCATTACTCCCACGGGCTTTTTCTTTCTAAATTTATTTGATTTAAGAAAAGCGCGCTTTCATAAAACCCACGGTCGTTGATGACGCGCCTAAACTATCAAGTATAAAAAGCAGGTTCGTTCAATACAAAAACTACGCACACACTATAAACGTATATAAAACTTGTTTGTTAAGTTTTATTTGTTCAAAACTATTTGATTCATAAATTCTCTAATATCTAGCGCAATTTTATTTCCGCCATTTTAATTGTGTTTAATAAATAAACATTTATTTATTCACCTCATATTTTATGTATTTACTCGCAAATGTGATGAAAAACATTGTGTGTAACAGGGGCGGTACGGAAATTACAAACTCGGGTCATTAATGCCTTGGGCCTTCGGCCTCAGGCTTCTAAATAGCTTGTCGTTAGTAATTTTCTCCTTCCTACCCTTAATACACTATGTTCTATTTCATCACACTTACTCGTAAACAGTGTTCTCATTATGTGCAGATAAATCAGGTGCTAAGACCTTAATTACACTTACGGGCTTTTTGTTTTTTAATTCATTTTTTATAAGCATAGCGCGCGTTCATAAAACCCTCAAGCGCTAATGACGCGTTTATTCTATCAAGAGCGTATAAGAGCTACGTGCACATTATTCTGGAATTTGGAATAGAAGTAGAGAAAACAACGCATTCATCATATATAATTTATGAATCAAAAAGTTTTGTTTAAAGTTATCACTTATAGGGAAGGCTCGCTTGTAGTTTGTGCGTAGTTCGTGTTTTGAACAACGATTCAGCTCTTATTCACACTTGTTAGAAGATGCGCGTCATTACCGCCCGAGGGTTCTATGACCGCGCGCTGTGCTTAAAAAAAGATTTCAGTTGTGTTTTGGTGAGTTTATTTATTTATTCACCTTAAATTTACATTTATTTACTCGCAAATTATATGAAAATATTGTGTGCAACACGGGCGGTACGGCAATTAAAAAATTAAGTCATTAAAGCTTTCGGCCTTAGGCTTCTAAATAGCCTCTTGTTAGTCATTTTTCCTTACCATAAATTCGAAATATATATATCTATGTCATATTAATCTTAATATATATAAATCTCGTGTCACAATGTTTGTCCTCAATGGAATCCTAAACTACTGAACCGATTTTGTTCAAACTTCGTAAATATCTGTGATTTGATCCTACTTAAAAGACAGGATAGTTTTTATCTCGATATGTCAAGTGCGAGCCGGACTCGGGCACTATAGGTAAAAACCAACTTTCGCCGGGTACAGAGGGACGGCAGCGGAACAACGTTCGCCGGGACAGCTAGTTATTTATAAATAATAAAATAATACAAATTGTACCAGGATTACTACAGGCGGACTGTAAGCATGTTTGGCACATTAGTGGTATAAAAAAAAACCGTACGGTAAGTATCAGTAGTGCATGAGTGGAATAGTAGCCGTAGGCGCCTATGGGCTACGACACGACGACCTTACTACGCACACAAAGTGCTACGAGGCTACGATACAGAGTGCTGCGTGCTACGGATCTATGTAAAAATAATACTATAAATAGCTATTTGTTCAAGTGTTCCGAATATGAGTACTTTTTAACATAAGTAAAAAAATAATAGTATATGATAATTATAAAAAGTTTTAGTACCGGGTCTACATATTTAGTACCGGGTCTACATATTTCTGACTTTGGAGTTACCTAATAAAATTTTGGTGGCATGGCATGGTATTAAATAAAGTGTTACAACGTTTTGTAAAAATATATTTAAATAGGTATGATAGCAATATTGTGAATAAGAATCTCAAGTAAAGGAAATTACGCGCCAGAAACACAAACTCGAGATCTATTTAATAATTAAGCGCCATCTAGCGAATCACCTCATTTCAGTAAGGTTTACTCGTCGCCCGTTAATATTGCAAGTACATACTTAATGCCACGAGTTGCTGAAAAGACTACTAGCATTATATTCGTTTTGATTTCTTTATCAGAAAAATTACAGTATAAATATTACATAAGAATCCTTTTTTATTTCCTTGTAATTTTTTAAACATACATATATGCCCCTCTTTTGTATATTGACACCTTCGCTTATGGCTCGGTCTTTAAAGTCGTACTCGACCAGCAATTTTCTATTTCCCGATCTCAGAAATAACGTTCTATTTTATTTTTGTTATTGGCTATTAAAACAAATTTAAGAGAGGTATGTATTTGCAAATATATTTAAATAATAAATATGTTTATCATGAGAATCTAAGAGTCTGAGTTAACGTAAGCGTCGAAGGAAGTCTACTTAAAAAAAAGTTTCAATAGGTACCTAACATAATCTGTCTACGCACTCATTTACGAAGTCTATTTCAGTTTACTCGCCTTTTTCCCGCCAAACTTTTTCAATATGGCGCCCAGCGCGGGCCACGCGCTGCCATGCCACCATTAAACACCGACACTTCACCGTTGCTATAAACTCACAAATCATGAAACGTGCAATTTCTCCATCCAACGGAAAATTCAACTTTATTACATTTTGATAAGTTTCACAATGAAGTATCTGTTAAAAATTGAGTACTTTCAACAGTATGATGAAAACGACATATTAATTTGAACCTTAATAGTTTGTTATAATGACGAATATTAGGTGGCACAAGTTCGAATATCGAAGTGAACAAAGAGATAGAAACGAGGCCAAAATACGTTAATAATGTAATGCATACCTACTCAATTATTCATCTGCATTATTTCAGTTGATGACAAAATATCATTTTTTTTAATAACAGTCGTCTACTAAAGTTTACAAATTGTGTTTGACCTATTATATTGATAGTTAGCAAATTTTTGTTATTATGATTAAGTAAAATTTATGGCTTATATTCTTAAACTATTTAAATTTAGTCCTAATTTACGATTTTTTATAATAAAGTTCAAAAATACAATAAATCTTTTAATTATACAATTATTTCATTTTCATTTTCTTAGTTTAGTTTTAAAGAACTTGTCAACACTATAAGGAAGAAACTGCAAGATCTATTATTACTTTTTTAAAAAATGTTTTTTACGGCCTAATTTATGTGGCATCGAGTGTGCCGCATGTAATCAATACAAAGACTTTGAGCGGCGGTAGGTGCGTCGCGCAATCGTGAAACTTCGGCAAGACTCGGGTTTCGACGAGGACGCCCTCGTCGACGCTCGGGTGTTCTCGCTTCAATCGTAATTCCATTTTCCGCCCGCCTTGGCAAATTGAAATGTCGTAACTCTTGGGGAATATCGGCTTTCTGCTCAAGAAAAATATATTTTACTAAGGCGTATCTCTGCGTTTTGTCTGATATTATGGTTGTTTCTAGTTCATTATACCATTCAGAGTGCGACCCTGTTATAGTAGTAACTTGAGGCTTTCTGCCTCTTGACGCGTACTTTCTGAGATCAGAGAGAGACATTTTAGTTTCCAGAGTTTGTGGCGCTCGGTTTTTTAAACCACTAAAGTGGCATACTAGTGTACTGACTCTCCGCTCACCGTGGCTTCTGGACGTTTGTAGCACTAGTACTACACTACTCGTGTTGTTGACTCTTTAAAAATCAAATCAAACCCTTTAAGTTTTTTGTTATTTTATACGTTTATTAACGGACTAACAATGTTAATAAATGTAAACCATTAAATCCTTCATGAGGCTCATACGTCCCCACTGTTAGGTTAGGCCACGGCCTACCCTCACCAAGGGTGATTTGGGCCATAGTCCACACATGCGCTATGTGCGGGTTGTGGACTTCACATTTATTATGTCTTGGTTTTTGACACATGCAGGTTTCCTTACAATGTTTTCCTTCACATCTAAGCCAGTGGTGTGGAAATCAATGTACTTGAGAAATAAAGAAAAAATCTACTATTTGGTAGGTACACGCAAGGCTCGAACCTCCGTCACTCAGGACGCAAGGTGAAATCAAAATCCCTAGGCCACCACTGACTGACTTGTACCGACCATTAAATGTCTGTCAATAATAAAAAATACAATTACTTATGTACATAGCTATTTTTATTAATACTATATAACAACAGTTATACAGTCTTAAAAATGTCAGCCATTGTAACTTTAATTTAAATAGGTATGTGTATCTTTCAGAACACAAGTTTTTTTTTGGTACAATAATTGCATTAGATAATGCATTGCATTGCATAATGTTTGCCAAATTTTATGTATTTTTTTCATTTTATGTACCTACTTTAATTTTCTTATTAAGAAATCAAATCAAGTACCATACTAGTAGTCATTTCAGCAACGTGTATCGAAAAGTATGTACTTGGCACCTTAAAACACGAGCAAGCTGTACTGAAAAGTAAAATCCGGAGTCCAGGCTTTCGCTAGATGGCATTGATTAAGGGTAGTTATCAGATGCTAAAGCTAACAAATAGATGGCGCTCCGTGTTGTACAAGAGTTTCTCGCTAAAATGGAATGTTTTATCATTAATTCGCGAGAAGCTGCCGGTGTAAAAAACGAACGTGGTTTAATCGTTCTTGCAGAGACGCTAAAATTCTTAAGCAAACTGCGTATAAGGCTTGGACCTCGGCTCGAAATAATGAGGATTCGAATATTTCTGAGCTGAACTGCAAATTAAATGCTGCCTCAAGGTTCAGTAACAAAGCAATTGACGGAGCTAAATTCCAATTCACGGGCAAAATATGTGAGTGACTCAGGTAGTCGTGCTTTCTGGTCGCTTGCTAAAGCTGTCGAGGAAAACTTTTGGCAGTCATTGCTATCATAACTGCGTGCATACCAGCAGTGGTGCTTAAACAATTTGCTCCTGAGTTTTGTCCTGTAGTAACGCGCCTCTTCGCACTTTCCTACCACACTTGGCAAACTCTGCGAATGTGCAACCGATGCCCATTCGGGAGTTTGTGAAATCCTTCATTTTTAAAGCTAAATGTATAAAAATATGGTATCGATTTCTCGGGGTAGAAGACGATAAATTTAGTTCTGTTCGAAGTCTGTAATCAAATAATTGTGTTTGGAAATAATAAAATACCCCGAATTGGAATTCGTTGTTTTGAAGTTTGCCTCCATTCGCATATTCGTTACCAATTTATGACTATGACTAATGACAGGGCATTTATTCAATGCTTGCAACCAATTTCAAGCTCAGATGATGATTGTTCCTAAGAAACTATACTCACTGACCAGTTCTTCTGCTTGTTGCAGCTGCTTCTTCTTTTCTTTGCAATATATGTAGAAAGAGAGTACTTATTGTTGATGGAAGAAGTTGTATTCATCTGTGTGCGTTATGCATGTATTGATAGAGATATTAGCGTTTGCCTGCCTGCCCTGAATTCAATTATCGGTGTAGGATTTCAACGGCAGCTCCTTAATTATAGAAAAAAAATCGGCTCACATTTGCGTTTTCAAGTAGCCTATGTCCTTTTCCAAGACTCAAACTATCTCCATGCCTAATTCCATTTCAATCGGTACAGCGGTTTAACTGTGAAGAGGTTACAAACAAACAAACAGAGTTACTTTCGCATTAATGATATTTATATGGATGATTCTGATATTAGTTATTGAATAATTTCTTTTTATTACATATAATATAGTTTTTTCTAATTTTATAGTAAAGTGACTACCATAACAAGTATGCAAAAGTAACAAGTTTCCGGACAAAAATTTTCTTAGGAACGATACGAACCGAGATATTTAAATAAACTTGGAAAGTAAAACATTTTTAAAGTAACACGTAGGTACAACAAGTCGCATCATGCAGGCCAATCAGAGAGAAAAGGATAATTAAGAAGAAAGGTTAGATGCTTGGGAGTCATAAGTAGAGTAGTAATCTTCTAGATGGTACATATGGTGGATATAGTGACATCATTGTGAGTACTTAATTGTAATAAAAATACTGGACTAATCAGTGGATATAGTACGTTCTAAAATTAAGCGATATTACTCGGCAGATTAATATAAACGCGAAATCTATAAACGTATTCCGTACTTTTAACAAAGTTGGGTCTTCTGTTTGGTGCTCGCGGTGTTTTTTATATTTTACAGTGTCTATATGCTTAAAAGTTCTAAAGGACTCCTTATTTATTGTTGATCCATATTTATTCCATATCTATGTAACAGCTGGAAGTTTATTTTTATATGATCTTTTGTTTTTTTTTTTTTTTTTTTTAAACCACTAAGGTGGCAAACAAGCACACGGTCCGCCTGATGGTTAGCGGTCACCGTGGCCTATGGAGCCTTGTAACACCAGGGGTATCACTCGCTCGTTGCCAACCCTTTAGAAATTTAATAACTTCTTTCTTGAAGAAACCCATCTTGTAGATAATCTTGGAACTGAACATCGCTGGAGACCAAGGATCTTAATGCTCTTGGAGATCGAGTGTTCTGGAATTGTGGGACCACAGTGAATGGGTTTTTTTTAGCGGTGAACGCAAAGACTTGTGTCTTTATAGGGTTCAATCGGACCAAGTTTTCCCGTCCCCAGTCAAATACCTTGGACAGAGTCTCTCGTGTTGAGACACAAGTTCTTCACGATTTTCCTCCACAACAGAACGAGGGATGCTTGCACGACCCGTGTAATAAGCATCTCCAGTACTGCCATGTGCATAGCAATGATTGTTGTTGATGTCCTACATATTATTGATATGCAGTAGAAACAGCGTAAGATGGCAACTTCGATAGAAGATCCCGGTCGAAAGCCTTCGCTATGTCCAGGCTTCATGCCAATGCCTCCCCTGTCTCTTAATGGCTAGTGCCCATTGGTGTGTGAGATACATTAAAAGGTCACCAGTCTAGCGACCGTGGCGAAAGCCATAAAGACGGTCGCTGACCCGGTCGTGTTTTTAGGTTAGGTTAGGTATCTTAGAAACTGTGTGTTGATCACACACTCTATCACCTTGGAGAGAAGAGAGGTAATAGCGATAGCCCAGTAATTCGATGGATCTGATCTATCGCCCTTTTTGGGCACCGGGTGCACATTAGGAGTCTTCCATGAAGACGGAAATTGCATAGTATGGTAGGAAAGCACGAAGAGGCGCGTGAGAACAAGACATAACTCTGGAGTACACTATTTAAGCACCACTGCTGGTATACCGTCTGGCCCTCTTGACTTATGAACGTCTAGAGAAAGCAACGCTTACCGGACCTTCCGTTGTGTTATGGAGATTTGTCTTACCGCACTACGGTATAGTAGGTATTGCAGCGCCTTCGTCGTCGACTGCCCATTATATCGGTTTTCCCTTTTGTACTATGGGCCAAGTCACCATCCGTCTTTTGCAGTGGTGGCAACTGGCAAAAGTTCCCTTGACTCCCAGAGGGATAGCTTCCAAGTCGCCCACCTATTTTGCTGATGAATTAGAATTTAGCTCTGGCAGTTGCTTTCTTTCTGAACTTCGAGGCAGCATTTAATTTGCGTCTTAACTCAGAAATATTCGGATATTTATTATTACGAGCCGTGGTCCAAGCCTCAAACGCAGATTGCTTAAAAAGTTTAGCTTCTGTGCAAGACCTATTAAACCACGTCGGTCGTCTTTTGACGCCGGCAGCTACTCGCAGGTTAGGGATAAAACATTCCATACCAGCGAGGATTGTCTGAGGTCTCTGTGTTTGAGGAGTTGCCCATATAAATTACCAGCGGCTCCGCCCAGGCTAAATTTTCCAGGTTAAGTTATCGGCGTGGGATTCCTACGTTAACCTTCCTTCCGTCCTTGATTATATTAAAGAATTTTGGCATAGCAAGCTATAGCTATCGTTCTTTCAAGTGAAAGACAGGTATAGTTGTACACTTCCTTCCTTCCTGCGATGTGGAGACCAGATTTCGCATTATTGCATATCATTTCTTCAGAGTCAAGATGTAATATAGTTCTTTGCTTATATCTAGTTTGGCGAAGCGCCATATTCAAGTTTTATCGCGGTGTCGCGCTTCCTCGTTTTCGTGTCCTAAGCTAGATGGTGTGCATCCTTCAGAAATTGCGAGTCATGTCCTGCTTATTTCTTCACAATTCGCTATTCATGAGCCTTAAGCTGCACCATTCTTAACACGTTTTCGTAAAACACTGCTAAAATATACACATCGAAGTACACAAAATGAATTTAGGAAAATTAAACAGAAAAAACACCTCTCCTACTTTAGATGCGCGCCAAAACCTCGTTCTGACCTGTGAGTTATTTTGCACGGGAGTCTGGACGGATCTATTTTTGAAAAAAAATTTTAGTAGATATGTAACGGAACTTTTTATCAAAGGTAAAATTATACTATAATATTATAATTCTCTATAATTATGTTGGAAATAATCCTATACTTTCTACCATCATAGGGAATTTATCCTCACACCTTAGAACCTAAACGGTCACGTACAGTGCGGTTTCAGCGGAACTACCTTTCACAAACGCAAAGTCTGTGTAATAAGCTCTCTACCAAGGTTTTCTCTAAAGACGGCAACGCGAGAGTGACGCCCCTGGTCTTGCAACCGTCCATAGGCTGCAAACTTTTTTATATTTAACTTTATAACTGTAGCAGACAAACAACAAGTCCTTGTACCTCTGAATAATATAGGTACATAAGTATGTACAAGCAATTCGTAGCATTACATTAGTGGCTTATCCCTTAAGAGGCCCAGTAGGTCAGATAAATTGAACCCGCCGCTGTGGCGTTGTCTTCACACGTAAATAACATGTTGGGTCGAGCAGGGTGGAGCGTTGCCCCCCTTGTTCCACGAAATATGGAGTAAGATACAGTTCAAAACGATATTATCTGCCGAATTTTCAACCATAAGTCTATTGTATTAAGAGATGTTTTTATTATAGATATTTGCAAAACAATGTTTACGAAAGCACGTAACAATCTACCAAAATTACTTTTACGTTTGAATATATTTTGGTGTGAAGTACACAGCATTATTGTTATTATTATAGGAAACTGGAGACTAAAGACTGTGAAAATGTAAAAGCAGGGTAAAAATGTCTTTGACGAATAATCACGCAATAAGTTACAGTTAACTTTGGTCACAGTTTGTCTAGTG
This sequence comes from Apoda limacodes, assembly GCA_946406115.1. Classification (NCBI taxonomy): domain Eukaryota; kingdom Metazoa; phylum Arthropoda; class Insecta; order Lepidoptera; family Limacodidae; genus Apoda; species Apoda limacodes. Next base: position 18,469,410 of record OX291553.1, read on the forward strand.
TAAATATGTATGAATATTATATCTTTATATATTTTTTTTACACTGTATTATATAAATATTTTCTTTAAATACTATGGTAATAGATTTTTTTTAAATCTAAATAGAAAAGTGAACTTACTTAGATTCTTGTCGGCTCTTCTCTGTAGGCGACGACTTAGAAAAAGAAGAACAGGTGGCAAATTAAAGCCTATTACGACAATTCATAAGTGATTTAGTAAACTTGACTTAATTAATGTGTATTTTCTTAATTATTTTTTTGCGATTGTTAGGCATACCTACATTGAAAAAAGAAGCATAATTATTTTCGTTTAATTTAAGAACGTAGATGTGAACATTATTTTTCAGATTGCTTTATTTTGTTGCCTTCCTTCGAGAAAATGTAGTCGGGGGTTGGGTTCTAGGTAAGGGTCGGAGGGAGTGAAAGTGGTAGGAGAACGGGAGCTAAAGGGTGTGCGAGTTTTGCATTAATAATGTTGATATCGGGCTGCCTTCCGATTAATTTGATTAGTTGACTTGCGCCTAAGATCACCAAATGGCCGTTTAGGCACGCATCTTAATAATAGGGACCATGATTATAATATTCATGATGCTGTTTGTATGTACCGTATGTACGTGTATTGTATAACTTCTCCTAAAAGGGGTTTATCAAGAAGGTAAGTGAATAGAGTTCTCAAGGGTCGACAACATGTACAAAAAACCGTGTGCTTGTTTGCCACCTTAGTGGTATTGAAAAAAAAAAAGCAATACACCCGGTGTCGCAAGCTATCGTAGTGTTCCTAATTCAAATAACATTTTCGTAGACTTCTAATTTAACTAAAAACTCATTTTATTACTTATTCTACTCATTATACGGAGTATCCATACTAATATTATAAATACGAAAGTAAGTCTGTCTGTCTGTCTGTCTGCTCTCATGCTTAAACCGCTGTACCGAATAAAATGAAATTTGGCATGGAGATAGTTTGAGTCTCGGTAAAGGACATAGGCTACTCGAAAACGTCAAGTGTGAGTCAGGTTTTTTTCTATAATTGAGGAGTTGCCGTTGAAATCCTACACCGATAACCGAATTTAGGGCAGATGAAACCGCAGACAAAATCTAGTATTTAAAATAAATACACAATACAAGTAAAACAAAAAAAAATCAGGACAGTTTATTTAATAACTTAATAACATTTAGCAAATGCGTTTGTAAACTGTTTTGCTGATATACTTGTGAAAACGTCTAAAACAGTACGACGTGTTTGGAAGCCAAAGTCACATCTAAAAGTTATATAAAAACAATCCCAAAAAAATATGCTGTAAAAAACGTGCCAAGTCTCGATTGAAACAATTTGTTTATAAAAAGTGGTGAAAACTCTCGGAGGTGGATATAAGAAAACAAGTATTTTACGATACAATACAATATTCTAAATTGCACAAATAACAAAATACACAAAAAACAACAATGAAAGAAATAGCACAATAAGGCGGCCTATACGCTAAAAGCGATCTCAACCAGTCACCCTTTGGGTAGAGAAATATTGACAGGAAAAGGTAGGTGATAGACAAACTATCATAAGTAAAATTATAAGGAAGAATAAATAATATTAGTATATACACATATACATGTACATACTAGTATAAAACCTTAAATAAATACATAAAATACATAGCTATATTATATAAATACATATACATACATACATACAATAAAGAAAGTAATAATGATAGATATGATTGAATAACCAGAGGTTGCTCAATATTATAAGAAATTAGAAACTAGTACTTTTTAATTTGAAGGAATTCTTTAAAACAGAGAGTGTTTGTATTTTGCTTAAAATCTGGCCTATCTTTGCCTCGTAAGATTCCATTCTTTAGAATTTACTGCGCCTTATAGCGAAAAATAATAAAATTAATGACAAGGCCATTCTTAATATATTCTTACTATATGTGGTGGAATTTTATATGATATGACATAAAATAAGAATATATTACCCTAATCGCCTGGTCTTCAATTACATTATTTTAGGCTTGTAAAAGGCACTGGAATTAAAATTTAACGAGCATAAGTTATATTCCTAATCAGCCTCATACGTCCCCACTGTTGGGGCACGGCCTACCCTCAAAAGCTAGGCAAGATTTTACCTGAATTTTTGAAATTACTCGATTTTTAAAATGGCTCAGTAATTTATTAAATGCTGCTTCGAGTTTCAGTTAGAATGCAACTGAAAGAGCTAAATTCCAATTCATCGGCAAAATAGGTGGGCAACTTGCGAGCTATCCCTCTGGGAGTCGTGCTTTCTGGTAGCTTGCTAAAACCGCCGAAGGGAACTTTTGCCTGTCGTCATTACCACCATTGCAAAAGACCGATGGTGACTTTGCCCATAGTACAAAAGAGAAAGCCGATCTACTAGGCAGTCTCTTTGCCTCTAACTCGAATATGAACGACAAAGGCGCTGTACCACCTGTTATACTGTGGTGCCGTAAGACCATGCCAGATATCGTCATAACACAGCGGAAAGGCCGGCGCGCGTTGCTTACTCCTAACCCGAGTGGGCTAGACGGTATACCAGCAGTGGTGCTTTAACAGTGTGCTCCTGAATTTTGTTCAGTACTCACGCGCCACTTCGGGCTTTCCTACCACACTAGGCAATTTCCGGCTTCATGAAGGCCTGCGAATGTGCACCCGGTACCCAAAAAGGGCGATAGATCAGATCCATCGAATTATAGGCCTATCGCTATTACCTCCCTCCTCTCCATAGTAATGGAGCGTGTGATTTACACACAGCTTCGAAGATACCTAGAAAAACACAACCTGGTCAGTGACCGTCAATATGGCTTTCGCCACTGGTCCTTTTAGTGTATCTCACACATCGATGGGCACTAGCCATTGAAAGTCGGGGGGAGGCATTGGCATGTAGCCTGGACATAGCGAAGACGTTCGATCAGGTCTGGCACAGGGGTCTTATATCGAATTTGCTATCTTACGAAGTGCCCGAGGGTTTGTGCAAATGGGTGGTTAGTTTATTATCCCAGCAGACGCATGCGAGCCGTAGTTGACGCTACTTGCTCTGGTAGCATGGACATTAATGCTGGTGCCCCGTTTACTACATATCAATAACATGTTGGACATAAACAACATATGGTATGCAGATAACAGTACTGGAGACGCTTATTACACGGGTCGTGCAAGCATCCCTCATTCCGTTGTGGAGGAAAAGCGTGGAGAATTTGTGTTTGATGGAGAATTTGGGAATAGAGACCACTCTGTGCAAGGTCTCTGTCTGGCCGGAAAATTTGGTCCAATTCAAACCTACAAAGACACAAGTCTGCGCGTTCACCGCTAAGTTCACTGTGGTCCCACAATTCCAGAACACTCCCCTCGCCATCTCCAAGAGCATTGGGATCCTTGGTGTTGACCTCTCCAGCGATGTTCAGTTCCGAGATCATTTGCAAGACAAGGTGAAGCTGGCGTTCAAAAAACTTGATGTACTCAACAGAGTGAAGCAGTGCTTTACGTCGAGGCGGATATTGCTACTTTACAAGTCGCAGGTTTGGCCCCATATGGAGATTCAAGCTTGGCCCTTTTGACTTGGTTCAACGATGGGCTGAGAGAATTGTCGACGATCCCAAACTCACTAGTCGTATCGAGCCCTTTAGTCTGAGGACAGACTTTGCCTCCCCGTCTGTGTTTTACCGCTTGTACAATGGGATGTGTTCTGAAGAATTGTTCGAAATAATGCCCATGGCTACTTTTTACCATCGCTCGGCATCGAAGTGGTCGTGTACAGTGCGGTTTTAGAGGAAATTCCACCCGCTAACGCTTGGGTTGTGGAATGAGCTGGGTTTTCTCTAAGAACTACAGCATAGGGTTCTTTATATAGAACTTTCTATAATGAAAGAGTTTATTACATTTTTGAAGGGTCGGCAACGCGCGAGTGTTACCCCTGGTGTTGCAAGCGTCCTTAGGCCTTGGTGACCGTTTACCATCAGGTGGACCGTAGGCATATTTGCTACCTTAGTGGTATAAAACAATAATAATAAGGTACGGTAGATTTTTAAGAATAGGGCAGATTTTAGCCACAATTATTCTTTTTCTGAAATCCACTACCTAGAATTGGCTGCTTATACGATTTCACTACTTTTTATAGTCAAAGTCAAAATGGTTTATTCAAATAAGGATTTTACAATCACTTTTGAATCGTCAAAGTTATAAAATATTATTTTTTGAACCCTCCCACCTTCCCGCCGGTTCACAATGTTGTTGATTTCTACCGAGAAGAATCCGGCAAGAAACTCGATAGTTACTCTTTTTAAAACACTATCAATAATACAAATAAACTAAAATACAATTAATGTTTTAAAAAAAAATATTGTGTCGTACAATTTTATGTTTTTTCCATTTTAATTTGGTTTACCTATGCATCCTGTAATTGAGCATCATCAGTCCCAAGGATTTTTACATTTACATAGTCTGAAATATTGTAGTATGCCTTTTTACAAAGTACCTGCTTGATAAAAGATTTAAATTTACTTATTGATAGATTTTGAATTATATTGGGAACTTTGTTGTAAAAGTGTATACATTGCCCCATAAAAGAGTTACTTATTTTGTGTAGACGTGTATCATGCACCAACAGCTTATTTTTACTTCTAGTATTTACTTTGTGAACGTCACTTTTCTTGCTGAAACTATTGATATTTTTATGTACATATAAAAGATTTTCATATATGTACTGCGACACTAAAGTTAAAATTTTTACTTCCCTAAACCTATCCCTCAGAGATATCCTAGATCCTAATTTATAAATAGCACGAATTGCCCTTTTTTGTAACAAAAATATTGTATTTACATCAGCAGCGCTACCCCACAATAGGATACCATATGTCATTAAACTATGGAAATAGCTAAAATATACAATTTTTGCAGTGTCGACATCGGTCAATTGTCTTATTTTCTTGATCGCATACACAGCAGAGCTAAGTTTTTTGGCTAGGTTATGAATATGAGGACCCCATTGAAGTTTGGAGTCCAGCGTTATGCCAAGAAAGACTGTTGAATTAACAAGTTCTAATTGCTCGCCATTAATATTAATACATGTCGGTCTCTGACTAACATTTGGTAATGTAAATTTAACTCATTTGGTTTTTTTTTCATTAAGTAATAAATTATTAGCGTTAAACCAATTTACAATTTTAGAAAGGGCATTATTTAATTCATTATAACATGTCTGTCATCTCTTAACTTTAAAAAGCAAAGAGGTGTCATCAGCAAATAAGACAATGTCATGGTTTTTGACATTATATGGGAGATCATTAATGTAAATAAGAAATAGAAATGGACCTAAAATTGAGCCCTGAGGGACTCCTATAGTGACTGCTGATCCCGGAGATCTTTCACCGTTGACATCTATTTTCTGTACTCTCCTACTCATATAGGATGTCAAAAGGTCGAGAGCTTTGCCTCTAATACCATAGTGATGTAGCTTCCTGATGAGATTTTCATGTTGAACACAGTCAAATGCCTTAGATAAATCACAAAAGACTCCAAGGGCGTCATGCGAATCCTCCCAGGCGTTATATATATTTTTGAATAGTGCCACTCCTGCATCGGTTGTGGAACGGCCTTTCATAAAGCCAAACTGTTTACTACTAAGTAGCTCATTAATACAGAAATGGCTTAACATTTGACAAAGTATGATTTTTTCAAAAACTTTACTGAGTATAGGTAGTATTGAAATAGGCCGAAAATTATTAGGATCTGTTGAACTACCTGATTTAAAAAGAGGTATAACTTTGCTAAGTTTCATCTCATCAGGAAACACACCACTATCAACACAACTATTAAAAATAATGGCTAAGGGTTGTGCTATAACATGAATAATTGAATTTATAGTTTTTACAGAAAGTCCCCAAAGGTCTGTGGTGTTTTTAATTTCTAATGTTTTAAATGTATTAATGATATCCGTAGGACTAATGTTTTTAAATACAAAGGGAACGTTACATTCAGGAACACTAGTTTTTAATAATTTTTCTGCTAAGATTGGACTTGAGTTTAGATGTTAAGTTGTTTTGAATGGGATATTCCTAAAAAACTGTTCAAAGGCAACTGCTACCTCAGAATTTGTTTTAAAACTAGCATCATCTACAATCAACTCAAAGTCCTGACAAGAATTCCTAGCTTTACCAGTTTCATTATTTATTATGTTCCATGTAGTTTTTATTTTATTTGTTGAATTTTTTACTTTATGTCTGAGGTGAATTGCTTTTGCAACAAGACAGACCTTTTTAAAGGTTTTTGAGTATTTTTTTAAATATTCCCTAAATATTTGGCTATTATTATATGTTTTTTCTTTATATAATTCATACAGTTTACGCCTACTTTTATGAATACCTGGGGTAGCCCATTCACTAAAACTAAAGCGACTGGAAATAAGTTTCTTTTTTGCAGTAAATATTTTATTATACTCTGTAGTAATAGTGTCAAGAACAGTATTGTACATATCATTTGGGTCGCCATTATAAAGCAAATCTGGAAGTTTATGCATTAAGTTAGATTTAAATGATTCAACCCGTTTAGTTGTTATTGGTATAAATTTAATTTCCTTTTTAGTAATACTATTCTTTCTTTCTAAAACCACTAACTGTCCACAATGATCTGACTCTAAATTGCTTATAATTGATTTTTGAATTGGTTTTATGTCAGTAAATATATTGTCGATGCAAGTGGCACTGGATACAGCAATTCTAGTTGGTTCACAAAACAAATTATTTAAATTAAAAGACTGAAATAAGGCAAGCAATCTGGTGCTTGATGAGCTATTTTCCAAAATGTTTATATTGAAGTCTCCACAAACAATGATTTGTTTATTGGAATTGCTGATTTTATTCAGCACTTCTTCCATAACTAATTCAAAATTATCATAAATTGCACAAGGCGGCTTGTATACACTCTCAACAATGAGATAGACAAATCATCATGATCGAGACTTGGCACATTTTTTTGTTTTGTTGGGATTTTACTTATGTTTGTAGGCAATTTTATTTTGATTCTTGTACAACGATTTTGGATGGACAATATCTTCCTTTTCTTTTTCTGATTCTATTTCTTGTACAGTTTTTTGTATAATCAATTTCAATCTGGTTTTCGCCCTGGCCATAGCACTAGCTCAGCTCTTCTTAAGGTCACAGAAGATATTAGACCTTTGTCTTGCAAATGATGAAGGAACAGAACATCGCTGTAGATGTCAACACCTGGATCCAAATGCTCTTGGAGATGGTATGGAGTGTGTTCTGGAATTGTGGGAGTAAAAGAAGCTCGATGGCGCTACAAAACAAACTTAATTACATATTTCCCGACGGTAGGCTTTTGATATTGTCCGCGATTGTATTGTTCTGTAGACATGACTGATCGTAAAGGTATGGAGGCACAGAACACTCGATGTCCGTCTAGTCCTTCCTCCTAGCACTTAGCTGACTTTTTTATTTTTAAAATTTTGAGAAAATCATAGTGAAAATATCGAATAATATTATTGTAATTGAAATGCTTACATAATGACAAATAAATTAACTAGTGTTAAGCGATACTTTAGGAAAATGCGGGAATGTTAAGGGGTGGGTGGCACAGGAGGCTGACGGGGGTGCCTTAACCTTTCGCTTACTTTCCACAGTAAGATTGAGTACGTATCTATACAGATCAACTTTAATTAAGGCATCTCACAGAGTTGTAAATGTTTATTATTTATTAATGCGTAACTGTAAGAGTAGGTCTAGAAAAAAAATAAAAAAAAGCATGACATTTTATTTTTAGTGTAGAGTTCCATAATTCCTTGCTACAATTGTTGAGTCCAACTAAGCTTAATTTGGTCAGCTATATCTCATAAACTATAACCGGCACTTTAGTTAAGCATGTTATTTTTAATAGTGATCTTAAAATTTGTGTATTTTTTTAGATTGGAGAATCTCAACTGAGGGTATATGGCGGTCGCCTTTGAACTAAGAAAGACCGCAAATTTAGTGCCAAATATTTAAAAAGTAGGACGTATGAAAAAAATCGGTTAAGTGCGAGTCGGACTCTTGCACTGTGGGTTTCGTATCACCATTAATTTACGAACACATAGAACAACATAAGGTGTGCCGCTAACTGATCAAATCACCCATGTAATGACGGACCACGCCCAATGTTGTTTAACTTCGGAATAGTGTTATATATTGCTTCGAATATTATTTCCAATAATTAAATGTGTAATTGTGGTTTTTATGTGGAAATTGACAATCGCAATGTCGCGTCCAACACTAGGCCGATTTTCATTGTTTGTTGTTATGCTTTATATAGCTCATACTATAATCACTGTAAGTTTGAACCCTGTATGTATTAAGATAAAGCAAAAACAACAAAAACGTGTTTCTTTATGGGTACCCCACAGGTACCCGTAAATTTTTACTTTTTGATTTTATATTTTTAGTTGCATAATCTGCCATCATAACGCACATTCTGTGAACATTTTAGGCTTCTTTCTTCTTCGGTCTACAAGCCCTATAAAGGTCGGTCGGACGGAATAGGGCTCCGTTGACACCCTGTGGGTACAGAACCCTAAAAACCGTATAAGAAACGACTTAATATCGACTATGGCCGCCAAAAACAGTTTGTCACACCAATATCATCAAGATCACACCAAGCGTAGCATCTTTAAATTCTAATAAGATCTTCGGCCCGATCTAAGTTTGACTGCGGAAAAGTTTCAACCGATGAGGTTATGTACACAAAGCGGCCACCTCTATACCGGGGCAGCCTTTATTAGAGCAAAGTAGAGCCTCCCACCGGAGTATAGAAGTCGGGGTGCGTTGTACAGAGTTATCGATATTGTTAACTTATCTAGTTGTGTTGTACAAAAAGGCTTTAGAGGGCTATAATTTACATGTACTCTGCACATTGTACTGCAATGTATTTTAGCTATTATCTGCTCTATTTTACACTACTTTTGTGGTTTTGCAGAATTTACTACAATTGAAATTATTTAACATTCTTAAATCTTCAACAATATATATGAACTTCATGCGTTCCTCTTTCTATTTAGATAATTTACATAATTCGTGCTACCCTCGTATTGATTTGAACAAAAATCAATCCTGACGTTCTTCATATAGTTTGTCATATGTACGTTCATAAACTCAACTTGGTTTAACCCGGGTAGCACAGACAGCAGGATATAGGTACTCATTATGCTACAGTACAAAAAGAGACAGCACGAAACTCTTCCCTGGAAGAGTAAGTTTTTGAACGCGGTACAGGAAATGGTAATGGGGTATGTTATTCTGTCTTTGGTATTTTATTTCACCGCTTATACCTTTAAAGTTAGTAATTTACTACGTATAGGACATATTTATAAACCCACCTAAGTCGAAATATACTGCATCAAAGGCAGTGTTGCAATGATAGGCTCACCCCTTAGAGTATACATAAGCAAGCTCACCTCCTATCACACAGGAAACATCTTGCGTATCAAGCCACTTTTTGAGGATAAAAAACGTGATGAAATACATACATGCTAAAGATACAACAGCTTTAAGCCGCCTTACTGGTTAGGTTTAAAAGGTAGCACATGACATTTCCAGTTTGGCTTAACCAGCTCTTTAGCTTTAATGTTTAGAACAAAAACAATTATCAAAAAAAATATTTAAATCGATTCAAGATGTGAAAATCAAACATCAATCAGCCGACTGTCCCTAACAGAGTCAGAAAAGTAATCTTGTTAAAACCCGCATCCAGTTCAATAGAGCGAGCTCGACTTCTTCCTTTGTCTGGGTGGGAATTTGTGCTCTGGACAGAAGTTTTGCCCCCTTATCTACTTAAATATAATGGAATAGCTGTCTGCCTAAGAATAGATGTATGGTGCACCACAACAGCTGCCAGTACGGTTATTAGGTAGATAGGTCATTATAGGCAGTATTGTCGCATCAGTTTCTCCTGAACGAAAATTATTCCTAGGGAACTTATTGGTGTTAACGTCTCGTCCATTTTAGATCAAAATAGACTGACGCGTGCGACAATGCGCAATGGAAAAAGACCCGACCGCTTAGTGCTAATACCTTAAAAGGACGCCCATTGTATGGGATCTTGGCCACGCCTCAGCTTACAACGACCTCAAGAGGGCTGATGTAGCGGTACATCTTAAGCGAAGCATATTTGCAGACCTTGGTACGGCTACATTTTAGAAGCTTTGTAGTAGAGATTATCCCATAGTTTTTTAAAGGTCATTGATCTCCTCTTTAAAAAAAATCAAAGCAGTATAAGCCACCCGGCTTATATTTTGGCCAATAAATAGGCAATTCCATCCAGCATCATAAAGCTGCCAGCCTTTTTACCACATTACCATTACTAGGTAGTTTCTACTATGAATATTTTGATGAATTTGTTTTTGACGTGACAACGTCTTATAAATTGGTTTGCCGGGTGACACTTCAAGAAACTGCGTTACGCTCCGCTCACGTTATGCGCTCACAATGAGAGCGAGTGAGAGGCACGCGCCCGCCTAAGAGCGAGAGAGACAGACATAAAATCATTGTCACGTAAAACTTTCGCCCGTATACCGACTTTACAGGCAACCAGTTTTTTTAGTTAGTTAAGTTCTTTATTTAAAGCTAGTATAGAAAGCTTATTGTTCACTGTTAAGATATTACCTTGTAATGATACTCTATGTATGATTTACTTAATAAATTACTTAACTTTGACATTTTCTGTAGTGACTCCCCTTTATTACGAAGTTGTCTTCAATTTTTTCCTATTAAGCTTACCTACGTATGTAAAACTTTAAACTTTTAGATTTGAGATATATATTAAGATACCTATTTCTTTGCATAGAGCTACATATTTTGCAGTATGTCACTAGAACGAAGAGAGTAATTCATATAATTATAATATTGTATAGTCATAAAATTTGTATTCCAAGAAAAATAATGAGACGGAAAAAGCGTTTCACCTCGTCTCCTGAATAAGTTATAATCACGAGAATCGTGCTTCCTTAATATTAAAGACTTTTTGATAATTAAGTGTCGCTCTCTACTTCGCCCAACTTTGGCAAAATTTGTACGGTATAATTTTTCTATGAATATTTTTTCCTTATTTCTTCCTATGATTCCTACATTTACAAGAGCACTTGACTTTCTTTCATCTTTAGTTTGTTGAGTGACGAAATTGATATACTGCTATAAAGGCAAGAGAAGTAGTAACACACAACAATAGATACTTTTCTCTGAAGAATGCTACAAATCAATTTTTTTGTAGTTTCCTGTTTAGGCACGCAGTAAAAGGCTTCCTTCTGAGCGACTGCAAGATTTTCTATTTTTTTCTAAAAATTTAAATTGCGAGTAATTTTAACGACCACTGAACTGCCTAGTTACGTTAACCATGGGCGTATTCAAGATTTTTTTAGGGGCGTTGAAGGCTGGTCCTTAATTGTAAGAAAATTTCAAATGTTAAAAAAGAATTTTAATATAAAACTAATAGGTATTTCGGGCATTGTAACTGAATACGCCTATGATTTTAACGGGATACATCGAAAAAGCGCGGGCCTTCTTAGGCTGGATTGCACCGAAACGATTGTTAAAGTAATTGTCAAAAATAATTTTTGACAATAACTTTTACTTTAACCGCTGCAACGCACCAATTTGGGTTGCACCGTCCAAAAGTTGTAAATGCTATTGTTTTGCTTAGCTAAAGGACTTGAATCCATGCCTTTCACAATGAATAAAAAAAAATATTGTGCAAAGCTGCCAAAGCATAGCCAGAACAAAACAGTCCTTATATTTATTAAATTATGAGTCAATGTAGATTGGCAATACCCGTGAGCAAAGACAAGGATGGCGCGATATGTAACTAAGCGTTCATGTGTAGTTTAAACTATAGTGCAGCTATATGTAACTTTGATGTTTTCATTATAAATTTTTTTCATAGAAATAAATACCTATAGATAGTTTTTGTTTTAGTGCTATTAAAAAACTATTTTTGTAAAGGTTTAAATAACTTTTATGTCTAAGCTTTACCAAATTTTTATAAATAATATTAGCAAGTAAAAAATTACAGTAACGCTATAATGTATAATTATATTTTAAAAATTTTGTGATATACTTAGGTACCTACATAGTTAAAAAAAAAATCATATAAATAAATGTATGTCATTAGCAATGTTACCTACATTATATTCAAAACACCAAGTAATTCAAATTTGTTGTATTTCACATAAATAACCTCATTTTATGATCATTAAGTGGCTTATCAATTGTAACTTTAACTATAACCAGTCATTTTCGGCTGGTTATTTTTAACGTTAAAGTTATGACCTAATTTAACAATTGTCAGATGGTGCACTCCAATTTTTGCTTCACCGAGTATTTGACGAGCCGTCAGCGTTTTGTTATCGTTAAAGTTAGTTGGTGCAACCCAGCTATAGTGTTCTTACATTGTGATTTAATCTTATTATTTGTATTTTGATTATGTAATGGGCATTTGATGGTCGTTTTTTATTGAATTATGAATATAATTAGGTAATCTACGCCATTACATACCAGTTATATTATAACAACAACTTAACTGTTCTGGTCATATAAGTTTGGGGGAAGATTGTTGGAATTAATTGTGACGGCGCGTCACTAATTGATTGACAGATAAATATCTACGTCAATACCGTTTGTTGGTGTGGTCACAGAATCCGCAGGTGCCTTGTTTGTGTGTATCGTTCATGTGTGGAAGGGGAACTGCGCATATGGTAAAGAGAAAAGGGGATGGGGCAAATGGGGGTGGGCGTTGTAGAGTAGCTGCTCAGGCTTGTAGCTAGCTCGGTACATTTTATTGTAGCTCGCTCTCTGGATACTACTGACTCAGAGTGGAGTCTACCCACTTTATCGATGTCGATATAAACAAGTAATGGCGGACTGTTATTTTTCTCACCGTACGAGATTGGATAGCCGAGTTTAATGGTTTATTGTTACGCATTAAGATTGCTATGTTTCGTTTTACAAAATTACAATTGGAATTGTTTGGAATGAAATTGAATCTAAGATAAAAATTTTGTAATTTTTTAAAATAAAAAACAAACCTATCTAAAATAATATTTTTAGTGCATGTTTGTAATATAAATAAAAAAGTGTAGATATAATTAAATTTGAATAAACAAGTTCAGAATCATTCTCATTCATCAGCATGCTCATTTAACATGCTATTCTTGGAGTTCTCTTCTTATATTATTCGTAATGAGATGAATTCGTAGTAGAACAAAAGTAATCGGCATAGCTCGTAAAATTAGTACGCTAAAGATGCAATAACCAGGCCCAGCAGCCGACCATTTTGTGCAGTAGAAAAGCCTTGAAAGATAACCTTGTAACTGAACATTTACGGTTACATTATATTACGTTTATGTAAATGTTATCCAATTTCTTGCAAAAAACTATGTATTATGTTAGTTTATGTTACTTAAGTGCACTAATGACAACATAAAACATTAAAAACATGCCATATTGAACTAATTATAAATTTGTTGATATTTTGTAAAATTTCCTCCGGCAGTTTGAGTACTTTTATACAATTGTGGTATACACACAATGCGTATTGCTTTTTATTAGCGCTCAGACAGAAACTGAACTGAACTGGCAACGCACAAGTGATGCCCCAGGTGTTGCAAGCGTCCATAAGCTGCAGCGATCGCTTACCATCAGGCAGACCGTAAGCTTCTTTGCCACCTTAGTGGTGTAGAAAAGAAAATAGAGAGTGGACAAAAACTTCAATTGGCATTTAGTGATGAAGCCCTTTCTCGTGGGTCAGTGTAGGTATGCGAGGTTCAGTGAATTTAGACGCGGACTTAAACATCTTCATGACAATAAACTCGGCCAGTAACAGCGGTAACCGAATCTAATATTGATACCGTACGTCAATTACTGATAAAAGATTACTTATGAGCTGATTCGTAATGAATTGGGCATTGTAATGAGTCAAGTGCAAAAGATTTTACATGTGTATGTAAAGGTACGAAAGCTATTTACTGATTGGATACCGCATGATTTGAAGGATGATCAGAAACCACTGCGTATAGAGTGGGCATATAGCGAGGTGGCAAACAACCTTATGGTCTGCCTAATGTAAAGCGGTACCTCGGCCTATAGACGCTTCTCACACCGGGGGCATTACTAGCAAGTTGTCTAAGAAATCTAGATACTTCTTTCTTGAAGAACCAGTCCCTAGAGAAAACCTTGGCTGGGAGCTTATTCCGAAACCTAAGTGTTCGCGGGAGGAAGTTTCCCATATTGTAATCCATAGAGAAAACCTTGACACGGAGCCTATTCCACTACTTAATCATATCGGTATAAAAGGAGAAAGTTCCTGTCAAAGCGCACGAAACGTGTCCATTTAGGTCCCAAGGTGTGAAGATGAATTCATGAACTAGCCGCAAGCATAATTTAAGCCAATTATAAAAGCAGTAGAACACACAGATTTTCTCAGTTTTTAGTTGAATCAAGTCAGAAGGACCAATCTGCTATCCGGGTATACCTATCTAGAGACGGCAGCAGTACTCCATGTTGGGCTGGTCCTAAGATTTATAAAGCTAAACTAAACTACTTTTCCTCCAAAGTGAAGTACTGCTTTCCTCATAAACTAACAGTGTTTTTCATTCAAGTAGACTTTTTATGTACTGTAAATTTAAATCGTTAGTTTAATTTTTAGTTTTATAAACTTTACCACCAGTTTGGAATGATTTTACTACCGAGAAGGACCGGCAAGAAACTCAATTGGCAAGCTTTTTCTTGGAAGCCAGCTTCACCTTGTGTTCTAAAGGATCTCAGAATTAACGTTGCTGGAAATGTCAATACCAATAATTCCAATGGTCTTGGAGATGGTTAATGAATTGTGGGACCCTAGAGAATGGGGTTTTATTAGCGGTAAACACGCCTATTTGTGTCTTCGTTGGGTTGAATCGGACAAAGTCTTCCCGTCCCCAGTCGGAGACCTTGCAAAGAGTAGTTTCTATTTTCGACCAATTGCTCCACGGTTTTTACGACTGGTGTGATAAGCATCTCCGGTTCTATCATCTGCATAGCAATATATGTTGTCTTTGGACAAAATACCAATTATATGCAGTCGAAACAACGTAGGAGATAGCATAGAGCCTTGCGGGATGCCAGCATTAATATCCAGGCTATCAGAGCAACAACCAACATCAGTATGCTTCTGCCGAACAAACAGCCAACCATTTGCACAAACCCTAAGGATGGTAATTTTACCAGAAGACCCGGTACCAGACACGATCAAATGCCTTCGCTAAGTGTAGGCTACATGACAGTGCCTCCCCTGACTCTTAAGGTCTAGTGTCCATCGGTGTGTTATATAGATACACCAGAAAATGACTGGTTGAGCGACCGTGAAAAGTCGTATTGACGATCGCTGACCAGATTGTGTTTTTATAGGTATCTTAAAAGCTGTGTGTTGACCATATTCTCCATCACCTCGAAGAGCAGAGAGGTAAAAGCGATTGGCCTGTAATTCGATGGATATAATCTTTAACACTTTTTGGGCATTGGGTGCATATTTGCAGTTTTTACGAAGACGTTACAAAGCGCGAAGAGGCGCGTGACTACAAGACATAACTAAGGAGAACACTGCCTAAGCACCACTTCTGGTTAAACTTCGCCCGCCGGACCTCCTGCTGTGTTATGAAGATTTCCAGCATGATGTTATCGCACCTCGGTATAGTAGGTGGTACAGCGCTTTCAATGTTAACATTCGAGTTTTAAGGCAGATACTGCCCAGTAGAACGGCACTTGTGTCCGGACGTGTAGTCAGCCAAAGTTCCAGTAAAGAGCTCGTACGGCTATTTATAATATTTGGTGTTATCGTTGAAGATTGTACCAGTTGAGAGAATTCATAAATTTAAGCAAATTCTCGACCGTGTTCGCGAACTAAGCCACTCACGATGGTGGGCGTTAAAGTCCCCCAAAATAACCAGTGCCGCTGTGGGATATTGCCCAAGAAATTTGATAGTCGTTAGGTTGTTTGAGCTCTCACAATATTATAGACAGCCAATGATTGCTGTTGCTGATGACTGTAAATTCAGGTGCCTGAAAATTTAAGTTACGTTTGTGTCACAGTGGCGAGGCCTGTAAAGGCACGCATAGATACGAGTGTGTGCCGTGATCTACGCGCATCCACAATATCGATAGGTCCCTGGTTCATGGAAGGTTCAAGGCTATGGAGGCGGTGACAGCAGATATACTTCCGGACGATACATTCATCGGCACGACAATCGGAAATCAGTGGCTGTCTATGATATTGTGACACGTCACACAACCTGGATGTGTTTTGAACCGAAAAGAAAAAGCCGATTGGCATAATGGGTCTTCCCTTTTGAAGATTTATGAACGAAAGTTAAGAGAAGTCGAAGCATTGGTAAGAAAATGGTTGCGTCTTTTTTCGGAAAATCAGTTCATTACACAGCTGTGCTCCTTAAAAAACCGAAGAACAGTGACTGCAGGTTGGTACGTTAACACTTGCTTGCCTAGAATCTTAGAAATAGTCTGCAAAAAGCGTCATCGAAGCTATGTCGACCTTTACCACGATAACTCATCCACACATAAGGTAACGAATCGCTTTTTGAAGATTTTAAATGTAGAAGTGACGTCGAATACACTATACAGCTCAGACCTCGCACATTACGACTTCTTTTTATTACCTTAGACTTAGAGGCGCATGTTTTACGAGTTCTGAATCGGCCGTAAATGCGTTTTACAAAGCTATTGAAGAAGTGACTAAAGACCGCTCCAACGGCTGTTTACAATGATTCCATCAAATGCAAAAATGTATAAATTGTAAGGGCATATATTTAAAAAACAATAAATGTGTCACTAGTATAATATCTTATTTATCAGAATCCAGAAACTTTCAGTATGACCTAAGTATTAACTCTTTTAAATTTTTATTAAAAAAATAGTAGGATAAATAAACTAATGTTGGTTTTTAATCAAAACTAAGGCAAAGACTATTTGATAAATTGCGGATTTTTTAAAAGAAAGCATCGATAACATTTTTGAAGCATCACTATACAGTTTTAACCGATCTTCGTCGCCGGGCGTTGTCTGAACTGCTCTGTATGTTGCCAATAACTTTATTACAAGTTCATTAAGCTGCCCTTTGCAACAATAAAGTATCGTGTACTTTCATAAAAAAAATATCTAAGTAAAATTTGTTGCTGGCAAAGCATGTTTAAAGTGTTTAAATGTGAATTAGCTTAATGTTTATATTAAACATCTTAGATTTTTGAGGAAACTGAGAATTAGCCATTATTTGTGTGGTTTTGTCTACAGAAAACATATTCCTTTAGGAACTTTAAATCAAGATAAAAATATATTAGTAGAAATTAGTAGAAATTTGGTACACAGATAGACAATCTAGGTCTATCTGTGTACCAAATTTCATACAAATTTATTTAACAGTTTAACTTATAGTGTTATTGAGTAACATAAGCCTATTTTGCGAGCGCTTTAAGTAAATTTTAAAATAAACGGCGTAGGAATGTTTACACTGTGGTATATTGACTTTATTATGTGCATGTATATTTTGGTTTATGTATATTTATTTAAATCTCACATATAACATAATCCAATATAATATGTGAGATTATATATTTACGAGATTATTTATTTAAGTAGTTACTGAATTTATAGTTATAATATTGTTTCTTTAGTAGTGTTATTTATTATACTAAGAAGTAATCATCCTTATCCCGCCACGTAATTAAGTAACTCTGATGATGTTCATTTTCAAGCCCATTACTTACGCTCGTAGGCATTGTGTACCATTTAATACCTACGTGTGCGCCAATGAAACTGTTATTACCAATCCTATTACCTATTAATATTAGTCTTTTACCTAAAAATACTTAAGTTTAAAAAATCGCCCCGCTGCTGGGCAGTTCGAATCCAAGTGGAATTCGTTTAGAATTGTTCCTGGGGGAAAGTATGCCTTACACCCTTCTCTGTGTCGTCAACTATTTCTGTGCCCAGCTCGATATAGATGCTCGGTAGTCAAACAAATATACTCAAAAATATATATTAGTTTTCATATGTATCTATGAGTGTAGAAATAAATAAATATTAACTAAAAAAACGTTACTACATAGGCTGTGAAAGAACAAATTTTATTACTACCTGAATAAATGATAATATCGCGGTAAATTTGATGTCAATATGTGTTAACACTAAGCTATTTAGTTCACGGCTCCGACCCCTTTAACTCCCAACCCCCCTTCGCACACAGACTCAAACTTACCCACCCACTAACAATCTCCCGTATTTGAGAGAGGCACACAAAGAAAAAAACAATTTTTCACAGGTTACATTTACACACACTTTTGGCTTTATGTGTGCAGTCCCTTGCCCCAAGAAAAGTTTTGTAGTAGAAGAAGAATTTGTTCACTAGTTTTGTCTAGACATGCCATGCTTTTAAGTTTGTAGCGAATCCTTTGAGACTTGTTTAACGAACTTAACTAATGGTTTAGCTTTCGCTGAAACTTACTCCTGTTAAAATTTTAAAGCTGGTTATAGTGATAGGTAAATTATACAAGATTTATTTTTAAAACGCAACATCTTGTTGTATTTATGTTGTTTCGGCCTATGACTATAGGGACAAAGACTTTTCCTTAAAGGAAGGAGTCTTAGGCCATAGTCCACCGCGTAGCTCAGGTGCAAATCGGTAGACGTTGTCAAGCTAGTGCCCACTCGTCTGTCACAATTTTCATTTGAAGAACTCTTCGTAGATTATCTAATAAAAGGCTGGTTTCATATAATTAAAGCCAGGACCGAAAATTTAACGTTATCTAAACACGGAGGAGCTCAAAAAAATGAGCCTCAAGGCGATCACCCATTCAATGACAGACTAATTCTGAAGTTACTTAAATTTGCAGTTCGTTTCTGATGGACGCATGCCACACACAAGCCACAAGCTCCAAGAAGGTACCTACATAATACATGTTTACAAGTAATCATTTGAGTCAATAGTCAATAAACACATGATGTTCAAGTTAAATAAAAAAATTTGGTATAATTAGTATGATTAATTCAAAAAGTGTTTCAAACCCTTTTTTGACACAGCTCCAATTTTGGCTCCAGCTTTAAAATTCGAGTGGCTGTATGTGAATAATAAAAAAAAAATGTGTGTCCAAGAACATATAATGTTTAAGTTGAATAGAAAATGGGTATATTTTGTAAATTTGATTATTCGAGATAGGGTAGCAAACCCTTCTTTGACACAACAAAACACACAGCTTGTTAAGCGGGGCTGTAGAAATAAAAAAAAAGAGTCCCCAAAAATACATGATGTTTACGTCGAATAGAAAATGGGTAAGTATATTTTGTATGATCGATTATTTGAATAGGTGTTCCAAATCCTTCTTTGACTCAACACGATGCGTGGCTTATTAAGGCGTAGTACCTACCTAACTAGCGCCGCCAAAAGATATTCTTTATTTCCTCTTTTTACAAAACACATTTCAAAAATGTTACAAATCAATTCTATAGATACATTCTAGAAACGATGTAAACCCCAATAAAAATAGCTTATAACTAGTTCTAAGTAATGGATTTGTAACATTTTTGAAATGTGTTTTGTACAAAGAGGAAATAAAGAATATCTTTTGGCGGCGCTAGTTACTGCGCCTTAATCCCGAGTGGTAGTTAAAGTAAAAAAATGTGAGTTTCCCAATTGGAAGTAGAGATTTAGTTATTTTTTTTGGTCGGACATTGTTATTAGAACCTAAAAAACACACTTGATTGGACGTTTTAATAATTTTCCACAGCAAAATCGTGTCGTATTACTCCATGGTAAATTATAAAAGCTTCCATTTTAATTTTAAAAAGCACTTAAGATACTGACCCTATTCAGACTAAAAAAGTTCTATTATCGATGCGTATGTTTTTTTTCTTCTTTTTTCTATGTAAGTAAGTTTACCAATTTCGCGACACCCACTTATCCGATCTGATGCGTTAAGCATCTGGGTTAACACGCATAGCACTTTAACACTAATATTACATATTGCACGTCTCTAAACTCAAAATCTACTTCAATTTCGAATAATTTTCTTAGTGTCTAACGCGAAACACGAATATTTTCTAGTAGTCTAGTACTAGTATCAGCTAGTTTGAGGCTAGTTTCATGAGCCTTACGTTTCACAGTTAATCAATGTAAGGAAATTGTAAATATAATGTATATATCGGAACGGTGGAAATTTGATAGAGACGCTTTGTAAATGTCATTTTTCAGTTCATGCCACCAAGATCCAATGATCTGAGTCCTCTAGACTTGTCTTTTGGGTTTTATAAAGAAAAATCTTATGAAAATAAAAAAAAATGCGACGAGTTATTGATTAAATTTATGCATTATGTTAAAATGTAATCGAAAATTTCGCGAAAAGGATGAATGTTTGCCTAAAAGTCAGTCAGAGTTGTGATCCACATGTAATCTCCTTGTCCATATTTTACAAGAAATGAAATCACTTCTTAAAATTCAAGTAGGTTTTGTTACAACAACAATTAGTTTGGCAATGGCAGAGCGAGATCTCTCAACAACATTTAGGTTCCAAAGGTTATGTTTTTAAACAATTAGTTTTTAAAAATAACCAATGATTTCCATTGATCACATGCACCAGGGGTCACGCTAGAAATGGCCCAGTGAGCCAGATAGTATACCAGCAGCGATGTGGTGCTTAAACAGTGTGCTTCTGAGTTAAGTTCTGTACTCATGCGCCTTTTCGTGTTTTCCTTTCTATCTTTGTGGAAGACTGTGCACCCGGTGCGCTATGTGCATAAGATCATATCCATCGAATAACAGGCTAATCGTTTTCGATTTGGATTGGAAAGAAATCCAGGGTGATAGCCTAATTGGTTTACACACAGCTTTTAAAACACCTTGAAAAACACGATTTGGTTAGCAAGCCAATACGGCTATCGCTACGGTCGCTCAACTTCTGATCCTCTAGCTATTGTATCTCACACACCAAAGGGCACTGGTCATTGAGAGTTGAGAGGAGACACTAATGTAGCCTAGATATAGCGAAGGCATTTGATAGAGTCTGGCATCGGGGTCTTCTATCGAAGTTGTCTTCTTGCGGACTGCCCAGGATTTGTGCAAATGGGTGGTTAGCTTTTTGTCCTGCAGACGCATACAAGTCGTAGTTGTCGGTAGTTGCTTTGATAGCATGGACGGACATTAATGCTGGCGTGAAATCCTGTATGGCTCTATACTGTCTCTTACGTTATTTCTACCGCATATCAAAGATATCGATAATATACATTGCTCTACTAATACTGTCATCAATCAATGGACACGCATATTATACGGGCCATGCAAACACCTCTAGTTCCGTCGCTGAGGAAAACCGTGGAAAAATTGTGTCGAAAATCAAGACCATTCTTTTTTGTTTATACTCCTAAGGTGACAGACAAGCTTGCGATCCGCCTGATGGTAAATGGTTACCGCAGCCTATGGACGCTTTCAACACCTGGGGCATCACTGGCGCATTGCCGATCCTTCAAAATCTAATAACTTCTTTTTTTTCTTCATTCCAGTGATGTTCAGTTCCGAGTTCATTTAGAAGACAAGGTGAAATAGGTGTTCAAAAACTCATAATATAATTATTAGATAAAAAGTTTCTAGAAAAACCTTAAATGCATTTTAAATGACATCCAATGACATGATGGGTTGCGTGAAATATATTTTTCGTAGCCCTCCGTGTTTTCACCATTTTCATAACATGTCTGTATGGTGGTTCACGCAAAAGATGTGTTTCTATTAAATTATGTAACAATCAACCGAAATATCGCGGAATTATAACGCTGTGACAAACGGACTGACATACGGACATGACATTTTTTTTCCGTATCAATTTTTGCCTTTTGGCTACGGAACTATATAAATCTAATTGCCACACGAATGACGGAGCATCACTAGAGAACGGCTCGACCAATTTTTCTGATATAAGTTTGTTGTGTTCGTAATAATTGTCAATTGCCAAGTTTTGTGTGAAAGCAAAAACCGATAAGTGCGAGTCGGACTCGCGCACTAAGAGTAAACCATTAATCCGATTGTAATGAAATTTTAGTAAGTCGTTGTTCACTCGGCGAGGCAAGTTTCTGAAGACGTACAACCCTGTGACAATAGGCGAGCAATTAATTTTTAAAAATAAAAATAAATTGCCAGTATTTAATGTTTTCGGAGTGAATAAAGCATCGGATAGGGGAAGAGGGAGGTAAATGGAGTAGGAGGAAAAGGAAGAGAGGCCTAAAGCGACACAACGTTCATTCGTAGGGCAGAATAACATCTGTTGGGCCAGCAAGTTTTAAATAATATTACTTTAAACCATTCTTAAATTCAAAATTTTAATATTTTTTGTACAAAAGTAAGTTGTCTCAAAGTTGCCAGTTAGGTCAAAAAAATACGGTCAATTATATGTGTTTAATACAAATAGCAAATTGTAAATATGCTGCCCAGTTTTCTAGATTACCGATACTGATTTAAAAATAAATTATTAAAATAAAATATGTTTACAGTGAAACGTATTTGTTTCACTCTGTCAGTATTAACTTTATCTTAAATATTTAGACTGTAATAATAAAGTTTACTTTTAAGGCTACGAGTATAGATAGATTCAGCTCTTCATTTAGTAAAACTATTGTTGTGCTTAATAATCCTAAATTACTGTTCTATGTATAAAAATAAAATATATATAATAACATTTGCGCCTTATTCCTGTTTTCGTAGGAATTTTTGCATTTTTACGGTTTGAGTTAAGATTTTTAACTTCTCTTGAGAAGTTAATGGAATAGGTCCGAAAATTTTGTGTTTTCTTTACGTTTCAAGACTTGGAGAATCATTTGCAATCATTTTTAGAGTGAAGTCTGTGTGTGTGTGTGTGTGTGTACGTATGTATGTATGTATGTATGTAGACATATTTTGGCTTTCGATTCCTCAATAACTACTGGACCGAATCGCTCTGATGACATATGAATCGATAAGCCACGTCATGACTTAGATCTGTCTGAAATAGTCTTAGTCTGAAATAAATCGGTCCAGCGGTTCGTTTTTTATCCGTAAAAAACTTATTTTTTTATGCACGCAAATTAATTTCATGTATAATTTCATATATCGAGGGGTAGTAAAGGGTTTTCGAGGGTGCTGATTTCACATTTTTATCAGTTTTTTTAAAATTCAAATTGGCGGATCCAATATGACGTATTTTTTTTTTGTAAAAGAATTTTTCTCAAGAGAAGTTGCATGTACGGTACTTGCTGCCGAACCAATTTTCTATTTTTAAGGTTACGTAAATCAAAAGGTATAACCGGAATTTTTTTAACTATCTCTACGTTAAGACCTTTTTTTCTAAGAGTAAACATTAAAAATAATCTTGTTTCCATTCTAAATGGCGGGTAATCTAAACTTATAGCTTATTTCGGGTTGCGCTAATGAAATTAAAATATACTCATTCTTATTTTAACAGAGATGCTTTGTTTAAACAATAACGAAACCTTAGGGCGCGAGGTTTCAGACTTCCTTTATTTTTCTGTATAGACCTTAGCTAAGCACAAAATAA
The DNA here is from genome assembly GCA_946406115.1 of Apoda limacodes. Taxonomy (NCBI): domain Eukaryota; kingdom Metazoa; phylum Arthropoda; class Insecta; order Lepidoptera; family Limacodidae; genus Apoda; species Apoda limacodes. The sequence continues at coordinate 18,493,013 of OX291553.1, forward strand.
GATCAAAATAATATTATTTTATTTTCTTAGTTTCATAGAAAATGACTGTAATATTTTAAGGTTTAATATTACTGAAATTTCTTATTTAAATTTTTAGGTTTTAGTTTAGCGATAAACACATCAAATAAAAATAAATTAACTAGTTTCTGCAAAAAAGGGAATAGTTTATATATTTTATTTAATTTTAGTGCTAGATGTCTACATCCTATCGCAATAATATTTACACAAAAAAAAATCGATTTATGCGGATCTGCTTTACTCTGTCCCTTAACATACCTACTTTTGTCCGTTAGGAACAATATTCCATTTTTTTTAATTTCTGAACTTTGTCGCTTTATATGGGTTTTATTTTAACTGAAAGAAAAATAAAGTATTTTACTGGTATGAAAGTAAAGTGAAAAAATACGACTTGCACTGGAAAATCACGCTAAAAGAATGCGTCGAAAAATACGGAATATGGCAAAAGGAGACAGAGATACTGTAATGACATACTGCTCAATTTGTTAGACAGAGATCAAACACTGAATATTGTCTAGGTCGTGAAAAAGGGAAATGTTGCCTAATCTATCAGTAGAAAAATGTACCATTTGCACCTGCTTATAAAGTGGGAAATTTATTCGAGATTGCGGCAACATAGGTTGTGTTGCTAACCCGAGTAACAGGCGGAGGGTGAACGGGGGCTAGGTGGCTCTCAACTGTGGCAGATAATCAATATCCGCTTGGCTTGTGGACACTATATATGTTATTTTATACCTGTTTCATTCTATCTTACAGTAGAGTTCTATGCTTCGTCACTTTCGCACCATTATCTGAAATGGACAGTGGCGTAGATTTGGTAAATGATAAGTGTGAGAAAGTATTTATCACGACAATGAAGCGTGATATGCAATTATATAACCTATTTAGGATATAGTGGTGATATTTTAGGGGCGATGGGTGATTGGGGGTTTTGTTGTAATTGATATATTTTTATTGACGCCGGTAACGGTGGTGGTGTTTACTTACATTGTTCTGTCTCACGCAATACGGGCTCTATTCTTTATTGAACACTGACTCGATTACTCGATTGTTACACAGTGCGCAACTTAATTGACTAATCTAATTGCTATATTGAATTAATTTTTAATGGTTCGATTTAGTATTTCTCTTTAATTAACTGCTTTAAGTAAAAAAGAGGACAATGTTGTGTTATTCTCTTGTATAGGTGCAAAGTCGTGAATTATTTTGATTGATTAAAGTTTCAATTTCCAGTCTAGTACCTACATAAAAAAAATTAAAAATAAAAACCACGCCAGTATTGCGTACCTATCAAATGAATTGATAATGATAAGTGATAAAAATCTAAAATCCTACTTTAAATACTTCTACTAGTACACAGCCAAAAAAGTAAAAATTAAAAAAAGAATCTATGTATGTACTTCTGTTTTGCGGATTATTAAAATATATAACTACTTACATAGATCACCCCTGTTATGGCGTCCCCAATAATGGAAATGTAACTCGATTGGACCCCGTCTGTCGATGAAGCGGCCGAAAACAAACAAATAAAAATTACCTAGAAGTGCTTTAGTTTTTCAATTACGCTTTTCGTTTAACCTGACAACAGCAGTCGATTATGTTTGACTGCTTCCTTACCATTTTTGAATATTGAAATCGTATTTACCAGTGGCAAGGGATGAAATTATGACAAGGGTAAACCGGTAAAAAAAATGATATTTCTTTTGTTCTCAAAATTTAGTTAGGAAAATGAAAATGAATCCTATTTCGTGATCTAGAAAGTAGTCAGTTAAACAGCACTCTTTATGATTTAAAGCCATTATGACAAATAAAACTCACCGCAATGAACAAATATGTGACATAAAAATACAATGTAAACAGTAAAATAACCAAAACCCGCAAAAAAATCAAATCGCAAGCAAACACAAATAGTGATAATGGCGGACGTTTGATTTTTAATTTTGCAATCTTATTTATTAATCACTTGTTGGCAACATAGAGTACAAAACAACAACAAGGTAACAACGTATTCATTAGAAAGAAGAAAAAAACGTATGCTGCAATTTTTAGCCCAATTACACTAATTTCACCCAACGAGTGTGAGCGAAAGCCGTGGGAGTGAACATGGCGCTTTCAACCTTTTGGTCGCGAGTTAACTTATTGCTGATAGCTTCTTTGTAGCAAAGTACTTGGAGCGCACGTCGCTCTGTAGTAAATTAATTTCTGAAAGTTAGGCTGATATAAATCAGCTTGTATCTGTAGAAAAGTACGTGGAGAGTACTTCGCTCTGTAGTTAGTACATTTCTGAAATTTAGGCTGATGTAAATGGGATTGTATGGATACGCTGCCACTGGTATTAACTGGTTCGTAAATAATATATCTTTTTATTTTAATTTGACAATCTGGGTAGTAAATGTTAGATTTGCTACTTCTGTATATTTGTTTTTGATATTTGGTTTGATTTAAATTTCCTCAGAAGCAGAAGGCATTGTTAACGTACTCAGGAATTAAAAAAACCCGATGGTGCACACTGACAGTCTTAAAAGCGCCCACTGTGTTCCTGTAGGTGTAGGTAAGATTGAATTATTTCGCCATATGTATTTCAAACATACTTAATTCATTATCATTAGCGGGAAGACGTCTTTTGTTAAAGGTATACGCTTTCCCAATATGTCTCAACAACGCATGGCCGATCTTAAACCACCTGCATCTAGTAGCCTTCCGCAGCTCTAATCAGGTTGTCTGTCCTTATAAAAGCTCTCGTGCTGCGTATTCTAGCCCGTGATAACCTTTTTTCCTCATAAGTTATCGGTATAATCAATAATATGATCTGCCCATAGCCTCTTGAACTTGTTAATTACTGGATTTGTGGCGGTGACTTTAGTTATTTGACGAATTTTGTTTCAAAAGGATTTTATGCTTAGAAAAACTATGTATTTCCAATTCTTACAGAGTGACTTTATACTTATTAATATATAGAAGTTTCTGATCCGTGAGTAATAGTAGCAATACATACTGATTGTAGAATTTTTAGGCTCTGAGGTATATTGGACGAAGATATGTTACGAAATTACACAAACACTGGCCCGCCTAGTTAGATTGTTCTTCTTGGTTTGAACCTAACTAAACTCATTGCCATAGGTCTTGGTTTGTATTTGGCAACTTCGACAGTGGCGTTCACAACAACCCGTACAGTTAGGACATTGACATTGAAAATTACCTTTAATATACTTATGTTTAGTTTCAGGCACACCTGTTGTCAAGATTTTCAGAGTTCTTCGAGCATCGTGTCTGTGATATCTAGTGATTCTTTCATAACTACAACGTAGTCTTCAGATCAAAGGCGAGTGATGTTCGCATGATTTATGTTAATCCTTTCCGATACACCAAGTTTTTGACATTTATTTATTTCTATGTAACAAAAACCAGCCAAATGTTCCTAATTCTCATAACAAATCTGTATGGCGGTTCACAAGAGACATCTTTATGTAAAATTATTATTAAGGTTGAGGAAATTATAAGGCTGTGACATACGGCCGAACGGACAGGACAATTTATAAAGGGTTCTGTTTTTCCCATTTGGCTAAGGAACTCTAATAAAAGAGCAAACAATCTGATTGACTGACTAATATACAAGTATCAATGCACAGCTTAAACTACTGTGTCTAGAGACTTGAAATTTTGCATAAAGTTCTCTGTTTTACCTGGGGGTAAACAAAAACTTGAAAGTTTGTGTGGATATCTGTCATTTTTAAATCTAAATGCATAAAAAATGGTATTTGGCCTTTAGGTTAAGAAAAATTTTTTGAAAAAACCATCCCTCAGAAATTATTGAGTTAAGTTAATTGAATAATTGATATTTTTTTTTATAACAATTCCGATATTTGTGTAGGTAAAACCAAAAACAGTTAGAAGCTTTCTTCCTTAGGGTACCGTAGCTAAATGGAAAACCTAAACGCTTAGAGTTTTGTCATGTTTGCCGCCTTTATATTGATTCTAAGAAAACTTTAATTGAAGGTGTCTTTTTAGAAGTTTTTAAGTATTTTTGTCTCCAAGAAGTATATTTTCCGAGTATGTTGGTCCAACGAAAATGAATTGATTTCATGTGCTATTTTTTGAGAAGCCTATCCATACGGTATGTTGAGAAGCAGCGTTCTTTTTCAGTTCTCTTCCATGTGCTTTATTTCTGTGGTCGAACATATTCATATCTGGTTCAGATTAGACACTGTGTAAATAAATTAGTATCTGGCTGTATATGGGCGGAAGTCCGATAAACCGTTAAAATGAAACAGTAATCTATGGTTATCGATTGTTACAGTTTTTATGAGATCTTTATTAACAGAGATTAGAAAAAAGAAATAAATTTATTATAAAAATTAATAAGGTTTACCGTGTAATATGATTAAAACTGATTTTTCCTTGGTATTATCCTATTATGTAGTCTAATATTATGTTTTCTATACAGGTACGTTTGCAGGTAGAACAATGTCACAGATGGGCCCACTGTTCCTGTGCTGGCAAAAAAGATAAGGATAAAGAGTCTCTTCACATTTGCTCCTTTTGTTCTCGATTTTAGACTTACATAACACTATTATACACTGAATGCCTATTATGCCCCGCATATGCCTATTTTGCCCCGGAGTCGAGGCAAGGCAGGCAGTTTCCTTTTTATTTATAAAAATCAGGTAACACCAAAGATCGGTAGACTAGAACAATTATCTAATTATTTTACAATAATTTTAAAGAACATTAATGAAACTAGTAAAGTAGTTAAAGACCGCTGATTTTTTTCATTATCTTTTATTTCAAAGGTTTTACTAAAGATTTCCCTTCAGGGGCCGGTATTGCCCCGGCTTCCCCTACCAGTATAAAATATTAAATTATAAATGTTGCAGCTATTTATGCAATTGTTGCAAATGTAAGTTATTTTTGACACAGTGGCTAGTTTTTATACGACCGGAAAAAAATATATTATTATTGAAATATATTATAAAACAATTGTAACTGATCTATTTTTTTTTAAAAAATTTTGGGGGCATGACATGGTATTAAATCGGGGGGCGTTAGAAATTAGTATATTCCCTTCGCTGCAATCGTTACTGTTACATGGTTGTATATTTTTGTAAACAATAATTTAAGATAGTTGTAATAGCAATTTTGTGTAAATGATTCTCAACTCAACAAAATTACGCGAGAAACACTAAGCGCGATCTCGTTATTAATTAAACGACATCTAGCGGAAGCATGTCGCATTTCTTTTCATCAAGGTTTACTTGTTGCTCGTGCTTCAATGTTGCAAGTATTATGACTTTTGCAACAAAGATACTGCTAATATGATACTAATTTGGATATTTTAATTCCAAAATCAAAGTATGGGAGCATGCAAAAGCATTTAGAAACATGTAGAATTTTTGATGCATGGTATCATGATAGAACATCAGCACATTACTCGTAAATGTATAAGTATATATTTTATATTAACTAACACTCATTGATGTCAAGAGTGTGCTAATTTCTGTTGTGGATTTCAAATTTATGTTTTTAAATAAAAAAAAAGCATTACTGTTTATTATACTAAAGTGACAGTTTTTTAAAACTTTGTTTATATTATTGATCATCTAACACGCCGACATTAGTATGCGGTAGATAATACAAATTGCATAGCTATTAAGTACTGATGCAAATTCTGCTAACGTCGTTTGTGGATTAGCAGCAACTACCTACGCGTCCTAGGAAGCCTAATAGATATTCAGTCAGTTGCTAATCACAGATATGTTGATTATTAATTAGTGTGTGTAATACTAATACTGTTTATTAGTGTCTTATACAAGACTTCTTGTTATAATGTGCTTCGATAAGATTAAAAAGATCAGAATCAGTTTTGGAGCCAAATATTTAACTGTTATCAAAAGACTAGTATTTATTTTATACCACTAAGGTGACAAACAAGCTAACGGTCCGCCTGATGGTAAGCGATTACCAAAGCATATGGACGCTAGCAACACCAAGGAGGTTATTGGGAATAGTCTCGAGCTATTATAATGCCACGCCTATTATAATATTTATTTTTAGTATTCGCGATTATGAGTAGTACAGGGAGGTTGGATATGGAATTTTAATTCTATGACAGACTGCGATGTCAAATATACTACGTCAAAAAAGTAAATAAACAAACATTATTATTTCTTGACAACGTCAAAGACATGTCTTGTGATATATTTGAGTGTTAAGCGCGAATCGTGTGTAAAGGTTTTCACTTCTGCCGGCACTCCCGGAGTGCAACTCGTTTTTTTTTGAAAATTTTGGTGGCATGACATGGTATTAAATCGGGGGGCGTAAAAATTAGAATATCCCCTTCGCTGCAATCGTTACTGTTACATGGTTGTATATTTTTGTAAACAATAATTTAAGATGGTTATAATAGCAATATTTTGATTTGAGGTTATTGGGAATAGTCTCGAGCTATTCGGACACTAGAATTCAAGAGAAAAATGTATGGAAGTCTGACTTACCTTTTGAAACGCTTGAATGTATTTGCATAGAATTTGCATTGAAGACCTTCACTCGCATGTTGCCGACCCTTCCGAAATCTAATAACTTCCTTCTTGAAGAACCCCATAATGTAGTCCTTAGAGAAACCTCGGCAAGGCTCAATCCTATTCATCATCATGTTGAAAAAAAAAATTTTGATGCGGAGTTCAAGCAACCTTGTAAAATTTAGCACTAATAAAATAAATTATTAAAAAATACCAGACTTGTTGAATAAAATCCATTTATTTTTTAGCAAAAAAATAAGACAAGAAATAGGTAATAAAATAGTTTCGATATTTTTTTTAGCGGACGCCATATTCAAATTTTATACCCTATGTAACTCGCAATAACTGTTTCAGCGACTGAAAATAAGCAAAGCGTTGCAAACGATACTTAATCACAGATATCTTAAAGATACAGCTCACGTATAGATCAGTGAGAAAACTTTACTATTATCACACATACAGATCGCACGTACTTGTGTTTACTTAGGGTTGCCATATGACAGGCATTTTCAACTTGAAATTTCATTTGTGTCAGGTCAATATTCGTCAGCCAAGAGTTGTGAACTGAACTGGTATTGTGTATATTACCATACCATACCTTACCACTTTACAGTAATGGATTTTCTTGACTGATTTAGCCAAACCCTAAAAATAATAAGCACATCATGCACTAGTTGGTATTGTAACTGCTTCTTTACGTCCCCACTGTTAGGGAACAGCCTACCCTTACCGAGGGTGATTTGGACTGTATCCATCATGCAGGCTCAGTGCGGATTGTGGACTTTACGTCAGTACGTCTTTTTTTGACGTATGCAGATTTCCTTAAGATTTTTTCCTTTACCGAGAAACCAGTCGAGTGAGTAATCAATGTACTTACTTGCGAAACTAAGAAAAATACGCCTTGCTCGACACGCCAGGCTCGAATCTCTGACCCTCAGGTAAATTTCAAACCCCTACACCGACTATTTTCACTGCATTTCCAAAAAAAATCAGACATTTCAGATTAAAAAGTTTTAACGTGGTAACCCTATGTAAGTTCGAACGTAGTGTTTTCAATTAAGTGTGACGGGTTTTATTTTTTCGGCGGATTATGCCCCTTCGGCACGTGGTCGCTGTCGCACCCTCATGAGACATATTGGTGCCGAACCCTCTCCGAGTACTGACCCCTGAGCGTCATTGATCAATCTCTACGAGTATCATTTTGCTGCTATTTTTAACTAGTTATTATTAGGTTTTATACCTATCTTTATGTTGTAAATTGATATAGCTAGAATCTGGCAATAGTTTGTTATGGAACTCTTACAGAACAAAACACGTGGATATCAGTTGAACTAATAGACTTCACTAAAGCCAAATAATACGTCGCTGACTTCTTTAGCAAAATTTAGATTACGACTTTTCGCACTTAGCTACTTTTGAGTATTAAATTTACTTACTGAAACCAAGACTTTTTCCACTGTATGTAACTTTGGTTCTTAGGCTAATCTCCTCATTTCGGATTCTATTGCGCGAAGAAACACCCAGAAGACCTTCAATTTATAATTCAAGTATATAATATAAGTTAATATTATAGAATAGAAAATTATAAAAGAAGAAAGTTCAATTTTATTAAATAATACAATATTAAGCCAAATAATAAATATAATCACGATTTTAATATTCATAACTAAAAAGGCATCAAAATTGATGATAACATGTCCCTTTTCTCATTCGGGGTGCAGGATCTCCAATGAAAATCGTTGATTTGTCGTAATTGATCGCCGCAGGGTGGAAAGTTCCGCGAGGGGTCACTACGAGTTCACTTAACAGCTCAACTGTTAGTTTAACGAACGTTTCAAGCGTCTGTCTGAAAATAGAGTTTTTATAATTTACGAGATAGGTAGTTGATCCCTCTTTGAAAGTAAAAACATTCAGTTTTTCTTATAGAAACGTTTTGACTTTGTCTGCATATATTGGTTTGTCTATCTTTTAAATTATTTAATACCAAAGAATTTAAATTATATCAAAGTTTAGGGTCAAAATAAATGAAATTTCTTTTATTTATCCCTTCTTAGTTTATGGTTATTTTAGTTTTGGATTACTTACAGACCTGGAGGTTGACTCTTGACGTCAATCTAAATTCCAATCGTACTTCAATATTAAATGATTTGGTATAAGGACCAACACTTTTAAATACTTGCATTGTAATTACATTTGTGTATGAGTAACCTTGATAATTCTATATGATTTTGTGGCAAAAAAAGGTGATTTAAGGGGTTAATTTGATGTCAAAATCATTGCGAAATTGAAATTGGGCATCGACAGTTTATGTGTTTTTAAATTTTCGTGTTATTACGTTAACGTACGGACATCAACGGACATGACGAAACGTATAAGTAGCAATTATTGAATTACCAATTGGTAACACGGAAGTATTCTTTAACTTAAAAACATTCACTCAAATACAGAATTAAAAAAGTGCGTGCTCAATTTAATCTAAACTCTTATATGACGCAGAGGAGTGGAGGGTAAACGTCAGCTCAGCCCCCACTTTCAGTGCCTCGGTAGGCGAGGAAATTTACATACATATTAATTTACTGGCAACACAGCCCCCAACCGTTCTCAATCTGTGTAATTTGGGTGTTTAGTAGTTAGTGTTGTCTCGCGAATCGACCTTGTTGTGTGACATTACGATTTAACTTTGTTTCACAGGAAAGAGTTCTCTATTAGCAAAGGTGTCTAAGATGATTATTAATTGGCATAAAGTGATGTATATTTTATAGTTGAGTTACACAAAGTTAAATACAACTCGATTGTTAATTACTATTGCTTGTATTAAGCTTTGATAGCTTTATTTATATTTATAACATGATAACATTCGTGGAAGATCTTTAGAAGGGCGTATTAAGATCGGCTGAACTGATCAGTACAAAAGTTTATACTGAAAACCAGTGCAATAAAGAGTAAACATTTCCCTGCTTGTTATCATGTTATTGAATTCGATTTGTAAATCTAAAAATATGGTTTAAATCAAATTACTAATTGCTTTATCTTCTCTCCTAGAAGTTCCTGTATTAGTCGCAAAAAACATTGGGCCTAGTGTTTTTAAAAAAGTGCATTTGTGATTTTTTTTTTTAAATATGATTAGGTATTTATTACAGAAAGAAGCAGGAAACATTTAGCTCAATGTTCTGTTTGCTTTAGGGGCTATGTTTTTCTTTTTTTCTAGTAGATTAGTAATGTCTGTTTTAATTTGCTTATTCAAATTTTAATTTATATTTTATCTAGCTTTTGCCAGCGGCTCCGCCCGTGCTTAATTTGGTTATCGGCGTGCAATTCCTACGGCAACTTCTTTGATTATAGTTCTTATACGTATCAAGGAAGTCTGCTATAGCTGGGGTTGCCAGGCGTCCGGATAACGCCGGACACAGCCAGGCTTTGTGTTTGCGTGTCCGGCCAAATTAGACGGTTTCAGGCTTTTGTTAAGATTAAAATTTAATCTTTTTTTTATGTTTGTCATGTATTGGTTTCCGCTCCGCACGCCTGAACATTGTATGATTATATACTGATAAACAAGACTCATTTAATTTTATTGTTGTTTCATAAGAATTTAAGATTTTATGGTAAAAAATAAAAAAACCTTGTTTTACTTTAAAAAGAAAATTGTTGTGTTACACTAAGACTAAAAAATCAACAATGTCCGGCCTTTTTACCTAAATGTCCAGCTAAACTGACTGATCTGTTCGGCTTTTCAGTTTTAAGACCTGGTAACCCTAGCTGCAGCACTAGATGTAGCCATGTAGTTCGTTCACGTGGAATTCGGTTATAGTTATTCCTGTGGGAAATTTTAAATTTTAAAATATATAAATAGTAGGTAGGGTATGTTCATCTTTCTATTTAAATATTTATATTAATTAGATGCTCCGTTGCCACATGAAGGAAGGAAAGATAAACAAACATACTCACATTCGCATTTATAATATAAAAATGGATAGTAATTTTGGATACTAGTGATAATTGAATCTACTTTTTTTATAAATCCAATATTAATGCCAACATGAGGTTGGCGTTACTCAGATAGTACCTCAGATTTATTGGAAACACCTTAACGAACGCTTAAGTTGTGGAATGAGCTCCCAAGGTTTTTTCTAATGACTACATAAGTGGTTCTTCGAGAAAGAACTTATTAGATTTTTAAAGGGTCGGCAATGCGTGAGTGATTCTCCTGTTGTTGCAAGCGTCCATAGGTTACGGTGACCGCTTACCTTCTATCTTCTTATCTGTATCTTCTTCTTATCTTCTGCTTCTAAACCATCGATATATAAAATATTTCTAAAATTAATATTATTTATTGGACGTATACATATGTAGCAGCTGATATTCAACTTGGGAGGTAAGAACCTTTTATTAAATAATATGAATATTTGAATTTGATTACAGTTTCATCACGTGATTCTTTCAAACGGATTGTTCGAAATCACTTCCTTTCATCCTCATCATAACTTTTCTTTCTAAATATTTAGTACAATCCGTAACACTTGTTTTTCCAAATCGTTTCCCCGGTTCGTCTAACATTTCGTACAATATATATTATCATCCTGTTACACTAAAATTTATGTATGTATTTGTATAGATATATGTGTATGTTTATGTATATGCATGTATAGGTAGGTATATGTGTATGTTTATGTATATGTATGTATGTTTGTATGTAATGTATGTATGAATTTATGTAGTTAAGTATTTAATGTACATAATACCCAGGTATATATGTAAATTTTTTTTTTTTGGTTTGTACCGAAAATTTTTTCTTGAACATTTGTAGGTTGACTAATAGAAAGTGCTGTTAGCATTTAGTCCACCTTTTGTACACTTTTGGTGGTCAATAGAGAATATAAATAAATAAATAAATACAACAGTACACGTTGATATAGGAAACTAAAAACATTTGCCTGTACCTAGGTTTGTGAAATTAAATATTAAGCGTGCAAAGAAGGTAAGGGGTAGGCGTAAGGTAGGTACATCTGCCTCCTCATGCCTTGTGCTCAGGCTTGGGAGCATATTGCTAAACAGTTTGGAGTACTCAGGTCTCGCATTCTCGGGGGTAAAATGTATGAAAGTAGGAAATCTTACTTTTCGACACTTAGTAAACGAGGTAGGTTTTAGGTTACGCAAGACTTAAGTACTCCAGACTTTTACGCAATGTGCTTACCGCCCCCGGTGGGTGACTCCATGTACATAGTTTTGATACCGTCAACTTTACTAGGGTGACAGCAACTGCTTTGCATCTTCATTGATTTGAACTCCATCGGACTGGAATGAAAAGTAGTGGGTAATATCTTCCATTTGCATATTTTAATTGTAATATAAGGGCGTCCCCTTCCGAGCCAATGTGGCATAAGCAATAGATTTGCACATCTTACTGTCATAAAATGAAACAAATTGTCATATTTGTAATTTTTTATATCGACGGATTTTGGCATTACTCCAATGTGTGACATAGTTCCTAAGTCAAATATTTACCTATTGTCTACCTCGGCAGGTACTCGATTTTTTAGTTTTTTATTGGATGTATACGAAAAAACTTTACTTGTATTACACCTGCAAAAGCCAGGATTTGAATTGCTCTATCAATTGAGCTATTGAGGTAAATCTCCATATATTTTCTCCAAATATACCTTTGTTGCCAACGTTATAAACACATATGTAACTTTTATTTTGTAATCCTAGTACAAATCTTTTTTTGATTTTGATTTTTTTGATGATTTTTGTCGATTCTTATTATCATACATTTGTATTTAGTGTTTTTGAACGTGTTTTCGGAACAGAGATACTGTCCATCTATTGTACAGCCGGTACCTATGCCTCTAAGATCAATAAGTAGAACGCTTGGACGGTATCCGAGGGATTTCAGGTTCAAGTCCTGGCTTAAGGTCAAAGCTATTGACTATTATAATTTTTTTTGTTATTTATGATTAAGGCTAATATATAGCGTATACGGTCTGTATACCTATAATATATTATGTAAACAGCATAATATTATCGTAGGTACATAATAACATATTGTCGACCACATTGTGTTGAATTGCCTATAATGCGATATTAATCTACTTAAATTTTAATAAGCACCCAGGTATACCAAAATAGTTTCTGTAAACTATACTCACTGTGTTTTCTGAAAAGCATACAAACACACACACATACATACGTATATAAATACATAAAAACTTTAGACATTACAAACAGTGCCATCTGATCAAAACTAAGCAAAGCTTGTAGTATGGATATCAAACAACGGATACAAATACATATACTTATTTTGTGTAAATATATAAATATACATATATCAGGTATATATAGAAAACATCTAGTCTCAAGACAAACACAAAATGTTTAATCATATGAATATTTGTCTTGTGCGGAAATCGAACCTACTCCCCTCTATTCAGCAGACAGGTCATTACCCCATTCAGCCACGGAGCCTACTAATATGTTTAGATTATACCCGTCGTAAAAAGGTTTTCACCCTACGACTTTAACAAACGAACTGAAATGCTTAGTTGGTTAATTATTTGTTATTTTAATATAGAATTAGCCCTGTGTTGTCTTAAACAAGAGGTTAAGTGTTCTTTTAATAACTTCCCTTCCTTCCCTTACGTGTAACGCTGTGCTTTTGCTATTTTAAATATCTTACATTAGAAAAAACGAATCGAAACGAATTACTTAACTTGTATTTTGAACTATGAACAAACTTTTCTCATTGCATATAAAGATATAATAACGTAATATTTTAGAAAAAAACCTTAGATAAGTGCATAAATTTCCACAACAACATCGAGCTTTAGAATTATGACAATAGATGGCGATAATAACCTACAGCCACAGATTATATAATACTATATACAGCTGCGATTTTTCTTTCACATAAACCAAATACGAAGAATCAAATAAGTGAAAAATATAAGAAAAGTCAGTAACACCTTTATTTTGTATAAGTGTAAGTATTATAAATTGTAGGGTCTACTTCAATGATGATGTAGGTACAAAATCATAAAGATTTTAGGGGGTAAACAAGTACCTACGTCATGCAGATCGGATACATGATATATAATGACGTTTATAAACTCAGCAATATCGCTGACAGTCCCTAAACAAAACGTGGGACAAATATCAGCAAAAAATATTATTAATTTGGAAAACTCTAAATATTAATAAAATTTTGTGTTTGAAAATTAATACCTAAAAGTACTTACGTAGATTCTCCTAAATAAATAAGCTAACACGTGTTTTGAATAAATAAATGAATATATACTTTGTTGCAACACAAGAAATAGGCAGTCTTATCGCTAAAGAGTGATCTCTACCAGGCACACCTTTGTTTAGAGGAAATCATAAATGAGAGGTTTTGTGGTGTTTTTTAGTTTTAACAAAGGGTCCGCGTATAAAACACTGCCCAATTTTTTACCGTCGTAACTATGCAACGAAAAGATGGGATGTTTAAAGGGGTACAGAATAACATAAAACACTTATTATTGCAAGTAATGTATAATGGGTAATGACCCGATTGCTGAATCGAAAGGCGTGGGTTCAATTCCTGCTCAAGATATATATTTTTATTTAATATTTTCACGTCACCTAGTAATTAGTCGTATACCTAGTAAACTTTCAATTAATGTTTTCTTAACTTATTATAATTGTGTTTTATAAACATCGGTGTATGAACAGCTTTGTTCGACAGTCTGTTTCTGGTTTCTGTAATAATGTCCCCAGGCAAGTAGAACTTACTTACGTTTTATTGTGGTTAACATATTATAATGAAGTTCTAAACTAATTTGGTATATCCTTTATGTAAACAAAAGTACTATGATACGACTTCGACAAAGCGTGTCTCGGGTCTCTAGCCGAAAGTCCCGGGCCAATTTTCGTCTTGATTTTGATAGCCAAAACCACCGGCACCATTTCCGTAGTAGTGATTTGTTCGCTTCACAATGCACACTAAATGCTTCGTTACTTTCGCTACCATCCGCTAGAAACCGCTACAACTACATGCACAGCGCCATCTGTTATCGAATAGCTAAAAACAATTTAATAGAATCCTACCCAAGTGTCCTCAAATAAATTACACCCCAACCACTCCAGCTACATATTTTACCAACGAGGTCACTTCCGGATACCCTTACATTAGTTATAACGTCCATGATTCAACTGCTGAATAATTTAAACGCATCAAAAAAAATTGCACCTAATTCCTAAAGACAAGTATGATTTAGGTAATGACCTATGTTTCGTTGATTGATTTTATGTACTTCGCTCTATCTAGTTACAGAAGCTCTGCATATCTGAAACTAAAAACAAAACTCATATAGAGGTTTAGTTACGTTACAGAAGAATGGAGTTACTACATCACATATGAAAAAAATTACATTGCGGGGCTACACAATTAACAGCAGTTACTTTTCTCTTGTATATTATACACTTATATCTATATCCCTACTGCCTAAAGGGTGCTGATAGGTACCGATCAGTTATATCCTTCCTATCCCAGACTGCAATACGAGACTTGGGAAAAGGCAATAAGTACATATGGAGATGTCGAGAGAGACGTATTATATAATATTATATATGTCGCAGCCATCTGGTTAAATTAGCCAGTTAATTGGACGCGCAGGCAGATCGTCAAGTATGGAAAAGAAAGGAACAGAAATCGCATTGTATAAGTCATGTATGTTAGGTTAGGTTCAGTTTCTCTTTTGTAAACGTAGATGCGGAGCGAGCGAAGCGTTAAAGCCAAGTTTCATTTAATATTCTGTTCAGTAATATGATTTTTTTTCCATACTTAACGATCTGTCTAGGCGCCCAATTAACTGGCTAATTTAACCAAATGTCTGCGACATATACATAAAGAATCACATTTATTCCTCTAATGTTTAAGAGTTCTCCCTACCTTTAGGTACCAACTACGTGAACGCGTTTTTCCAGTTCGTATATTTACCCATTTTTTCATATGTGTTTGTGTTTTTCATACTCGTCCCTTAAGTCTTTGTCATAGATTGCTGATTGGTTACATGTTGGAAAATAGAAAAATTAACGCCGTGGAATAAACACTGATGGAATTATGTCTGTACAGTTAACCCAATGTTTAAAGAGCAATGAATCCCAGGATGTGGATCCTAAGGAGAAGTGCAATGAAACACGTAACCACCTTCATACCTATATGGCCGATTCCAACAGTTAAATTCTAATATTGCTTAACACTTGAACGAAATATACCTATATATCATTTATCTGATCTTCGTGAGGAGCCCGCCTTGCAGCTAGAGGTAGCGGGGAGGTGCGTGCACTCCTGCGCGCACCGACTCGACTGTGGAAATACGGTTGACGTCGCACCAACGCGACGTCTGTCAGCCCCTCGATGGTGATCGGCGTCGTCTGCAACCCTTAACAACAAATATATAATAGTGGGTTGTTCCTTTCACACTTTATTTCAGTTTCTCATTAAAATATGTATTACCACAAGACATGGCGTTTTTATTGTTTTTTAAATTTTCCAAGCCGAAAACATGAAAGAAATATTATATTTAAAAGCTAAAAATATTGTCGTATTTATCCCCTTCGATTTTATTTTTTTCACGTTCGAATTTAAGTAATAAATAAATTCCGACTGTGGCCAGTCCCTAAAATGTTACAATATCAATTGAAATAAAAATAATAATGCTTCAACGGATTTCCTGATATTGACGTGTGAATACGATTAACTTCTTTCTCGTCGTGCTGGCAAATGCAACAAAAATTGTTACATAAAAAAACATTTACTCGTTTTGAAATCTTCATACCCCGAAAGTTTAAAAGTAACAAATATGATACTTATATCGTTTTGATCAGTAAGATCGATCTGTCGACAAGCCTTTACCGCGATGTCGTCATAAACAGCGGGAGTGTGAACTGAAAATGAGGCGTCGTGCAGGAGCCGCTTAGTACAACTCACGCTAACATGCAAAACTTTGTTGGATTTAAATGAAATAAACTATACCTATTTCACAGATTATAATTTTAACTTTATTTTGACGCAAATAATTTAAATAAATATTTTATAACACACTAGGTGACAGGGCAGACGCTGTCCTACATGATACCGACTGCAGCGCCATCTGCCGAGTTGATTTGTGAATCTAAACCATCTAGGGCGCCACCAAAATGCATACAAAAAAAATCATTCAAATCGGTCCAGCCGCTTAGGAGGAGTAGATGTCACTCTACTCCTCCTAAACGGCTGGACCGATTTGAATGATTTTTTTTGTACACACTTACAGTAGAATTATATAAAGAAAGCACGTCGAAATTGCGAGACCGAAACTTAAAAAGACGAAGAGAGTTAAAACTGAGAGGTTACATCCCATTTGCGATCAACGAAACTGAAAGGTGTTGTGTTTATCGAACTATAAGGAGAACGAAACGCAGAAAACTGACATTAGCTCGAATCAGGTTGGTGGTTGGAGTGGTTGGAGGCCCAGTGGCGAAATCGACAGGCTCAACTTCACAGACATCTACATCGCTTTGAAACAATTCGAATATAATTCCGGTGGATGTGAACAATAGCAAGAAATTAGAAAATATAAGTAATTCAAGTACTATCAACAGTACAGGCAACACGACCTCCTTGAAAATCATACAATTCACGAAAAAAACAAGCAGTAATAGTCCGACTTCTACCCAGATCGATTTTTGTAAAATATAGGGCTATGACAGACAGATTATAATTTAAGGATAATGTAAAATCAGCCTCAAAGCTTTGAAATGGTGGCTTTAATATCACAAGTTAATTCCAAAACAATGGATTTAGTAAATAAAGCTGTAGCCTATCAATAACTGCAGATATCGGGGATATTATTTACTTTTTCTACATTTTGTTTTACTAATTTGGATGTGCAAAAACAGACTTGAGTACGGTAAAATCTGCACAGCAGCGGGCTACCCACCGAAACTGATAGGAATTCGAAACTGTTCTTGATTCGAGCTCAGTGATCTGAAACCTGAAAAATCCCACTACAGACCCAATTCAAATCGATCCTTGAGTTTGCCCTTATTAGAACTCTTTTATTATTAATTTTATTAAATTTGATATAATTCGGCTCGAGTACTGATTTGGTTTCATTATCTCTGTCAAGGTCCAGGACCTAGCATGAAGCTTGCAGTTTTTTTTTCACAGTATAACACATGACTTTAAACATTTTTCTAAACAAGCCAACCCTGAAATAAACAGATTTACACTAATATTTACATGTAAGTAGGATAACTGCATAATATTTCTAGACATATAGGAAAATTTGCATTTACTCACTAGTACAAGTCCAGCCATTATGGTAATCATGTACATCAGGGTAACAGTGTTCCGTTAACCTAGTATCAGTAGTAACTATATCAACATGGAGCCACATAGAGCTTTAAGTGGGTCGACTCATACCAGTTTAACTGAGAGCTGCGTAAATAAACTGAACTTCTCCGCTGTTGTCTATGTGATTATGCTGTGGAGGGCGAGTAATGGTTCTATTTACAGCAGTTGGGGCTTGATCATTGTAATTTATCCGTTTCAGGGAAACTGGTGTGATTGTTTTTTCGTTTTTTTTTGAATTTGTGTCATGTTTATGTCGTAGTTAAAATCATAAAATATTGTTTAGGGGTCGCTGATATGAAATTAAGAAACCCTGTTGTATTAAGTTTATAATTTGTAAATATAAGGTACCTACTACCTTTTAGTGTTGATATTTTATCAGAAATTAAAAAGTAACGTTCTTTAAAGTTTTTGGAAAACAAATCCAGAAAGTATTTAGGACTTCTGCATACAAATTGCAATGCTTTTCTAAAGCCTGTGCGGGAATAAACTAGAAATCTATGGGTTAAAAGAGAAAACAAAAAAATTGCGCTGCATTGCAATATCTATCATGCATAGGTATTTATTAAAAATAGTTTTCCTATAACACAATTTTCATGCTGCCCAAGGACCTTATTGGGACTCGAACTCGCTCTCAAACCATTTTTCTCTCGAATTCCAAATAGCTCCAGACTATTCTCGAATCCCTGCCCTCTCCTGTGTAATTTTTTTTTTAATATGATCTCAAAAAGGCACCGAAATTAAGGTAAAGTTTTGAAACACTATACTATATACCCTAGGGGTACAATCCTCTGTTTCCAAAAACAATTAATCACATTATTTCTAATATACATTTACATATAGAATTCTATTTTAATCAAAAAGTAAAACAATACATACCTATGCTCTTTTTAGGGTTCCGTATCCAGAGGGTGCTATTATTATATTCAAAGTTAAGCAACATCGGGCTTCGTCAGTACTTGGATGGGTGACCGCATAGCGGCATACTTTGTGTTTTTGTCTTTCTTTGTTAATTACGTAAATTTACAGGCGTGATATTACCATCGGTCGAGTGCGAGTTGGACTAGCGCACTATGGATTCCGTAACACGATTTACGTAATTTACGATCACAAACAAAAGAAAAAGTGTGCCGCTAAGCGGTCACCCACTCAATCACTGACCAAGCCCGACTTCCCTTACCTTCGAATATCGTTTCTAACAAAAAAAAGTGCAACTGTTCAAAAACTCTTAATAACATAGTTGCTTTATATGTGAAAACAGTAACACATACTAGCTTCAATCTTGCAGCTTTAGTGTGTGTGAGCTGTAAAGTATAACAACAAATAATAAAAACCGGCCAAGTGTGAGATTTTAAATCACCAGTACAGCGCCATCTAGCTTATCATTAAGGGTAACAGTAACACGTTTGTTGGAAACGATATTCAAAGTTAAGCAATGTCGTACTTGATGAGTACTTGGATGGGTAACCGCTTAGCGGCACACTATTTTTGTTTGTGATTGTAAATTACGTAAATGGTGGCAGGTACGGAACCCTCATTGCGCGACACAAACTCTGGTCGGTCTTTTTTAAATGATTCTATTTCGTTTGGTGTTTCTCACAAGTGTACGCAAGTCTTTTGCAATCAAAGATTTTACGGCATTACGAAACTGTGTATCGTCTCACGAATAAAAAGATGGTCTGCGGACCACCCGTGCGCCATACGCTTCATTCCCCAATATGTGGTCGCCATAAATCGCAATCGGAGTATGTAAATGGGTAGTGCTGCATACCTATAATTTTATGGTGTGTATCACATTATAGACATTTTCATCACACTTTCGCGTAAATAGTGTCATTTCGTGCAGGTAATAAAAACTATCTGTTCATTATATGAACTATACGTACACAACAAGCGAGCTTATTTATAAATTCTCTAGTTATCTAGTGCCATGCGGCGGTGAGGTTATTTTTGCTACTTCTATTGCTGCTTTTTCAATTTATTTTGTTTTTTACCTCATATTTATATTTATTTACTTTGCAAATGTGATGAAAAACATTGTGTGTATCACATACGGTACGGAAATTACAAACTCGGGTCATTAACTCCTTCAGCCTTTCGGCCTTAGCCTAAAAACTGAACCGACTGGGCTGAAATTTGGATATCTTATACCAGGAACTATTACAAAGGTGTTTAATTGTTTATTACTATAACTTTTACTAGATTTTTCCTGGATAAATGTTGTCCCTGCAAGAATAAATATACTGAATTTCTATAGTTTTAACTAAAGTAAACTTCCTTGCTATAATTACGAAGTTGCAGTTGATATCCCACGAGGACAATTGAATTTAGCACGGACGGAGCCGAGGGCATAAGCTAGTAATGAATATACCGTATTGAACTACAAAGTTTGAATGTAGGACGATATGACAACCCTATTCAGTATATCATTCTAACTACGACGCGCCTCTGGATGTGTCTATTGAGCATTTACGTCACAATACAATATATTCCAAATCACATACCTACCTATCGATACTGCACTAGTATTTATTTGACAGTAACCGATCGTTTACTTTCAAATTATAATCCCTCGCAGCTTAGTTGATAGTGTGGCCAGCTGCTGTGCAGAGGGTGTGGGTTCGATTCCCGCACTGGACAAACATTTATGTGTGTTCTTCTGGAGTTGAGTGTATTTATACGATATGTATGTATTTACAAAAAAAAAAGTAATTATATGTATTTGTATCCGTTGTCTGGTATCCATAACACAAGCTTTTACTTTGAGGCCAGACGGCGCCTGTGTGTTATATCCAGATATATTTATTATTTTCATTACCTTTATCTAATGGACAAAGTCAACGTGTATGACAAGATGCATGATAACTTCGTTTATAGTGAACGGATTTAACTGAATTTAATGTTGGCTTAGATTGTAAGTTGAACCCAACGTATATCTGAAACAGATGAAAACCCTAAAAATGTTTACAAATCTGCTGCAGAAGTTTATTACTTTATTATAAACTAGCTATTTGTGCTTAGCGTCGCCCGGGTATTGAGGTTTTCATACAAAAATATTATCTAAGTTCCAACATTTATTTTTTAAATTCCAGCCATTCAAACAAGCCGGTTTCCAAAAAGGCCATGGACCACATATATACGCTTCCGATTATACAGAAGACAGAGGAGTATAATCGGCCTCTTCGCGTATATTATTTAATATCAAATCGACGGTACATGTGAGCGGAAGTGTTTACCGGAGCATCAAGTTAAGTTGAAATTTCGCATAGAAATAGTTAAAGAGGTGAAGGACGTTGGCAACTTTTTATTTCTTGGGAGTTCCCGCAAGAATAACCGAATCCCAAATAGATGAACTATAGCTAAAGGCATAGCTTGCTATGGCAAACTTACTTACTATATTATCCAGGAGTAGCCAGGGAAATCCTACGTTGATATCCGAATTTAGTGATCTACGTATTTAAATACATGGATAAAGATACACATATAAATATACAGATAACACACACACATAATATTTATCAAGAATTAATTGAACTAAACATAATAATAAACTTACCTAATTTTTTATACATAAGGATCAAAACGATACAAAAGGGGTAGGTACGTATCTCTGCTAGAGATTTCATTCCGTAAACCCTGAGAAAGATCAGTTTAAAAATAAGTGGAGTTATATGCTCGATACATCGATTAGAGGCGTCATAACGAGAAATCCCTTTTCTTTTTTATAATGCGGGATGTTACCCAGAGTCGAGATTTAGTATTCTTCCATACATTTCCCCCCGAGATTGCGAGACCCGAGTACTCCAGACTTTTCCCAATATACCCCTAGGTATGTAGTTTACTTTTATTCTGAGGTGTGTTAAACGGTGTACAAGGTGACAGACGTGAGCAGATTTAAACTTGTTTACCTTTTCAGGGTCTTTAGCTTGAAAACATTGCGTCATTCGGCAAATAAATGTTTACACTCCATGAAAATAGACGCGAGTAAATCGTGTGTCCTCGACTTGCATTAAATTAGATTAAAATCGATTAGAAAATGTACTCGGGTATAAAATTACTAAAATAAAAGAAAGCAAATCTGATACAGGAATAACACGTAATGTTTACAGAGCCCGCTATAAGATAAACAGCGATCGTCCAAAAATAAAGCTTGCTCCAGGAAGCAATCTTCAATAAGTAGCTACGCATACGCAATACGCAATGGTTTTGTTATACCATACGTACGTAACACGCTGTTAGGTAGGTAGGTATATACCTAGGAGTATATCAAGTCACTAATCAATAGGTAGGTAAGTACTCGTTTCTGCTACCTACATACATACCTAGTCCACATTTACTCTTTTCAACTGTTAAACTCTGGATTTAATTATGATCTACATAGTTGTATATGATTAATTAACGATACAAAACGTTACAGTCATTGACATTATTTGTTTTTCAAATATTTAATATTTTTACAATTTTAATATGAAATAATAATTGCTACTCGATGATAGATGGCGGTAGCAGTATATTAATGCTTGCATACATTCTCTTCTCGGTTTATGTTTTCTTTGTACGGTTAAGGGTTACGTTCAGACATGTAAATAATAATAAATAAATACGGTGACTGTTAAAAAAACCTTAAAGGTGAAGAAATAGACAGTGTTGGGTGTATTAAACAATAATCGATGGACTCACGCATCGTCAATTTGTTAAGTTATACCCCAAATTAAGCACTTTTCTAAGCTAGTTTTATTTAAATTACTCGAATTGTTTAAGTAAAGCACTATACATACAAACCTTGGTATTCAATGACTGCTCTGGCTGGCTTGAGCTTAGCTTGGCTGCGTTCACGGCCTTCGTTCTTCATCCAGTCATCATTGCAGCCCGTGCAGTCCGCGCCTTGGCTTTTATTCCAGGGAGCTTATTGGAAACAGTTTGGAGCTCTTCGAACTCTGGAATTCGAGAGAAAAATGCATGCTAGTACATTCACGGTTTTCGAGAGACCTAGTTATAATTAATTTATAATAATAATTGAATTTCAAAATTCGAATAGCTCGAGACTGTTCCCAATAGGTCCAAGTCCTGCAATGCTGACCGCGCTGTGAATAGCTGTGATGGACTAGAGCTGCTATGCAGTCAATATGTACTAATGCGGTTATGTTTAAAGTAAAACTACTGGCATTTTCTTATGAATTTCCGATACGGTAAATGTAGGTCTCGAGACTTTTTGCAATGAGATCTTAGATAAATATAATAATAAACAAATTAAAAGGAATAAAGAATGTTTTTTGGAAGTATTTTAGTATAAAACATTTTAATATAAATTGGTTTATTAACAAGTTATACTTACAATATCCTAAGAACTAAATAAATACCGAGGTCCAAACAGATAGGTAGGTAATTAAAAAAATGAATAATTGTAGAAAATTATATAATTTATGTTAACTAACATGTTAACGAATATTGATTATTTTATATGTTAAAGTAGAACAGAATTATATATCAACTAAAATATGTCAATAACTGTATAATGGATGACCACGAGATCGAGAAACTGTGAGACACTTTTAAACTCAGCGGGCCGCTAACGTGCAAAGTATGTGTGGCGTCACCTGGCGTCACATGCCTCATAATAATACTTCAACATAGTGCCGACGCCACACTCCACTTGCTTCCATAAAAAGCCAATATAAACCTAAACGTCGCTGAGATCGCCCGCATTATCTTGTGATTATCGCGTGTCAAAACATAGCCACGCTCGCGATACTTCGCATGTAATCTGATAAACGACGTACGCTGCATGCTTCCCGCTCAAATATATCTCCCTTTGTCTTACATTAGCAATCTCTAACGCTCTTACTCACTCCCACTTTATCCGTTTCATTCATGCCCGATACAACTCGGCTGCCGTGCGCTGTTTACAGATACAAACAAACAGTACAGCAAACCGCTTAGCTTAAGTACAAGACCGTGAAAGTGATATTGTCAAGTATATCCGTCCCACTCTTAAAGCCGAACGCTTATTTAGTAATGCGTGACTAGATGGCGTTAGCAGTACTTTTTCACAGGGTGGGTGAAATAAATGTCATAATAATTTCGGGAGCGACGTTGCCGGACCTCACCACCCACTAAGGTGGCAGGCGCGAGTCTATAAACCTGCAAGTTTATTGTTGCAGCTATAAAGCCGTTCCGCTTAGGATTTAAAGATTATATTGAGTTCTGTAAGTGTTTTAGTTAAATTTGTAGTTGTGTAAGCGTCACCGTAAACGTAACGAGATTGATACACACACGTACGTGAGCTGTCAGTAGCTAATGCGATGCGCTGTGATCGCTTATTGTGGCGGGCGGCGGCGGCGGCCGAGTGCGCCCGCGCGGTTTATAGCGTTTAATTCAATTTAGTAATTGATACGTTTGTTGGTTAACTTTGGTAGGCAGGTACATACTTTCATGATTAGGTTTTTTAAAATAATATGGAGATAATGTTACATCCGCAAATGTAAATACGAAGTAAGGCACTAGATATATAATAACGTTTATTACGCTATATACATACATTATTTGTTCAATACGATTGCGAAGTTTTTTAGGTCAATTATTTTTTTATCAGGAAGGTACCTAGTACCTACCTGACTGGGTATTAACGATACAAGGAAAAATTTACTTCTATATACCATTAGTAATTTAGCGAAAGCATCGATTAAAGCCCGTGACACATAATATTAATTTGCCAAAATATTCATTCAAAACTGAAATATATTTATAGCCGCGTGTGTGGTCATTCAAAGATAACTATAGAAAATATATTTTATTTTAATATGCCTTGCTATAATTTATAATAATATACATTCTAGCTCCGTGTGTGATGAACTTTAGTATTACGAAAGTCGCAACCCTAATATGCATCTTAAATCGCTATTAGCTATAATAATTTCCACATCACTATAGCCTAATTACCTACCTATGCCGAATGTATTTGTATATTTACCTAGATCACAAACTCACATACACTTCATTAAAAATAAATGCTAAATACAGTCAGTCACATTAATTTTGATTTGAATAGGTTATAAAGGAATAGGTAAGTAATAATCCTTTTAAAGCGCAACAAATTTCTCTGACCCAGTGGACAAACATTAAAACTATAATATCCATATAGAAATTCTTTAAACTTACGTGACACTTGCGACAGACACCGGGTCAGAAAAGTTTGTTGCGCTTTAAAAGGATTACTAACCTATTCCTTTATCAACTAATCAAATCAAAATTAATGTGATACATCACAGTTTAACATGAAATATCAAAGCTGTAACTTAAAAAATATAGGTACCTCCTGAAAATTGTTATTTTAGGGACATAGCTTTGATTATTGACAGGTTTATAATCAAAGGAATATAGGTATATAACGTGTCACCAGTATACTTTTGAGAAAATATCTTGTATAAAAAGGCCTTATTTAATTTATATTACTATATAATTCTAATAATCAATAATTATAAAACATCATGGCTTTATTTATCAGTACATAAACAAAAGTAAATTATTATTAAACGTTCTGATATTGTAATAATAAAGCATTTCGATTTCAGGTGGTGTATAAATGTATAATTAACACTAATTGCAAATTAACTAATTTAAAGCAATTAAACTTTTAATAATAACCTCAAATCAAACAATGGATATAAAATCAACTAACGGCAAATTTTATTGTCAAACTGAGAACTCCCTAAATGTGGTTTCACGCCGCGCATTCTTTAATACTTCGCTTGGCCCGTTGCGGCTCACACACTCTTAAAACATATTCTCATTACCTTAATACGACTACATCATCATCATGAATCTTAATTTATTAATAATAAAGTTCATAATCTCCTACTAAACGTTAAGTCTTTTTGGATCTGAGTCTAGATACTCTCACACACGGATCATTTACGAGCACAGAAGAGGACTTATTGTGTACAATATGTATTATAAACGAAATGTGTAGCTTTCACGAGGGCACACAAACGTCTCATGATATATTGTCGGTAACGAAGCATTTAAATATCAACCTTAATTTTATAATTACTAAGTCGTGTATAGCTAACGTAGTTTTAATTTTGCTTATAATCTTTTTGTTTCAGTTAAAACATACACCGGTGTCGGTAAACGCGTGACCTGTTATTGTGTGTATTAGGTTGGTTTAATCACAATTTGGAGTGGGCCGCGATATGGCATTTGAGCTGACGGCTTAGCAACACAAATTGAATTGTTATGTTGAATGGACACAGTTTATTGCAATGGTAAATTTTTAATAATAGCTAACAGTTACGGAGATAAACAAATAATAGTAAATTGTGTATTTAGGGCGGGAACGAGGAAATTACTAACGAGAGAATATTTAAAAGCCTAAGGCCGAAGATATAAAAAATAAATCAACTAACTAAAACAGAATTGAAATGGCGGGAATAGAAGGAGAGAAAACAATTCCACCCCCAGATCTAGAGAATTCCTGAATTAAAAAGTTTTGGATAAAGTTAAAACTTGTAATTGCTCGCTTTTAGTGTGCACTGCTTTTATACGTTCTTGATAGAAAACGGCATTATCGCCCGTAAGTTCTATGAACGCGCGCTTTGCTTTGAGAAAAGTAAAATTTACCAACAAAAAGCCCGGTCGAGTAATTAAGCTCTTAGTACCTGTTTTGCCTGCACGTAATGATACTGTTTACAAGTAAGTGTGATGAACAATAAATAGTTAATTTATATTAAAAAATGATGTAAACGGTTAATGTGATGATGATAGGTAAGATAAATTAACTAAGATAGTGTAAATACATACATACAAACAAATCCACTTATGAAATGCAATAGACGTTTAAGAAATTAAAGTCAATGTAAATGTTTTTATCGGTTCTAAATAAAATGAAGTGAAAAGCTTAGTTGAGAGCGATGCTCAGGGACCTTATTATGAACAGTATCGAGCTATTCGGACTCTGGAATTCGAGACAAAATGTATGAAAGTCTGACTTACCTCTCGAAACCCATAAATGTACTTGCATTCAATTTGCTCTCGAATGCGAGAGTCCGAATAGCTCGAGACTGTTCCCAATAAGGTCCCTATTCAGTTATTGTCTGGCATCGGGGCGGCTACATTCGCGGGCGGCGGGCAAGTAAATTAGAGAGCGACCGGACTATAACTAAGAGAAGTTGAACTGAAGCTCCTAACGTTGGAATAGTGTGGATATTCCGATTGAAAAAATAATAATTCTTAATTGATTAAGTGGATGTTAACTGATGTTGCTTTGGTTCGTAATGAAATTCACACTGATATAAAGGGTTTTAAGATTTGCCAAAACTTAAATAAAGGTAGAGATGTTCGAAATTGAAACACATGTAACATTAGATTTCATGTACTTATTTTAATTAGAATATAAATGTTTTCTAAATGTCTTGTGTTGTGTCATAAGATGTTTAAATTAAAAGTGAATATTAGTCTGCAAATTTAAACGTAACCAAATTCCTCAGTTTCGTGACAATTTATTTATTTTTCTTATTATATTCGTGATTTATGTCTTTTTTTATTGTTAACCATTTGATAAATTCAAACTTGCAGTCAAAAATCAAGTCTAAGTAATTTTTAAAAAAAGTTTAAAAAAAAAATAAAGTAAGTAACATAACACAGCTAATGTAGAAAATTTTAAACCAAATATTGCTTCAAAAAACGAGAAGACTATTTTCATTTGTCTATTTATAACAAATCATTCAAATAACCTTGTAAAAGCTAACAGTTTATACACCAATTCTCCCCTAACCTTTACATTCTGTCAATAACAATCTCAATAGGGGGAGCCAGTTCCGGGATGCCTTTCTCTTCGTGTCACACGTTATATCGAGCGCAACTCTGACGCAGTTATTAGACGCATGAACCTCACCAACAAATGAATTATTATGATCATTGTAATTTGCGTCTTATTTCATTGAATTTCCTTTGTAGTTTTGAAATTAGGAGTTTTGGCATTTGAATTTGATGAGGTTATCAAAAGGTTTTAAGGGAAAAGATGTGGTTTTATGTTGGATGAGTTACTTATTAATTGCCTCTTTTATGACGAAGATCAGGTGATGCATAAATCGACAGGAGATATTTGTAAGTTACATATTACAAAATAAATACGCAAATAATAATAAAAAAAAAAATCGTCCAAATTTGTAAAAAAAATTGAGTCCGTTCTTAGGGATGACGGAATAAAAGGTATCATTAACCGACGTATGTGTAAGAATTATTGATGCGAGTGGGTGAAGCATAAAAGGTGTGCCAGGATAGTAGTAGATGGATGTCTATGGTAACTGACATACCTATACGTGATTTTACGTGTTGATTCTGATGAGTGAATACTCTTGATGAGTATTCTGATGTGAAAAAGACCTTGAAAACTAATAATCGTGTCATAATTTGACTTCAGCACTTTGATGATTTGATGCTCAGCCACCTCATGGAAGCGACCTCAAACGGGTGTACATTAAAATAATTATTGTGGTAAAGTCTCAGAAAATTGTTGGTAAATTCTTTTCAACCGTAAGCTCAATACAATACCTATTTATGGAGTATAAAGCCTCGTTTAGCAGTTCCTTTATCAAAAACAATATTATAAATACTCAGGAGGAAGCAGGTCCTGAACAAGAATGGATTGATTCTCATAACACTAACATAACTCAAAATAGTCGTGGTACGTTCAAAACATACGACGACTTTTGAGATTGAGGTGTGATGAGAAGTATAATGCATTTAGAGTTCCCTAGGGAGGAAATTAGGTCTACTGTGATTATTTATTAATAATTATAAAGGAGATGCGCAGAAACGGTTTATCTCAGAGAGAAACAACACATATATCATTGGAAAGCACATAAAATGGGCAATCTATAGCAATTTTTATTTATTTTTTCAGGCCCTCATTTTTTTATAGTCACAAAAATAATATATAGATGAGAAAGGGGTTTTCCATGAAAAAAAAAAATGAAATACCAAAATAGAATTATTTTTTCAGAAATACGAAGATTTAAAAAATCAGTGCTGCCTTATATCAGAGGAATCAAATCAATATTAATCAAATGTTCATATATTCAATTACAATTATTTCACTACGTATCTTATTGGGTGATAGATCAAATATGAATCGCGAACAAGGAACAGGGGGGGGGACTGGCGCTGACTCACCTTCGGGTTCGAGGCTCACGCTGGTCGAAGGGACGACTTCAAGAGCGACAACCCAAGCGGAAACTTACTCTAGATCGCTCCAGAACAAAACGAGGAAGTAGATACAAATCAAGTAATATTAAAGACATGGGGCATTTACAGACCATATAAGACTTTACTAGTACCTAGCCTTAGCGATATAACCCTCAGATCGTGTTTTTTCACTTTCCAAATCCCTGATTTGTTTCAAGAGAGCATCTTTGAACTCACAAGTGACACAACCCCTGAAGAGGGACTCTGTCTTCCTGTGTTTATTGTCCGCTTATATAATGGGTTGTGTGCTGAGGAATTGTGCAAAATGATTGCCAGGCCTACTTCTTTGTAACATAGCACTGCTTGAAGGGCAGGGAGTTCATTCTCATACCTTAGAACCTAAATGGTCCCCTGGTTTTCCTAAGTACTACAATTAGGTCAGTACCTGAGCATCACCCCTGGTGTTGCAAGCATCCATAGGCTATGACACCGTATCTAATTCTGAGAACGTTAATAATTCTCACGTCTTGGGTTCGATTCTAGCGATTCTAGTCAAAGGGGCCAAGCTTGTATCCTGGTGCACCATGCCTAGATATAGCAGCAGTATTCCATGTTTACATCATTTACAGTTACTGAATATTCAGTTTTCCATCAGCTGGTGATAATGAACCCTGCCTTTCAACATCACTTACAAATCCCAGCATCTATGTACTTAAAGGAACGCTTAATCGAGAATTTTGTCTTATTAATATGAAAAACTTTGTGCGCTTTTTAAAAAATGGAGGCCAATAGGCCTGTTGCAATTGGAAAATTGGTTTTACATTACGTTGCTTAGTAGCTAAACCTAGTTGCTATGTCGTCAAAGAGGATATTTACTAACAACCTTGCCAACTAGGCTTTGATATCGCACAAGGTTGCAAAGCGGCCATACATTAAAAATAAACTTATAAAAATAATCTGCGGTCTTTTAAAAAAATAAAAAATAAACTGAAATGCTTCCAATATTAGTTGTACCAAAGTAAAATAAAAAGCTACAGCGATAGCTTTCTATAGCAAACTTAATTAGTATAATTAAGGAGTTTCACGACGAAAAACGAATTTAGAGCGGGCGGAGAAGCTAGCAAAGTCTAGTACCTTATGAAATAGATAGTCAAAGTAATTAATAACATTCTGATTGAATTAATCGTAAATGATGGTCGCCGTAACACACGTACAAAGAATCCAGAGGTGAGCAGACAGCCAGCGTTCATGCCCTATATCAAAGGAGGAACGGATAAATGGATCGCTTTTAAATAAATTCTCCATTAAGACGGTATATGTTCCATACTCCAAAATTGAACAGCAGGTGCGCACGCCAAAGGACGTAATCCCTTACCAAACACCAGGTGTCTACAAAATTGACTGTAGCTGCGGCAGTTCTTACATTGGCCAGACCAAACGCACAATTGCGGACAGGGTCAAAGAACATATTGCTGCTGTAAAGAATTGCCAGACGACAAAATCAGCTATAGCAGAACATTTAATTAACTCAAATTCCAACCACTGGATTGAGCTCCACCAGCCTAAGGTTTTATCCACCGATCGCCAATATTACCGTAGATTGGTACGCGAAGCGATTGAAATAAAAAAGCATAAGAACTTCAATCGTGAGGATGGATACAAACTGTCGCCTGCATGGAATCCAGTCATAGGAAAATACAGCTCTGGAGTTTTACCAACGAACGCACCCGAGGACACCGTTAGTGTTCTGAGTAGTGATTTTGAAAATTATAAAGACAAGGTGAGGGTAGTTCAACAGGACGCCTACACTCGAAGCCGACGACGCTGCGCACCGCCAGTCTACCCGTGACCAAGGCTGGTGTAACCCAGCCGAAACGTCGGGAAAAAGGTATTTTGCCAAATGACGCGTTTATTCCCGTTTTATTATTTTTATATTAGATGGTAACGTATGTTCGGCATGACTACACGCAGCTGCAAAGCCAGAGTCAGAAGCATAGGCTTAATGCAGTTATTCATGTAAATCTTAGGTCCAAAAATATAATTATCATGGTGTTAGCTGTACATGATCTGCAGAGAGAATGCTAAGACATATACACCTTTAAAAAAGTAGTTGCTAAAATAGCTTGTATTCTCTCAATTATTGTCTCAAAAGGTCTCTACTGAATCGATGGTAAAAGAAAGTCCTGACAGACTTACTAAAGTTCGCTGGAAGAAAGGCCGGTGTTTTGTAGGATGCTACCTGAGTGTCTTTTGCCTCTTCGTATATGAAAGAAAGAAGACTGCTGAATATATTGTAGATATCAAAGCAAAAAAAAACATAATAAATAGATTTGCTACAAAGGTGGCAAACAAGCGTACGGTCCGCCTGACAGAAAGCGTTCACCGAAGCCTATGAACGCTAAAGTTAATTCCCTTTTTAAATATTTTTAAGGTTACCTATTTGTTTTAGGGTTTTGTTTTAGTTCTAGGGTATGGTATTTTTACTTTATTGTACTAGGCTTAAATAATCTTCCCGTAGACTCTATTTTAATATTATAATTATAATTAGATTAGAATGGATATCCACTCAATTTGTCTGCTCGTCAGCGCGAGGAATGCAGCTCTGCGACTGCAGCGATGCACGTCGCTGTGTACATATGTGCTGCATGAGCGTCCTACGACCGCCTCCACAACGCTACCTGCAGTTTCTTTGTCTTTTGTTTATTATAAGTATGTAATTTAAGTTTATGAATTGTAATGTTTTACATACCTATACTAGTGTTAAAGTGTTTAGGCGCAGTTATTCCTAGTGTTTCTTTTAGTATCTGGTTTATTTTTTTAGTGTTAACACTAAAAATAAATTAAAATAAAAAAAGTAACGTTTGAAATATCAAAGGCACACGTATTTTATAGATTTTGCCAGTGACTCCACCCGCCCTAAATTCATTAATTATATTAATGAAATTTCCTATAGCAAGCTATAGCTATAGTTTGTTTAAGCTCGGTTAGAGTTACTTCCGCGGGAACTTTTGAAATTTTCAGGATGAAAAGTAGCCTATGTCCTATTCCGGGTCCAAACCTATATGTGTGTTAAGTTTCATCCCGGTCCATCCAGTGGTTGCAACGTCATTGAGTACCAAACATCCATTCATCCATCCATCCATCCATCCACCTAGACATACTTTCACATTTATAATATTAGTAGGATTTCATTAATACTAATGCGATAGTGATAGTAGAAACTTATAATTACCACTCTGAACGTCACTAGGGTAAAATAAATATTGTAACTCACATTCGTATTAAAAAAGGAGTAAGTTGGTATCAGCAATTTTAGAGCAGAAAATCATCAGAGATCATGAACAATGTGGTCGGTGGTAACAAGTGTAATTTTGTAAATGTAAATAAAATTTCGTTATGTAATTACTCGTCTTTATGTTATACAGCATAAAGTCTGGAGGCTATTGTTCTCTTACGACAGAATGTTACAATTAAAAAAAGGTGAAATTAAAAAAAAATGCGTGTTAAAAATTATATTTATGATAGGTAATTTTTTATTTATTAGTGGTAATTCTTTTACATGAGTACTAATACGTCGTTTTTGATTGCTAGGTTAATGTATGTCTAAACTCTATTGTATATTTTAAGTATATAATTGAGTAAAATGGGGATTGGAAGTTTGTATGGAAAAAGCTAAATGCATAAATATTTATATTTGGTGTTTAGGATAAAAATTAAGATGATAAATGTTTGTATGGATTTTCTGTTTGTTTTTTACAGGCCGCCCGGATGAAGTTTAGAAAAAAGGCTCATACTGAATAAAAAGCTTGGTGCATTTGGGTTCTTAACACGCTATTACATACACACTTTAAATTACATCACATAACATAAATAACAGGCGCAGTCCGATTTTAAAAATAAACGCATTAAATAATAACCTACTGAGGAATTATAGTCAATAACAGAACAACTATAAAGGGTGTAAGGAACATCGTGACGAAAGCTGAAACCATAGGTTTAGTACATGATTCTGAAGCATATAGCGCTGGAATTTTACATCAGTCTTTTCATGATTTTTATGTATTTTTTTTGGCGTTTTTTTTACTGATAATTACTATCACCGAGTATCACAACCCCATTTTAACTAAAAAAGTGATAAAAAACAATAAGTTTATTTTTTTCACCTGAAACTGCAATTTAAATCAAATTTTAAATAAGCTGTTAGGTACGCTTAAAATAAATTATTGAGTAAGGACAACGTACCTACACAACAGCCCACAATAGGCACAAGCTGACGACACGGTAAAGATAAAGTAGGCATCGATGTGCGGCTAAACCTACATTCTGTGTCCGTGCGCACGTTAGTAACACGCATTTGCAATACATTGCGCGCTTTCACACTATACAAAAATGACAAAAACTATAATTTACCATTTCCGAGATAATCTTTTTTGTAATTTTTTTACAAACTGAAAATGCTACTTTTTGCCAAAGTTTTTGTCACGGTGTGACTTACACGGTGTATAGAGTCAAATACTCACTTTGCTCAATTTAACCAATCAAGTTAAGCTACGCAGAAAACATGGCCTAATAAGCTTTTAACTGGATTTTTTTTATTTTAAAACTAACTACCGTACGGCCACAAACAACCATGGCCCACATGGAAAGCGCTTAAGAGGGCGCATAAAGCAAAATAGCCCTCAGTAGAATTGAATTTTAAGTTAGTAAATCAAGTCCAAATAAATAATAAAAAAAAACGCAGATACTACGCGTACATTATAATTCAAATGTCTGATATAAGCAAAAACATAATGCAAGAAAATTTTCTCGATTGAAAAAAAACTTGATTTTTTTCCAATTTTTGATTTCATATTACAACCGTACATACAATTTAGCTGAAATTTTAATCAAATATTACTTTATACAAACCCTAGGGATGTAATTAGCCATACAAGTGATAATATACGAGTTATTAACATTTAATGTTTTTCGCCCATAACACGTTAATATTCCGCGTTGTATGGGAAATGTGTCTGGCTTTATGCCCCCTCTTAACAGGCTCAGGTCTCAAGTCGGTCGCTGTAAGCAAAACATGGCCAGGTGGGGATTGCTCCGAAACCACTCAACCCAATGCGACTGCAACACAGCGCTACATTCTATGGGGCACCATGCCCATGCCCTGCATGCCCGCACTTATCTAAATATTGAAGTATATACTTCTTTTATAAATGGTCTTTCTGACCGTTCTTATTACCACTTATGTTCCTTTATATTGCAACCTTCCTTAACGCCCTACACGATATTGAAAGCTGCATCAAATAATGTCTAGCAGATCTGGTTTATAAGCACATAAAGAAACAAACAGGAGAAGAGCGAGTGTTTTATAAAGTACTAGCTCTTGTTCGAGGTTTCACCCGCCCTAAATTCGGTCATCGGTATAGGATTCCAAAGGCAACTCTTTAATTATACAAAAAAAACGACTCACACTTGAAATTTTCAAGTCAAACTATCTCCATGCCAAATTTAATTCAAATCGGTACATCGTGAAGAGGTAGCAGACAAACAAACAAATAGACTTACTTTCGCATTTATAATATTAGTATGGAGGTATGAATACGGATAGCATTATATAGTCTATGATTAAGTAGAGGAATCATCACTGTTCCTACTATTTACAAGTCATTGTGACTAAGCCATCTATGTTATTTTATAAGTTGTCGTACAAAACAGGTTTTCGTATGGACACAAAAAAAAAAAAAACTGGCGTCAAGCGAGAAAAGTTTTATTTGACTTATTTGTTTTAGATATATAGATAAGAAGGTTATGACTATTCCATATTTTTTTTTTTTTTATAATATTTTTGGACATTTTACAGCGCCGTCTAGCCCCAAAGTAAGCAAAGCTTGTGTTAAGAGTACCAGACAACGGATATAAATACATATATTTTATTTTGTTTTTGTAAATACATACATATCATACATAAGTACACCCAGACTCAAGACAAACACAAACTTGTCCAGTGCGGGAATCGAACCCACACCCTCAGCATGGCAGTCCGTCACACTACCAACTAGGCTGCGAGAAAGTCAATATCAGTAGTATGATTATCAGAATTCCTCTGTATGAGAGCAATACTCAGATATGGCTAGTCATTTTATTTGTATGGAAATAGCTATCTATATAAATGTAATTGAAATTCTGTTTGTTTGTATGTGCATTACTTGAGTGATTTGGCCCTTTTTTCTTAATTTTCATAATAGTCCGAATAAGGTTTCTAGGGGAAAAAAATATGAAAAAGTTACAAAGAAACTTGGAAAATTAGGGAAAAACTGAAACTCCTTTTTTCATGGGCTTTTATATGAACAAAATATCAACTCATGATTCGAACGATATCACAAACAAATCTAAAGAAAATTGGGAAAGGAAAACCTTTTTCGGGAAAACTAGTTTGTCATAAACCTTATACACATTCACGTTTGCATTTCCATTTTGGAAGAAATGTGGAAGGAAAGTAAAAAGTAAAATGTACATGGTGGGTCATAGTAAATACAATGGTTAAGCATCTAATCGTATTGGTATAGATTTGGTTTTATGTCAGTCAGTATCTAATATTATGCACATCAGTATTATTCGTCGAGTCGATGATCACACGACTTTGGCATGAGCAATTTGTGCGTAAATAGATATATACGTTAAACATGAAGTGCTATTAATATCTTTGTAGAAAATCTGCGTAGGATTCGCTTCACAACATCTTCCTCATCACTTTTCAATAAATAACGTTTTCAGTCTACGGTTTCCTCTTTGGCGATTTGGTTCATATTTGACTAGGAGACGACCGCGGCTTTGTTCGTATTTTTAACTACTATTAAATTATTATATTTATTAAGTGTATTCGTGACTTTATCTACGCAAGATAAATAGTCCAAGATTAGTAAATCTACCCTATACTTCCTGTAAATTTTATTTAACCCCGTCAGTTCTCGCGCCTTATTTTGTGACACTAAACTTCGGTGCACCCGGGTCGAAAGGACCCAGACATTATAATAGAATCATAAAATTTACTTTTTTAAATGAATAGTAGCTTTGTTATTAATTTCAGAATAAACACGTTATATAATCAAAAGACATGCATGTAAAACTAGTCCACATGTAAGAAAAAAGGCTATTGTGTTATCATTGCACTCCGTAGTATAGTTTTTACGTGATGATCGACAAAGACTTTAACGTTATGTTTGGTATCCTCATCGCAGATTAACTTTTTTTATACCACTAAGGTGGCAAACAAACTTGCGCCACCTTTAGGTATTTAAAATATTTTCATTCGAATTTTGAGAATCCTTAGGTATGTTAAAAATATAAAAAAACTAGTCATAAGCAATCTTTAGCCTCTTGTAGCAGTAGTCCGGTTGTTAGTCCTGTTGACCGAATTTCTGAAACTTTTAAGTTGCAATAGTTCGGTTCTGACAAAGAACCGAACTATTGATACCTTTTTAGTAGCAACAGTCCGGTAAGTTAATAATTTAAACAAAATATATTTACAAACTATTTTATATTAAAAAAAGATCCAGTGATAATATAACATTTTTTAGCAAAATTAACGTTCTTTTAAAAAAATAAATTAGTGTCGAAAAACAAATAAATGACAATTTTTTTGTATCATAAAAACCCTTTTTTGGAAACTTTGCTTTATTTTTTTTTTATTATCAATTTTTAGTCATCATGAATCATAAGTAAAAAAATGTTTTTTTTGCGGTAAAGTTAGTCTAAATCGTTAAAACCATAATTTTTTTATCACACTTGCTCGTAAACAGTATCATTTCGGGCAGGCAAAACCTTAATTG
This sequence comes from Apoda limacodes, assembly GCA_946406115.1. NCBI lineage: Eukaryota > Metazoa > Arthropoda > Insecta > Lepidoptera > Limacodidae > Apoda > Apoda limacodes. Next base: position 18,529,921 of record OX291553.1, read on the forward strand.
CTTACACGGGCTCTTTCTATGTAAATTTTACTATACAAAAGTGATAGATTTCATCAAGATCTTTGTTTCGAACGACAGCTGTCAAACTAAATAGGCTCATATCTCCGAAACTATTTATCGTTGACCAGTTGTTTTTTACAGAAGTGATAGATCTCACCGAGATCTTCATTTCGTATGACAGCTGTCAAACTAAAAAGGTTTATATCTGGGAAACTATTGATCATAGACCAGTTGTTTGTTCACATAAGTAATAGATCTCATGAGAACTTTATTTCGGAAGCAGCGGAATACAAACTTAAAACAACCAAACACAAATACATAATTAATTTATGTTCTGCATTACCTTTGTTACCTGTGCATTCAATAAATGAGGGCTGGGACCTTATAAAATCTAAAGAAATATCTTCTGATGATACAAAAATTGCTAAATTACTTTGAAAAGTGTTGGATGAGGTCCGATTTCATTAACGTTTGGTCAGTCTTTTCCGAACGCCATCGGACAACAAATTTTGTTGAAAGATGGAATTACAAAATAAACGGCCTTATTAAAAAAAAATCCAACCATGCTACAAATTTTACACGTTTTGAAAGGTGATATTGCTCTCTCAAAATTCCAAGTCGCACAATACAAAAAATAGTTTGTAAATATATTTTGTTTAAAGTATTAACTAACCGGACTGTTGCTACTAAAAAGGTATCAATAGTTCGGTTCTTTGTCACAACCGAACTATTCCAACTTAGAAGTTTCAGTAGTTCGGTCAACCGGACTAACAACCGGACTACTGCTACAAATGGATTTCTAGAACGTTTCGTATTGTTTGTAGAATATATCTGTGAGGTGTAGTAGGCATTTCTGCTAAAAACGGTCACAATTACAATTGCGAATGTAAGTATGTACTTTCGCATTAAATTTGTCTTTTAAAGAAATAAGTTATTGCCTATTTTGTGATTAATAACTAATTTTAAGGCACACTATGTTTTTTACGTATGGTTAAGGCTATCACTTAGTACTATCTTACTATGTAAAACGCCTAACAACATCACGGGTGCCGTCATTAAATTAGCGCGCTAAGTTGAGACTACACTTTTCTGTATTTAGCGTCTTATAACGCGAGCATTAGCCTGTGGGTGGCCCTACTAAATAAGAAAATTTTCATAAATAGTGGGTAAACTAATGGATGTTTCGAAATATTAGTACAAATAATAAAATTTATAACATATGGTACGTGTAAAGCCAGGTTTCCTGCTCACGTTTCGCCGAAACATTATACAAACATGTTTTGTTTAATGCACGTGTTGTCACTTGCTTTGGTATTGTTGTTTGATGTGTTTAAAAACATTAACGGTCAAAATGACTTAAAACTGTAGAATACGTATTTTCAATTTTAAAAAAATTACTACTAAGTAAGTAGATTCAGTATCAACAAGGAGAAGACATGATTAGCACAGATCATATATACGAACGCAATTAATGATTCTGCCCCGCCTTCGCGGTGGTAAATGTTAGATGTTTTCCATCGATCGTGGAAAGCAAAAACATTATTCCCAACAACAAAAACAATGTTTTAACAACAAAATATGTAGCGTATGTGTAATCTTTTGTGTAGATGTTTTTGAGTAATGTTTTGGCGAAACACGAACAGGAGACCCGGCGCAGCCTAAGGAAAACAAAAAGCAATGACGTCAACAACGTAGGTAGACATTTTTTTTTGTCATACTTACCATAGTAATTTTTTTTTTCATATTATAATACTCCAATAACTCTCAAAAAGGAGAGGTCAATAGTGTAGGAGAGCATAACAAGCAAGCAAACATAAAGAAAAAGAAGTATGCCAGGATCGTAGCTGGTGAAAGCCTTTGGTCTCTGCCTACCCCTGCGGGGAATAATCGTGATGTCATGTATACTCCCTCGCAGCCTAGTTGGTAGTGAGATGGACTGCCGTGCAGAGGGTGTGGGTTCGATTCCCGCACTGGACAAACATTTATGTGTTAAACATTTTGTGTTTGTCTTGAGTCTGGGTGTACGTATGTATGATGTGTATGTATTTACAAAAAAAAGTAATATATGTGTATTTATATCCGTTGTCTGGTACCCATAACACAAGCTTTGGGGCTAGACGGCGCTGTGTGTAATGTCCAAAAATATTTATTTATTTATTATTACTATATATATGCAATAAATGTTAATTATAAAATTATTATTTAAAATTTATAGTACCTAAGCCAGAATGATCATAACAACAATATTGTCTCGTTTTCAATGTAACCCCTAAAGGTTTTCCATAGGGTTTAAAATAGCTTTTTTATTATTGTAACATAAGACTAATAAGAAACAAAACGTTCTAAGCTTTGTGTGGAAAATTGAAGGGTATTTTTCTGTTCAGGGTGAATGTATCAGGTACTTTCTCTTATAAGGTTGGTAATAATATAGCTCGGGAAGATGAGCATTTCGGGGGAGACGAGATTTATATTTACTTCTTTCATACGCATTCCTATCATTTGCTAATGCATCTCTTTGTTTCCAAACAAAGCATCTTTGTAAAGACGTTATTGCAGAAGAGTTGGGAGATAAAAGGTCTTGTTTAATATATCATACAAACGAAAATATTACAAAGTTTTCTTTATTTTGTGAAATGTGAGTGTGTAAAAAGGAATAAATTAGTTTAGTTTAGTATTCAGTTTTTGTTGTTTAATTTGATGCCGAGGCGTAATACTAGATTATACAAAAAGTAAAAAATTAGGGAATTTAATTCGAGGGACTAAGTTGGATCCCGAGAGCAGCGAAGCGATTCTAGAGTAGAATTCTTAGCGGAGAGAGGGTTACAAAGGACCGAGATTTTTTCACGTGTTGTATATACTCTAATTTTTACCATCGACAGAAAATAAAAAATCCTTTAATATGACATTTTGGTATATATTCGGTAATTATAACCGGGTGATAAGAGAACAATGACAGTAAACAACCACAATAACAATTAAAAAAAATTTACAATTGTTCCATATTCAAAATGTTTTTATTTAATGATATTCACTGTTATGTTATTATTCACTCAGTGAGTAAAAGTGAGTTTTATACACTTTTATGTTTTTATTCACTCAGTGAGTAAAAGTGAGTTTTATTCAGTGTTATGTTTTCATTTACTCAGTAAGTAAAAGTGAGTTTTATTCACTTGTATGTTTTTATGCACTCAGTGAGTAAAAATGAGTTTTATTCAGTGTTAGGTTTTCATTTACTCATTAAGTAAAAGTGAGTTTTATTCACTTTTATGTTTTTATTCACTCAGTGAGTAAAAATGAGTTTTATTCAGTGTTAGGTTTTCATTTACTCAGTAAGTAAAAGTAAGTTTTATTCACTTGTATGTTTTTATTCACTCAGTGAGTAAAAATGAGTTTTATTCAGTGTTAGGTTTTCATTTACTCATTAAGTAAAAGTGAGTTTTATTCACTTTTATGTTTTCATTCATTCAGTGAGTAAAAATGAGTTTTGTTCAGTGTTATGTTTTCATTTACTCAGTAAGTAAAAGTAAGTTTTATTCACTGTTATGATTTTATTTACTCAGTAAGTAAAAGTGAGTTTTATTCACTGTTATGTTTTCATTTACTCAGTAAGTAAAAGTAAGTTTGTTTCACTGTTATTAATGAATAAGATGCCCTTTTGCGAGTGAAAAAAAGAAAAGAAATATGTTTCTTTTAAGTAAATTTAGAGAAGATTTCGTTTACTGTAATCCAAATGAACCAAAATAATAAAATATGTAAACAAACTCATCATATGGTATGCATTTAAAATATGCATATTGTAATTTTTTTATTTATTAATCATTGTTCATATCGAGTGACAATGAGTCATGTGCTAGAGTGTTGTCATCATTATTATTATTATTAATAAAGTAATGCCGATAATTATTACCACAAAAACAAGTATGGAAACAGACACAAATATAAAAATTAATAAATGCATATTAAAATACAGATAACTATTAACAAAAAACCAAATACTTATTAAGGAACAAATATAACAAATCAAATATGCATATTTTGTCAGGCACCTAGCTGATTGGCATTACCAAAAAACCGAGAATTAAAAAAAAGGCATATAAAAACTTAAATATGCAAATTAAAATGCTGTTAGCTATTACAAAAAAAAAGGAATTAAATAGACACAAACGAAAATTAAAATATGCATATTAAAATGCAGATAACATATAAATAAAATTATAAATTTTAGAAAACGCCTATTGTAATGCAGATTACTATTACCAAAAAAATCGGAAAATAGACAAGAAAAAAATTTATGAAAATAGACACAAATATAAAAAAAAAACTTTCACAATTTTATGAGGTCTTTTTTAGTGATGAAGTACGTGAAGGACCGAGTTTTGCATGTTTTTACTTAACGACGCCATCTGTTGTGAAGTGGATTTAGTGTTGCTGTGTCGGTAAAAATAATAGTATTACCTACTACTCGCCAATAGATGTCAGGAAGAGTCATATTTTTCAGATTTTCATTGCCTGAAAACACGGACAAAACGACGTTTTCAAATAAAATATGAAATCTAGCTAGATCGATTTATCGCCCCCGAAACCCTGCATACTAAATTTTATGAAAATCTTTGGAGCTGTTTCCGAGATATATATAGATAGATTAAAATTGCTTAGAAAGCTTAAGCCTTACCTACTTAAGATTAAACCTAAACTACATTTCTAACTGAAGAAACTAACTTTGCATTATGTAAGCTTCTGCCAACAAAAGCCTTCTTAGAATTACCTCCTCTCCCAAGTTTCTGTTCATTCAACCTCATGAGCGTTTTCAGGGGATAAGCTGAATGAGAGTCCTATGTAAAGCATATACTTAAATATACGCTGATGTGACTAGTACAGTGCAACAAACTTTTTTGACCCGGGTGTCTGTCTCTAGTGTCGCGTAAGCTTACATCATTTTAAACTGGCGACTGTAGTTTTGATGTTTGATCACCGGGTCAGAAAAGTTTGTTGCACTATAATAACATACTAATTTTTAAATAAAACCATGATTTTCTTTAAAAAAAGCTACTTGCGATAGGTACTTATAAATATCTGATTTGAAAAAGGGCAGCAGAAAAAAGCTATATTAAAAAAAACCATTAGTCGTCAAAATGTTACGTTTATTTTTGCTTATAGTTATTCAGAGGTATTAATAAAATGACTATAATCCAGGTAGTAAACTAAAAGTTTTGAATACCTAGAAGACTTGTTAACTGATAATCAGTGAAATTTCATTAAAAGTACGTATTAAAACTCTAATATCGAGATTTTTTTTTTATTAAATTATTTAATACTAGCTTTTGCCCGCGGTTCCACCCACCCTAAAATCGGTTATCGGTGTAGGAATATTACCTTATTTTATTTTTACAAATGGTTTGGAACATGGTTCCAAATTGAATAGAGTGTTTTAAAATACTTGATCTGAATTGTCAATTATCATAAAAATAATTAACTTTAGATTTTTTGTTTTTATAACACTGAATTGAATTGTAAATTGAATATGTAAAAAAATGTTTTACAGGATTTGCAAAGTAAAAAGAAGTTTAAAAAAAAAAATTAAGCACATTTGGTTTTTAGAAAGACTCATGACAAGACAAAACGACCAAGAAAAAAAAATGATAGATTTTTAAGAGAAAAATTAAAAGAAAAAAAAATGGCCAAGTGAATGTCGTCGTACACACATTAAGTTAGGGTTCCGTAAAATCAGAATTATTGCGGATATCTAACAGAAATATGAACCGAATTTACTTAGAAAAAAAAACTTAGAAGTATTTATCGTTCTATTAACTTGTTTCTATTCAGATTTTAAAAAAGGCAGTTTAAAAATTACAATGACAAAGATGTTATACGGCGCAGCAAATTTTTTGTAAGAATTTTTGTATAAGTCTGTACGGACGGATGGACAGACTTGACGAAACAAAAGGGTTCCATTTTTGCTATGAACTCCAAAAAATACAAATAGGTGTACGTAAGTAGGTAGCTATCTAAATTATAAAAAAAATGAAAATCGCTTAATTTACGCGCAAAAAATTGTAAATTGTCAAGAATAGGTTTCCTTAGTGTACCTGAAAATTACAATAATTATTCTTAAAATGGAATATACTATTGATCATGATCAAATAAAACATGGCCGACTATTCCCGCCAAATGTTATACTGAACATACGTCACATTAACCTACCTACCAACCATGGCAAAACAAATGCAGATATCTGTAGATTTAAAAAAAAATGTCAACGCAGTATTTTTGATATACCACCCACAAACCTATTTCCTATAAAATAAAGTGTTCAGTTTGCACAATTTTAAACTTTGAGAACATAGAATAAGCAATTGTGACGTATGAACACGGAGAAAATAGAATATTGTTTGAATTAAAAAATTGTTTATTAAAATGCGTTAATACTAAATTTTATTTAATTCAAAAAAAAAAATCTAGTAATTACAAAACAATATCAATTTTGTACATTTTATTAATTCCATAAAATAATAACAACAAAATAGTTTTATTCATTTCCGTAATTAATAATTTGCACTTCGCATTACAGAATTTTACAAAATCCTATAAAACTCCCGAATTAATGAGTAGGGAAATTAATATCAACATATAAAGCTTACAAAAGATTACAAAAAGTGTTATTAAAGTGGGCAGATAAAACACTACTGGCATGACAGTGAAGGCCAATTAAAGTTTACAAACACCTTTCTAAGAATTAGTAAAGTTTACTAATAACAAACATCATGTACTGCTACGAATTAAGGCTGACGTCACGCGTCTTACATCGCGCTATCGAAGTTTTTTCGATACTTCGTGTATATACCGACATTCCGAAACGATCTCCCTCTCTAATATGACGCCGTCCCGGGGTTCGTCGGTGCCCGTAAGGATACTCGAGGTATCAAAGGATGCCGGGGCGCTTCTCGCTCAAACGCATCCGCACCCGCGTAATCCTGGCGGTAATTCACCTTCGGGTTCGAGGCTCACGGCGGTCGAAGGGACGCCCCCGAGAGCGACAACGCAAGCTGAGGCTACCCCCGCGGGGAGTCCTTGAGCGTTAGGCTCCTTCAGAGTCTCGCCCCAAAAATTCCGGTGAAGCAGAAATGGCTGCAACAGCCAACTGCATTGTCAGTTCGGAAAAAAAATGCAAGTAAAGTGTGACAAGGCCTTCTCCTGGTATAACTCCTCTCACGTTCGGTACTCCCCTTTACCGCCTTGAGTTGAACAGATTTATGACGCCCTATCCGCCGCAGCCCTTCCTTCATCTACCAGGTACACTGACCAGTTAATATCAACCGTACGCTTCGCATCACAGAGCTTCATCAGGACCACCTACTCGTATCGGTAAAATTCAACACTGATTGTAAGCGTGCTAATGTTTTTTGCAATCCATTAAATTTTACTTGTTTTTAAACAGCATTTTTATTCCAACAAAACTAGTTCTATTTCTGTCAATAAATACAATAAGTAAAACTCATTGGTAACCGTCAGTGTAGTTTACTTGTTCTCGGAATTACTAATATTTAAGTGGTTATTAGTATTATTTACTTGTAGCTACTAAAGTTTTTTCTCCGTGTATGATTCACGTCCGCCATGTTTTTTTGCGGGAGTGACTTTCCTCAGACGACAATCCCGATTTCAATGGTACGGCAATATTTTAAGATCAAAGCCAATAATTTTAAATACTTACATTGTAATTACATACTGTGATGTGTAATCTTGGTAATACTACTATTATATAATAATATTTTTTTTTTAAGTGGTTTATTTGATGCCACAGCGTCGAGAGTTACCTCACAGCATAGTACCTATCTTATTGTGCCATGAAAAGCGATTGCTGCGAATTTTTAAATATTTCATCATCCTAGTTAACATTCGTAGTGTCAATATCTGTGTGAGAGATAAGTGTAGTGGTCGTTTATGGAATAAATGTATCCTATTTAGTGCTATAACTTTTTAAATTACCTATATGGCGGTAAAAATAATAAGTTCAAAAATTAGAACTACAATCTCTTCTCGAAATGATCTTCTCTAATCGAAATAATTGTTGTGATGGGTTATCAATTGAAGGCATCCTATTTAGTGCTATCACTTTTTGAGTAATAATATGGTTGTAAAAATAATAAGTTCAAAGTTTTCAGAGAAACTTCCTGCCGCGAATGCTTGGGTTGTGGAATGAGCTCCCTGCCAAGGTTTTCTCTAAGGACTACAGTATGAGGTTCTTCAAGAAAGAAGTTATTGGAGTTTTAAGGGTCGGCATCGCGCAAGTGATACCCCTGGTGTTACAAGCGTCCATAAGCCACGGTGACTGCTTAGCATCAGGCGGACCGTTATCTTGTATGCCACCGTAGTGATATAAAATTAGTAAATATCTCTTCAGTAATAATTGTAGAAGTGGGTTATCAAATACATGTATCCTATTTTGTGTTATCACTTTTGAGTTACATGGCTGTAAAAATTGACAAGTTAAAAGATTATAGTGCTTAAAACTAGACCATCTACGTACTAAAGTGCTTAGTTATAAATATACGGGTAACAACTCTACATCAAACAAAGTTTTTGGTTCGTAGTTCCATGTTCACCCAGACTGTTCACCCTTCAAACTATTCTGTATTTTTTGCGCCTCTTTCCTTGCGGTAGATATTTAGTTTTCTCGTTTAAGTTACATTTTGCAGGATAAATTCTGCTTGCCTATAAGCCAGCTGCAAGAAACTAATATGGCTGCTCTGTCAAACTCAAATTTCTCTTGACCAATCCTGGCATACTTCTTATAGTTCGTAAATAACTAGCAAAGGACATATATTATTTTGTCCCAGGTCTTTCATTTTACCACTTATCACTTTAAAGCTGACACGGATGGGACATATATTAAGCCACCCTTGTCTAGATATACCACATCAGAAGCACTTTAGTGTAGGGCCACACCTGTCCTATCTTCGGCGGTGTCTCTTTATTTACGTCGATCAAACATCAAACCCTTCACACTAGACCGATGATCAGTCAATCAGTAAGTCGTGCAACACGACCGACAAGACGCCGCCGAAAATCGGTTAAGTGTGGCCCGACCGTTAGAAGAAAGGTTCTTGATAGGCCTATCAGTGTGACGGCTATGTTGGCCATAGAATATTGTAATGAATATGAATGAATAATAAAGGTTTCTACTAAAAATACAATATACGAGTTAAATATGTATATAGAGCTAGGCGCCATATATTCAAATATGTCCAGAGCTACAGAAGAACTATATATAATAATTTGCATACAGGTAGGTGCCATATATTAAAATGTGTATACAGAGCTACAGAGGCACCACATATTCAAATATGTCGGTATACAGAGCTACAGAGGTACCATATATTAAAATTTGTATAGGTAAACAGAGCGACAGAGGTGTCACGTATTATAATATGTATAGGTATACAGAGCTGCAGATGTGCCACATATAAAAATATGTGTACAGAGCTACAGCAGAGGCGCCATATATTCAAATATATATAGGTATACAGAGCTACATAGGCACTATGGCACTATTTAAATATGTACATATATAGGCGCCATATATTTTAATACGTCCCTACCTACTAGAAAATTATATGAGTGTCTTAAAAAATATGTCGCAGTGAATAACAACAATCATCAAAAACACGAAGATCATAAACTTGACATAACAACTCCGCAATGAAAGGCGGCAGCGACATTTTTTCAGCAAATTACACGCGCGCCAAATCATTACACACCCAAACAGAGTCAAAGAGGCAAACCGAAACACTTCTGAAACTTCCGAAGGCTTTCCGGCGGCCAGAGAGGGATAGAGGACTACCCTACCACTGAAACTCGAATAACTTTCAATTACAAAACAATGTATTATCCCCTCTTGAAATAATTTGTGATTGCATAATTGGTTAGTAGATAAAAAAATTAAACTCAATCTGAATGAAACTAAGTAGGGATTTAAAAATACGTTTTTGAGTTACATTCAGTTTGGAAGCAATGGTAGCGAGTTGTGTGGGATGAGTGTGGGTGGAAAAAGGTGGAAGCATAGGGTTGAGGCATGTCGGGTGGGGTTGGGGTGAGAAAGTTATTAATTCTAGAAGCGAGAGGCGCCACAGCCTACGGCTTCGACTGCAACAGAGTGGAGGCTTACCTTAGACTCGCTTAATGTTCTACTGATATTATTGTTAAGATACAAAGCAAATTTTCGTTCGAAAATCTTGTTTGCTGTTCTTTTTAAGGGTTTCGATATTAAGATTTGAAATTTTATTATTAGTTTTATTGTCAGCATTTTTTTGTCAAGCATAATAGGTTAGCTGTACAGTCAGCCACTCGCTAAAGTAAACCGTTTTGATTTTAAATCGTTTTAAGTTTCAATATTATCTTACTGTCCACGATTTAATATCCATTGCTAAATAACCCTATTTAGGTAATTTTATTGACTTGATGTTAAATAAATCTACCAATAGAAATGTATAGCAGTTTTTTAATTAAATTTACATTTATAAGTTAAATGCGCCGAGTTGACATGGTATACTTTTAGTTGTGGCTGTTTGTATATATATATATATATAGAATATTTTATAGTCTTAATCAATAGCTACCACTGTTAAATAACTTAGAAATAGCTTAGAATAACACTATTATTTGGTATAAATATAGACATTTTAGACATTAAACTGATTAAAGTGGTTTTAGCGCCGCCATTATGGCGTAAACAATGTAATTACATATGTAAACGTTGTCAAACTATTTATAATTTTGTAACATTAACTAAACAAACTGGTCATACACCAGTTCATTCATATGTGAAATAAGAGGCGGACCTGTTGAATCGTTTGTTGTCATAGACCTTGACGTCCTAACCGAATATGCTTATCCTAATCGATAATATATTATCGATTAAAAAGGTTAAAAAAAAACATTGTTGTAAGTAATAATTACATGGCAATAAATATTATAAATATAAAAAAATCTGATCTTTAAAGAAATAACATCCATGTACCCTATTAAGGAAAGTCTGAAAGCGCGTTGATGTCTTTCATTTAATATTTTTATGAAATAAGTACTACAAAGTTACAAAGCTGTGGATCTGTAAAAAGTTAAGAATTTTTCTTCCTTAACTAAAATCAACTTATAAATATGTGCTATATAGAGGTGCAACCAATGCTATTTTTGATAATCCTAATGTATTATTACGGCGATAGTTTATTTGTCGATAAATTCCCATTTCTTGAATAAAAAAAATAAAATTACCTATTTGCAAATTATAATATTTTAGCATAAAAAATATTTTTATTGTTAGTAGCGAGTTGGGTACTCCTGCCTAGGGCTGCCTCGGAATAGGTGCTCAACTAGCTAATAAGAAATTTAATTTTTTATTGGATATTGGTAAAATTGGAAAGCTAATTTCTTGGTGTACAATATATACTGATTACCTAATTAGCCTGAATTATTAAATGTTTTTTTGATAAGGAGCTCGTTGCAGTTGCATTCGCCTTTCGGAAACATTGGACGTGGTACATCATCAACATAACAATATGATAGAAGTCGTTAAGCCAAGTTTGAGGCCTTATGGGCGGCTTGAAAAACGTCTTTCGATTCACACTGGGCCGGCGCGGTGGACTATGGCCTGAGCCTTCTTTTTCAATGACGGGTCTATGCCCTTGCAGTTGGGCGTACAATGGCAGAGGTTTTTCATTTTCATTCACTAAAGGTTTTCAGCCCGTAAATTTCGGTGATAAGCAAAGAGTATGATTTCCATCCCTTTTGTTGTTACAAACTGACAGAAAAATAGTCATTGTTTCCTTTAATCTTTTATCAAGTTAAAATTCAAGACGATTCGTACAACTTGGTACAGTTAATCAACGTACGAAAATAATAGAAATTTCAAATACAATTTTGCCTTTCAAAAACAAAGCTAAATAAAAGAATAAAATACATTTACTTTGCCCGGATTATGTTTTGATTACCGTAGTCTGACCTCGGAGCTCAAGCAGGCGCATAGAGCTGAACTCATATCGATCTCGGTATGAATATTTGAAGCCAGCCCCGTCCTTGCACGAGTCCATAGAGCTATGAAGCAATGTAATTCTTAGACAGAAACAGTAGATCATTTACTTTAACCGGATTATGTTTTGAATGACGTAGTCTAACCTCGGAGCTTAAGCAGGTGCTTAGAGCAATACTAATATCGATCTTTCAATGAATATTTGGAGCCAGCCTGCCCTTGCACGAGCCTATAGAACTATGAAACAATATAATTGTTAGATAGATACAGAAGCTACCAGAGCTGTGTTCGTAAAATCATCTTAACTGGTGTAAAGTTTCGTGCTCTTTTTCTCTGTTCTGTAGAAAAATGTATTTGCTATCCTGCTGCCGGGGTTGCCACCGAATTTCCGGACATGGTTCTGAAGAATTAAAGTTTAACCGCCAATATAGTTAAATGCTTTAAGCGTTTACTGTAATAAAATTAATCAAAACTAAGATGTTTGTCGTCTGTTCACTGAAATACTATTTCGAAAAGAATTTTAAGACTTTTTAAGAGCCGGTGGTACAAAGCGGCTTTAAGTGCATTTAAGTGAAGGCCGTCGCGATATGTAACTTCCTGTGAGTAGGGAGTGCAAAAAATAAATTAATGTAATTTCAGAATTCATTGCTGTAAAACATGCTTTTTGAAAGGGTTTACAAAAAGCATAGAAGTGATTAGATTTTAAAGGGTTGGCAACGCGTGACTAATGCCCCGGGTGTTGCCTCCAGGCTAAGGCTGTCTGCTTAACATGAGGCGGACAGTAAGTCATTTTGGCAGTGGTATAAAAAAAACTATCATTAAGTTAAGTAACAGCACGTTTTTTATTACAATATGCAATTATATTGTGACGGACAGGGGGTGAGCCAGTTGCACAACACTGCTTCTGATGCAGAAAAGCCACCTTAGTCCAGCTAAGGAATCTTTTCTTCCCAATCCTGACCTACTTCTTTAGTTCGTCAGAAACCATTAATGGGGTTACATATTTTGTCCCATATCTTATTAATTTAAACTGGGTAATTTAGTTTAGCAATCTCGACAAAAATAAATATAACTATCTGATTAATTTTAGTTATATATATATATTTTAGAATTTCTTATACAGTAGCTGGTTTCTTTATAATGTTAGTACATATTTATGTATCATATACTAAAAAAAGAATTCGTATGAATTTATTAATTTATTTTTATTTCACTTATTTATTGATTGTATTTTATTACCTTTGTATATGTACTTTAATAAATCCGAGTTCAAAATCTAGTTTCCAAATACTTAAATGTTAAGTGGATCAAACAAATAAGTTTTTACTTTTGGTATTTGTTTATAAAAATACATGTTTTCGAATATCGAAATGATTTTAGTAATAAAATTTTAAACAACCTTTCAGTCAAGGACAGATAAATAAAAGTCCGCTCTATATTTTACGTAGCCCTAATAATCTCACACTGTGGATGTATTAACAACAATAGAGATGGGAGCCAAAGACATAACCTCACTACCCGTGAAATAGTAATGAGTGATTGGCAATCAAGGTGTCAAGGCTAGTGTTGTTCATTGAAGAGAAATGTGTCGGTTGATTACATTAAATTGTGTATGTTTTTTTTACATGTTTGTAGCATGAATATGTATATGTATATTTATTTGTATATGTAGGTAACTAGCTGATACATATTCGTTGTTGTGTCGTATAAAAACAGTTGAGTTATAGGAAAATTTAAAGGTAGAGTTTTAATGCCGAACCGAAGGTAAGGCGGTCCATCATAGGAATCCAGCAATGGCCTCACAGCTTGTATAGAGCTCTACTCAAAAAGGCAGCAAAAAGAAAACTTTTTTTAATAGAACACTTGTGATTCGCGAAACATAAAAATGTATAACAGGCTATGCTAAGAAAATAGTATAGGATTTTACTGGCTTCTTTTCTGTCCAGAAAAGTCTTTTTTTAATTTATTAACAACTACATTTTGCCAGCGGCTCTGCCAGCCCTAAGCTCGGTTATCGGCGTAGAACTCCTTAATTATACTAAGAAGTTTGCTATAGCAAGCTCAAGCTATAGTTCGTTAAGTTTAAGGTTGGTTATAGTTATTCCCACGGGAACTTTGAACTTTTCGGAATAAAAAGTAGCCTATGTGCTATTCCAGGACCTAATCTATAGGTGTGCCAAGTTTCATACCGATCCGTAAAGTGGCTAAAGCGTTACTGAGTAACAAACATCCATTCATACAGACATACTTTCACATTTATAATATAAGTAGGATAAGAATCGATCTTCTTTCAGTGTATTTTAAACCTTCGTATCGTTTTTGAGTCAATGGTTCTTACTGATTTGATTAGAACTGTAAGATTAAGTCCTCATCCCATGTACAAATTAAATTTTTTAGGTTAATTTCTGTCAAATCATAATATTTTTAGAACTGTATTATTTAAGTACATAAATATACACACTAACTTGTATGAGCAATAATTGGATTGAATTGAAATGGTGCGCTGTTCAGTCTATTTGGGTCATACTGGTAGGTAGTTGCCTTGTCGCCAGCGACATTTGACCTACGTCACTCCTACGTATGTGGATATAATACAAAATAATAAAGTGGATAAAATTCATAAAGCGTTTTCCTGGTATCATGCTAACAGAGTTATAAATCTTTTTGTTTTTTTTTTGTGACTAAAATCGTTTTTAATCTGTAGTGTCACGCTAGTATTATCATTGCTTAAGTTTTTATATTTGGAACTCAATCACGATAAAAATACGGAGGTAAAAATTTTATAGTTTTCTTGTATTGATAAACTCATAGGTTTTTTCTACAGCAATATGCGTCGGTAGTTAATTCAAGAAATCTAAACATTGTAAAGTCTACCTTATTCAAACTTAAACTCAAAGTTTTATAAACAGCAGTTTATCTACTACTTTATCTACTAGCACAGTGACAACTTTACCACATGTCCGAAATATTTTATTGTGTTTTAGTTATGACATGTATTGTAAAATCTTAAAAAAATCTAGTATGAAACTGCTTCGTCCCATTACAACTATCTGCAACGCGCTAGGTTACGAACGCAGCTTTTTGGTTTTCTGCAGTACTCTGTGGTCGGTCATTACTCTGCAAAAATAACCAAAAGAAAAAATTTATGTTTTGTTTTTTTGCATATTTGAAATTAAGACGCTTATATTACGACATTTAATATTGCGTTACAGAAACTATTACAATAATTTAGTTGACTTTACAATTTTTTTATTTACCTTAAAAATTAGTTATGTACTATGTGAAAACTATTAACCATTCGCAATAATATATTTTTCTATGCATATTGTCATTTTAATAGCTCCATGGTTCTTTCGTAGAAGTGGGTAGTGATTGTGTGTCGGTCTAATCGGTGCGGGTTGGATTACCGCACAGGATAAAAATTTATGTGATCACCGCTTGTGTTTGCCTTGAGTCTGGGTGTTTTATATGTCTGTATTTATAAAAAAAAGTTTCTAAGTATTTGTATGCGTTATCTGCTGCTTACCCACCTTACAAGCCTTGTTTATTTTGAGACCATAACGTTGTGTGTAACGTCTAGGAAAATTTATAATTTCAATTGTTACTATTTGTTTGTGCGAACGAGGTCACAGGTAGAAGTTAATTCATGATAATGACATCAAGCAAGCTATCTACATGTAGGTAGCGAACAACTTATTGTTTTAGCGTTCGATGTATAGCGTGGTTATTAAAAGGTTTTATGTAACACAAGGTAGAGTTTACGTCAGTTGGTCAACGTAAGTATTTTCTGATTACATTCATTTTATATAACGTTAATTATGAACAATGTACGTCATAATACTGTGTCTTTCTTATTTGAGTACTAGTAATTGCTGCGGATTTGCTTGTATAGGAACATTTCACATAATATTTTTTTTTTATACCACTAATGTGGCAAACAAGCTTACGGTCAGCCTGATGGTCAGCGGTCACCGTAGCCTATGGACGCTTGCAACACCTAGGGCATCACTCTCGCGTTGGCGACCCTTAAAAATCTAATAGCTTTTTTCTTGAATAACCCCATACTGTAGTCCTTGGCATGGAACTCATTTCAAAAATTATAATAGTTATGATGTTTGTATCATTCTATGATGTAATGCTATTACCTGTATACTGGGAGCTTTTTGGGAACTGTCTCGAGTACGTCAATGTATACAAGTAGGTCTTACCTATCGAGACCTGTAAAGTTTTACTCTCGAATTCCAGGGTCTGGCGCACTAAAGACTGTTTCCAATAAGCTCCATGGAGGCCTATTGCCAACTTTTAAAGTTGTAAGCTTTGAAAGTGATTTGTACATCTTTTGCGTTAAGATCATTGTTATAGAATATATAAACATAAAATTGAGGTAGCTTATGCGTTTAGCCAGTAACTAAAGTAACAGAAGCTCAGTTGGCCAGAGTATTTGGACGGTTTCCAAAGATTGCAGGTTCAAGTCCTGGTCTGTAAATAAAATATCATAGCAAACTATGTAATATATGTATGTATATTATGATGTATTCTCTATGTACAAGTTTTTTCATCAGTTTTTTTATTTTTCAACTCGCACTTGGCTGGTTTTTTTGGTTAGTTTTTTGGTGAACAGTTGCCGGTATGTAAAATGACATAGTTACAGGGCGGGGCGCACTCAAAGTACTTTGATTTGTTATTATGTACTATTATTTATTCTGTGATGCTAGACACCCCGTTTTAGGGTAAAGCCCATGATGTTGTTCATACATACAGATAAACACTTGAAGTGTATATTTTAAATAAAAAAAATATATCGCATAACAACAAAAGGCTCTAAAGACTTTGCTATTATTTCATCAAATGCCTATTGAATGACAGAACTAATTTACTATCATAGAGAACACACATATTTATTATATTATAAATTGAGAAGATAATATTGTTTCCTGGTCCAACGTATATCCGGGGATCCAGAAGATTGGTTTGCGGCTCACGTATCGGGGTCGTAGTCGGGGCGCTATTGCGAGGTTATTATTGCGAAGCGCCGACGTCCGACATGTTTAGCGAATGTAGCCCTAATTTAGTAAGTAATTAGTTAATGTTTCCGATAGCCAATTATTGCCCTAAAAGATAATGAGATGGTTTAAGTATGTTTGTGGTAACGTGATTTGTTTTTCGACACCTTAAGTGCAGAAAACATTTCAATTACCTACAATTTTATACTATTTTTCGCTTAGTAGTAATAATGTTCATAATAAATAAATAAATATTTTTTGGCATTGCATACAGCGCCGTCTGTTCCCGATCTAAACAAAGCTTTTGCTATGGATACCACACAACGAATACAAATACGGATACATATACATATATTTAATATATACATATTATACTCGTACATAGAAAACAAGACAAAAGACAAAGTCTCAAGACAAACACAAATAATAAATGTTTGTCTTATGCGGGAATCGAACCCTTGATTCAGCAGTCGAGTCATTACCCACTGAGCCGACAAAATATCGCCTGAACTGCCTGAAGTCTGATCACAGGCATGAGTTTGATTTAGATTTGTGTTTGTCTTGAGTCTGGGTGTTTTCTATGTAAAATATGTATTAATTTACCAAAAAAGTGTATATTATGTATTTATTTCCGTTGCCAGTCGGAGCTGTGTGATTGGTCCAAAATTATTATGAAAACAAAGAAAAGTATAACTACACAAAGACGCAAGCCCAACTTATACTTGGCTGGTTGGTTTCGTATACTTATTGTTTTACTTATTTAGGGTTACACGCAGTCAGTTAGGGTTTCGTAAAATGAGATAAAAACTGTGATATACGGATGGACGGACATGACGAATTTATGGGACTTCCATTTGGCTACTAAAGGAACCCTAAAAAACTAGTAACAAAAATAGTAACCCCCTTAAATTTTATTTTTTATTTATTTTACTTATTTACCTATTTATTTTACTGCTGTTCAAAGTAATTGGCTATAGAATCACATTTTATGTTAGAATAACAGCTAGCTACCTATTACGGTACAAAAGATAGAGTCCTTCAAAGGTAGGAAAGACAAGATATACAGCCGACGTAGGCTTAGTATGGTCTCGTTAAAAGCCTGGGTAGAATTTGGCCTCTAAAAATTTTAAAACATATTTAAGAAAAAACCATCTAATATTTTGTACATGGAAAATTACTTATTTACAGAATATGGGTGCTGCCTTTAATCAAATTAGCATGTTAGTCACTTAATTCATTATGTGTGTGTGTGTGTGTGTGTGTGTTTGTGTGTGTGTGTGCGAGTTACTTAACGCAAGTTACGTCTGAAACTGAAGCTCGTTTACGTCGTTATCGCTGGCCTTATCATTTCTGTAACCAATAATATCGATTCAACGCTTTATATTGTAATATCATGTGTGCTAATGCAAGTACTTATAACATTCCATAGACTTTGTAGTTCCCAGACATGATGACGTTTTAAGTGTTCCGACGCGAATATTTATTAATAGATAGATTTCGATGAGATAGTTAGATCATCGTTTATATTTGGCTGCAAGTAAGCTTTGAAAAAAGTTATAGGAAGATTTGGTTTGTAAGGAAAACAAATCTATCAAAATTTGAAATGGTGCCATGTAGACTGTTACATGAAACAACTAGTTAGTCTACAATCTATAGTTACGGAGATATAGCCTTTTATAGTTTGACAGCTGTCATCCGAAATTGAGATCTTGATAAAATTTATTATATCGACACTCTTTTTTTTTATCGGCATTCATTTGTTTTTTGACACATTTGTTTTTTTAACAATATCCAACTATAATTTTGCAGAATAAAATGCCACGTGAAATTTTAGTTATTAAGATTAATTTGTTTTGGTTTTTAAAGAAATACTTCGTTGATAGTTTTGATAATTAGTGCGACACTCTTTTTAAACATTCTTTTATAAATGGATCTTTTGAATGGTTTTTTTTTAATTTCACTGACTTAAATTTTCATTACAGTAAACCCAAACACAACGCTTGTCTAGGTGTCAAAATATATGTTCGTAATTTTCTCATCCACAAAATTTTTATGACTGGATAGATACCATTTTAATTATGCAGCATTGTATTTCTGGAAGGGACCACGGGGAATAAAGGTAATTTTCCATCAATAGGCTGCGGCGACCGCTTACCATCAGGCGGACCGCAAGCTTGTTTGTATAAAAATAAAATCATCGATAACCGCCTAATCCAAAAACCGTCAGAAGACCCAAAGAGCACAAATCAAGCCTGGCACAATGCGTATAAAAAATAATTTTGTTTACGATTGTACTATAAAATTTTTGAATGTCTGGCAATTCGTCATAGTATGTACAAAAATATAAATTTCATCTTTTAAATCTATTGAATCAACTTTTGTGAGTCCAACTATACCCCAGTAGTTCAACTCTGAAAAAAAATTTATATAGTTGAACTACAGCAACAAAAATCTTTAGGGACTGTTTAATTATTGTTTTAGAACTTCTTTTACAACACGGATTTAAATAAATTTTATAAGGTGGATATACATAAAGTATGGTTCCGGCATTAACAACTAAAAAAGTCGGTGGTGGCCGAGGGGTTTAAATTTCACTTCACGTCCCAAGTGGCGGAGGTTCGAACCCCGGGGTCGGCGTGTACCAATGAGTCTTTTCTTAATTTCTCAAGTACACTGATTTATTTATTCACACCACTGGCTTTTCGGTGAAGGAAAACATCGTGAGGAAACCTGCATACGTCAAGAAAAAAAAAGACGTATGTGAAGTCCACAATCCGCACTGGGTTCGCGTGTGGACTATGACCGAAATCACCCTCGTTGAGGGTAGGCTGTGCCCCAGTAGTGGGGACGTATGAAGGCTGACAATGATTAACAACTGATAGGAAAATTCCTGATTTTTTCTGAATGTGATTTATTGAGACCCCTATATTTCGGTACAGTCGCATGCGCTATCTTCACTGGTGGCCGGACGGTACACTTGTGCTATAGTCCTGCCGAGCAAGAGAATGCAACTGGACGTATTCTTCGTAAAAGAACGAGGCTATACAAAAAAAAAACGGGTTGCACTCCAGGAGTGCCGGCAGAAGTAAAAACATACTCGCTATTTACTTCCCATCACTTCTTATCCATATTTATTTATTAAAAATAATAACTTTTGTTTATTTACTTTTTTGACGTTGTATATTTGACAGCTCAATCTGTCATAGAATTAAAATCCCATATCCAACCTCCATGTACTACTCATAATCGCCATATACTAAAAATAAAAACTAACCTAATGTAAATAAAGGTCACGTGTCCTAACGCGAGTGACATCTTACGAATTTTCGATCAGGACACGTGACCTGACGCGAGTTTAACAGTTTTTACCCATCACAAAAAAAGTGCACAGAGCCGCTAAAGAAGTTTTCACTTCAAAAAAATTGGTAGGGTAAATGGAGATATAATATACAAAACTATTTCATATGAGTACCTTAATGTGAACGAGAGCTGCTGCCGACAAACTGTTATAAGTAAACGACGATTTGTTTAAGGTAAAATAAATTAGAAAAAAAATCTGACCCTCGATCTTATTCTTCGTATTCTTATATTTATCTAGAACGAAAATTAAGAGAACGAAGGAAGTTAAGAACAAGACTTTAGGGGCTGTTTAGTGAATTGTTTTAGAATTTCTGTTTCCTGTAATATTCTGAGAAAATATGATTTTTCCAGCAGATCCAGCCCTGATTTTGGCTATCGGCGTAGGCTTCATGTGGTAACTCCTTGATTATACTAAATAAGTTTGCTGTAGCAAGCTAAAGCCGTAGCTGTAAGTTCGTTAAAGTAAATTTCGGTTCTAGTTATTCCCGCTGTAACTTCCAAATTTTCCGAGACACAAAGTAGTCTATATCCTTCACCATCTTTTTAACTGTCACTGTGTCAAATTCTAGCTCAATAAAATGCTCCGTTATGGCGTGATTGAGTAACAAAAAACTTACAAACTTTTACGTTTATAATTTTACAAGATTTAGCCAGCAGCTTCGCCCGCCCTAAATCCGGTCATCGACGTGAAACTCGATAATTGACTCCGTAATTATACTAATGAAGTTTGCTATAGGAAGCTATAGTTCATTTAAGCTCGGTTATAGATTATTTCCGTGGGGGCTTTTGATTTTTTCTGGATAAAAAGTAGCCTATGTCCATTTCTAGGTACTAACCTCTAGGTGTGAAAGTTTCATTCCGATCTGTCAAAGTGGTTGAAGCGTGATAAAAAACATCCATCTAGACATACTTTCACTTTCATAATATTAGTTGGATTTTAATATACTAGGGTTAATAAATATATACATAATATTTAACAACATCTAGTACATATCTAGTAAAATTACTTATTGAAGTTTCGTTGTTATTTTCATTATATTTTTGAGAAACAGGGTTACTGCGATTTGATTGGTTGAGGTCCCAATATTTCGGTACAGTTGCATGCGCCATGTTCACGGGTGAACTGAAGAAGTAAAAGCGGTGAAACGAGGTACAGAGTTTTTTTTTAATTTATTTTTACTTAAAGAAATCGTTGTTTGCATATAACAGGCTCTCGTTCACATTTAGGTACTCATATAATATAGTTATATATATATATACAATCATTCATATGTGTGTGCAAATGTATATTGGTCTACATACACATATTCATTACTTTTTAACTTCTTGTTTAAGAAATACCTAGTTCAATTTAATTTAAATACTGTAGTGCAAAATGGAGGTATTATCATGATATAGGTAATATCGTAACAGCTTTTTAAAACTTTACCACGACCATACCTATAGCGCCACGCTTGTCAGACGTGGAATACAGGTTGTCAGGTGTATAATCAAGAAAGCTATATGTAACAAGCTCGATTCGTCGTTAAGTTGGCAACGAAACTATTAGTCAGTCAACTGTCAAATTTGATTGTTTTATTGAAGTGCGCTTGATTGGCGGGAATTTTTTAACAAATGTTTGTTTTTTTACGTAAGTCTATGACTCATAAGACTCATTGAGAGACCAGGAATGTTGTTCATGCTGAACTACGGATATTTATCAAATATAGACCTTTTCCTATTTGCGTTTGTTAGATTATTTCAAAATGTATGACCAATTTGACGGTGCCAAATTTGGAAATGATTAATAAAATATGTATCAATTCTATCAGTTGACTAATCCAAAAACCATCCCATTTCCGATATTCCATAAAGAAACATTACTATATTATCTATTAATGCTTCCCTTATAATTTTTTTTTGCCACAACGTCTTCGACATCAGCGTCTGCAGCGTCAGCACCAAGGCCTTCCAAATCAACACCAGATCAGGCATCTACGAGGCATGGTACAAGCAAGAATTAACAAAAAATCGAAGACGATTGGACTTGCACCAAGTGTCTAATAAAATATTCCGAAGACGGTAGAGAAATAATCGGATTCGGTCTGGACATGTTTATACTCTATTAGGCCATATCACAAAATATCTAAATATATAGCCCCCGGTGAAGATAAGTTGTTTTTTATGTGAATATTGGCGTAAAATGTTATAATTAAAATAACAATTAGATATAAGCATTTTATATTAGTATTACTAATAATACTTGGATATTAATGTATAATTTATTCTTTGCATCAAATTCCATTTTAAACAGTTAGCACGGTATTAACTACCTATTATCACGGAATTAACTTTCCTTATCACGATATAACATACTCATTGTTAATACAAAAAATTAAATAAAAATTTCTATGTGCATTTCATGATACAAGTGGACCAGATTTTCAAAATTGAATTATAGGCACATAAATGTGGAAATCATGGGATCTAAAAGGCAAATAGAGGAAGCTCCAGAACTGAATATATAATTGATATCACAAATATACGTCCATACTGGACGAAAAATTTTTTTTTTATATATGCTCGTTCTTTTACGACGAATACGTCCCGTTGCATTCTCTTGTTCGGTAGGAGTATAGCACTAGTGTACCGTCCTGCCACCAGTAAAGGTAGCGCATGCACCTGTACCGAAATATAGGGGTCTCAATAAATTACATTCAGAAAAATTTTGGTATTTTCCTATGAGTTGTTAGTGCTGAGCCCATGCTTTATGTATACCCACCTTATAAAATTTATTTAAATCCGTCTCGTAATTTACGTGTAAAGATTGACCAAACAAACACAAAATTTAAAACCTCTTTGGGTTCGGAGACATCCTAGCATCTTAACCCGTTATTATAATATTAAAGATAGTTAAATATATATTTTTATATCGCCTACACTGTACATCACTGTACCACGCTGTACACTTGGGTGTTTAGATCTTCATACTTTAGCTCAATGTTAGTTACTTTATCTTATATTTTGTGTGTATCATTGGTAGAAACGCAAAAAATTAAAAGGTTTAAATCTTTAAAATTGCTGTAACTATTTGTAAGTC
The DNA here is from genome assembly GCA_946406115.1 of Apoda limacodes. NCBI lineage: Eukaryota > Metazoa > Arthropoda > Insecta > Lepidoptera > Limacodidae > Apoda > Apoda limacodes. The sequence goes on from OX291553.1 coordinate 18,553,382, forward strand.
TATGATAATTTAGAGCAATGTAACGTAGCAGACACGCCTAAAATATTATTTAATTTATTTGAAAGCTTTTAATGCTACGGCGCACAAAACTCGGTTAATCTGCGTATGGGTCGAGGTTCATAATTGTTTTATATGGCCTATAGATTATCTACGTGCTCCATATATGTGATTAAGTGAGTCTACTTTTAATTATCATTTAGAATTTTTGGTTCAGTAATTTTTTGAAATACCTTTAGTTTGCATATATGCCAACACCACCTTTTTACCCGACTGCAAGAAGGTTATGTTTTTCGTATAGGTGTGGTATTCATTATTGCGAATGTTATTAAAATGGCTTAATGGATCTTGGTCCTTTAGATATCGTTGGATTTATAGTGATGTGTCAAATGAATTAGGATACTGTCTAGTATTAAAAAAAACATGGCAACTATAAATTCTATTTGAAGAAGTGAAACATTTTTGTTTTCAAGTTTTGAAATTTGAAAGGGCTTATGAAAATTCTGAAATTATTTATTGCTTACCAAAATTACCTGAAAAATAATTTGTTTTCATCTATATTCGCCTTTTTATGCAGTCAGGTATTATGTTTTTTTAATTTGTACAGTATAAATTTTGTACCTATTTAGAGAAATCTGTGTGAGGTTAATCGCCTGATCCTATGAATGAATGCAATGAATGATTATTTTTTATGGGTTTGAAATTACGTGGAGGAGGTGGTAGGTAGGAAGTCTATTTATCTAAGGATAGAACGACTCAGCCAGTCAGTGTGTCATAGTGTGTTTTACAAAATATACAGACAGATTGAAAAACGCGATAATACAGTAGCGTAGAATGACTCGTGAGCTTTCGCGAGCTTTTGTACCGTAGCGATCAAATTGAAACATTAGTCTAGTTGCTCAATTCATGTGTGGTTGCAACATTTTTTTAAAACGGTGGTTCACGCAAACAGTATAATCGTCAAATTGTTACTAAAAAATACATAGTCAGGGAACCCATTTGTTATTTAAATGCAAGATAAGGCCTGTATTGTAACATATGAAAAGAACAATAAAAAACGAACCATAAAACATGCTGCGCGTAAGTAACATAAAACGTGATATATGCAAAGTTCAACCTTATGTAACCACGCTTTAAATTGTTTTAGCTTGCTTTATTCTTGAGGAAGGTCACGTATGTCTATCGTCCCCTTAAAAGGGGTGTCTTACATGATAAACTTTTTACAAAATATTTTTAAATTGATGGCCGTATTACAAGATATATCATGGCAAATACTTTTTCCGGTCTTTCCTGCATTTACTTTATTTTTCAAATATTTTTTTACACCTGATTTTAAGATTAATGACAATTTTTGATAGAAAGATTGAAGCTATAAATATGTTCACGTAATGACAAAAAAAATCAAAAATCGAACCCTCAATAAAGCAGGTAAATGAGCTAAGTTTTAACTGTAGATAAGTAAAATAAGACAATGTTGCCAATTATAGACACAAATATTCCCGTCACGCATTTGGACTCAGTTTGTGATGAAGTAAGGTTGACATTATGTTCTTGGAACGTCTACAGGTCGTCGAGGGCACAAAGTTATTGCCTGAGGCCATCCTTTGCTAGCGATTAAAAATAAATACGTATAAGGATATATATATAAAAAAATGTATATTAATAAAGGATACTTATAGGGTTCCGTACCCGAAGGGTAATTAGCGGAACCCGATTACTAAGGCTCCGCTGTCCGTCCGTCCGTCCGTTCGTCTGTCACCAGGCTATATCTCATGAACCGTGGTAGCTAGACCGTTGAAATTTTCACAGAAGATGTATTTCTGTTGCCGCTATAACAATAAATAATAAAAAACAGAATAAAATAAATATTTAAGGGGGCTCCCATACAACAAACGTTTTTTTTTTGCTCGATTTTGCTCGATATTGATAACGGCAACAGGTATACTCTTAAAATATGCACAGAATATTAAGTTATATAGTCACTTTAAAAATAAATAATTAAATTAAAATAAAACAAATATTTTAGAGGTGCTCCCATAGAACAAACGTGATTTTTTTGCCATTTTCATAGATAATGGTACGGAACCCTTCGTGCGCGAGTCCGGTAACTTGGCCTGTTTCAAAAATTGCTAGCGACCTACCCCGCTTTCGCACAAATATAATTAGGTTTGTCTATTTTTTTGTTTTTTTTTTATCTGCTAGTTGTTGTAAATGATATTCCACATAAATTACAATAGAAGATATTTACTACATGTGCCCGAAACTGCGTACGCGTCGATTTTAACACACAGATAGAAAGTTTTATTATACGTATAAATGTAAAAAAAAAACCGTTAATTGGAAAAAGTTAAAAAGCATTTTTTTTAAATAACTTGAAATTTCAGCTACTATTTCAAAACAATACTATTTTATGTGAAGTCCACAATCCGCACGGCGCCCGCGTGTGGACCTATGGCCCAATCACCCTCGCTTATGAGGGTAGGCCGTGCCCCAGCAGTGGGGACGTATGAAGGCTGGCAAGCATGGGCTAAGGTTAGTACGTATTGATAACATCGGATCAAATATAGATTTTTAAATATGAACTGTATATGAGGTACCGTGCCTTTATTTAAATATCATTGTTTAAAACCTAACATTTTGTTCTTATCAGTTGAAATATACTCATTAATTAGTTTCTTAGTATCGATTGCGTCGATTTCTCGCTCACCTTCAATCCGCACTGAAGTAAAAGAGGTTCGGTGATTCTTCTGCAAAATCTTCGGGAAAAGGAAACAAGAATGATAAAAAATTATTACCTTGTAACTTACACGTGTTTCGCCTCACCAAGAGGCATCTTCTGGAGGTGTTACGGCGAAACTCGTGTCGAGTTTTGTTATCAATTTGGTGGTGTAGTGTTGTGGTGAAGTTGGCATCGTCCACATAAGGTGGGAAGAAGGTGCACTCCTACATGTGGATGGTGTACTTCTGCACGTGAGTGCTACTAAATGGTTTTAGCGGATTAACAAGGTAATAATTTTTTATCATAATAATGAATTTCCGCAAAGTAACGCCTGATTCTATCAATAATTTAAGGAAACAAGAAGGCGAAGAGCCCTTTATGAATATCACACCCGAAGACACCAGTAAGCCAGTAAGTCAATTCTTAGTATGACGGTCAGACCGTAGGTCTAAGCGTAGGTAATGGTTGAGTTCGGGCTCAACAGATACGAAAGCCAGTTTAGTTTAGTTACACTGTCTCATCAGCAGAGTTGTGAGGATGGGCTCACCACCTGGCATGCAGGACTTTCGTCCTTATCATATTCATTCCTAGCAAGTTAATATTTCATCTTTACAGTACCTTAAAAATATGTTTTCGGGAATGACTATTACTGTTCGGATCGAAACTTCACTGGGCAGTGGTTGTGTTTAATTAAAAATAATGTCGGAGGCAGTTTTTCCTCGACAATAACCGAGCCGGGACGAGATAGCTTGTTATATAAATTTCTGCCGACTCCTGGGGGACGCGCCGGGAGAATAAGGCGAGGAAGCGGCGTCGGTAGTGTGAGTACATTATACCCATTTTCTGGGTCGTCCTTCCTACAAATACGTTTTATGCGGAAGTTAGTCTGAGTACAGCTTACAAGCAAAAATTGTCTTTAAGATTGGCGAATAAAGTTTATTTCTGATTTTATTGGGAAACGTTCACGGTAAAAGGTACTTATTTGATTAGGGTGTCAGCCGTATCACCGCGAGAGTGTGAGCGTCTCGCCCGAGGTTTTGGATCAAATTTACGTATTTCGATTTTTTGGTAACAATGCACGCCCTCTGAATCAACAACAAATATTTTGGTTTTTATTAGGTTTTTTTGAGAGACATAGCAAAAATTAATTGAAAAAATAGCGATTGTTGATAGCGAAGATTTTCAGTAATAGGTAGATAGTAAAGTTACTGTTAAGTTACATATAATTAAGCCGGTTACGTTATATTTTTTACAATATCCAAATACACACACATACAAATATATTTCATATACCTAAATTACTTATTATTCTTAATTTAAAATGTATATATGATTATCACAGTTATGAAATAAAAATTAAATCAAAAACTAATAATTAACTAAAATAAAAACTATTCCAAGTTGACCTGATGGGGCAATCAGTGTACCTAAAAGGCTGGCAGTATTTCCTCGTTCAATTGCAATGGAAATTCTTTGAACGAAATAACTGCCAGCCTTACTGTCGTGAGACACATCGACTAAACGTTAAGTAATTTCCTTAAATTAACGATGAGTCCCCGGGGACCATGGCCCCATGGTTTCAACCACAAACCGCTCAAAAATATAACTATTACTTATAGCAGGGCCGTAGCTAAGGTAGGCCATTGTGGGGCAATTCCCTACCTTGAAATACTAATGCCCTGCCTTAAAAATACCATAAACTAAGGTACAATATATATAAATTGTTTTCGCGTAATATAAATTAATAACAAAAATATTATTGCTTACTCTAGCGACATCTATCAAATTAATTCTGAATCAACCACGGTTTTTCACAATCATATCCTACTAATATTATAAATGTGAAAGTTTGTCTGAATGGATGGATGTTTGTTATTCAATAACGCTTCAGTCACTGGACGGATCGGGATGAAACTTGGCACATCTATAGATTAGGTCCTGAAAGCACGTAGGCTACTTTTTATCCCAAAAAATTTAAAAGTTCCGGGAATAACTAAAACCGAGCTTAGATGAACTATAGCTATAGCTACAGCTTGATATAGCAAACTTCATTAGTATCATAAATAAAGGAGTTCCACGCCGATAACCGAATTTAGGGCGGGCGGAGCCGCTGGCAAAGTCTAGTAATATATAATTCTGGTAGAAGCCCGTAGATTAATTGCAAAATGGTTACATTTTGTTGGGATTTAAAGTGTGTATGTTACCATTTTGCTATTGTTTTCCCGCGCTCCCACCCAATTACCTACTAGGTACCTAAATTACTCACGCTCACAAGCAGGTAAAATAATTAAAGATAAAAAATTACTTGCGCCCTACATGAAACCACCGCTGCCCTACCTTAGTTTCAACTCTAGTTACAGCCCTGACTTATAGTAGTGTATTTCCTACGTTAACGGTTTTCAGCAGAAGCAGCAGCAGCTCCCGCCACAAAAGCTGTACCTTCCTTCTTATCCTTAGTTCTTACCTACAGTTTCTATACTCTTTAAAACTGTCATATTCTTTATAAACTCTTGTCATAATATTTTCTTTTACAAGAGTTTTCAGAGATTACTTTGCCTAAATTACGTTATAACATGGAGTCTTTCCCAGCCTTATACGTCCCCACTGGTAGGGCACGGCATACCCTCACCGTGGACAAGATGTGTGCGGATTATGGACTTCACACGCGTCTTTTTAACGTATGCAGGTTTCCCCACAATGTTTCTCTTCACCGAAAAACCATAAGTGTGAATATTCAATTTACTTGAGAAATTTAGAACAAGACTCATTGGTGTATGCCGGGCTCGAACCTCGCCCCTCGTATTGCGAGGCAGATACCGAAACCCTACATCACCGCCGACTTTCTACTTACCTAAACATGGAGTATTATAACGTTATAAAAATATTTAAAAGTGTTACACTCACTCTCCCGTCATGCTGTATTCGCTGTTTTTGCCACTATTACCCACAGAATTACAGTATGCGCTGTAATTCTGTGGCTATGCAAACAGAATCACTGAGTACAAGTTTAAATAACAGTGCTCTGCGGTGATTATAATAGATCGAATTGGTGACCGATGCGTGAGCGTGTTCTTGCCTGAAACCTCAGTTGTTGTAAGAAGAGCGCCGAAAGTTTATTTAATTTTCAGAAATACAAAGAATATTAAAAACTGCCATATAAAACGAATTCGTCTTTTGGTAGTCTCAGCTGTATAACGTCCACTGATAAATAGACCACCTAACCCCATAATTATATCTCCACAGATATCCACTGGCTTCCTGCGGCTGTGATCACGTCTGCCTATCTGGTTAGTGGTTGTTATCAGCTGCGTTTTTCTTTTCATATGGCAATTTAGCTTGGCAACTATTTTAGTTATTTTATATTAGTCATTAGCGATTGGACTACTTGCTGCCTATAATACTAAACACACAGCGTGCTAAAAAAAGGAGATGAGCAGACAGCCTAGCTGTCGAGCTGCCTCAGCTTGCTGTATACGGGGTACGCAGCCTCAGCACGCCTTGCACTAGGTGCCCCGTTACACTTAACGTTTTAAAACAGTTGCTGTAACACTTTTCAAGTAGCACACCTAACACAGTTTAACTAGTTCACGAATACAGCCACAGTGAGTTTAGTATATTTTAGGAACGAAGAATGTTAGAGATATAGAAGAGATATAAATTAATCTATTTACATATATAATAAAACTGTAGTGGGTCGAAAATTTGTAATTTAGAGTATAGAATGGGGCCAATGGTATTTGAAATTTTTGTCTGTTAGTTTGTCTGTTTAGTTTTCCGGGGTAAAACGGCTGAACGGATTTAAATGGAAACTTCACAGATGTGTAAATGACATTTGTTGCCAGGCTAGAGACTATAGAAATTTTGAATTTTTTAATTTTAAGGGGGTAAAAAGGAAGTCTCTATGGAAACTGAACGATTTTTAGAGTTAATGACATGAACGTTGGTAGTTGTATCCTGAATTGGGGAATAAGAATAACTACTAGATATGTATCTAACATAACTTATTAGATATGTAGATAAAAATCAAAATAAAAAATTAAAATTATAGTAGTATTTGTTTACATAGGCTTTACTACTGATGCCATTTATGACATACATCTATATGATGTACTGATACTTAAATGAGCGAAATTATCGTTATCGTTTTACGTGCTTCTTTTTTCCTAACTAGAGAATCGTAGACGATCCGAAACTCACACACACCCTGTGTGTTTTTTACCGCTTGAATGATGGGATGTGTTCTGAGGAATTGTTCGAAATGTCGCGGCTATCCTACCATTGCACCGCTCGCCATCGGTGGGTAATTCATCTCACAGAATTTCCTTAGAACCAAGAATTGTATTCTGCAATATTGCAGACCCATTTGTGTTGTGGGACTTCAACGTTTACACTTTTCGATCACTGAAGACGCATATGCTTCACTAATTGGGAAGCCGACAGCACCAGGGTAAGGACTTGATGGGACAATAGGAATGAAAAAATAATTCCGGTGTGGTTCCCGGCACAGCAGAATTGGACTACTCTCTATCTTCCTGGGATGTAAACAATGGGAAAAAGTGTAAAAACAGGTTTTTGGTCGTTAACATCCGTAAAAAGTCTGCATTTTCTAAGGACACCAACATGCCTGCCCAGGGTCGTGATGAAAAGCAAAATCTAAAATGGTGAGAGCAGCAATAAAACAACCCTCAGTTCCCAGTAGCTCTGCCGGATTCAGTAGCGTTTCCAATAAAGATTCCAATTTGTTGGAAGTATTATATCAAAATCTTCGTTTATCAACACAAACACTCCTTAAAACTCCATCACATTCTACAAATTTCTATAACTCTTCTTTTACTGTAAGATATATACAACTCTGGAATGTTCTGCCTACTTCCGTTAAAAGTGCTCCAACCATATGGACGTTCAAAAATTATTTAAAGAGATACTATCAAATAATTAGATTCTTTTATCTATTTGTCACATTCCTATCCCAAATTTATTTTGTTATTTATTTATGGTATATTTTATCTTATTTATAAATTTGTATATGTATGTTTGTATTGTATCATATATGTAATTCATTTATTTATATACATTAATATTATACATGTATAATACTTTGATGTGCATGCAATTCACCACTTACCAAGCACGAAATTTATTTATCATCTATAAGAACAGGGTTGTCTGGAAGAAATCGCTAAACAGCCATAAGACCGCCTAAATTGTAACCTAGTTTAAATATTTGCTTTTGTTGATTACATTTTAAATACTGGTGAAATTAGTACAGGTATATGGGCCAACCTTGTCTTACTCCGATGAAGTAGCCAAGCCCACATATAATACTTATGTATGAACTCAAACTTAAACTTAAACTTTTTTTATTCAAGTAGACTTTTACTAAAACCCTTCATAAAAAACAAAGGTTCACTACAACGAACAGGAGTACAAGACGGTAACCAATCTAAATCTAGTATACGTCGCTGGTACCTTACTCAAGGTGGACCATGATTATGTATTTGACAGACAATCTAACTCGTCCGGAACAACTTCGAGAACGAAGCCTATAGGAGCCAGCTAGGATTTGAGAAACTTCTAAGAGTATAAAAACGAATTTCTTTAACCAGTGCATCCTACTCGTCATAATTTACGTTCCCAAAACGTGGATTTAACAAGGGGGCTAGTCCACAAGCTCACAGTTGCGCCCAGCGCGCGATCGTACGAGCTATGCTTGAAGTTTCTTTAAGAGATCGAATCTGAGATGAAGACAACAAGATGAGAACCAAAGTCTGCGACAACGCTCGCAGAATCAGGATGCTGAAGTGACAGAGGGCTGGCGACGTCTGCAGAGTGGAGGCTGCGTATCGGAAAGCGAAGCATGGGAGATCTGTGGGTCAGTCCCTCCCATTATCATTTCCCATAATAGAACACTCTCAAGTTCGATAGACCGATGACCTTAAGATGATGGCCGGTAATATAATAATAAAGCTTGATGCGGAAGGAGGCGAACCGTGAGAAGTGGCGCGCCATGGACTCCTCCATTCATGTTTATATTAGCAGTGGACCAAAATAGGCTAGTATGATGATGATGATAAGTCAATTCATTTACTCTGCTTTGTAAATTAAAATTACTAAATATTTTATCTATTATTAAACGTAAATTACCTCTTTTCTAAGCCGGACTAAAACTAGAATTAATGCTTTTTGGGATACAGAATTAACTGATTGCCTACTAAACTAGCGCCACTAATCGGCGCGGAATCATACTTACTGGCTGTATAAATATAATAAATAAATAAATGATGCCTAGACTGTTCTATTCTTTTTAGGCTATCAACGTGACCTTTATTTTTATTTAGCGGGTTAGGGCAGACAATGACGCTACTATAAAACAGACAAAAATTATACAAATGAATAAAAAAAACCAATACCTAAAACTTTTCTTGAGCGTTAGTTATATACGATCCGATTAATGAAAAATCATAATTTTATACAATTAATTTATTTTAAAATATTAGTATAGTTTGCCACCACCAGATGGAATAGTAAAAAGATAGTCCCTAATATTGGGTTACAGAGCCTTAAAGACGCTTGAACTGCCTACTTACACTTATTGTTCTTACAGCTTGGCTTGCCTTGGCTGGCAACGTAGAAAATACTTTACCTACTTGTCAATAAAAATGCAAATTTGCCGTTTCAGCTCTCGGCTAATTCATTTTTCAATGGAAAATCCGAGAGCACGTCACCGGAGATCGATCCAGTTTTCATTTCGACACGTTTTTTTTCTTTTATTACACTTCATATCAGCTAGACGTTTTCGATTTGCTATTTTCCTACGTTTGTACAAAACTAATATTTAGAATGATAGGTTTTGCACTCTTTGTACGACGTACCAACTTTTTTTTTAAAGTTTTTTGAAATTTCTAAAATTGTTTGGATACAAATCTAATATAAATCCAAATTTTTCATGCTAAAGAAGAGACAGTTTAGTAAAAGAAAGTTTAGTAGTTAGTAGTTTAGAATAGAAAAGTTTTAAGTATTGGTTTTTTTTATTCATTTGTATAATTTTTAAGATAAAGGTCTTTGTTTGGTAAAGATAAGCGATGACGCAACGCCCTTTCAGTTGGTAGCCGTGCGTCGCTCGCGCCCGGTGTGCAAACTAGTTCAGTTCAGATTTTACGGCAAGTCTTTATGGAAGCAGCACTCGCGTATTGCGTTTCTTAGTGTGTTTGCTTCCTTTGGAATAGGTGAAGTAGTCTCGTGATCTTTCGGAAATACCAACGTATGGTATCGATGCGAGTTTGTTAGAAACAGTATGCTGGAACCGTGATATTTGATCAGCCCCTGGATCTGGATATAGCAGCTGCGCGGAGCATCATTAGTAACAGAAACCTCCACGGAGACACACTCAAAGTTTTAATTAAACCCTACTCGTCTATTTTGTAGCAGATTTCTTATGATTTGAAGTAATTTTCCATTTCTTAAAGAAGGCGCCTTCGTAGATAACATAAGCACAGACAGACGCGTAGGTTCCTAGTTCCGCCACGACGCCCTCGACCAGTAGCGCTACAAGGTGAATGATAGAATTTAGTTTACGTATTATACAACAGTCTTCAAGCCGTTGTCAGTGCTTTGAACTCTAGTTTATTAACCATACAAATATATACACACAGATAATTGATTATGTACTTACAAGAAATTTATTGCGATCAAGCTCGGTCGATAAATTTAAGAAGAGACCAAAATTCTAAAATTTACTCGTATGTTATAGTCAAATTGCGAAATCCGTCAAACTTGAGATGTGACTAATCAAAGCCCAACTTATACAAACCTTAACTCGTCACAAAAAAAATATTTTAGTTTCATTACCTAAGCTTTTGTTTTAAGTTATGTTATTAAAGTAGTTTAATAAAAAAAACAACCTCACCCTAACCCACATCACATCTTCATCATATACAGTTATAGTCTTATAAACTGGGGTTTGACTTGCTTTCGAAACAGTATATCTGGACTAATGTGGCTTTATATATGTCGTATAAGTCGTTAATTACCAGCTTTAAAGTAATAGGTGATAAAACAAATAAAGACAATAATATACAAACAAATACAGTTCCTGACCAACTATAAGAAATAAGTCAGAATTGGGGAGGGGGAAAGGTGAAACTATATTAGTTTATATAAAAAAACTTCTAAAGGACTTTAATCCAAACAGAAAGAAAAAATTAGGCTAAAGGCTTTGAATTAATTAGTCGGTTGAAAGGGAATCGAGAGCTTAAGAAACTGTTGATAAGGCATAAATAACACCGTATAGTTTAGTTGGACCGAGCTAAATAATTTTTCATTACACTTACTCATAAACAGTGTCATTACGTACAGGTAAAGCGGGTGCTAAGACCTTAATTACTCCCACGCAAATGTGATAAAAAACATTGTATGTAACACGGGCGGTACGGAAATTATAAACTCGAGTTATTAAAGCCTTTGGACTTCGGACTTAGACTTCTAAATAGCCTCTCGTTAGTAATTTTCTCCTTAATACATATATGAACTATTAACAATAAATGCCGCAACTAGTCATATATATAAAGGATCTATTGTAATTTTAAAAAAACTTATTTTATAAAATTTCAAAATATTTCAACTTTCACATCTATATATTAAACGATATGCAACGATTAGCGTAGTAGCACACAAAAAACATACAGACAGACGAAAAAACTGTGCAGTATATTTAACAAAAACCGATACCCATAAATGTCACAACCCTGCACGGTGTGGATTCATCTACAAATTGAGCTGAAAACGCCAAGTAATTATTTAAACCTTCAAATAAATTACTGGTGAAACTTTTCGCGCCCGCTGCTCTTAGCTGTGTGCGTGCAACCTGTAAACATAGGGTTGGCCGCGTATGTGGTAGAGAACAACTCAGCGTAGACTGAAAATGGTTCCATCATTTCATTCCTCCGTCCTTTTTTAGCACTGAATAACTTCTAGAGTAAGGTAGTATATGTTAAAATTATACATTACTAGAAACAAATTCCATTTGTGTATTAATAACTGCTTGTAGTTGGGATGTTTTGCAATATTAATTTATTATTAAAATCTCTGAAATCACAGTTTTCTTTAAAATTTATTATTAAATGTTGAAACTTAAAAAAATCATAACAGCTATTTTTTTATCCTGTCACAACACTACTAATGCTAGGTAGCTAATAGGAGCTTAGTGCGAAAAAGTCTGAAGTAGGTATTCGGGTATCGCGTTGTCGGAGACAAAATGTATGGAAGTACATTTCACCTCTCGAGACTTTGTTTACTAGTCTACTGTAGTACTATTACTGAACTTAGATGTAAGTAAGATATAAGCAAGACCCGAGTTCTCCAGACCTTTTCGTAATAAACTCCCTGGACTGATAATAGATCCGCACATCTTTGCAGGTATTTAGAACGCATAAAAAATATGGACTTGCAGCCTATTAATGGTAAACTATTATATTTGTGACTTGGTCTTCCAGCTTTTACGTTTCTTAACTGACGTAATTCAGCGTCCTTGAATGTGAAAAATTCGATGGAGAATAAACGAAGCGTTTAAAAGTAGATTTGCAAATGAGGTATAAATAGTGGCTTGCTCGAGCCGACGCAGTTAAAGCTCACCCAACATCGCGAAATATCATCTTTAATTTTTAAGTGTACTGTGCAAGGGTAAGTATAAGCTTGAAACATATTTAGCTTTGTTCCCTTCACTACGGTTAATCTGTCCCGTTTCCTCTCGTGTCAAGTGCAGATAGACTTTTTGGGTTGGGTGTAGGGAGGACGCGTGAGGGGAAGGGTGGGTCGAAGTGCGGGGCGACAGCCTCCACCCTTCCTGATGATGAAATATTGTACACGTGGTCTGATTTTGAATGACAACGTTTTCCTCAGCCAGGCAACAGCCACATCTATGGTGACATATAGACGATTTGGAATTTTCTTCGTGTCTACAATCTACATAGATACCTATATAATATATATCTCTATATACATATTTCTCTTTTGAAATAGAAAGATAACATTAAATAATCTTTATTCATAAATTGATTAAACTCTTACAACAAACTTTACAAATTGTTAAAAGTAGAAAAATTACATATTTTTTTTTGCTACAATAAAAATATGAAAAAATGTATATTGATAAGATCAGTCGAACTAACATTAACTAAATACTTAAATAAAATTATCTTTGATTAACTTTTTATGTAGGTAAGTAATATAATTTTTAAAAAATATTTTAATTATTACGATTATTATACTGCTTTTTTCAATCAGTTGGAAACAAAATAATAAATATCCAAAACAAAATGCATTTATTTATAATTATATCAATGGTTATGTATTATCTACTCGTCAAACAGAAATATTTACGATAAATTCATTGCTCCACTTTTCACTTATTTGTAGATTGGATAAAAGAGTGAGTAAACAGGTAAAGGGGGCAAGGATAAGGCCCAGGGTGAGTATCAAATGGCCTTGGCCGCCTTGTTTATTAATTTGTGTCCAATGCCCACCCGTCTGCACACGGACCGCCACTCCGCCCGCCCTACGACCATAACGGTCGGCTAACAACGAACATTTTTAAATTTGGCCTTTTAACTTCATTTAATCAATTTTTACCACTTAAGAGGGTGCGTACTAGAAACTACTATTTTTAGAATGTTTTCCTTTTGGTAATAGAATGGCCGAAGAAGGTAGGGCAAGATGATTTACTGGTTTAATACTTAACTTTGCCTAAAAATTGAGTTTACGGAGTATAACCTAACAGCCTAACATCAGACCCGTATAAGGTAGTACAAATGTCTAGGTCTGTAATAGAAAAAAAATCACAAAAAATAATCTAAATGGAAGTTATTAATTTCACACAACGAAAACCGTCGTTTTTATTGAATGCATTGAAATAAGGCGGGTCGTTAGTCGATTGAAGGAAAGGCATAAGTATCTTTTAACTTGTATATTCATGGAAGTATATACAATAATCTGTCTCATTTAACCACATCGGTTAGTTTATATACAAAAGATGTAATTGATTATACTTAACGGGACGTGCCCGATTTTAGGATGGAAGTAAACCACGTTTGACCCGGTTTATTAAATCGGAGGGTAAAACCCCTTGTCCCAATATTTGTCCAAGTTTTATTTCATTAATTGTATAGTTATAGGTGAAGCCATTATACCAGATAGTTTTCATATAAAAATATTTATATATATATATATATATATACATATATTATATGATATATATGCACGCCAAAATTGTCACTTATTTGCTAAAAATAGTGACCTCCACAGTGTTAATACAAGGAATAAGGATAAATTGGTAGTTCCAAAATGTCGTCTTCAGAAGGTACATAGCTCTTTTGCAATACAAAGTATATTTTTCTACAATAAAATTCCAGAACATGTGGTTAATTTACCCTCAAATAAATTTAAAATATATGTCAAAGATAGTTTAATGAAAAAAAGCTATTACAAAGTTGATGAATACATAAATGATAAAAATGCTTGGAAAAATTAGAACTTAATTGATTTGTATTGGGGCATTTGAAATATTTTTTTTAAATTAAAACATTGTTTATTATGTTAATACCTAGTGTAAGGTTATATTGTATTTTTATATGATGTATAAAAGATAAACTAGTGAGTTTATTTGCTTCTCGGTAGTAAAGCATTACGAACCTTCCAATCTTCTACTCTTATATTTTGTTCCTTTACTACACACATTGTAACTAGTACAATCGAAGTTTTATTGGAGTTGCTTGAGTGTGTCATGCTCTCTCAAAGTGTCTCTGCGGTGGTGGCGTGTGTGTCGGGTCGTTACGTTCCCTAAAACATGGTTGAGCGAAGCGATGGCTGATTCATGTGTCATACTCGTGAACGGGTGCCGCCTGTGGAGGCTGGTCTGCCCTTGCAAACTTCTTTGTATTCTTAGTATTTAGTCTTACTTTTTTGTTTTGTTTATTAATACTGTAAGACATTGATTATTTCTTAGTGATGAATACATAAACTGTCTTTTGTTTATATTAGATACTCTTTTATGTTGTGCTTGTGCATTTCATGTTTTTATGTTTGTAATGGAAAGTGTCCTTTTATGATAGGGAGGGCATTTTCCAATATTTTTATTGGACGCTGTAAGAAAAAGGGAGAAAAGAAATGCCCTTGCTGAGTTTCTTGCCGGTTCTTCTCAGTACAAGGTCTCCCGCCCTGTAGACTTACGAACCGATGGCGTAGTGACATTCATAAGTGCTCAATTATTGTAGCCTAAACTGAATAAATTATATTGAATTTGAATTTGAATTAAAAGTAGATATGCCATTAATAACTTTTGTAGCTATTGGTAACAGCCAATATAAAGGAAACGGCGTCTTTCTTATTAGTGTTGTAATTTTTTAATTAGTGGTATTGATTAAGCTGTTGTAGTTCGCACATTAGGTAGGTCCTAGACGGCATTCCGCGACTGACTGGAATCACGTTGACACTAATATAAGGTTTTCGGGCCACCGAGCCACTCCACTATATTCCACTGTTAACGAGGTCATTATGAAGTAATACGAGTATGTCTAATGGCCTGGTTACACAGTGCAAGTGTGAGAGTAAGCGCGCGAGTTAGGTACTTCAGGGACCTTATTGGGAACATTCTCGAGCTATTAGGACTCTGGAATTCGAGACAAAAATGTATGCAAGTAGATTCACGGGTTTCGAGAGTTAAGTCATACTTCCATACATTTTAGTCACGAATTCCAGAGTCCGAATAGATCGAGACTGTTCCCAATAAGCTCCCAGGGCAGCTACCCGCACTGTGGCGTGTGACTACATATGCGTTATAATCATGTGCGATGTCAGTAACAAAGGTAAAATTATACTATAATATTATAATTCTCTATAATTATGTTGGAAATAATGCTATACTTTCTACCATCATAGGGAATTTAATATTATCTGTTGTTTATTTTGTGACATCGTTGCAAAAGATATTTGGTCGCAGCTAAATTCGCTCTTGAGTGCAGTCTCTCGAGCAGCAAGCTACTTTTCTGAGCCCTGGCAGCTACTGTCAACGTGTGACCAGTCAAAGCGAATCGAGCTACTGTCATGCAAGTGCGTAGTGGTAAGTGGCAGTAGTTGTCTACAGCCAGGTCAGCAGCTCGCACTGTGTAGCCCGGCCTTTAGTCTATGATGTACCTAAGTAATTCATGTTATTTTTAACCGACTTCAAAAAAAGAAGGAAGTTCCATGTTCAATGGGTATATTTTTTTTATGTATGTCCACCGATTTTTCCGTCAATTATGGACCGATTTTAATTTTTTTTTATTCGAAAGATTATGCTCCTGAGGTAGTCCCATATTAATGTAGTGGATTTAACACTGAAACTTTTGGAGAAATTAAATAATTGATATTAATTTGAAACTGGTGAAACACGACTTTTATGTTGATGATTGTATATTTTTTTTAACGAGTATGGATATTTTTAGTGTACGAGTAAACAACCAATTGGACACTCACAAGCAAAAAATATAAACCCTTCAACAAAAAAAAAAAACTGGCTTCAAAAAGATATGACACCAACATCAGACGGTAATTCAGATCAGATTTTTGGAAATAAGTAATTATTTTTACCTCTTTAGTGCATGTTTTTGAAGCCGGTTGTTTTTTTTTAAAGTTTTATTTTTTACTATTTAAAAAAGTAATTATTTAAGAATCACAATCTTGTCCTCGATATATGTTGAGCCGCTGTCTATCTAGAACACTTTAATCTCCTCCAAGTGTATCGACGGGAAGGTCCTACAGAATGTGCCCACTTCTTATTTTCACCTTCTGAATGATAAATAAAAATAAAGCTTTCACTGAAAGGCAACTTAAGGACAACTGTCTTTGAGTTTAAAATGCTTTGTAACAAAGTACATGATCCACGGATCAGTTGGCAAACCAGTCAACTGATTAATTCGCCCCTCACCTTAAGATGAGATTTATTGGTTACGTTGTACGCAAAACTGTGGGTAGATAAAAAATATCTATTGAAAATTGAATAGAAAAGCCATTTCAGAAGCCTCTATCGATGAAATGTAAGTATCCTTCCCGTTTTACTATATTTTACTAAATGTATAAAATACCTATTGGTTGGTAGGTAGGTATATACATGTACTAAATTAAAACAAAGCGAACATTAAATAAATACAAAACATTGAACAACTGTTATTATAGTGCGACAAACTTTTCTGAACCGTTGGACATATTATATCAAAAATACAGTCGCCGTTTTGTTATGGTGTGACCTTACAACGACACTAGCGACCAAACACCTTATGTCAGAGGATCCGGAAAGTTTGTTATTTCTGACAGATATATTTTATTTTAGGTTAAGAATTACTGAACAAAGTAAACATACATTTAAAAAGTTAATTACAAAATTTTTGAAGAACGCAATGTCGTTAAATCTATATCGAAGGCAGTGGAAGTAACTGTAGTTGTTGATTAGAAGAGAAGACGCCCATGTTTCATCACCCTAATTCAAGTCAGTCAGATCCCGAAATGATAATGACATTCATTGCTCTTTTACATAACCTTTTTTAACAATTAAAGATTAGACTAAATATGTAAAGCAGCAATGTAGATCATAATCACATCGGAAACGGATGATTGTTACCGACTTTCTCATGTGGGTGGATGGAAATGTCACGTATTACGTCATATTATGCGACACACGTAAAGATAGGCTTTTGTTACTTTCCTTTCTTTAGTGGGAGCTAATACTGAACGTGATCTTATTAATGTACTTAATTTACAAGAAAAATTTTTGATAAATGAGTAAATATTTAACCAAGCAAAATTATGCATAAAATATTTTAGAACATTTGTAAGTCAGTCTACGACTGAATACTTTACGGAAGTCGATGTGCTGTTACATTGCTATTTGTTCCTTAAGAGAGGGTAAGGTCAGACAAATTTTGCATTTTTAACCAGTAGGTATGTATCGCGGAATATGAACGTCGAGAAGCATTAAAAACGAATAACTCGAATAATATTATTTTTATTAAAAATTTGTTATTAGCAGCCCTTGTTTTTGTATTAAGATGCTGTACTAAGTGACAGAAAACTTGAGTAAAAAAAAGGATGACGCGATATGACTGACTGAGCGTGCGTGCGTAGTGCAGCTACAAAGTAAAAAGTGGATTTTTAACTTGACTTACTGCTCCACTAAGAAAGGATTTTGCAAAATTCATAACAGAAAGGGGTAAAATGGGGTTGGAAGTTTTTATGAAAATTCATCAATTTTGAAGCTATAAATGAATAAAAAACAAAGCTTGACGTATTTTCTGTTTTTGAAAAATCATCCATGAGGCAAATCGGGGGTTGAAATAAGGATTTTTTTGTAACACTAAGGTGGCACACAAGCTTACGGTCCTCCTGATGGTAAGCGGTCACCGTAGCCTATGGACACTTGCAACACCAGGGGTATTACTCGCGCGTTGCCTATAGACCCTTTAAAAATAATGCTGGTCATACCACGCGCTGTAGGTATTTTAATACCGTGCACTGCGGAAACAAAAAGCTACATTCACTAGAAGACGTTGACCTGGTCCTTACAAAGTAATATATATGTCTAGGGTGTACAGACATTAGAGTAATATGTTTACCATTTTATTGTAGGTAAGTACGTAGGAATAAAACATTGACTAATATTACGGGGCGCAACGGTCGGCGGTTACCCGCGCAAAAAAAGGTATGTCCGGAACCTCGACCTACCGACATTCCCGTAATATGTTTGGGGATGAAACCCTCCACCCTGAGGGGTGTTTTTATTTTCGATCTTCTTCCTTTACTCCTCCTAGCGTGGACATACGTTCCATAGGTGTGTCGCGTATGTTAATGAATCTTTTATAACAAATATAATAAGTTTTTGAATTGCTAAAATATTTTTTTGGTACGTACGTACGTAATTCAAGATTTGAAAAAAATTAATTAATTTTGATCCACTTGAGAAACTTTTAGATAAAATAGGGTATTTTAAAGTAGCATGCAAGGGCAAGGTAAAGAAAATACTTACTGTTATGCCTTTTGAGCTTATTGTTCACTGTTCAAGTAGCTATTTGGGTTGTTAATAGCATCTGGCCTTTGCATTCTAGACTTAAAAGACACTATACAGGACTGAAAAAGTGAACCTATAAGTAAATTTGTTTGAGTTTTGGTTTGAGTTTTCAGTATGGTGATCTTTTATAGTAAGACCCCAGAACTTCAAAGCTGGTGCCTTAACTAATAGCTAAACCAAAAGATTTTACATCACGCTTGTGGCTCCGTGACTCTGTTGGTAGTATTTCCGACCGGCTGATCCGAGAGGTGCGGATTCGCCTTTGCACAGATCAAACATTTATGTTTATATTATTTTATTTTATTGACCAATACATTTAACATACATTAAAAATTAAGGATAGATCATCAGACGGAAGCCTTATAAGGCTTATTTGTCAGCTGATGAGTTCTGGTTATACAATTTTTTGATTTAATAATACGGTCGCTCAACTGGTGACCTTCTAGTGTATCTCACACACCGATGGGCACTAGCCATTGAGAGTCAGGGGGAGGCATTGGCATGTAGCCTAGACATAGCGAAGGCGTTCGATCGGGTCTGACACCGGGGTCTTCTATCGAAGTTGCCTTCTTACGGAGTGCCCGAGGGTTTGTGCAAATGGGTGGCTAGCTTTTTGTCCGGCAGAAGCATACGAGCCGTAGTTGACGGTAGTTGCTCTGATAGCATGGACTTTAATGCTGGTGCAAGGCTCTGTGCTGTCTCCTACGCTGTTTCTACTGCACATCAATGATATGTTGGACATCAACAACATACATTGCTATGCAGATGACAGTACTGGAGACGCTTATTACACGGGACGTGCAAGCATCCCACGTTCCGTTGTGGAGGAAAAGCGTGAAGAACTTGTGAACTAGAGTTGACATCTCCAGCGATGTTCCGAGATCATTTGCTAGACAAGGTAAAGCTGGCGTCCAAAAAACTTGGTGTACTCAACAGAGAGAAGCAGTACTTTACGTCGGGGCAAAGGTTGCTACTTTACAAGTCGCAAGTCCGGCCCCATATGGAGTACTGCTGCCATCTCTGGGCGGGTGCACCCGGATACCAGCTTGGCCCTTTTGACTCGGTTCAACGACGGGCTGTGAGAATTGTCGACGATCCCAAACTCACTTGCGGTATCGAGCCCTTAAGTCTGAGGAGAGACTTTGCCTCCCTGTGTGTGTTCTACCGCTTGTACAATGGATTGTGTTCTGAGGAATTGTTCGAAATGATGCCCACGGCTACTTTCTACCATCGCACCGCTCGCCATCGACAGGGAATTCATTCTCACACTTTGGGTTCAGAGAAACTTCCTCCCGCGAACCCTTGGGTTGTGGAATGAGCTCCCTGCCAAGGTTTTCTCTAAGGACTACTGTATGGGGTTCTTCAAAAAAGAAGTTATTAGATTTCTGAAGGGTCGGCAACGCGCGAGTGATGCCCCTGGTGTTGCAAGCGTCCATAGGCTACGGTGACCGCTTACCATCAGGCGGACCGTAGGCTTGTTTGCCACCTTAGTGGTATAAAAAAAAAAAAAAAGGTACACCTTAGTTATTAGAGTTATTAGATTTCTAAAGGGTTGGCAACGTGCAAGTGATACCCCTGGTATTGCAAGCGTTCATAGGCTACGTTGACCGCTTACCATCAAGCGGACCGTAAGCTTGTTTGCCACCTTAGTGGTTTAAAAAAATCTTTCATTAGCACAAGACAATCATGTTCATAGAAATGTTCTACCCATTGCCGTTTAGCGACAGTAGAAATTTTCTTATATACTTAATTGATTTGACATTTTTACTCAGGTATTTTACCTGTATATCACTTCTAAAGGTATTTATGACATTGGGTAGTAAGTATGAAAAGTGTCGCTCTCGCTATATGAAATATAAGTGCGTGGAAGAACGAATTTATTTTGGTTCTTAAGAATTCTTAAATTAGGTTTTCGCGTTATGCGTACAAGTTTACTTCCGTTACTTGATTCGTATTTCAGTATTTCGATTCTTAATAAGTCGTAGACCGGTAATAAATATAAGAGGAACTGTTCATACTCACCCCGGAATTTCATTTTTACAGGAGGTGGTGATAAATATTTGTGTTTGTCTACAGCCTGGGTATTTATATTCGTTGTATGGTATCCATAGTACAAGCTTTGCTTAGTTTAGTACTAGATTGCGTTGTGTTTAATAGTCAAAAACATTTTTTATTTATATTATTTGATTAGTTAGTTGTTACTGAGAAGTCTAACGATAGTGTTTATAAATATTTTATATACACTAGTAGGTACTGGAGCGGGCTTAACGGTCTCCTTACCATTAGCGAGTGGGGGCGTAATGCTGCTTTACCTTTATACCTCTTAACTAGGTGTAATACTATAAGACTTTAAACATTTAAACTTTAGTTAACTTAACTTAATTTAAGCTCCTAAACTAAGCATAAGTATTGAATACAAGAATAACTTAGCTCTCGATGAATATTTGGCATTCTGGGACACCAGGTTCATCTCATTAATTCGTCTTCCTTCAGGATTTATGTACAATTTCTGGTTCTATGACTAATTGACGCCGCGACGGGACATGCAAAATCAAAGTGTAGTATATTTACTACTCTAATGACTTCACAGAGGCATCCTTTATAACTTTAGGGCTTCCTGGTAAATACAGGAATCAACCCTCTAAATTAGCAAGACTTTCCGGGTCTATACTGAACACATGAATGTCAAACTAATGGAAACAAGTGCGAGTCAGAATCGCGGACGAAGGGTTCCGTGCCATATTTTATAAAAAACATCACGTTTGGTTGTATGGGAGCCCCCCTTAAATATTTGTTTTATTTTATTTTAATTATTTTTTAAAAAGTGAATATGTAACTAAATATTCTGTAAATATTTCAAGTGTCTACCTGTTGCCGTTATCAATATCGAGCAAAAACGAGCATAAAAATCACGTTTGTTGTATGGGAGCCCCCTTAAATACTTATTTTATTCTGTTTTTTAGAAATATAACTTCTGTGAAAATTTCAACTATCTGAATATCACGATTCATGAGATACAAGCCTGGTGACGGTCGGACGGACGGACGGACATCGAAGTCTTAGTAATAGTTTCCCGTTTTGTTCGACACCCAACCCGGCGTTCCGATTGTTTTTATTCAAAAATCTGACACTGTCCCTTACAACTCCGTAATTTCACAATAAAGTATTTACTGCGATATAACGTTCGTTAGTATTTCCACTTACTATTACTTACTTGGGATAGAGATATTCTAAATGACATTATCTTTTAGCGTTTAAATCCATGTGCTATTACTTCGATAGACCTATTTACAGTTACAGAAAAAGCAATAAAAAGTAGCCTAGGGAGCTTATTGGGAACAGTCTCGATTACGCCAGACTGAAATTTACGCCAGAGAGAAATGCGTGCTTTAATAAGTATTAGCTCTTAAGATTTGAATAAGCTCCAAATGTTTGTAAAAATATGGATCTGAAGAGAATAATTAATTAATTGATAAAAGTTATTAAACAACATTGAATTTATCTGTGGTAGATATAAACTCAGTAAAATACTTAAGTATTTAATATATATGTATTATTAATATACCTATTTGTTATCTACGGTCACAAGAAGAGCATCGACCGACTAAAACATTTCAATGTAACGCCCACGCCTTCAATTTTTGAAGTAAGTATTTACTTGTATTGAAAAGCGATACACGTCTGAAAATATATTATTTTTAAATCATTATTTATATTACTTCTAACATAATATTATATATATTTATATACATATAAACATATTTGTATATATATTATATTATTATATATCTAATTAATTAAGTAGTAGAGAAATACGTTGGCTTATATCTAGGCAGGATCGTAAAGTATGTAAACGAAAGGAACAGAAATCGCACAGTATAAGTCATGTATCTACCTATCAAGGTTAGGTTCAGCTTCTCTTTTGTAAATGTAGATGCGGAGCGAGCGAAGCGAGCGGAGCGTTCCAGCTAAACTTCATATAATAGTCTGTTCAGTTATATGATAATTTCTATTCCATACTTTACGATATGCCTAGGAATTTCGTGATCTGCCGGATTTTACGATCGGCCGCCGACATGGTATATTACTATCTTAAGGTATAATTGTCGCTAAATGCATATATATATTAAAATGCCAGAGAATTAAAAAAATATTAAAGTTAACTTCATTCATTCATTTAATTTAGTAATTTTTTTTATTAATAATTCACTGGAATGTTATCGCTGAATATAAGTTTTGTGACAATGATAAATAGCACTGTATGATAATAACATAGCGAAATATCTAAGTATAGTTAACGATATTAAGTGTCATATAGCTTGTATTAAAAAAGGATATTTTAATACTAAAATATTAAGGAATATTCATTAAATCTATACTAATATATAAAGCTGAAGAGTTTGTGTGTTTGAACGCGCTAATCTCAGGAACTACAGGTCGGATTTAAAAAAATCTTTCATTTTTGGATAGCCTATTTATCAAGGAAGGTTATGGGCTATATCATCACGCTAACACAAAAATCCGCTGGCAAAAGTTAGTATTTAATAATATGACTATGTATGTATATCATTATAACCAATAACTGGACGCACACTGACACCATAATGTGGGTGTGGTACATCATAATGTTGGTGTGTTTCCAGCCACTGTACCATTATACATAACATGTAATTCTACAAATTGAAACCATACAAAGTTACACATTCAACATACATACATACACCATAAATGCCATCATTGTTAGTTACAATATACATAGATGAATTGAAAATACTAAAGTCAAGCAAACTCGACCCAAATTATGGAATGTTAATTATGATATTGCGTGAACCCAGTATTGGCTTTCTGACTGAAGTACGCTGAAATAGAACCTTTGTTTATTAACAGAAAATATATTTTATGCAAATAATGGTTGGTAATATAAAAGTATATTTTACTAATGTGTAATAGTATTAATGTGTAACCTAGCCTAAGTTTGTTACTGTTCCATGTCACAACAACTGAACCGGTTGAAGTTTTGAGTCGAGATCCGGAATATCTGAAAATTTAAATGTTATAATCTACAGGAATAATTGTAACCTATGTTACATAGGTATTTCTATAGCTCGACAAAAGTCCGCCATTTTGATTTACAATAATTTTAATACAGGTAGCCTAGTATAACACCCTAGTGGTTAAGACAAATCTAACCATGTATAATTTATTAAAAACGGTTAAACCGTTTGGTAGTTACGAGGGAACATAGAGTCTTACATACATACAATTGTAAAATATCTAAATCGAGTATTTTTTTGCCAATCATATTTTTATATTGTTAAATATATAGCTTAACTGCAATTATCAAAATCTAATTTCCTTGAGTTCCCTATTAAGATACTATAAGTCAGAATTTCTAATCATCAACAAACTTCATATAACAAAAACCGGCCAAATGCGTGTCGCACACACTTCAAGGGTGTTTTCAGAGATATGCATGTTTCATTACGCATGGGTGTGTGGCGCCTTTTTCATACATTTCGCACGACAGTTTACGCAGGCGCGGGCGGTTCGCTCGCTCAGATTAGTATTAAACAGGCGCTTGGCAACCGCGTACCCACGTGCGTGACGAAACACGCATAATATCTCTGAAAATAAGAATTATTGCCGATTTCTAAAAAATCTTACTAACCGATTTTGTTAGATTTTTTTTTTATTGGAAGAACCTATTTATAATCGCGTGTTTTTTAGATTTTAAGAACACGTTGTTCAAAAGTTAAAGAATAGTGATACAAAATTTTCGCCATTAGAAGCCAATAGCTTGCGAAATTCTATATATTTAGAAAATAATCAAAGACCTATTAAATTTCGTCCCTCAGATACCGGTATTTTTTTTTTTCTTAAATTCATTACAAAATTGGATGGTATATATTTCGTATATATTTTCTATAGAATTTTAGCCATTCCTTAAAAGAAGATTATCGACTAAAAATTTGTATAAAAAAAATTCTGTTTGTAATCTTTTCATATCAATATATATCTATATGTATTTGTATCCGTCTCCTAATATCAACAGTACCAGCTTTGCTTAGTTTGGGACCAGATGGCGCTGTGTGTAATGTTTAACCAAACAGATCTATTTTAAAACAATAATCCTACACAGTTATGTTATTTTAACTGAGTATGTATAACTGTTACTACCTATCTAAATGTTAAAATATGGCTAATTTACAATCACTTTGCCGGCCGCAGAGGAAATAAAATATTTACATACATCTATCACTGCTTCAGTTGACGGCAAAAATATGGCATTGTTAAAACAGGCGTTGCTTTTCTCACGTATACAGCCTTTCACTTACTAACAAACGTTATAGACAAACTCAAACATATCAGTCATCGAAAATTACCGTTGTAAATTGAACCTTAACTTTATGAAAATAAAGGTAGTCTAATTGTTTCCATTTTGATAATATAAACTGGTTGAGACATTCAAATTTATCGTTGTAATCCATGCGTGAAGTCATTTTGTTGTGTAGATTACAGGTCATCATACCGACCGATACACTTAGAGAGTTTCTACATTCTTTTAAATAAGTTGACGTCACAGAAATAGAAAATATTAATGCGATTGTCGTGTAATAAGCTCAAGTAATGTATGCATGAATCAGGTCTTGCCAAATATTGTTGTACCAATGATCGAAGTATCCATTGGTTCTGTGTGACTTGGTAATAACTTTCACAAAACTTTTGTAAGAAAATTTGTTGACAGGTCAATTGTAAATTAATGTAATGAAAAAAAAACATTTGATATTGTTTTTTGATTCTGGATATTGTCGTGCAAGATATTTTTATTTTCCTGTATTTTCCTAAAACTGACGATTCGGACACGTTTATTGGATTGAAATAACCAAAAACTACAGAGCGACGGACAGAAAGATACACAGATAGAAAGACAGAGAAATGGATAGATGGGCAGACGGAAAGACAGACAGATTTACAGGTGGACAGACAGAGAGAAGGAGATACGGACCAATGGATTGACGGACAGATAGATATACAGAGAAATAAATAGATGGGCAGACGGAAAGACAGACAGATTTACAGACAGAGAGACGGACCAATGGATTGACGGAAAGACAGACAGATGTACAGACGGACAGACAAAAAGACGGACTGATGGATAGATGGGCACATGAACAAACGAACAGATGGACGCTCAGACTGTTAGACAAGTGTATAGATGGACAGACGGACCGACAGTCAAACGGTTCGAAAGAGAGATGTCACAGCTTGAACAATTGAACAGATGAATAGGCGGATAGACGGACAGTTGGTCGGATGGACGACCAGACAAACAGACGGGCAGACGGACGGATGAACAGACAGACAGAGCACAAACGAACAGACGGACATCTGGAAAAAAGTACAGCCGGATAAACAGCCAGACAGTAAAACAGGCAGACGGACAGAAAGACTGACGAACAGACAGATAAAATACAAAACCATCTAAATACAAGACACATCGTCTGCGCAATTCTCTATACTAGTATTATGTGCTCGTTTTCACTTGATTGATATAGCATGCAATAAAAACACGAATGTTATGCTAAACTTCAAACCTTGTTACCTGTTGAGCCTATACTACGTTGCACGTCACCTTTTAATTCTTCGTTTGCACACCGGATGTGCCTCGGTTCCTGTGAGAATATCGACCCGATTTTTTTTACCCTCTAAAAAGCGGATGTCCTTCGTTCGACCGGTTATGAAAGGTGTTGAACATATGTCTGCATGCATTTAAACCGATTATGATATCGATTGTCTTATGTTTTATTAATTCGACAATTACTTATCCGTGGTTGGCTTAAAATATTACCTTTCATCAGAGGTTTTGGACGAAAGAAGCAAATTATACAATTATTTTATTATTCTACTTATCTGTCAGTTTCTAGGGTTCCGCAGCCAAAACGGAACCCTTATTAATTCATCATGTCCGTCTGTATGTCACAGATAGGTACGTTTGATTTTATTGAAATTTTACAAAGATGTGTCTTTTGTAAAAATGTTATAAAAATCGGAATAAATTCTTTTTTAGGAATAAATCTCCACATTACACATTTCTTTTTTCGCGCACCTCATCATGTGGGAATCCATTAGATAGGAATCCAGAAATATATATGGGTTTTTTTTTAAATTTTTCTATTTTGCGAATAATTGACTTCCAAAGTTAAAAAATTGTGTCCCCCCTTCTAATTTTAAAACCAAAATCACGATAATGGATAAACAATGATTCTATAAATACTACTAATGCAAAATTGTTTAAGACAAAATCCTTTAATAAGTTTTTTAGAAAGCCGCAATATTTCTCATTCTACGGAACTGTAACTTAACTTAATGCATGTAAGTACGTCACGCACTAGGTATTATGATAAACAAATCGTCTATGTTAGTCAAGAAACGAAATGTATTATGACGGCAAATTCATAGGTTTTCTATCTTTCTTCTCTTAAAATGCTTAACTTCTTTTTCACGATTGTTTATTTCTTTTCCTTAAAGTCCTTTTAATAACCGAAACGACAAAACATTATATGGTGCGAAACCCACAAATTTTAATACTGCGGCATATTTTCTGTCAACCATGTTGTTTAAATTCAATCAATAATTGCCTATTCAAACTTTTATAATAATTTTACTCTTCGTAAAAAAAAAAAATAATGAGCTGATTCATTTAATAACTTATTAATAATTGTATAACAATACACAGTTTTATGACTGCATATAAACTGTGACTTTTTAACTTAACCAACTTATGATCAATCAATCAGCATATATAGCAGTCCAATGTTAGTTATAGGTCTTTCACATCCACCCACTTCCGGCTACCTTATCTTGGTCATCGGTCCACCTGACTGCTCTAATTAATCCATGATCTCCACTCTTAGACTCGTCTGCTCTATCGGCCATCGGTTCTCCATCCAATATGGCCCTATGGTAAGCCCATTGCCACTTCAGCTTGGTTATTCTTCTTCTTGGGCATGTCAGTGACTTTGTTTCTTCGTCGAATCTGTCAATTTCTGATCATATCCTTTGAAGATACTCCAAGCATAGTCCTTTCCATAGCTCACTGAGCGACTTAACAACTTATAAACCACATGCATTTTTTTATGCTGCTATGCAAAGTCATTGATAGGTACAGAAAATAATAATTAATACGTTAAATTTAATCAATAACAAAATAATAAAATAACACAAATGAGATACATTACTTTCGAATTAAACATAGTACGCAAACTAAAGTAAATTATGATAGAATATGTACAAAATTATTTTCTAAGTATTTTAGTACTTATGTAAATGGCACCTGTCTTAACACCTGCCGACGAATTGCGATCTTGGCAGACCTTTTCGTACTCGCGTTGTTATATTTAGTACGTATCCATTGTCTATTGAATCTTAAATATGTAGTTCACTTAATTTTTTTTAGCTTTTGAGGGTTTCGTCCTTTATAAAGGCATTAAGTTGAATTTAATATCAAAAAACTTTTTGACAAAAAAATAAACGACCAGATTTAAAAAGATGCACTAAATAGGTAAAATAATTACTTTTTTCCAAAAATATGATCTGAATTACAGTTTGAATTTGGTGTCATGTAAGTGAAGTGTGTTATAAACTGTCCAGTACATACACACCAACTGCAAACTGTAATACACATCAGATATTTTGACATAAGTAATTGTTTTTACATTGTTAGTGCACTTTTTGAAGCCAGTTGTTTTTTTGGTTAGAAAGTTTTAATTTTTACTTTTGAGTGACGAATTACACTAAAAACATCCATACTCCTCAATCAGCAACAAAATTTTATGCAATCATCACCATAAAAGGTTTCATTTTACCAGTTCCAAATTAACATCAATTATTTTGTGACCAAAGTTTTAAATTCACTACATAAATATGGGATCACCTCGGAAGTATATATACATAACGAAAAATTAAAACATGCGAATTGATAACCTTCCTTCTTTTTGGAGTCGGTTAAAACATATATCTACAGTCCCTTAGAATTATAGAGTCCAAGTCAACGCAATCGAAAAATCTGGCTATTTGCGTATAGATCAAGATCTTACTTGTTGCTGACCTGGATTTCTGATTTCATAGTATAAGTTGAGGAAGAATATAAATATTGCTGATTCGTAGCAATTATATAAAAATATTTTTATATCGCATTAACAATTTTTTGTCGATTACAAACTTATATTTGAGAATTTGAGAAATGACTGTGACGTATATCGATGTATGGGGACATTTTTTACTTTACACAGTTAAGATTGTCCTACTTGAAAAAACAGCATGATTTCCATCATGGACGAACTATTTACACACTAGTTTATATGTAACCCTGGGTGGGCGAGTCAGACTAGCGCTTGTCCTGTTTTTTTATTGTTTAATGAAGTTTATATGAGTTTGTAAAATAGAGAAAAAGTAAGTCTTTTTTATTTTTTGTTTATTTAATTAAATTTGTTCTTAAATCCTATCAAAATGACAGTCCAATGTTTGATTTAAAATAATTTACACGTTTTTTACCGCCCCGAGTATAATTTTGAGGCTAGATTGGATATTCACGCTTTCAAATATTAATTGAAATACAATATAATTGATTATACTCTGTTTTATGTTCCTATATTGCCTTTACAAAACTATTAATTACCTATTCATAAATAAGTTAGTATTCAAAGCTGACGTTGCTACTGCGGTATCTTAATGTAATTAGGAAATGGAAACAAACCCTAAGGCGAGTTACACAAGTACCAATAAATTAATTATTATCTTGTTTGCTCAGTGCAGTTCCATTTAAATTGTCACACATGTTATGAAGTTAAGGCTGATTCTTAACTTTTCCTATAGAAATGTATCATAGTAAAAACTGTAAGTAAGTTTGTAGCTTGAAAGTTAATCCCTAAGTTGGGGCTTGTTCCAGATTACACCCAACGAAATTTAGATGGCTTTTAAGCAAAGCGTGAATATGTTATGATAAAAAAAAAAAGATTAGAAAAGAACTCCTGAAAGCGAGCGGTATATTCTAAGGGGTATATTCTGTCCCTGGTCTTTTATCTTACCGCTTCATTCCAAAGTAGGTTACTCACTTATATAAAGTCACCTTAGTTCAAATACACTTTTAGAAGCAGTGTTGTAGCGATGGACTCCCCACCTGTCTGTCACGTAGGGCTAATGTGTTATAAGTTTTTAAATTTCGCGTTCCAGTACTAATTTAAAGTCTCTTCCCCATATTACTCCACATGGTTTTAATTATCTGAGGATTATAACCGTAAGTTTAAAGATATAAATACTGACATACGTGCTAGGGTAGAAACTAAAAAAGAACTACTGAATTCTAAAAAGCTAAACCAGTTTTTGTTGTCTTTCAGGTTATATTTCGCACATACACTTGGATAAGAATTGCAACAAAAATTCTGAAAGCGTTTTTATCTTATTATTCGATTGTTATTGACTGAAACAATTACTTTGAAAGTTACAATATCGGCTAATCATATAAACATTAACATTAACTTAAAATCTAAGTCATAAATAATAATTCATTAAAATCCAATAAACCAGGGGATATCACAACTCTCTATAGCTTCTAGTTATATTTTCATTTACGACGAATAAATACAATTATTTTTCCTAAAAGAGCTTAGCTCTTATAACGTGCGTATGCGCACACAGGCGTTAACACTTAGAACTGGGTCATTTTAAAAATAGGTCCCTTGGTAAAAAAAGGTGGGCGCACACGTTTGCAGCAGACTGGTAGACAAAAGGTGCGCGGCCGGCCACGTGCTACCTACGGCAGATGTCACGTTATTAACGCGCGCTCTGCCGCCCGCCCCTGCCGCCGCTGCGTATGCAACTTCACCACGCAACACAAATTATAGTGTGTTCTGTGCTTACTTGGTTGTTAATGTAGTTTAAAGGGTAAACGCAAATAAGTTGATCTATTAATGGTAAGTGTTGCAACTTATCGTTTTTTTTTAAAGAATTGTGGCTTTTTTATTAAGGCCACTTCGTGGCTTAGTGGGTAGGTTCGATCTCCAATTGGTGTGTTGGTTTGTTGGTTTGTCCTTCCATATCTCAGCAACGGAGCAACGAACTCGGAAGATTTTTTGCACGGATATAGTTTATGGGCCTTTTTATCCCGATCGAGAGTTTCCACGGGATCATTTTTATATTTTATTTAATGGAACTAAAAGGATAAAGATGTAAGCAACACATTGAAACTTTTATCCCGATTCATCAAGGACTCACCGCGAGGCTATACCTTGGGTACAAAATAAATACATCCATAGTCCATACTCATATTATAAATGCGACTCTCATTGTTAACTCTTCACACTAAAACCGCTGTACCGATTAATATGATATTTGGCATAGAGATATTTTGAGTCCCGGGAAAGAACAAAGGCTACTTAAAAACGTCAAGTGTGAGTCGGTTCTTTTTTGGGAATTGAGGAGTTGCTGTTGAAATCCTACACCGATAATAGAATTTCGGGCGCGGGGAACCGCGGGCAAATGCTAGTAATAAATATTTTTAGACATTACATACAGCGCCATCTGGTCCCAAACTAAGCAAAGCTTGTACTATGCATACCAGACAACGGATACAAATACATTTGTGTAATTTTTTTTGTAAATACATACTTACTACATATTATAGATAGAAAACACTTAGTTTCAAGACAAACATAAATGTTCATCACATGAATGTTTGTTTTGTGTAGAAATCGAACCCATGCCCCTTGATTCAGCAGTCGGGCACCCACTGAGACACGGCGTCGATTACAAATTAAAACAATTCTAATTAATGTATAAATGCGAAAGTGTGTTAGTTTATATATCTTTATAGTGTATGTTTTGGTCAAAGTTGGTTTTGGTATGGGCTCGAGAATGACATAGCGGAAACCAATCTAAGCTAAAATAGTTATGTGAAAATTTGTAAGTGTTAGAGTAAGTTAGTTTTTTTTTTTTTTTTTTATACCACTAAGGTGGCAAACAAGCTTGCGGTCCGCCTAATGGTCACCGTAGCCTATGGACGCTTGCAACACTAGGGGTATTTCTCGCGCGTTGTCGACCCGTCAAAAATCTAATAACATCTTCTTAGTGGTTAGTATATTCGTTACTCCTTTATCACTCCTTTGTTACGCTAACTGAGCCGATTTGGCTGAACTTTGGGATGGAAAATAGACACATAATTAAGGGAAATTGAAAAGATCTCGCAGGAATACCGATAACTAAATTCCTATATCTACAGCCAAAGCAAACTTACTTTCTCATCAAAAAGTTGACGTAAGAATCCCACACTGATAACCAAACTTAGCATGAGCAGAGAAGAGTAACTTTAATTTATAGATAGGTATAGAAGAAAGAAAAAAAGATTATTTTGTACGTCCTTTATATAGTCACATTTGTGTTCTTTCAAAAAGACATACTTACATAATGTATATTAAAAAGAACCCCCAGCTACGCTATTGTGTAGTGGTTTTTACAATTAATTATTAACTTAATATCACCGGTTCATTTAATTTCAACTTATACATATTTTCTAATACCATACCATAAGTACATCCATTTGTAAATTAACTGCAGTATAAAAGTTAATTACGTGTTAATTTTAAGGTTTCTAATGAGTACATAAATAAATAATTTATGTCTGTTATTTACATTTTTAATAACACAAACGTAATAAAAATGTAACGCCAATCTTGATTTTGATCAACTTTTTGAATTAACAAATTCCAAAATACCTGTGGACATGTGATGAGGTCTGTTGACACCTGACACGGCCTACTGCGATAAAATCACAAAGTGGGGTTTTGTTGACCGTCATAATGTACATTATGCGCTTAATGTCGATAATCCAACTAAAGAGAATGAGCCAAGATTTGTAGTGTGTTAAACAGAGTTTATGTACTTTTAACTTAGCTGGATTATGACATGAAACGCATTTAAGCTGTAAACAAAACTCACCTAAAGTTACGTTTTTATGAACAAAAGTTCAAGTTGCTTTGTTAGGTAGCTTAAGAGGCTTCTGTCATGTCGATAGTGTGACCGACCACGCATAAAATGTGTTCGCGGTTTGGCAAATTTTAGCAAATAGTGGAAAACGATGATATTGACTTTGTCATTGAATTGTATTTAACGTCTATAAAATTAAATGTCGTTTGTGCAACTGTCTTTTGAACCTGTTAATGCATCGTAAAAATGTTGGTACACAAAGGTTTGATGCCGTTAATTATAGCGTTAAAAGTTGACATAGTAATAGGTTAAGCTACAATTTAAGGCACTAATTTTAAAATGGCATTGATAATTATTTAGCTAACGCCTAACGACTTTATTCCGTTACATTTACGCACTAAATCATAGCTACATATGTGTTAACGCAATAATAAACAGCTTAATGTGGAAGCATATGAAAGAAAACTGTTATTTTACCCTGGATTTTTTAAAACTGTAAATAATAATTAATGTGATATAATTCAATTAAGTTAGGCTTGTCCTGTATTTTTATAAACTTAATCACATTAATAACTAACATTACCTTCATCACTTTGTGCTATCAGTAAAATCTACCTTTATGTCCCTACATACTTAATTAATGAAAGCGTGCAAAATCATCTTGTGAATTAGTCCATCAAGGCCACAATGTAATTAGTTAGATAAGGAACTAAGAATCGTTACACTTTTATTGTACATTTCATGACAGACACATGAAAAACTTTATTGGTTTTGGCTAATAAGTAAATGTAGAACCCCATTTATTAGTTATAAAATAGTCACAAGCTTAGCAAGGGCATTGCTTTATCTGTAGGAACCTGCTCATTTTTATAGCAGGTCAGGAGCGTATGTTATTTTGAAACTATTCAGGGTTTATGTATGTATGTATCTTATTACGTTAGTTTCTTTATCTATTATCTAAGCCAGAGTATATCGAGCTCTAAACTATTCGTACTAATTTTAGGTGTAGGGATAATTGGAGTATTTGAGAAGAATATAGAATACAAATTATCTTCATTTAATGGTTCCATGGGAATAATTTTAATTTGTGAGCATTATTACTCATGTTGAAAAATCAAGTCGATTGTACGCGGGTAGTTTTGGCACAGAGATAAATGTAGGGACAGGCAAGGACAAATAAAATTTTTATCATGATCCAGATTTACCCCGGGCATAGATGTTGCTACGGGTGTAACACACACACAGCACAGCTACTTATGCCATAACTTTTTAAAGCTGTAACTGACTAAGACGCATGAGATATTTTTAAAATCCTTACATCCACAGGTGACACAAGGGATGGCTATAGCATTCTTCCTTCTTCTTCTTCTTCTTTATAGTCACGTTACTCATGTTGGAGATCATGACCATCCTGTGTGACAGTCATTACTACGATCAGAGGTCTGGAGGGTGGCGTGGATCGCTTTGTTTATGGACTAGGTTAACGAAATTAAACTTTAGTTGAAGTTTCTGGCTATCTTTTAAGTGGTCTGGTTTTATAGCCCATACATAGAAAAAATCAGCTACTTTTTATAAGTATAAATCTTAGCAATGCTCAAAACTCAAATGAAATGTAACACATTCGTATGACCGCTTACTATTAGGCGGACCGTAAGTTGTTTCCTACCTTAGTTTAATTAAAAAAAATTACAAAAATAATATGCATGTTTTTCTTCTTAGTATACCCACAGAATCTCGTCTAACGTTGTAATTAATTAAAACTAATTTCTAGCCCGTTGACCTGAACGAATTTACTTTCTCACACAATAGCTTGACCCTCATCTATATACTATTATAAAGCTTCAATAATTGCGTGTAAATATTTTAATCCTATTAATATTATAAATCTGCAAGTTTGTATGTCTGGATGGATGTTTGTTACTCAATCATGCTTCAACCACTAGACGGATCGGGATTAAACTTGGCATACATATAGGTTAGGTCCTGGAATAGCATATAGGCTACTATTTATGCCTAAAAATTCAAAATTTCCTTCGGGAATAACTATAACAGAGTTAAACGAACTATTGCTGCACCTATAGCATGCTATAGCAATTCACTGGTTTAACTAATTTATTAATTAATTGGAGTTAATTAAGGAGTTCCACCCCGATAACCGAATTTAGGGCGGGTGGAGCCGCGGGCAAAGTCTAGTTAGATATATATATTTACCAATTTTGTGTTCATTAAGAAACGCAAAAGAAACATAAATAGTCAATCACCAGCTTTAATGCTTGCGCAGAGAAGGTACTTTTGTCCCCATGAACCTATTCTTGTGAGTGACTGTACCTTGTGTGGACCTGAATCTCGTGCTGATAGATATAATCACAAATTCGAGATATGTTTAATTGATTTAAACCGGACTTGGAATCTATTTGCAATTCGGGTAAACAAAAATGACCTTGACCAGCGTCTTTCACTTTATTAGTCTATGCAACATATACATAAATATGTATAAAATTTCTCATCGTAAATTGGAATTTTGTAGATTTTATTTTAAATCAGTGTCGTGATTTGAAAACCAGTTAAATAATGTGACAATAAAGGTAATCATGTAAGTATTTTAATGATTTATGATTATATTACCAGAAAAAGTGAACATTAGGTTTAGGCACGGCTTATTAATCGCGGTAACTGTTTTACATAGATCGAATGGTTTGAACTAGGTATGTCGAAAAACATAGCATCGGTTGCAAATAGTTTTTCGTATTCTTAGAATCTAAAGAATTAGAATACGAAAGGTGATGCGAGGCTGTAGAGAGCAGAGCAGAGCAGAGTCACACAAGGCAGGACTAAAAGGTTGGTGGTTGGTAAAAGGTGACTGCCTTATGCATTGTACTGTGGTTACTTTCTTTAATTTATTTACACCTTGACGTTACAATGCCTTTTGCGTTTCTTAATGAACACAAAATTGGTAAATATTTATATCTAACCAAACTTTGCTAGCGGCTCCACCCGCCCTAAATTCGGTTATCGGCGTGGAACTCCTTAATTAACCTCAATTAATTAACTAACTCTGTTATAGTTATTCCCGCAGGAAATTTAAAAATTTTAGAGATAAAAAGTAGCCTATTTGCTATTCCAGGACCTAACCTATATGTATACCAAGTTTTATTCCGACCCGTCCAGTGGTTGAAGCGTGATTGAGTAACAAACATCCTTCCAGTCATACAAACTTTCAGATTTATAATATTAGTAAGACTAAAAAATTTTTTTTTTTTTTTTTTTTTTTTATACCACTAAGGTGGCAAACAAGCTTACGGCCCGCCTGATGGTAAGCGGTCACCGTAGCCTATGGACGCTTGCAACACCAGGGGTATCACTTGCGCGTTGCCGACCCTTCAGAAATCTAATAACTTCTTTCTTGAAGAACTCCATACTGTAGTCCTTGCAGAAAACCTTGGCAGGGAGCTCATT
The DNA here is from genome assembly GCA_946406115.1 of Apoda limacodes. NCBI lineage: Eukaryota > Metazoa > Arthropoda > Insecta > Lepidoptera > Limacodidae > Apoda > Apoda limacodes. Next base: position 18,589,624 of record OX291553.1, read on the forward strand.
CCACAATTTAAGCGTTCGCGGGAGGAAGTTTCTCTGAAACCGCACTGTACGCGACCATTTAGGTTCTAAAGTGTGAGAATGAATTCCCTGCCGATGGCGAGCGGTGCGATGGTAGAAAGTAGCCGTGGGCATCATTTCGAACAATTCCTCAGAACACAACCCATTGTACAAGCGGTAGAACACACACAGTGAGGCAAAGTCTCTCCTCAGACTTAAGGGCTCGATACCGCAAGTGAGTTTGGGATCGTCGACAATTCTCACAGCCCGTCGTTGAACCGAGTCAAAAGGATCAAGCTGGTATCCGGGTGCACCTGCCCAGAGATGGCAGCAGTACTCCATATGGGGCCGAACTTGCGACTTGTAAAGTAACAACCTTTGCCCCGACGTGAAGTACTGCTTCGCTCTGTTGAGTACACCAAGTTTTTTGGACGCCAGCTTTACCTTATCTTGTAAATGATCTCGGAACTGAACATCGCTGGAGATGTCGACACCAAGGATCCCAATGCTCTTGGAGATGGAGAGGGGAGTGTTCTGGAATTGTGGGACCACAGTGAATGGAGTTTTCTTAGCGGTGAACGCGCACACTTGTGTCTTTGTAGGGTTGAATCGGACCAAGTTTACCCGTCCCCAGTCAGAGACCTGGGACAGTGTGGTCTCGATTTGAGACACAAGTTCTCCGCGGTTTTCCTCCACAACGGAACGAGGGATGTTTGCACGACCCGTGTAAAAAGCGTCTCCAGTACTGTCATCTGCATAGCAATGTATGTTGTTGATGTCCAACATGTCATTGATATGCAGTAGAAACAGCGTAGGAGACAGCACAGAGCCTTGCGGGACACCAGCATTAATGTCCATGCTATCAGAGCAACTACCGTCAACTACAGTTCGTATGCGTCTGCCGGACAAAAAGCTAGCCACCCATTTGCACAAACCCTCGGGCACTCCGTAAGATGGCAACTTCGATAGAAGACCGCGGTGCCAGACCCGATCGAACGCCTTCGCTATGTCCAGGCTACATGCCAATGCCTCCCCCTGACTCTCAATGGCTAGTGCCCATCGGTGTGTGAGATACACTAGAAGGTCACCAGTCGAGCGACCGTGGCGAAAGCCATATTGACGGTCACTGACCAGATCGTGTACTTCTAGGTATCTTAGAAGCTGTGTGTTGATCACACGCTCCATCACCTTAGAGAGGAGAGAGGTAATAGCGATAGGCCTGTAATTCGATGGATCTGATCTATCGCCCTTTTTGGGCACCGGGTGCACATTCGCAGTCTTCCATGAAGACGGAAATTGCCTAGTGTGGTAGGAAAGCGCGAAGAGGCGCGTGAGTACAGGACATAACTCAGGAGCACACTGCTTAAGCACCACTGCTGGTATACCGTCTGGCCCACTCGACTTATGAACGTCTAGAGAAAGTAACGCCCGCCTGACCTCCCGCTGCGTTATGGAGATTTCCGGCATGGTCTTACCGCACCACGGTATAGTAGGTGGTACAGCGCCTTCATCGTTCATATTCGAGTTCGAGGCAAAGAGACTGCCCAGTAGATCGGCTTTCTCTTTAGCACTATGGGCCAAGTCACCATCGGTCTTTCGCAGTGGTGGTAACGACGACTGGCAGAAGTTCCCTTCGGCAGCTTTGGCAAGCGACCAGAAAGCACGACTCCCAGAAGGATAGCTCGCAAGTCGCCCACCTATTTTGCCGATGAATTGGAATTTTGCTCTGGCAGTTGCTTTCTTACTGAACCTCGAGGCAGCATTTAATTTGCGTTTTAACTCAGAAATATTCGGATCCTTATTAAAACGAGCCGTGGTCCAAGCCTCATATGCATTTTGCTTAAGAATTTTAGCTTTTCTGCAAGACCTATGTACAAATGTACAGATATTGTTTCCTGAGAATCAATCTAGACGATCTATCGACTAAAACAGTTACCGTGATTAATTAGCCACGAGTAAATCAATTAAACATATCTCGAATTCGAGATTATCTCTATCAGCACGAGAATCAGGTCCCAGCTCCGCAAACACCCCACTTCTACCGCTCGCAAAGTCTCATCTTACGTGGTGCGCACTATACCTCAATATTGTTCTATAGGAATATTTTACTAAAACAAAAGACTTTACAAGTATTCCAGAGCATGTGAATGTAGACTATATCCACTCCCTTAACCCTCCCTCTCTCTGCTCTCGGCTTATGCCATTACTGTAATTAGGATATGCTTAAGCAGATTTTAGATAATAATTCTAACTCAGTAGTAAATAGGACAACAGTGTTGTGTCAAACTACTCAGTTATAGTGATTCTGATTTAAACCAAATATCCAAATACGATATTTCAGCAAAAAATATTTAGATTTTCATACCATTGCTGTCGAATATTCGTATTGTTTAGTCTAGATGGCTTCAAATCTATCTATCCAACGCTACGGACACAAGCCGAGAATGGAGTATTTCAAACTGGATTAAAACAAATACTTTCTCATTCTGACGTATAATTTGGACAGTGATACTCAATAATAATCTCAACCGAATAAAACCTAAAGTTTACTATTACGAAGCTAGCAAAAATATATATAGCAATTTCTATTTGAAAATTGTAATAGCTAGAATTTTTTATCCGAAGGGCGAAAGAGATAAAACAGCACTATTAACTGTTATAAGAAAGAGAAAGAAATCACTAGAATTTATATTCTGGATACGTGTAAGTTTCAGGCAACGGTGGCCCCGTGAAACTCGTAAATGTAAAAAAAGTAACAACAGTAAGTCGAGCTCTAGCTTCTAGTGTGGGGGAAGTTAAAGAATATCGATAATGTGGACAATGTGTTTTTTAATGATGATTAAAGTCAAACATTAAACTACGTAATTTTCTCCGTGTAATACGTAGGTACATGCGTTGCTACTGGCTACCGCTGAAAATCAGCCCTGGAGTCTTGTGTGACCTGACCTTAATAACTAGTGAGTTCTGGCAAAAAATCGAAAAGGGTTGGATTTTTTCAGGCAGAGCAGTTTGACAAGCTTCCATAAATATGTGAATTGTTAAAAAATATTCATTTAAATTTATTAGGATCTTCAAAATTATTATACGATATTTTATTTATTTGAACTACCTACCCACTTTACACAATTTAAACATAATTTTTGCCAATTGAGCCATACAGCTTTATGTTATTTTTCATCACACTTACTCGTTATCAATGTCAATAAGAGCAGGTAAAGCGGGTGCTAAGACCTTAATTACTCCCCCGGGCTTCTTCTTAGTAAATTCTTAGTAAATTTTACTTTCCTTAAGGCAAAGCGGGAGTGCATAGATCCCACGAGCGATAATGACATATGAACGCACCGACCGCGCTCTACGTACTATCTATTCTATCAAGTATGCGCAAAGCACCACCTGTGGGTGAAGATATGAACTACGTGCCAAGCGAGAAATTACAACTTTTGACTTAAGTCAAGAGTGTTTAATTCATAAATCTAGCGGTGGCGTTGACTATACTATTCCTAGTTCCTCTAGTGTTTCGGTGACTTTATAATTTTTTTCACATTAATTTTTTTTTGATTTACCTACTCGTTAATGTGATGAAAATCATTGTGTGTAACACGGGTGGTGCGAAACTTACAAACGCGAGTCATTAAAGTCTTCGGCCTTCGGCTGTAGGCTTTCTACATAGCCTCTCGTTGGTAATTTTCTTCTTACCACCCTTAATACGCAATGTACTATTAATTAAGTTTACCTATGCTATCTGTATGTTTAATTGAGCATATTTAGTCCCATGGATGTTTATTTTTATATAGTCTGAAATAGGTCTTTAGATACTAGGTTCCAAAGGAGTAGTTTATTTTGGTTCTTCACTTCTTACTTTTTAACAATATGTAAAGAAAATCAGTTTGCAATAAAACTTAGAAGTACACTATACAGAACCCTAAGTCAATTTGTATAAAACACGCATCTCGCCACTTTTTATTAACGTCAGAAATTTCAAGACTACAAATATTCGGAAAAATTTCCGTGATAAACTTTTAAACGTACGTATGAATGTGTTGATGGGAATGGATGAAGCGAAAGAAGCGTGCTCCAAGATTGTAGCAAGTAGAAATCTTAGGTCTCTGCGCCTGCCCTTTGGGAAACTGGCATGAATATTGTTGTTTTAATCAGAATATTGAATGTTATAATAGGGTAAAATAAATTAAGTTTGCAATGTAGTAACAGATCAGCGCGTTAAATCGTTCCAAAAAATGTATACGACTTGATATTTGATACTCGTAATTGTCTTAGCTTATTTTTTTTGACTCAAATAACTTCTTACACGTATGATATACCTACAAGTAGATCTACTGACACACAAAGTATCAAGGAGGTGACACGAGCGTCCTTGACTCGTCTTTTAAAGTCGATGGACTTATTTACGAGCAGGTGAATCTTCAATTATTCAAACACCTTTGTTATGATTGTTGGAAATACTTGGAACAATTTCAACAACAGTCGAATTTAGAATTTGTTTTGTATCCGTGTTTGTTTTATCACAAAAGAAAGAAAAATAGAAGAATTTACATGAATAAAAAATTATTACCAACTAGTGTCATGCTAGACAATCATAATTATCTGCCATATTTTTAACAAAATCATTTCCTAACTCTAAGTATTAGATAATTAAAGGGATCATTGAAATAAAAAAAAAATACTATGTAATACTAACGATGTTCATATAAATATAAGGAAAGGCCAAAATAGTTACTCAGCTATGTATCTAGGTATAACGTCAAAAAAAATTAACGATGACTTTTTATACAACTGAGTGTATATACGCATTCATAGCAGTACTATAACTACCTTTTATTTGATATAGTTTCGGAACAAAAAGTCACTTTAACTTTTAAATGAGTCATCAGGATCTGCTTATTAAACGTATTCATACTTAGATACTCAATAGAATTATGTATCCAGCCACTAGTTACCACTTTTTGGGATTAAAAGCCTGACATTTTAAATAAATATTTTACAAGCAAAGGTTTTTGCTTCAGTAACGTATTCTATTATTTATAAGTCAGCAATAGCAATTACAATCATTTACATGGCTAAAGTTTGAATTAAATACACAGAAACAAATCCTTAAATGAGCCTAGTTTAACTAACTTTATGTTACGATGACTCATTTAAGTACAATTTAATAAATCAGGTCACGTCTGAACAGTCACACGGTGAGGTAAGAATTATATCGGACACAAAGACATGCCTTCCTCAAGTACAAGCCAAGTATAAGAAACACATTATCAATTAAGATTTTAGTGCAGTATTGTCTGAGTAAACACTTTGTTGGTTTTTTTCCTATAAAAGAACACAGCTTAAACAAGTTTCAGCTGTCAACATATTTGTATTAATTTTGAGATTGTTGGGATTAGGCTGACGTCTGTATTAGGTACAGACTGCTAACGATAGGACCAGAGATTTTTAATAGGTCAAATATCAAAAGAAAAAGTATTGTCTTTAAAGTAATTAAGAGCTAAGTAGCCAATAATGGGTTGTATTGTAGAATATCTACAAGCGGTTTCAATAGCAAAAATAAAATTTATTTGTCAAATTTTGTAGTAAATTAATTACCTTTTATATTTTTCTTTCTATCGATAAAAATATACTTTCCTTATCGCATCACTAGCTTTTCGTCATCAGAGGGAGCTCGGTTGATATTTCTACGTAGATTTTACTGTGTAAAAGCTTAGTGGTTTATTTTTGTGCAAATATATCCGTTTTAGTTAGTTTATTTTTTTATTAATTTATAAGCCACAAAATCTTTTTAGTTATTATTCCCATGTAATTCTAATCTTAAGCATAATTTTGTATTAAGGGCAGGTAAATATCATTCTGATGTTTTTTAAAAGGTTTAAAGTACATTAAGGGCAGGTATATATCATTCTGATGTTTTTAAAGGTTAAAAGGTACATTTACTTCTGTTACACATAGGCAACTGAAATAAACTAAAAAATATCTGCCCACCCGTGACTTATTGTTAATGATATGTTAGAAATGTCCAATTTTGTTTACTGACGGCTATGGTCATTCATAATATATAAAGGCAGTACCTTAGTAATTTAACAGGATGTGTAACTCTCTATAAAACTAAAATATACAAAAAATGTAAACATCGTCCTCAGAGGTGTAAGCCGAAACACTGAGAAAGAGTACAAAACAATTGGATAACCACCGAAGAGAACCGGTGTATCTCCTAATATATTTAGCAAGTACCTTACTAATTAATAGGATCTTAAACGCTCTACATATTTCTATGAAACGCAGAAATGTTAACATCGTCCTTAGAGGTTTTCACCGAAGCACTAAGAGATAGTTCGTAACAATCGGTTAATTACCAAAGAAAACCAGTTCACCTCCTAATATATTTAGGCCAGGGGTTCTCAAAGTTTTTTATCACGCCCCCTGCCAAAAATGAAAATGCCCACGCCCCCCTCAGCGTATCAAATGGCAGCAAGGTGTCAAGCAATTGTAATATACAATGATGTTAATACAGTCCACAATATTGTTTTAGATGCTTTATTTAAAAATACACTTTTACATTATTTATAAGAAGAGTCAATGAGACTCAACATTTTTTAATTTGACATGATTTCCAATTCTAGGTTTAATCGAACAATGTGCCGGTCGTCCTCTTTAGATGTCGTAAAAAAAAGCAGCTTCTAAGTCAAGTTAGTAAAAAAAACGGCCATATTTGTCGCAATTAAAACCTATGGGGTATTTCCCGTTGTCCTAAAATCATTAAATTTGACATGAAGCTAGGTCTTACATCAAAAATATAGAAAAAAACTGAATTTTGTTAATTTGTAGTCATAAAAAACGCTTGGATGTAAACCACTAGTCGTCCTACTTTTTTGTTTACAGTCGGTTTAACAAAACACAGCAATGACTTTATCCTACACTCATATAATCTCTACTAATCTTAAGGATATTCAAGTGTATATATAGTGTATATACGTATAGGTACATATATATCTAAGTACAAGGGAAGAGCGTGGCATATTGAAACAAGAAGGCTGCGCGGCCGTTGGAAGGCGCGGGCAGTACAAGCGTTTATCGACGCAGTCGCGGCTTGCTTCAGTATGTGCTGCGATTAACTGATATCCACACAGAGTTGGTATAACCTTATTCTGAGAAAAAAGAATAAACTTTTCAACAACATTTTCCACTGATTTAACGTTTTTCTGTTCTAGTATAGTGAAAAATTACCCTTTTAAAAATTACAAAATAGACCCTTCCAGATTTTTCTTGTATCAATACAATACATGAAAATCATCTCATAAGTCAGTTCACTAGACTATAAATACTAGTGACCGGCCGAAACAGGGTTTTCAGCCGAAACCGAAACCAAACTTTCAGTTTTGGTCTCAGCTTCGGCCGAAAACGAAACCGAAACTTACTTAACATATTTAAAATTTCTATTGTATTTTGAAAATTTGGAGTATTTAGTACACATTTGTTCGCACATACATACAGGTAGTCATAGGGTATGACAGATTAAACAGTGAATTTCCTAATTAGCTGTAAAAAAAATAAGTCACAAAAGTGTGACAGAGAAGAATCAAACCTTTGATATCTTATCTCTTTTTAACTTGTTTTAATAAAAATAAACAAAAAAACGTATATAGAAGGAAATAAAGATCACACGTTCACTTTGTTTTATTTTTAAGGATGGTCAAATTTGTGAAGCTATTGTGCACTACACAATAGAGCAGATTACAGAACTCAAAGTCTATGAAGGGTATTTAATACATTTAAAAATTTTTTTGAAATTGTTTTATTATTTTATTTCACCTTACGTACTTGGTAATTTTTATGATTTGATTTTATGTTCGAGGCGGGGCGCGAGTTAACCACGAGTTAGCCGAATGACGCTCGCGACGCACGCCAATTCACGAAGACTTAGTTTCGGTACGGCCGAAACCGAAACTAAGGTCGAAAGTAGATTTCTTGGCCGAGACTAGCCAAACCCAAAATTTATATACATGGTATAAATTTGTATATTCAGTAATTAATATTTATCCGATCTATCGTATATTGCCTCCTTATTGCCTTGGGAGTCTGTGTCCTTCCTTTACATGTGACGTATCTTATGAGACGTGACTTGTGACGTGTCTTATGTCATGTATGTGACTTATCTATGCTAAATTTCATCAGCATCGGTTCAAAGTTCTAGAAATACGACAGATAAGTTGCTTTTTACTTTTATTATGTTAGTATTTATGCATAACTTTATTATAATGTAAAATTGGTATATGTTACTCTACCTACAGAGATAAATCGGTGATATCAGTATGTCACTCTCTTCGTGCTGTTTACCTTCGTCAATATTCTTAATTTTTTAGGAATTTATTAGCTAAATTATATACAGACAGACAGATAGGAAAACACATTTTAGTATTTATGATATTAGCAAAAATTCACGGTTAATATCACTTTCGAGTGTGTTTTAGTAGTTCCGTAGCAGAAAGAAAAAGAAAGAGGGTAGATAGATATGTTTGCTCATAGACTTTGTACAAACTCGCAAGTACACCAGTCCACTACAGATCATGGTGCTTGCAAAAGCACCGAAATATCAGAAGCTCATTTCCTCGGCTAATCACGGAAAGAAACCCGTGAAACATTATGTTTAATTAGCAAATGTGTTACTTCTGTAAAAAAAGAATTTTAACACTCTATTGACGTCTGTCTGTACAGCTGATATATATATTGACGTCAAAAAAGTTTATGAATTATGATAATTTAGGCGATGCTTAATTAAACACCTGTATACTTTTACATTTTTTTTATTAATCTCTTTATACTAAAATAAAATAAAGCTAAAAAGTTTTAAAGGTTTTTGGCATTTGGTAGCCCTATTTTTGAGGTAGGTTTAAGGTTTTTTACCATTACGCTACTACCCATAGAAGCCGGCCAAAAATAAATAGCAGAACTAGAGCAGCAAAGAAAAGGGCAGAACAACGTCTGCTAGATCTGCTAATATTTGTATAAAATCCAACGCCTAAGTAATAACTTGTGAACTCTTCTTCACCTTTAAGATGCGGTTTCCACAATTCCTCAAAAGTTTAAGTTTAATAAATATTTTTTCTCTGTGGCTGTTGAAACGTCTTCTTTAATTAAAATCTGATTTTTACTTATAACAAATATAGTAACTTATCCTATCACACTACTAATTTTTCGTGTCACTCTTATAACAACAGCTCCTAAAATGTTCAGGGGTATGTGGACAGATCTCGGTCCGATAGCAGGCGAGATGTCGACTACACTACACCGTGGTAGCTTCCATATCTTTTCTCTCCTCTCAAGTGTCATTGAACGTCTTGAGGGCCATCTCATTGCACTCTTAACGAAATGCAGAAAAACATGTAAACTCATATCTCAAATAGATTATGATATATATTTAGGTCATTATTTAAAAATAAGATTTTTAATAGATGTTTTCTATATTTATTATTTTTCATTTAGCAATAGGAATAAGTAATTTCACACAAAATTCTATACTATGATAGAGATATCATTGTAGAAAAGTTTAGTATAGAATCTCTCAGACATGAGAGAGATAAAAAGTTTTATTTTGCAAACTTAGAGAAATTAAGTTATGAAGAATCACATCTTCTATGTACATAGGTTTTGAAATAGTTTTTAAATGAAATCCTGTATTACAACGAATAACATATCTACACTTGAAATTCAGCATCGTCGGGATATTCACAACCAACCGGTTGTCCGTTCTCATAGGGGTTACACTTCTAGAATTATTTAAAAGAAGATAACATGTGTGTGGTGTGTGAGATACACGAGCGACCGTGGCGAAAGCCATATTGACGGTCACTGACCAGATCGTGTACTTCTAGGTATCTTAGAAGCTGTGTGTTGATCACACGCTCCATCACCTTAGAGAGGAGAGAGGTAATAGCGATAGGCCTGTAATTCGATGGATCTGATCTATCGCCCTTTTTGGGCACCGGGTGCACATTCGCAGTCTTCCATGAAGTAGTGTGGTAGGAAAGCGCGAAGAGGCGCGTGAGTACAGGACATAACTCAGGAGCACACTGCTTAAGCACCACTGCTGGTATACCGTCTGGCCCACTCGACTTATGAACGACTAGAGAGAGCAACGCCCGCCTGACCTCCCGCTGCGTTATGGAGATTTCCGGCATGGTCTTACCGCACCACGGTATAGTAGGTGGTACAGCGCCTTCATCGTTCATATTCGAGTTCGAGGCAAAGAGACTGCCCAGTAGATCGGCTTTCTCTTTAGCACTATGGGCCAAGTCACCATCGGTCTTTCGCAGTGGTGGTAACGACGACTGGCAGAAGTTCCCTTCGGCAGCTTTGGCAAGCGACCAGAAAGCACGACTCCCAGAAGGATAGCTCGCAAGTCGCCCACCTATTTTGCCGATGAATTGGAATTTTGCTCTGGCAGTTGCTTTCTTACTGAACCTCGAGGCAGCATTTAATTATTACCGGCACATTAAATATTGGTCCAGGGTGCCATTTAGAAATTAGTATTACGTTGCATAGCCTGTAACCGCAGCGTGTCATCAAGATGCTTCTAACGACACCTCATTTGTCAAATTATGATTGATAGTTGAGAAGGATCTTAGTTTAGAACCATCTCGATTACATCAGCTATCAAACAAAAAAACAAAATCAAAATTGATCTATTCGTTTAGGAACTACAAGGCTACAGAAATACACACACATCAAACTTATAACACTCATCTTTGCATCGGGGGTTAAAAAAAACCACTTCCAAATCGGTTCACCCGTTTAAGAGCTACGGTGCCACAGACCGATACATGCGCAGCAATCGAACATACATTCATCTTTGCATCGGAGCGCGGGGGTTAAAAAAAACCGCATCCAAATTGCTTCACCCGTTTAAGAGGTTCGGTGCCACAGACAAATACACACACAGCGATCAAACTTATTTTAAACTTACTCCTTTTTTTGTGTCGGAGGTTTAAAATGTACAGTGTTACACAGTACGTATAATGTTATGTAACATATCTACACTAAGTATATAGATGTTGTTATTGTTCCCACTACAAGGCATACCTACCTTACACATTACATACCTCTTCTTAGAGGAAGTAGGCTTAGGAAATAGTAGAACATATGGGTCCAGTGCAATTTCGCAAACGTTGTCGAGCTAGTGGCCACTCGATTGGCAGACGGCCCATTACCATATGAAAAGGCCTGTTGCCATATGACAAGACTTCATACAACCAAACTTATACTGTGCAATAATTATTGAATATTACTAAAATTATAACTTTCTTTTGTCTATGTTCAATAACAAAAACAAAAACTTTCTATGCGTAATTAATTGTCTCCAGTTAACAAATATTTTGTTACCAAAAAAGTAAGCATCAGAATATTAGATAAACCAGTATCCGGCCATTGTGAGTCAGATGTCGCGTTAGTACAGGGCGTTCCGTACGAGATAATTTCACCTGACCTCAGACGGTTCATTGACTGTGGCCTGCATAGAGATACGCACGTCTAGCTTATTGTATGGTCCAAGTTACACGCTTACGACATAAAATATTTAGAACGTTCTCTATGATATTATTTACATGTATGCAGATGAGGCGAACGGAACCATGACTATGTATGTCCCGTTTCTATAACAAGTAGCGACCTATGCAGCTTGCATTTGGCACATGTAACAAAAATGCTCTAAATTAACATTATAATGTAAAATGTTGTTACATTATATACATGTTGAATATACATTTTTTTATTTATACTTGTATAAATAAATAGTTTATAATAAACATAAAGGTACTCATTCGCTTATACTTAGTCATATCTTGTTCTTATTTAGAGATACGTAGAAATGTGTCACTTGTTTCTTACAGGGTATTTGTAACCAGAGAAAATACTTAGTGTCCTAAACCGAAATGTAAGTTCATACTGTTCCAAATTTTAACTCATTCGGTAGCCAAAAACACAAGGAGCAAACAATGTCAAAAATTACTTAATAAAAGTAGGATTTTTTCTTTTGAATCTTAAACCTAATCTATCGCCACTGTATATATTATAGTAACACAAATACTTATAATTATACAGAGATTCGTTATAAGTTATAAAAGTTTCGCTGAATAACTTTATCAAAAACTGTATTTAATAATATAAATAATTTATTTACTATTCCATTATTAAATTGACAAAGTCATTAACGCTAAACTTTTATGGCTTAGAATGAATCTTTGACCAGTCGAGAGCCTACTGCGTATAAAGTGCTTCGATGTAAAAAGGAGACGGAGAAACAAGGAGGAAATTTATCTCGGCCAGCGTGGGCGAAATACTAATACCAACAATGTACTAAGAAACGACATTACTATTTATATAAGAAATATGGACTATTCTACTTACGCGTGCCTATTTCACAAAATAGTTTCATAGCAATAATGAGATTTTATGAGCAAGTCAAAACTATTTGATCAAGCGTGAGACACGCCGCGCTTGGTACTTATCATTAAAGCTAAGAGTGTCTTTTGAAAACACCCTTAGTAGGGTGAAAAGTTAGACTTAGGGTGTTGTTTGTTGGTTTCTTGAAAAAAGCTTTGATTAAGAAAAAAAAAATGTAATCCAGTATGGATTATGGATTATTATGGATATCCATGCTAATATTATAAATGCGAAAGTAACTCTGTCTGTCCTCTTCACGCTTAAACCGCTGCATCAAATAAGATAATATTTGGTATGGAGATAGTTTAAATTGCGGGGAAGGACATAAGTTCCCGCGGGGCTTACAAGAAACTATAGCTTGTTATAGCAAACTTTATTAGAATGATTTAAAATACTAAACTCAAACGCCGTTTCTAACCATTATGTCAGAAGAGAGAGTTTGCCTCCCTGTGTGTCTTAAACCGCTTGTATAATAGACCATGTTCTGAAGAATTGCTCGAAATGATTTCTAGGGCTACTTTCTTACATCGCACTGCTCGCCGTCGGTAGGGTATTCATCCTTACACCTTAGAATCCCACGCACAGTGCGGTTTCAGAGGAACTTCCTCCTGTGAACTAACTACAGTATAGGTTCTTCAAGAAACAAATGGTTAGATTTTTTAAGGGTCAGCAACAAGCAATTTTACTCCTAGTATTGTAAGCGTCCATAGGCAGCGGTGACCACTTAACATCGGGCGGACCGTTAGCTTATTTGCCACCTGAATGGTATAACAATTTCATTATGATAAATTCAGTAATTTTAATGAGCGATTATGAGATTGCATTATATATGTAGGTTCAGATGTCAATTAGTGTAACTGTCATAAGTCATATAGAATAAAAACTGTACTATTTCGAGTAGGTACAGTACAGATACACGATTAAAGTGTATGGTAGAATTTGTAGATCTCAAAACAGTCTGCAGAAAATAAATCTAGTAGTATACGATTAAAAATGGGAACATAGACACTCCGTCTATGTTTCTTATATTAAAAAGGACATATATGATTGTTATACTTATGTTGTTAATTTGTAGTAAGATCGTGTGAAACATGTCCTAACTGATTTATGCCAATCTAAATTACTATTCGTCATTTTTTAAGTTAAATTCATAAAAATGTGGATTTGGCCTTTAAGGATGACGAGTTACATTGTTTTTTCTAAGAATCATCCCTTAAGAGTAAAGTAGGGGATGAAATTTTTTATGGGATTTCAGTTATTTGTGTAAATGAAACCATAAAAAAGGTTATACAGACTTTCATATTTGCAAAAGATGTGTTTTTGAAAAATCATCCCCTAAGGGTCCATCGCTTGTATCGATGCCACGGAGAAAGCTTCCTAAATCGCGTCTATACCAAAATAGTATTGAATAAAAATTCGAATGAACTGAAGATTAAGTTTCGCATACATAAACTGCAGGTAAATATAATTTCCCAGAATGTCAGTTCGTACTATACTTAGGTACTTATTTAGTGCAGAGATCGTACTGCAAACCGGCTAGAGAATACCACTAGGTGACCAAAGCTTGCTTCGTACTTCCATAGATCATAAACAACTAACAGACATGTCAACGTTTCAATTTTATTTACTCCACTATAAAATATTGAAGAACCAATTAAATAATAAATTGTGGATTCATATGCTGCACATTTAATACATTTGGATTGCTAATTGAGGAACTGTTGCGTGGTTGTTAGCTGGACGAAGAAACAAATTCAGAGCTACACAGCGTAGTATCACCAGTAAAATATGGAACCAAATATGCTTGAATCACGCAATGCAATCATGAAATCATATGACTCGAGGGAGTGATACAGTAAAACCAAATTAACCGTGAATTTAACGTGGTAAAGTAGCAATGAAAAAGCATACCTACATCTTGACAAACTAATGAACTTCAGAGAGTAAAATTTCTCACGTAGAGATTTATTTCTGGAAAGGGCAGTGTAGCCCTTTATTAGATCTGGGTGCGTCTGTAATGAGCAGCCTAGCTCACTTGTATAATACTGTTCTATTAAAGAATGGAATAACTTTATATGTGACATAAAAATATCTGACAAACCCAAGGGAAAAAAACGTGAGGAAAATCGATCGGTGTGTCTTATTTTTATGTTCATGAAAATAAACTATAGCTATTTGAGCACTTGTTGTGAATGTGAGTACTTTCTAGTTGTCGCCGTGGATTAGTGGGTAATGATCCGACTTCTGAATCAAGAGGCGGGGATTTGGTACCCGCACAAGGTATATGTGATGTACATTTGTGTTTGTCTCGAGATTAGGTGTTTTTTATATATTTTATGTATGTATTTACAAAAAAAAGTATACGCACATTTTATGTATTTGTATTCATTGTCTGGTATCCATAGTATAAGCTTTGCTTAGTGTTTAAAAAGATAACGCTGTGTGCAACGTCAGCATACTTAGTTTTGTAAAAAAAAAATTATAATAGGTAAATATGTTAGGAATTTTGTGAATATGAACTTAACTTAAGCAAGTTACGCAGAAATCACGGCGCGCCATCTAAGCCTCGTTTTTCAAGGAAAGGCCTGTGCATCTTTAGTAGGCTTATAGCGGCGGAGGCAGACAGCGCCGGGAACGTGTCGCATCCCTATTCAGTACGCTCGTTGCTTGTGCTTTAATGTTGCAAGAACATACTTTATAAAACACGTTGCTAAAAAGCCCACTATATATAAAGCTAGTTTTAATTTCTTAATTTAAAAATTAAAGTAAAGGCGTATATAAAAGAGAAATACATACACTTGCCAAAATATATTCTTTTCTTCTCGTTGCTGCTCAGCGAAAGGATTTCAAGGAGAAGAAAACACTAAGGTTATGAAGAAAGTTAAGACCGGGTATTGAAAGATATATGTCATAAGGATCAGGAGTAGAGGCCAACGTTGAACAGAGGACATCAATAGACCAAGATGACGATGGGATTTTTGTTATAAATATCGGTTAACTTTGATTGTTTTATTTACTTAGTTTCAAAGCACCGCCAATAATTTGTCTCCTTGAAATGTGGTTAGCTGATAGGGAATCTCAGATGGCACTAAGCTCCCCATTGTAAATGTTAGTGCGTAGCTAGTGTGCAAAGCGAATAAATGTTTAGGTGGTAAAAGAAAAATTCCATTAACCAATGCCGATACCGATCAAGTGCTAAATATATTGTTTTATAGACTTTTCTTATTAAGTTTCTATATTCAATATGTCCCTTTATACATATTCTTAATAAGATTTCTTTACTTACGAATATGATTTTGTTTTAATATAACTTTACCTATATGTTACTAAAAATATTGACCAGACCTGATAGAAGAGATGATGTAGCTGCTAAAATACCTACGGAAGTCGATAAAGCTGGAAAGATTTCAAAGAAATATTAAGCTCTCAGCTCGGACGTAATCAGCAACGCATTTTTTATTGAAGACAAAAATCATTTTGTACCACTTCTTACTTAACTATTTAACGAAGTGTTGAACAGTGTGATAAGTAAGTTTGTCGCACTTAAGATTGCGAATAAAATATGACTTAATATAATGTTCTCACTATCGAAAGATACACTGCAAAATATACTAAAAGATCTGAACAAAGTAAGCGTTAAGTTTCTACTTGGCATGAACACGAAAAAACAAAAGTCATGACAAACAAAAATATAGAAACCTATCTGTATCATTTACAACAGAATTGATACGTAAATAGATACATTTACCTTAGTCAATTAATGTCACGGACTACACATCAGAATTAATCGATCGCCAAATATGTAAGGTATGGAAATAATATTGAAGTATAATAGGCCTAATGAAAAATAAAGAAATGAGTACGGCTTTTACCCGAAAACTGTCCGATATTTGCATTTCACCAGTACTTTCTTATATATGGCTGCAAATCTAGTAAATCACTGAAAGTCACAACAGCTAACTTTAAATACCTATGACAAAACGTCATGAAAAGAAGCATGGTGGGAAATAAATTGTGAGATAAAGTAAGAACTACGATTATAGAGAAAAAAGAGAAAAAAGAAAACAAGAAATAAGGAAAGAAAGCGAGGAAGAAGATGGGTCTATATAACAAATGACACATGAATAAGAGTGGCTAGCGACAGAGAAAAAAGGCACACCCTGTCACACATCAGCGAGGAAATTTTTTTGTCCGAGGGTTACTTGTTTGAATAAAAGATTTTATCATTATTATACAATATTGAATACATCTCTAAGAGAACCTAAGTCCATGCAAGTCATTTGTGTTTGTCTCAGTGCAGAGAGTTTACGACCGATGTCCGATCCTACACTGCGCAGCCGACGATGATTCTAGATTCTCAACAGTGAATATTTCCCACATACTAGCCTGGAAGCCTCTTTATATATCTAAGCTGAGGCTCGTGTACTCATAAAGGAAAGATAATGTAACTTTTACACTTAACTGCAAAACTTTTTGTATTTTTAGTGTGTTTTAAAAGATTTTAATTGATAGCATTATTCTTTATTACTTGAAAATGGTTACAATAATACGAATTAAAAAAATATACGATTTTTTTACGATTTCATAGACGTAAAAATAACCAATTAGCTTATCTACTACAATTCATGGATCAATAAAGTTTACAAGGCCACTTAAGTGGTTAATTTTAAATGGTTATTACTTAGTTTCTTCAGTAATAATCAAAATCATCCAATGATTAGAAGAAGTCAACATTGAATTTCAAGGATTGATTATTACTGTAATTAATGATTTGATTAGCAATATTTTGGATTGTTTCTCAATATACGCCTACAAACATTGGCTTTAGACCCCTAAGTCCCTAAAAAATAATATAAAGTGTTTCAAGTTTCTTGGTCCAGCGGTTAGGGATTGGCCTTGATCTGACAGTCAGTTAGCAAAGCAGGAAACGCTTTACATGTGTATGTTACCTGTGTTTATTTTGCCTCAGGATTTATACTCTGACAGAACAAACTGCCAGAAATGCCAAATGGGATAGTTTTTTTTTTTCATGAAATATGAGATGAATTTTATTTTCAGTGTTACCTACCTAATTGAACAATGAGAACAGGTTTGAGAAATACCATACAAATATGTTATGGCAGAAGAGAAAAACATTGGGTATGCAGGACAAATTAAAACAGTGGTAAAAAATACTAAAACGATTGAAACTGTGATAAGTACATTAACAAAATTAAATCATATAATTAATGATCCACATATATTCCATGCATTTAATACTTAGTACGAGTTAAATTTCACTCTACGTCCCAAGTGGCGGAGGTTCGAATCCCGGGGTCGGTGTGTACCAATTTTTAAGTTCTTTTCTTAATTTCTCAAGCATACTGATTTATTTATTTGCACCACTGGCTTTTCGGTGAAGGAAAACATCGTCGAAACCTGCTTACGTCAAAAAAATAGTTATTTGTTATACTTACAAGTGAGGAAAAGCGTTTTTTGGTAGAAGCCGACTTTAAATACTGAGCAGAGCGAGGGATTTAAAGGCACGAGACCGAAAAAATTTGCTCACGCGTCCAACATACAACTTTTCACCTCTACCAGCGAGAAAATTATTTTCACGTGACTTTTCTGGTAAAAAAGTTAAGTTCGGCATTGGAGACTTGTTGTCTTAATTATTCTGGTGTCAGAGAAATATCTTCGTAGCTTGTATCGCTCCTTTTTCAAACAAAACAGAATTATTAGTTAGCTGTATAAACTTTTAATAACACTAATAATTTATAAAAACTCACTTAAAAACGAAAAAATGCTATGTAGTTATATTCGTAACTAGTTTTTGCCAGCGGCTTCGCCCGCCTTAAATTTGGTTATCGGCATAGGATTCTTACGGCAACTCCTCAATTACAAAGAAAAACACAGAAGGTAAAATATTTTAAAATAATACGTACCGCCCTTCCCCCTCATGACTGCCCGCCGGCCTCGCACATCATACATGCGCGCGCAATACTTGATAATAATTATTTTGCTGCCACGTTATTTTAAAACTGCGATATCTCCGAAGATATTCATTGAAATTGAATGATGAACAGGGCACTTATGTTTTAAATTAAATACTTGTGATGAATAACGTATTTATTTGGATAAAGATTGATAAAATGTTTATAAAAACACCTTCACAAATAATGCATTATTTTAGAACAAATATGGTTAGCATAAAAAAGGTGAGCCAACCTTAACTTTTTTTTAGAACTTTTATAGGGAAACAATTCTGTTATACATGATTTTTGCTAAACTCTAACCGTTTACGCAGCGCACGTAGCGGAAGCTCTCAAAAGGATAAAAAAAACTCGATTTTGAAACATTTTTCATTAGTGCTCCGCTCCTACTTGTGTTAGCGTGATGATATATAGCCTATAACCTTTCTCGATAAATAGGCTATCCAACACTGAAAGAATTTTTTAAATCCGACCAGTAGGTCCTGAGATTAGCGCGTTCAAACAAACTCTTCAGCTTTATAATATTAGTATAGATTAAAACGAACAAGGTTAAATATGTGTCCCGAAATTTGTTTCTGACCAGTCATTGTATTGTTTTTCATCATCGGGTTAATTCCAAAAGTCAATGTTCGAACAGCGAATTACTTTGCCTCACTAGTGAGCAAAATTCGATTTTGCTCACTGCATTTGGACAGCAAAACTATCCTTCCCGTGCTGGTGAGGTGAAAAATAAAAGATTCGTATATGAAGTGCACAATTCACACCGTGTGCGTGTGGACTATGGCCCAAATCACCCTCGCTTATGAGGGTGGGCCGTGCCCAAACAGTGGGGACTTATGAAGGCTGGCAAGAAAGAAACGAGTAGGTAAGGGGATTTTACTCATAGAATAATGATGATGATGAACCGGATCAAATCTAATAATATATACATATTTGGGGAATTCTAAAAACGTGAATGATTTGAGTTGTTATCAAATGCACTTGCGCAGTACGTTTGTCCTCTTGTTCGCGCGTGCCGACTCGTTTTCACCTCTACCACGATATCCCTCAGTTTATTATCAGTGATCGGTTATCAAGGGTAACAGAGAATACATTGATTGTTCTCAGTTCCATTAAGTCAATAATGACTTCCATTTCGTGTTATTAATCTTTACTAGCTTTATCTTAAATTTAAGCTGTTACAAAATTTACAGACCGCACTCTGTTAAAAATTTCTAGTAGTTTGTGTAGAATAATGCTCGATTTAATCAAGTAATTAAATACTTCAAGTGTAAAGACAAAGTCAATGTACGTTTAACAACATTACCTCACGCCCTAGCGCCAGTCGGTGGCCACAACTAATTGCCCGATAAGTCGTCGATTCGCGTCTCGTATTAATAAGGTGAGCTGTATATGTGTAGATTCCGGTGGAATGCCACGGTCGCTTGCCTTAGTAGGTGTACTTTAAGCTTGTGTGCGAATGACGTCTGCCGCACCGCACGTCGTCTGCTCACTTCGACCAGTAAATGAAAAACTACTTCGCTTCCCAAGCAACTACAGCATTGACGGTTTTTCTGAGGAATAAAGTAGATTAAACAAAGTTCAGGTTTGTTTGGTTTAGTAAGATTGTAATTGTAGATAGTTGTGTTACGTTGTTGCCACGTTGAGTTGTATAGTAAGTAGTCTAGGATATTTATGTATGTGTTTAACCTCGATTCGAAGAAATTATGATGTGAAATATTGACAAGAAGTGATCTAAAAAATACGTTATTTTTAAACGGAGCGTAGACATATTGAACAAACGATTCCGCTTTTTGTTGGCAACATATCATAATTATTAGAAGACGTTGTGGTAAAATGAACAGATTATTAAAAAGTTTGAAATACTTTATCGCTTATTAAATAAAACTAGTTTCACATGTGTGCTAAACATTTTATCTATTTATCATAACTTTGTATTGCTTTAACTTACATCTAATAACTTTCTCACATTTACATTATTGTTACTGTTTAGTCCCAATAGTATCAAGAAAAATTTGAATGACCATATTACCTTAAACATCTAATTATATGTAGGTAATCAATAATAAAATAAATACAAACCTTTGCATATATACATATAATATGATGTGTCAATGTATTTATCAAATTTACAATACGCATCAAAGTATCAAAAGTGCTTCACATTGTGATGTTAAATGTTGCCATATACGTAAGCTTTTCCCACGCTTGACTCTGAATCCATGCCCCCCCTACCCTCACCACGCTCACTTCCCCCAACGGGCTGTGCTTGTACGTCGTTTATCCGTTTACTTCGCGTTCAGTCAGTACGAGTTTAGCATTCAAAGCGTATGTACTTACGACATTATACTTTCATATTCGTTGCTAAAATTCATCCTGTTACTTACTTACAGTAGCACATTAGCCTATGCTGATACAAACTAAGTATCATCTAAATATGAAAAAAATGTCATGTTAAACAAAAAAAAAATAGTCAAATATATAATAGATATTACATAATCAAAACTTGTAAGAGAGGCTAAATTAAATCTAAAAAGATTGTAAAGAATTCAGCGTTAGAAATAGTCTTTGTCCCTTACAACAATTAATTTAAACTGAATGCGTCATGATGAAAGATCTAACTTTGGAATAGTTCCAAATTTAGTAGCGTGGTAAGAGAGGCCCCCGATTCGGAAAACACACACCTAAACCAAATTCATCAATATAACGATAAAGTTAATTTATATCATGGAGGGGAATGACTTTAGTTCGTCTCTTGCGTTATTTTCGTCGACACCTTATGCGTATACGTCGACAATTCTTCAGGAATTTTGGAGGATCACCCCGCAGTGCCGCAGGTCGTTGGCTTTTCTGATTCATTCTTTTGTTTTTTATTCGTTACAATACTTAATTTTGATCTAAATTAATTATCAATATACTTTTTAACGAAAAAGTGATAAATATTGTGTAATGTTAAGAATTTATTTCATTTCGTATCTATATTAGTCATAGAGCAAGTTCATATCACCTCAGAGCAGGTTGTCAGACATATATTGCGGATATAGGTCAACAGAGGGCGCTACAGAAGATGTGTTTAGAATAAAATACAGTTACAAATTGGATGCAATAGATTGTATTACATAGGTATCACCTAATGGTAGTTTTCTGTAATATTTTACATTCTTTTAGGCATAAGGTACCTGTAGTAGAAATAAGTGCCTTAAACAGTTATTATTTCTTTCTTACAATTTTTTTAAACTTTTTATTATATCACTGGTAAAGTTTACAGCAATTAAGTAATTTATTTAAGCCTTCTGGCGTATAATTAATAGTTCCATCCATAAATTACACCAAGTTAATTTTTTAAATATTTTACCCCCTCTTTCACTTTGTCATATTTTTTTTCAAATTTACGTTTGAAACATTTAACTTTTTTACACTTTGTGTTACCCCTACTACCCTCTAAATAGATGATGACTTACCCTAAGACAAAAAAGCAAAATAAATTATTATCATTAACTAAATGAAGCTGTAATAAGGTCACATACGATTGATTTAAGACAAATCAATATCAACAAAAAAGGATTCATTAATTTCGATGTAACAAAGGATGCAGATCGATTTAACATCGATTCGAAACAGATTTAAATCGAGTAGCTGCACGTAACGTCGATCTGGCGCAACACGTACACGCCACGAGTAATTTTGAATGTTGCTAATTATAGGTGCTATTGCGGTTATAATAAGATCGTCCCAACTTCCCAGAAACGAGGCCGCCCGCTTTATTAATATTTTATTCGATACACGCCGAATACTCGGTCCCAAACTAACTGACGCAGTCAAAGAAAACACGCCGGCCCGAAATAAAGTCGTAAACTACAGGAACGGTTTGGATCGATATTATCGGTGTGTATATCGATTTATAAATGCGCAGAAAGTGTCGATTGAGAACACATTGAGGTAAAGAGGAAAAAAAAAATAGGTTATTGTTCAAAAAAAAATCGTTGATTAATTTTTTTTTAACAGTTTTTTTATTCTTTAGTTCTTAAATGTTTAATATCCCCGTTCTTAATAACTGTTAATTATACTAAAAATGATGCAAAATATCTAAGCTCTTAAGTATCTAAAAATTAAGTAACAAATGATTTTATTTAATACCACACATTTCAATAAGTCACTGTCATAATAATTGTTATAAATTACCATTAAAATAAAAAACATCAACAAAACTTAATACAAAAACTTAATGTTTGTATGAATTTCAGTATCTGCAAACGTTTGACATCTTATGAATGTCGCCTATAAATACCACAAGATTGTGTGGAAATACTCAATTAGTCGACCGAGCACGTAATATTGTTGAGGTGGCATTTACAGGACGTTCGCCTGTCTGCTTTCTTAAAGCTTGTGAGCTTTCTGTGCAGTTCTGTCTAATAATGTTATATTCATACCATTGTGTTATACGTATATTTTTCTATATTATTTGTGAGATACCTTCGTAACTAGTTTTGTTTAACTTACATTTTTTTGACGGATGCTCCCGATTTGAACCCGATTCGGAGCCCATTTTTAAGGATGTGTGTGTATACGCGACGAGATCTCAGGACACGGTTAATTTGTTTACTGCAGGTAAAATAAAATAAAACAAAAATAAAATAAAATAATATTTTCAAATTAAACAAAAAAAAGATTAGAATAAGTATTATGATTTAAATTCATTACCGTAAACTAAGGTACTAAATATAAAAAAAAAAAAATTGGAAGAAATATTGAAAACTAGACTGCCAGCGGCTCCACCCGCCCTAAATTCGGTTATCGGCGTGGAACTAATGAATTGCTATAGCATGCTATAGGTGCAGCAATAGTTCGTTTAACTCTGTTCTAGTTATTCCCACAGAAACTTTTGAATTTTTAGGGATTAAAAATAGCCCATATGCTATTCCAGGATCTAACCTATATATATGCCAAGTTTTATCCCGGTCCGCCCAGTGGTTGAAGAGTGATTCAGTAACAAACATCCATCCAGACATACAAACTTTCACATTTATAATATGAGTAGGATTTTAAGCATATTGTGTAATGTGTATGTATTATTTGTGACGGAATGTTAGTTTATACATGCGTGTCTATTGCTGTAGTATGTTTTAAGATTTGGATTACCCACATTCATAAATATATACGGGAGAAAAACATTACACTCCATTTGGGTCAGTCGGGTAAAGAAATTAAAAAAATCGCAAAAAGAAAGGATTTTTTGCTAAGTATATTTTTCTATATATTTTTTTTTATTCATTTTTCTGCTGTATAAATGTATTATATAATGATGAATTATTGCCTCTTCGTACCTTATTTACTTAACACTGAATATATACCAAGTTAAGAAAAAACGGTTTCAAAATGCACACAGAATTTCTTTAGGTTAATCATATTATTATTATTCCTATTAGTTATCATAAATTATAAATATAACAAAGTAAAGAAACAGTAACTTTATACTATTTGACCACTGGAGGAAAAATGGTGTCATGAGAGTTTAAATGGTTTGAAGAAAACACTTTCCACATTACCACTGATTGTTGATTAGGAATAAAAATCCTTTCAATTTATTAATTAATTTAATATCATTGGTGAAATGGTAATTGTTCCAGATCACTGGTGGTGGCTGATAGTGGTTAAATCAATTAGTAAACCACTGACACAAACATACTATTGGTTTTATACATTTTAGCTTATTCTTAGATATATTTCACTTTCTGCAAGATTTTGCCTTTAAGCTCTTGATTATAAACTTTTTCACTAAAATAATAAGTTCGATTTAAAAATGGATATTTTGCCTTGGGTTGTACGGGAGCTGCCTTAAGCCGCACGCACATCGAAGGCAAGCACGCTTTCATTCTTGAATGAATGACAGGTATGCCTTCCGGGAATTTTGAATTATTTCCAAAATGTTTAGGCTTTACGAATATTTATTGTAACGCCCCCCTCACTATGGTGAAATATTTTAATAAAATAATAAATTGTTCTTAGAAACTTCTGAAGCATCCTCACTCACTCAGAGATAAATCAAAAGAATCTAATGTTTAAAATTGATGTTGATAAAGATGATTATTTGGCCAAGCGTGATCGTCAAAAGTGGTAGGACCCGAAAACCGTTGTGTCCGATAAGTAGTTACCCCAGTTCTTTTTGAGGTACGTCAGAATAATATAGCGATCAATAGCCTTCAAAATAAGCATAAAAGATAAGAATCATGAAATGATCAGGAAAATAAATATAGCTAAATCTACGATTGTAAACAATGCCCACTTTGAGTTTTTACCATTTCTACATATAATAAAGTATAAAACACCTAAGCAAAGCAAATACTCCA
The DNA here is from genome assembly GCA_946406115.1 of Apoda limacodes. Lineage (NCBI taxonomy): Eukaryota > Metazoa > Arthropoda > Insecta > Lepidoptera > Limacodidae > Apoda > Apoda limacodes. The sequence goes on from OX291553.1 coordinate 18,614,384, forward strand.
ATATCAGAATTAAAGGACAGAGGTACTACAGAGTTATATGATTTCACAATGGAACCCTAATTTATGTTACTTCCACATTTGAAGGTAATATCCATACGAATGCTAAATCCATTCGTTTTGTAGAGTGGGAGCTAGATAACTAAGCGTTCAGGACTTGCGACCTGAAAGTAAGTGTAAGGGGCGCCCCTTACAATGTACATTAGCGCTCACCTACACTAGCTAACCAGCTAAAATAGTAAAACCCTACTAACACCGCTAAAAAGATGGATCCAGATCCAGGATGGATTCAAGGGCGGATCCAGAACAAAAGTTTAGGGGGGCGATCATAACATCTGAACTTTCTGCAAACGTAAGTTACCCAATCGACCCAGCTCGTGCAGTTTTTGAATAATTAAATATACAAACCCAAGTAACCCCAAATATTTTTTAAATGTAATTAAAGTTATATATTTCAAAAAATGTTACACTTCATTTCTTCCTCCGCCGTCCTTAGGGCGATCGCCCCCCGCTGGATCCGCCCATGCATGGATTACACATAGTAATAACTGTATCTCTTGGCAGACCTAGTTCTTTAGTGGGCTATATAATTATTATAACTGGTATAATCTTAGTTCCCAATTCTACTTTTATAGAAGATTTATCTTTACCTAGCTGAAAATGTCATAGAAACAAGGTCCTTCCTTCCTACTGAGGTGATTGAGATTTCTTTCTACCATAAATTTCTTACCGGCAAAAGCGGGCCCGTCATTTGAATGTTTTAACATTAATTTAGATATATTTAAAACACAACCTAAAGAATTTCACAACGAACATACAATATTTTTACTGTAACTTCTGATATAAAAGTATTTACTAACTAGTAATGGTGGTACAATCTGTCTGTAGTTTAACCCCACGTGGAAGCTTCTAGTTACCCACAAGCGTAGACTATGGGTTTCTCCTTGTCGGGCAGCGTTTCGACAATTTAAACGACAGCAATTCAATGTTCTGTATGTATGGGACCACGCACTTTTATCACCATTAACCCCTCTCTAACAACCTTCTCACCCCACATTTCAAACCCCCCCATCCAATTTTTTTATTCCGGACGGATGTCCGGCCTTTATTAATTTTAACTAAGAAAAAGGAATATCTTTTAAGTATAATTCTAGTTATGTTGGTTGGGGTACTATTATAGAGTCCTAGATTAATATGACCGGTAAAGATAAAATGGCCTACCTATCCTAAACTAATAGAATATTAATATTATGTTCTAAATGTTCGTAAGGTTCTAACAAACCCTGGGTAATTTCAAATAAACTAACACGTGATACCATTACACAGAATACGTGTACAAGACAACTACCTTTTACCATTGTTAGAATTTTGATTGTACGAGGCTACCCTAATGGTTGTTAAACGACTAACTTAGGTAAGTTTCGCGGTAGTTTTCTATATTATAAAAGTTCTAAGTAACTTAAACTTACGCGGTGATACTCAACATTATAGAATTTCCAATAACAGTAGCATAAATATTTGACTAAGAAAATAAAATTAATAAGGAAAGGAAACCGCGGATAACAAAACAACTCCTATCTAGAGGGCCTCCGATTTATTTTACGTTTAATTTTTTGAATAAAATTTTTGAAACTACTTTTGAAGGGCAAATGAAGTGATGCCATTTCTATATTGCTTAAATTCCAATCAGCGCTCATCTTAAAACGTCCTCCAATCAACTTGCCTTCCAAACAAACATCCAATCACAGTACGTTTTAAAGCATCCATACTCGCGCCACTGGTTCAAAACTTACGCAACTTCATTTGGTCTAGAGTCCGAATCCATAAATCGGAAGTTAGATTACTACCTACATTTAAATATTAATTTTGTGTTGATGTTTATGATTCGTAAGTTTTTAATGTAATATTTTACATTTGGGTCACTGGTATTAATTTTTTTTGTTAGCTTCAAACCTTTCATAAAATAAATTATAACTTCTCATCTAATGTATAAGATTACTGAACTCATCTATTTAAACATTCAATTCATTTTGCTATAGGTAGTACGTTTATTGAGAATTGTTTACTAATGCAAATGTTCGCGCTAAAACTTGAATTGAAACATTGCATTACAAAAATGTTAAGGCATAAATATTGCTATCGTCACAATATATAATATTGGGGAGTCCCTATTTTCAGCAATAGATATTGACGAAAAGATGACGATTAATTAATCAACCATAATCTCACCATCTCCAATCCACGGTCGCCCCTCGAGAACCTTTCTTACTACACTTCAGTTTGCTTGTTAACGCTATACTTATAAGAAATTCATTAAGAAACGCGGTACTGAAGTTACCGTTCCGTTCTAGCGTCTAACCAGCCAGCGTTCCACTGTAAGGACTCAAGGAACGAGTCACATAGGAAAAAACGATGAAAAGCATAAATATTGGTATCGTCACAATATATAATATTGGGGAGTCCCTATTTTCAGCAATAGATATTGACGAAACGATGACGATTAATTAATAGTATCAACCATATTCTCACCATCTGCAATCCATAGTCGCCCCTCGAGAACCTTTCTTACTACACTTCAGTTTGCTTGTTAACGCTATACTTATAAGAAATTCATTAAGAAACGCGGTACTGAAGTTTCCGATCCGTTCCAGCTGTACCTTACCAGCCAGCGTTCCACTGTAAGGACTCGAGGAACGAGTGTTTAAAAAGGTGGTAATTGAAAAGACAGAGGTATGCACTCCCTAGAAGGTATGCGGCGTTTTCAGTTTGCATCAGTGAGTGATTCTAGTACTGTCCCGTCCATCTTATGGCATTCCCATGTGTGCCTTTTACTTCTGCCCAAGACACCAGTAAGGTGATAGATAGGACAGGTAGTGTAGAACTTCGCAGTCTAGAATGTAGAGTGGGAGGGAAAGAGCCGACCGGTACCAGCACCCTTAAGCCAGCAGAATTATAGATATATATATATAAGTGTGAATATACACACCGGCACAATTAGCGGAACAGAAAAAAAAGTGAGACTATGAGATAATAACGCATATATTATTTATTGTTGGGGGGAGGCATTCTGGATTTAACCCTTCTTTTTAGCAAGTCCCAGACATGCTCTATCGGATTCATATCGGGGGAATTTGCTGGCCACTGCATCACCGGTATACCTACGTGGCTCAGATATGCCTGTACCGATTGTGCACTATGAGCACGAGCATTATCTTGCATTAGAATAAAGTCGTCACCAATAAATGGGGCAAATGGTACAACATGTTCTTCTAAAATGTCTCTGATGTATCGATCTGCTGTCATGGTCCCTCCAGTGACTATCACTAACTCCGTGCGAGCTCCCAAACTTATCCCTCCCCAAACCATAATCGAGCCGCCACCATAAGCCACTGTGTGTTCAAAATTAGACTGAATGTGGCGTTCTCCTTTGCGTCTCCATATTCGCTGTCTCCCATCGATCTGTTTTAAAAGAACTCTGCACTCATCAGTAAAGAGAACCTGCTGCCATTCGTTCAAATCCTCTTTTTGTGTTCCGCTAATTGTGCCGGTGTGTATGTATACAAGAAGGAAAAAATGACTGCTTTAACATGTGTGGTCTGCGTACTGGCTTCTCAATTCTTTTGTGTTCTGTTTCTTCTTCGATGGTATTCATTAATACTAACTTTTTCGGTGGATATCCGTGTAGCTTCAGAAGTTTGTTTTTCTGTTTCCGCATTCCAATTCTTATTCCTCTCTTTGGCATTCCAGCTTTTGCATTTTATTGTCTTCTGGTGGCATTCAGTTTAAGTCGTCAATAAGGTAGTTTCGTTTAGCTTCCATTATAAGTAGGTTAGGCATAAATCTATATATTCAATGTAATGATTTCGTTATTTTGTAGCAGTGTTCCAACACTTGCGCTTTATTTTCCCCTAGTGGTAGTATTTTTTTCAGTGTCTAGTTCCCATAGCTTCGGTTACTATTCTTAGATATACCTAAGTACTCTTAGTTCATAAATAGACATAAAATTAATTCATTCTTTTGTTTGGCGTCCTAAGGAAGGGGGAGGGTTGGCCCGTTGTGTACTAATGAGTACTTTTGTTAATTTCTCTAGTACATTGATTATTCATTACACTAGCTGGCTTTGGATGGTATCGTAAGAAAATTGACATACGTCAACAAAAAGACATATGATGTACAGTCCACAACAGAATGCGCGCCATATAATTTCGTACGTATTAAAATGCGGAGCGATAATTCTTTCGTATATTGTTTTGTTAATCTCATTCACAGTGGCCTTAACCACGTAGTAACTTACGTAGCCAGTCTAGCAGAAGAGACCGGTAGAAGCTCGTCAAAAAAAAAAAATTATACAACAATTTTCTTACGTAACTCTGGTTTTCTTGTACCAATTCTTACTAAATTAAAAATGGGGGTTATCTGTGGGTTATTCTTTCCCTATAATTCTGGAGTATATGGACGTGGAAGGATTATATACATGCAGTTTTGTGTTTGTTGGACAGCGGACTTCGGCTGGCCTCTCGCCAACACAGTGGCCTCAAATTGATTTTGCTAGTGCCGTACCAAAATTCTTTGCGTCCGCTGCATGCATTAGTAAAGTTAATTAATAATCCTAAATAACGTTTACTGTTAGTTGTTATTTAAGACTATGTTTGCCGTTGTAGGCGAAAGAGTCTTAAAAAACCCTAGATTGATTGAGACCCTAGTTTCTAATTAAAAATACATAGAGTAGACATTTATAGCGTACTTGGCAAAACATATCACTGATGACTTTTTCACTGTTTTAAGCAAAATATATATCTTAAAGAAAAATAACGTCATAAACTCAAATTCCTTTTTAACTGACTCCAAAAAATGTTTGTAATATTGTCAAATTTGCACAGTTTTTGTATATGTTACTTTATACCAGCTTCTAAACATATGTGCCAAATTTCATAAGTGTATGTACTATGTATGTTTGTCTGCGCATATAACAAATACCAAAACATTGATTGCAAAAAAATCTTTTTTAGTTAGAAAAGTGCAAATGCAAAAAAAATAAACATTTCATTATGCATTTTGTTTCAATGTTTGCATGCAGTTAGACTCTAGCAAAACCGTATCCATGAAAATTTTAAAAAGTGACTGAGCAATTTAGAATCGTGTAATCGTTAGATGGCTACACTTCATACAATAATTTAACCTCAAGTAATTAGTTTCAATTACAACTGAAATTAAAAAAAAACCGAAGAAATAAATAAGTAATTTTAAAAAATTATATCGACTTCAAAACCGTAATTTATTTTATTAATAACTGAAAAGGGAGATATAAAAGATATATTCAAGAATATAGTTACTTATCACGGACTTGGAAAAACTTCAGCTCTTTTAACTTCGTTATTTATTTCTATCTTAAGGTTTTTCACATATCCAAATCAACCATTGACTAGCAACGCAACTTTCTCACACTAGCAGTATTTTTGAACGATCTATCAAACCTCGCCATGAAATAAATAAAAAAAAACTTACGTACCTTATTCCTACTCATTTTGAAGTGACAATAAGTACATAATTATAAAGACTGCCTGTATAATTCTAAAATTTTAAAATTACTTAAGGATTTTATATTTGATTCAGATCACATCATCATGTATCCTGAGGAGTACCGGTCTAGTGCGTATCGTCAATATATCAACAAGGTCCGTTCCGTAACATTAACATTGTATTTTAGGTTAACTTTAGCTTAACAACAGCTCAAACGGTGTATAGGTACGAGTTTTAATTTCTTGGTTGTATTTTGACTTAGGAAATAAATATAAATATTTCAAAGATGTGTGAACGGATTTGGTTCTATATAAAAGCTATCCTGATTCTTTTAGGATATGGTTGTAAAGGTACAACAGGTTGGGATATTTGTCCTCAACTCAATAAAGTCTAGACAATGACAACATGACACAGTGAGAATTTTTTTTAGCTCCTTAATGTATGGAACGATAAATATTTTCCCTTAAAATAATTTAATCAGCATTCTACATAAAATATTCTAAATCTGTGACACATTCCCGTTTACAATCCAGATACTCGTGACATACGGATGAACACACATCATAATATGACAGCAATAGTGCAACGTTTAACCCTTATTATCTGTTTAAAAGGTGATTATTATGGCGTTGAATGGTTATTATATAGGTATTTATGTCCCTTGTAAACGTCAAGTAGGTAAGAAACAGGGCGCTTGTATGTATTGATAGATACCTACTTTCTGGATGTCGTGGCAAGCTTATTTCCACTGGCCTGCTGCCAACAACCCCTAGCTCGAAATTGCTTTTACCGTATACTAGCAATGATATGATACCCACCATTGCATATGTTTACATACATTTAATATACTAGTATTTTTGTTTGTGTATGGAATGAAGAACCTTCCGTGAAATACAATACTCGCTGAAGTCAATCGCAAATGGTTGGTCCAGTGATTAGTGGTTACTTGGTTTACTACCTATAGTTCACAATATCAAAGGCAAAAGTATTGCTGTATACTTACTTATCAGTTTATGACGAGTAGTTGACTGTTCTTGGTAATAGTTTCGAAAAATTACGCACCTAACTTTACTTAAAGCAATGAATACATCGACACGCATTTAAGTTTGGCGCAACCTGTAAATTACTTAACTGGCAGGTCAATATTTAGAATACTAAGGCTGGGTTGCACCAACTAACTTTGACGTCAACCTATCGCCGGCCCTTAAAAATGAGAGAGTGTATGGAAATTCTATAGTCTACTATTTTTAAAGTTATAATAACCAGATGGTGATAAACATGGACACTGAACGGACCACAAAAGTGATCAACTATTAAAATTTATTTTATAACTAGACTTTGCCAGCGGCTCCGCCCGCTTGTCCTAAATTCGGTTATCGGCGTGGAACTCTTTAATTAACTCCAATTAATTAATTAATTGGTTATTCCAATGAATTGCTATAGCATCCTATAGGTGCAGCAATAGTTCATTTAACTCTGTTAAAATTATTGCCGCAGGAACTTTTGAATTTTTAGGGATAAAAAGTAATGTATGCCAAGTTTTATCCCGATCCGTCCAGTGGTTGAAGCGTGATTGAGTAATAAACATCCATCCAGACATACAAACTTTCACATTTATAATATTAGTAGGACAAAGCGGTTGCAAACAAGCCTTTAGTCCGCGTGGTGTTAATTTGATCCTATAAAACTACAATAATGTAGAATACAGAAAGAGATCTTCCAAAGGTTACAGTAGTTGTCGTCGATTACGAGTGGTCTCAGACATTTTAAGCGGCCACTTTAAAACACTAAAATAACAAATAAAAACGCGCCCCTGATCATTACCGGCCCGAATTCTAATGACTCCTTGGCATCTACTCCTTTTCTTTTTCATTTCGAATTTAATCAAATTATAGGTTGAAGCGTATTATAATATTTCAATACTTCTTAACCGATACCGTTGTGGAATTTAAGTTTTTGTTCGATTCGTTTTTGTTTTGGGCAATTTTGAAGGTATAGATGGAAAGAAAAGGTATGATGAATTTTTAGTTTTGTTTTATTTATATCAAATTAATCGTTTGTCTGGTCTTTCTGCCTTCAAAATGCTGGGAAGTATATATATATATATACTGGTAGATAGAGAAATAAATATTTTTGAACATTACACGCTGCGCCATCTGATCCTAAACTAAGCAAAGCTTAAACTATGAATAGGTGCTAGACAACGGATACAATTACATATATGTAGGTAACCACAAAAAGTGGTTCAAAGAGATATCTTGTTTTGATGTTATTAGATTTTTAAAAGCTCGGCAGCGCGCGAGTGATACCCCGGTGTTGCAAGCGTCCATAGGCTACGGTGACCGCTTACCATTGGGCGGGACGAAAGCTTGTTTGCCACCTTAGTGGTTTATAAAAAAATGTTGATTAAAACCAACTACGTTATTGTCAATTGACAAATAGTTTAGAATTTTTTTTACATTGTACCGCAATATCAATACCACACTGCTTGCTTATTTATTAAAACATGTGTTTTGCTAAAAGCTTTTCATTGGTACAATTTATCCAACCAGTCGATTTAATTGTACCACAGGTATAGTAAATTTAATTACTTATAGTTAAGAGATTTAAAGACATGGTAATTAATGAATTGTTAGAAAAACAGATTTAAATAATTCACAATACTTTATAAGGTTTAAAAATAATTTTAAATAAATTGGAAAAAAATCTCTGCTAGATTGTCATTACGTTTTTTTACAAACCATGAAACTAAAATTTATATGTTAACAAGCATCTAAATGATCCTGTCTTTGTACCAGAGCAGTAAAAGGTTAGTATCATTTTCGTTCGCTGGTCTCTGGTAACTAACCACGTATAGTAAGCAAAACATTTCAATAATATTAGTTATCAGCTATTTTTACGTAATGAATGTATCTGAGTTGTAAATAGGGCTTGGAACTACCGGTTCTAGGAAATTTAAGCAGAACAGGTTCTACACGACATAAAAACCTGTTTTTCGGATCTCGGCAAATTTTGGTGATTATATTGTATTTTTGGGACTGGGCATAAATCGCGCGTTGCCGATCTTTCAAAAATCTAATAACTTCTTTCGTGATGAACCCCGTACTGCAGTCCTTAGAGAAAACCTTGGCAGGGAGCTCATTTCAATACCTGAACGTTCGCGGGGGGAAGTTTTTCTGAAACCACACTATAATCGACCATTTAATTTCTAAGGTGTGAGAATGAATTCCCTACCGATGGTGAGTGGTCCGATGGTAGAAAGTAGCCGTGGGCATCATTTCAAAAAAATCCTCAGAACACATCCCATTATACAACCGGTAGGTCACAACAGGAAGGCAAAGTCTCTCCTCAGACTTAAGGGTTCGATACGATACAGCCCGTTGTTGAACCGAATAAAATGGGCCAAGCTGGTATCCGGTCGCACCCGCCCAGAGATGGCAGCAGTACTTTATATGGGGCCAAACTTGCAACTTGTAAAAAACTTTTACCTCGAGGTAAAGTACTGCTTCGCTCTGTGGAGTACTCCAAGTTTTTTGGACACAAGCTTCACCTTGTATGCAGATGTACGCGCATAATTGTGTCTCCGTAGCGTTGAATCGTACTAAGTTTTCCCGTGGCTAGTCAGAGACCTTGGACACAGTGGTCTTGATTTTAGACCCAAGTTCTTACCGCACCACGGTTAGTGGTACAGCGCCTTCTTCATTCATATTCGAGTTTGAGGCAAAAAGATCCCCGTAATTGCACCGTAGATCGGCTTGCTCTTTAGTACTATGGGCCAAGTCACCATCGGTCTTTCACAAGGTGGTAACTACGATTGCTTTGACAGCTCTAGCAAGCGACCCAGAGTGATGGCTCGCAAATCGGCCATCATTTTGCCGATGAATTGGTATTTAGCTTTGGCAGTGCTTTTTTTCTTAACCTCGAGGCAGCAGTTCATTTGCGTTGCGCAGAACTATTCTGATCCTTATTATTACGAGCCGTGGTCCAAGCCTCATACATAGTTTGCTTGAGAATTTTAGCTTTTCTGCAAGACTGATTAAACTACGGTCGTCGTTTGTCACCTGTAGCTACTTGCGAGTTAGGAATAAAACATTCCATACTAGCAAAGAGTGTTTTAGCTACTGCAGACGCCAGGATCTTCTGAGCTAAAGAAGAGCTGCCTCCACGGTACGATGCATAAAATTAACGCAAACCATCCTAATCTGTCGACTTATAATGCCACACACGACGCCAATTAGTCCACCTAAATTGATCTGGTTGTGTGAGTCCTATTGAAACAGTCGTCCGAGGAGCCAAGAGGCGCATCCACCAAGACGGAATATCCATCCAGACGTGTAGTCAGCAGAAGGTCAGCTGCTATCAAAACTGAAAATCTAGTTTTTAAAAAGGAGACCGGCTCTGCAACCCCTAGTTGCAATGTGAGTTTCAGAAACAGTTCGTTCTATAAATGTGGTTAAGAATCAGCATTCTCTGTTCGCTATTGATGACTTCAAAAAAATTAAGGGCGGCACATGGCAGGTTTTGGTGTCACGTCGGTTACCCCGATGCGGCTATCAAATCAGGGCACCTGAGGGCGCCAATTCCATAATAAAAAAAGCACTGTGCTGGTACACCCACTTTTTTATCTGTACAGTTAAAAAACCTAGCGTTCGGTAAGAATGCACTGACGATGCGTCGGGTCAAACCGTATGGGCAAATAATCGAAAGACACTTGTAGTCGTTTTTTAGGCAGCTATGCACACGTACGATTCACCTGTCCGGTTTGAATTCGGATCGCCTTAAGATTGGCGCACAGTTGTGCTTGTCAGTTGTTTGCAACATCGAGCTACTAGCTATTTCTGTCTAAGAGAATAAAGGACGAATCCACGTATATCGTCTCGTAACTAGACGAAAATAATTGGCAACATAAATTTACCATCATCTCTGTATCATCTTTAATTTAACATTCTACTTTCTCACAGCGCTCTGTAATATTGAATAGGCCTTCGGGTACCCAACACCAAAACATGACATGTGCGCCAACCCTTAGAGATATTTAATGACTCTAGATAAGGTGAAGTTGAAGGTGAAGTGAAGTAATTCGACTAAACTATTATTTTAATTTCAACGCGTAAGAGGTCCAGTGTCACTATTAATTATATTTAAGTAATTTAATTTACGTAACTGCTAACTTGGAATTCGATATTACATATTAACATTTCAAGATAAATGAAACATAATTTATTAGGACGAATTTGCAGCCACATTATGTGACCTTAATAAATACAATAACTTATGCTATTAAATAATCTGTTTGATTTAAAGAACAATCGTGTTTTGCAAATCGAAATAACTTTGAAAGACATTACGACTGAATTAACGATCGTCTGGACATCTGAAGGTGAACAAAATTCTATTAGAATCATACGAAAATTCTAGTGCTAAGACCTTCTTCGGGCAAATAAAGCAAATGCGAGCAATATGTACACTGCACTGTGACTTAATGTATCATCGCTTCTACTCTATTCAATGTTATAGTGTAAACAAGGACAAAACATTCATAGTATTTTCATCTCTCAGAGCACAGACGTGATGAAACAAATAAATGAATTTAATTATGAAAGCTAAAAAAAAAATGTTTTTTGTAAAATCAACTCAATGAATATACATAAAGAGTTTAAATTGATATGATGTGGTTTTTTTTTTTAAATTCCCAAGGTGATTTTTACATGTAGTCAACTGAAAACGATTTTTATCGCTTTCGATATACAGACTAGTAAATAAAAAAAATGTAACAGCTTAAGTCGTTTAGTCACTGTAAAGTAACATCTGTCCTTTTCATATTGTATGGATACGAAAAGGACAGAATGGGGGGTGCACCTCCACCTCCAGCCTTCGCGGGAGGTAAAAGACCCAGTTTTGTTATTTGTCCAGTGTCAGTCGAGTACATACTTACAATGCGGCCTGACTCTGCTCCACTGGATTCTTCGACCGTTTAACGCAATTATAAATGATTAATGTGTCTGTCTGTTTGTACCTCGCTGTACTTGTAGATAACAATACCCTCTAGATTAATTATTTAAAGACTTGTTTTTAGTCATTTTGTATTCATAATCAATAAAGAAAATAGTACTCTATTCTAATCTGTTAGTTGAAACGACAAAATCATATCAGCATGGACACAATAGGTTTCTGTAAGTATTAATCAATTGAAATAATAATTTTATTATAAAATAATTATTTCAATAAAATTTTTTATAATAATTAGTTTTGTATTGGAATATTAGAATTCTAAAATTATATATAGTTTCAAGACATCAGTTCCACAAAAAAGTTAAGTAACTTTGTCTATAATCAGGGCTTAAAATTCTGGAAGGGGTAATCAGCGGCTGGAAACACACTCGCATCATAATAGGGGCCTAGACTGCCTTCTTTACCATGATCCCATGGTCGCAATATTGTCTGTCAGTGTGTCTGCACTGGTGGTTTTTATGGGTAATTCTCATCGCCACGAATCTCATCGTCACCTTCGTGGCAGATTTAAGTTTATTACTTATTTGAAAATTTCTGTAAATAGCTTATAGTGCTAGATAAGTCGAGTAAATCCATAAGTAAATTAATCAGATCGTGAGTCTTGTTTGGCTGATATAATATTTTGAAGTTCTTGATCCCACGAAAGTGACGCAATAAGCCACGAAACTGACAAATAAACTTTACAGTCATTTTTTTTTTCATAATTTAAGTACTGTTTATGAGACTTAATGCTAATAAAATAATTAAACTGGCATATAGATGATATCAATAAACAAAACTGGGAATTACCAGTTTGTTCGGAGGTTCTTAATATACCTGATGTATTATTGTCAATATAAACAACATAACTTTAGTAATATTTTTTTATCATAAAACACTGCACTGCAAGTACTCGCTCGAATAAGCCACCCGAAAAAATAAAGCGGGGCATAGCGAGAAATACCTCCACCTTACAGAAAACCGCGGCCACAATAACACTAACATTAAGTAGTGTTGTGTTGATTAAGGTTGCCAGAGCTTTTTGATGATTCGCTGCGCGGACAGTGGAGGACCGGCGGTGCTTGTTGCTTTCATTGCTCGGCGTAGACGCGGCGTGCTGGTACGGCGTTCAGGGAGACCTGATGAAACGGCTGACTGCTGGCCGCCCGCAGGTTGAACGGGTTCCCAAACCCAGGGATCACTTAATCTCCGCCCTGGGAGGCGGATCCGCCAGCCTGTGTAAAGTCTCTGAAGTGGCAGTCGTGCCGGAGAAGGAGACCGGAGTGGACCCGGCTACTACAACAGAGGGGAATCAGGTGCCCTTCCGTCCGCCGTGCCAGCAACCGTATCATCTGTGCCATGCTTCGGCAGTTCTAGTACCGCAACTTTTGTCCTCTAAGCTGTATATGCAGTGAATCCTCATCTTTAGCCTTAATAACCCTGTCAAAAAATATGGCAAGAAATAAAAGAAAAAGAGTCTTTTTTAGCGGCCACTCCATCCACATTCAATGTGGATTTTTGCAACATTAGGAATACACGGGATCTAGAAACTGCGCAGCCGACCATTCTTTTTCTAACGGAGACGCAGATATCCTGCCCGGCCGATACATCATACCTTCACTACCCCGGCTACAAGCTCGAGCACAATTTAGTGAGTCGTGCCGGTGTATGTATGTTCGTCCGGGAGGATATCTGCTGTCGCCGCCTTCATAGCCTTGAAGACAGGGCGCCTTCATAGCCTTGAAGAACCTGTCGATATTGTGGGTACGAACTCAACTCTTCACGCACCTGAGTTTGACGACTGACAAAGTTTTAGAGTAATATCCCACAGCAGAACTAGTTATTTTGGGAGACTTTAACGCCCACCATCGTGAGTGGCTCTGTTCTCGAACCAATAAATAATAGGGTTACATGCTTATAAATTTGCTCTGACCTATGGATTCTCTCAGCTGGTATTTTCTCCAACGAGGATACCAGATATATAGGACCATACGAGCTCCTTACTGGACCTTCTGCTGACTACACGTCCGGACGGATATGCCGTCTCAGTGGATGCGCCTCTTGGCTCCTCGGACCACTGTCTTGTTCGGACTCAAGTATCATGCACACAACCTAATCCATCTGGACCAACTAATTGGGGTCGTGTGTGGCACTATAAGTCGGCAGACTGGGTTTTATTCCTAACCTTCGAGTAGCTGCCGGTGTTAAAAAACGACCGACCTATTAAAGGTCTTGCATAGAAGCTAAAGTTTTCAAGCAAGCTGCAACTTGGCAAAATATTTTTTTTTTGCTGTTTTTTTTAGACTTTTGTTTATAAAGTATATTTGATTACGATGATTTCAGTATATGTAACATACAAATACACTGAAATTTAGTGAAGCAGTAACCAAATGATTTGCTGCAACGGGAAGTGTGACGCGATGAGAATGCGAAAAATGGCCCCGTTTTCAACCGTTTCGTGTGATTTTTGGTATATATTTTTGCTTCTATTACGAAAGTTTTATTTATTTAGTAGCTACCAAATAGATAATTTACCCCCCAAATCAAAATTTCTGTTTCTAACTTATACCGTTTAGAAAATATAACTTTGTGACTATTAAATTTGAGCTACGATGAGAACTACCCTTATTTGTTTCGTAAGTGGTAAATGCTAGTGGTAAATGCTAGTGGTAAGTGGTAAAAACCTTGCACCATGAATACCAGACAGAACACCTACATTCATAGTAACGACCCAGTATCAAGACAAACACAAATTTTCATCGCATAAATGTTTGTCTTGTGCGGGAATGGAACCCACGCCGCTCAATTCATCATTCATCAGACGGGTTCTTCTGCACATCGACTTTCCACAAGCTTGTTGTTAATCCCCAAACATGTTACGCAATATTATTAAGACTTTTATAGATTCCAAGCGATCAAACTCTGAAACGCTTTGCCGTTGGGTATAAGACGTGCGCACATTATCAATGTTTAAAAAATAGTTGTTTTTAATGTTAATTTCATGTTTTATGTATTTATTTATTGTAATATATGTATTGGTATATCTATAAATATCAAATATATCACCTGCAATTCCTATCCCCCGTATTTATTTTGTAATTTTCTCTACCCAAAGGTTGTCTAGAAGAAATCGCTTATTAGCGATAAGACCAAATACATTGAGATTTTCTTTTGTTTTATATTGTTATTTGTATATTTTTATTTTCAATGAAGTATATTACTACCACTACCTTCTGAGTCGAAAATCGCCAGCTAAAGAGTAATAACTGGTAAAATTAAATAACCAGGAACCAGGACCGTTGCCAGTTCTTGACTAACTGCAAAACGTAAGTCAGAGGAAAACATAGTTAGGGTAAACTTATTTATTTTTATACATAGTTCCAATAAAGTTGCTTGATTTAAAATTTTATCAATGTTTAAATTAGTTTAAAAAAGACAGAGGTTGCAAAGGGACCTTATTAGGAACAATCTCGAGCTAATCGAACTCTATAATTCGAGAGTAAAATATATGCAAGTACATTCACGGATTTCGACAGGAAAGTCAGACTCTCATACATTTTTCTCTTCAAAGTCCGAATAGCTCGAGACTGTTCCCAGTCGTGCAAGGTCGTGCAATGCGTCGTAAGTTTTGAAATGAGAGTTTTTTTAATTTGAATACATTGTTTGACAAAAAAACGAAAACCGTATATTATTTGTGAATCATAGGTTAAAAACCTTTTAAATGCCTTATTTAATATTATAAACGCGAAAGTTTGTAAGTATCGATGTTTGTTACTCAATAATACTTCAGCCACTGAACGGATCGGTATGAAACTTGGCACACCTATAGATTATGTCCTGGAATAACACATAGGCTGCTTTTTATCCCGAAAAATTCAAAAGTTCCCGTGGGAATAACTATAACCGAGCTTAAACGAACAATAGCTATAGCTACAGCTAGATATAGCAAACTACGTTAGTGTAATTAAGGAGTAAATCACAGTATTAATACTGTGATTAAATAAAGGAGTCCCACGCCGATAACCGATTTTAAAAAAACCTATCCATTAGTATTATTACTATTTCGTTAGGTACTGCAGCGACCGGGGCCACAATGCTGCTTTATCTATAAAATACCTCTAGGTACGGGATCTATCTGCTTAAGTGAAACTAGGCGTATAAGGGAGACATTTTGTATTTTCATATTCTTTGAATTCTGATTCGACTTTTGACAATTTTTGTATTCTTGTCCTATGCGAAAAATAGTTAACAAAGGTAACTTAACTCTCAATTTCCTTGGCTTCCAGGATCCTTCTACCTGAACTTTTTTCTTTATAGGATTACAATTGCTTTTGGGGCATAATATTTATAAGTGATCCGCCGATATTTGACACAGGAGTGTCTGACGTTGACTCTACTGGCTACACAGAGCCATTTTATAATACCTTAGGGCTTCCTGGTAAAATACAGGGATCGGCCCTCCAAATTAACAAGACTGTCCGGGTCTATATTGAACACTTAAAAGTCATCTTATGGAAAAAATGAACAACCCGGCATTCCGATTGTATTTATTCAAACTATCTGACACCGTCTCTTACAGCCCTTAATATCACGAAGAAGTATTTACTGCGATAAGACGTTCGCTTTGTTACATTTCTACTTCCTATTAACCTATCGAGAGGTCATAACCTATACAGTACTATATATTTACTGGTGGTCGGTGGTGGCCTATGGGTTACATTATCACCTTGTGTCCTGAGTGGCGGAGGTTCGAGCCCGGCGTGTAACAATTAGTCTTTTTCTTAATTTCAAATTTACAAGTACATTGATTAATCAAACCACTGGTATTTCGGTGAAGGAAAACATCGTGAGAAAACTTGGATTCGTTTCAAAAAAGACGTATCTACTTGTATGTGAAGTCTACAAGCCGCACTAAGCCTGCGAGTGAACTATGTTCCAAATCACCTTCGGTGAAGGCAGGCCGTTACCCTGTTGTGGGGACGTATATGCGGCTGATAAGAATATAACTACCTAAGTTTATTTGTTAGTATAATTGTTAATTTATTGCACAAAGTTTAGGCTGGGTTGCACCAACTAACTTAAACGATAACAAAAGGCTGACCACTCGTCAAATACTCGGTTAAGCAAAAAAAGGAGTTCACCAGTTAAATTACGTCATAAGTTTAACGTTACCAATTACCAGCCAAGAATGACTGGTTATAGTTAAAGTTACAATTGACAAGCCGCAAAATGATCATAAAATGACGTTATTAATATTATATTGTGTTTTGAATATTATGTAGGTAGCATTGCTAATGACATACATTTATTTAAATAGTATTTTTAAACCATGTATCTCACAGAATTTGTAAAATATTTATAATAATAGATAAAAGCGTTACTGCAAGTTCTACTTGCTATTATTACTTATAAATTCGGTAAAGCCTAGTCGTAATTTAAACCATTACAAAATTTGCTTTTGATAGCACTAAACTAAAATCCATATTTACCTTGTTTTCCAATGAAAACATCAACAGAGTTACAATATAGCTGCACTACTCATGCACGCCTAGTTCCATATCGCGCCATTCTTGTCTATACTCACGGTACTTTGGCTCATAAACTACACAAATTAAGGACTGTTTTGTTCTGGCCCTGCTTTTTTTATTTATTGTAAAAGGCATGGATTCAAGTCCTTTAGCCTAGAAAAAATACGTAACATTGACAACTTAGGATGGTGCAACCCAAATTCGTGAATTGTAGCAGTTGAAGTAAAAGTAATTGTCAAAGTTATTTTTAACAATCGTTTGGTGCCATCCAGCCTAAGCAATGTTTTTACTTTGTACCTATTAATCACAGTCACAGTTGGTAATAGTAATACCACTTCAAGCAGTAGACCACTGTTCGCCGCTCTCGACCTTAATCTCACCTCTCATCTATTACGTATCCTCTTACCACCTGTATAGAACATGAAACACATTTATGCGTACAGAGCAACGTCATTTCTTTTGTACTTTCCAAGCGTAGCATAGATTAATCGTAATGATGTAGGTACGTCAATGATTACAAAACAGCCTTGTCTTTATCTAGTTTTTTTTTCACTTAGGTGGCAAACCGGTTGCGGTCCGCCTAATGGTAAGCTGACACCGCAGCCTATGGACGCTTATAACACCTGGGGCCTCACTCGCGCATTGAACTTCAAAAATATACTAACTTCTTTCTTCCTGTACTGTAGTCCTTAGAAAAAACCTTGGCAGGGAGCTCGTTTCACAATCTAAGCGGTCGCGGGAGGAAATTTCTCTGAAACCGCACTGTACGTGACTTAGATGGTCTGGTTCTAAGGTGTGAGGATGAATTCCCTGCCGATGGCGAGCGGTGCGATGGTAGAAAGTAGCCGTGGGCATCATTTCGAACAATTCTTCAGAACAAGCGGTAGAACACACGCGGTCTCAAGGGTTCGAAACGGCTTATGAGTTTGGAATCGTCGACGATTCTCACAGCCCGTCGTTGAACCGAGTCAAAAGTGAAAAGTGTTCTTAACCTAATGTTTTTTTTTTTTTTTTTATACCACTTAGGTGGCAAACAAGCCTACGGTCCGCCTGATGGTAAGGTCACCGTAGCCTATGGACGCTTGCAACACCAAGGGCATCACTCGCGCGTTGCCGACCCTTCAGAAATCTAATTACTTCTTTTTTGAGGAACCCCATACTGTAGTCCTTAGAGAAAACCTTGGCAGGGAGCTCATTCCACAACCTAAGCGTTCGCGGGAGGAAGTTTCTCTGAAACCGCACTGTACGCGACCATTTCGGTTCTAAAGTGTAAGAATGAATTCCCTGCCGATGGCGAGCGGTGCGATGGTAGAAAGTAGCCGTGGGCATCATTTCGAACAATTCCTCAGAACACAACCCATTGTACAAACGGTAGAACACACACAGGGAGGCAAAGTCTCTCCTCAGACTTAGGGGCTCGATACCGCAAGTGAGTTTGGGATCGTCGACAATTCTCACAGCCCGTCGTTGAACCGAGTCAAAAGGGCCAAGATGGTATCCGGGTGCACCCGCCCAGAGATGGCAGCAGTACTCCATATGGGGCCGGACTTGCGACTTGTAAAGCAGCAACCTTTGCCCCGACGTGAAGTACTGCTTCGCTCTGTTGAGTACACCAAGTTTTTGGACGCCAGCTTTACCTTGTCTAGCAAGTGATCTCGGAACTGAACATCGCTGGAGATGTGAACACCAAGGATCCCAATGCTCTTGGAGATGGAGAGGGGAGGGTTCTGGAATTGTGGGACTACAGTGAATGGGGTTTTCTTAGCGGTGAACGCGCAGACTTGTGTCTTTGAAGGGTTGAATCGAACCAAGTTTTCCCGTCCCCAGTCAGAGACCTTGGACAGACCGATCTCGATTTGAGGCACAAGTTCTTCACGTTTTTCCTCCACAACAGAACGAGGGATGCTTGCACGGCCCGTGTAATAAGCGTCTTCAGTACTGTCATCTGCATAGCAATGTATGCTGTTGATCTCCAACATATCATTGATGTGCAGTAGAAACAGCGTAGGAGACAGCACAGAGCCTTGCGGGACACCAGCATTAATGTCCATGCTATCAGAGCAACTACCGTCAACTACGGCTCGTATGCGTCTGCCGGACAAAAAGCTAGCCACCCATTTGCACAAACCCTCGGGCACTCCGTAAGATGGCAACTTCGATAGAAGACCCCGGTGCCAGACCCGATCGAACGCCTTCGCTATGTCTAGGCTACATGCCAATGACTCCCCCTGACTCTCAATGGCTAGTGCCCATCGGTGTGTGAGATACACTAGAAGGTCACCAGTGGAGCGACCGTGGCGAAAGCCATATTGACGGTCGCTGATCAGGTCATGTTTTTCTAGGTATCTCAAAAGCTGTGTGTTGATCACACGCTCAATCACCTTGGAGAGGAGAGAGGTAATAGCGATAGGCATGTAATTCGATGGATCTGATCTATCGCCCTTTTTGGGCTCCGGGTGTACATTCGCAGTCTTCCATTTATTGCGTTTTAACTCAGAAATATTCGGATCCTTATTATTACGAGCCGTGGTCCAAGCCTCATACGCAGTTTGCTTAAGAATTTTAGCTTCTCTGCAAGACCTATTAAACCACGGTCGTTTTTTGACGCCGGCAGCTACTCGCAGGTTAGGAATGAAACATTCCATACCAGCGAGGATTGTCTCAGTGACTGCGGCTGCGCAGCCATCAGGATCATCTGAGCTAAAGCAGAGCTGCCTCCACGGGTACGATGCATAAAATTCTCGCAATCCGTCCCAGTCTGCCGACTTATAGTGCCACACACGACGCCAATTAGTTGGCCCAGAAGGATCGGGTTGTGTGCATGACATTTGAGTCCGAACGAGACAGTGGTCCGAGGAGCCAATAGGCGCATCCAATGATACGGAGTATCCGTCCGGACGTGTAGTCAGCATAAGGTCCAGTAAGGAGCTCGTATGGTCCTCTATATCTGGTATTCTCGTTGGCGAAAGTGCCAGCTGAGAGAATCCATAGGTCAGAGCAAATTCATGGGCAGATATCCCTGCATAGTTATTGGTTCGAGAACTGAGCCACTCACGATGGTGGGCGTTAAAGTCTCCCAAAATAACTAGTTCTGCTGTGGGATATTGCTCCAGAACTTTGTCAGTCGTCAAACTCAGGTGCGTGAAGAGTCGAGTTACGTCCGTGTCACCGCTATGAGACCTGTATAGGCACGCATAGATACGAGTGTGGCCGCCGTGATCTACGCGCACCCACAATATCGACAGGTCCCTGTCTTCAAGGCTATAAAGTCAGCGACAGCAGATATTCTCCCGGACAAACATACATACACCGGCACGACTCGAAAAATTGTGCTCGAGTTTGTAGCCGGGATAATGAAGGTATGATGTGTCGGCCGGGCAGGATATGTGCGTCCACGTTAGAAAGAGGATGGTCGGCTGCGCAGTCTCGAGGTGATGGTGGACTGCATTAAGATTTGCGTGAATACCCCTGATATTGCAAAAATCCACATTGTATGTGGATGGAGTAGCCGCTGTAAAAACTCTTTTCCTTTTTCTATTTCTGGCCATTGTATAAAAAGTTACTTAGACTAGGGATGAGGATTCACTGCACAGACAGCTTAGAAGACAAAAAGGTGCGGTACTAAGACTGCCGAAGCTCAACACAGATGATACGGTTGCTGCCACGGCGGGCGTAAGGGCCACTGATCCCCTTCTGTTGTAGTAGCCGGGTCCACTCCGGTCTCCTTCTCCGGCACGACTACCACTTCAGAGACTTTACACAGGCTGGCGGATCAGCCTCCCAGGGCGGAGATTTAGTGATCCCTGGGTTCGGGAACCCGTTCAACCTGCGGGCGGCCAGCGGTCAGCCGTTTCATCAGGTCTCCCTGACCGCCGAACCAGCACGCCGCGTCTACGCCGAGCAATGACAGCAATAAGCACCGCCGGTCCTCCGCTGTCCGCGCAGCGAATCCTCAAAGAGAGCTCTGGCAACCTTACTCATCTCCAGTAACACAGCACTACTCAATGTTAGTGTTATTGTGGCCTCGGTTTTCTGTAAGGTGGAGGTACTTCCCCAGTTTGGGCTGCTCATTCGAGCAAGTACTCGCTATGCCCCGCTTTATTTGTTGGGGCAGCTTATTCGAGCGAGTACTTGCAGTGCCCTACTTCTCTTAAATGTTTACAGTTTATTATAAAAAAATATCAATTCGATGTTATCGATAAAAAAACTTTATATTTATAAGCCTGCTCTTTAATCTCACTTAAATATTTTATGTATTACTCATGCAAAAATATCAATTTGAAGTTATCGATAAGAAAGCTTTATGTATTTAAGCCTGCTCTTAAATCTCACTTAAAAATTTCATACATTACTCATGCAAAATATCAATCCTGAAGTAATTGATAATATAAAATACTTATATATTTTATAAGCCTGCTTTTAAAACCATAACAATATTATAATTGCTAAAAGTAACTCTGCCTGTCTGTTACCTCTTCACGCTTAAATCGCTATACCGATTCAGGTGAAATGTGGTATGGAGATAGATTGATTCCCGAGAAAGGCCATAGGCTACTGGAAAACGTCAAGTGTTAGTTTTTTTTTTTCTATAGTTGAGGTGTTGCTGTTGAAATCCTATACCGATAACCGACTTCAGGGTGGGTGGAACCGCGGGAAAATTTGGCATGGAGAAAGTTTGAGTCCCGGGAAAGTATATAGGCTGCTGGTTTTTTCTATAATTTAGGAGTTGACGTTGAAACCCTACACCTATAACCGAATTAAGCGCGGGTGGAACCGCGGGCAAAAGTAGTACTTTATACATAACTCATGCGAAAATATTAATTCAAAGGTATCGATAAATTTAATATATAACATAACATTTAATTCGAAATCTGCCATTAGAGCTCTTTTAGATAATTCATACTTTACTCATATGCAAAATCATTAAAGTTACAAAGCTTGACCGAAAGTTGTTAAACATATACTTTTATGGTGCTAAGTGTGGGTCACGTCGTAAACTTAATTATAAAGAGCTACAAAAAAGGGCAATTCTTTACTTTCCAAGAACGTGAGATTTTTACGTAACGATGGTTTTGACTAATAGAACACCACATTTATATACACAGGTAAAATTCAAAAACTGTCGGAGGACACTCGATTTTCACGAAAAAAAACTAAATTGATTTCATCCAAAATCCGCCATTACAACCCAAAATTAAAAAATACAAAACTTTTTTTTTCACGAAAATACTTGCCAGTCTAAAGAAAAAAATAAACACAGGATTCAATCGATTTTTCTTTTCTGTAATTTTAATCGATAGAAAAGCATATTTATATACTAGAATAAAATCAAAAAACTGGCAGCGAATCCAAACCTTGCCAAGTTAGGCGGTGAGGAGCGAAGCGACGAGCCATTAGGTTACATGGTGAACACCGCACGAACCGAGCGAAGCGTACCGCGGCAGAGGCCGGCAAAGAGCCAGAAACAAAATGTTCTAATTTAGAATTGTTTGGCAGGAGTAGAGGGGGCAGGGTAGACACTGGTTTATTGATCTGAGTGACACAGGTATAATTTGCGAAGGCCGAGCGGACCGTGCCGCGGTAGCGGCCGGCGAGCGCCAGAAACAAATTGTACCTGTGTCATGCAGATCAATAAACCGGTGTCTACCCCCCCCCCCCCCCCCTATTTCTGCCCAACAATTCTAAATTAGAACATTTTGTTTCTGGCTCTTTGCCGGCCTCTGCCGCGGTACGCTTCGCTCGGCTCGTGCGGTGTTCACCATGTAACCTATAAGAAGCTAGTATATTATAAAAAAAATAGTAAATACTAATTTCAATCCATTTAAAAAAACCATTTGCTGGTCACTTTATGATCGATACCTTAAATTTTAGTTAGTAAAGTTTAAACTAGATGTCGCTAGTTGTAACAAGTTCTTGACTAACAATTCTGGGCCAAAGTTTGTGATCGGTAAATTTGTGGTGGTTAGTAAGAATCCCTCGTTTCACAAATCGGACTGTGAATTGGCTGGTGTTTACTAGGTTTCCGGTTCTTAATTTTATTACGAATAATAAATTGTTTTTTTTTTAAAGGTACGAAAAACTAAATAGGTATATAGGATTACTTGCTTTAATCAAGCATTACTGTATTACATTGCGACGAATTAACTAGTACCTATTTGGCATTTCGACATCTGGTAGGTATGTACCCTATACTATTAAATTTTAAATATTACATCAAAATTAATTAAGTGTATCGCGAAAAAGGTAATTTTTTATGTAATAATATACCATTACGCCGCCTATTTGGGGGTAGTTAGAGGGCAGTTGGTCAGTCATTAGAAATCAGCCATAAGCCATAAGTCTAAAATCTCTTTCAGGACTTTCATACATTGCTCGTAATATTTAAAATCATTAACTTTACAAAGCTTGACTTAAAGTTGTTTTACTTATACTTTTATGGTGCGGAGTGTGGTTTGCACTTTAGTTTGAAACTTTCTCTGAATATTTATATGTCAAACCTGTTTTTCTTACTTGTCTTATTTTGAAAACTCAAAATCAAACTATAATTTTGGCCACCAAAAACGAAAAAGGTGAAATGCATAATCAGATAAAAATAGAGATATCGAACTATGTATAAGAATATATTATCTACCGTGTTGCTTTTCTAATTCAAGCCTAAATTTTAGATTTCTTGATATTAAGTTCAACAATTCACACTCAAATTTATCATGTGAAAGATCATAATAAAATATTACGAGATTTTTATTTTTATTTCCTACTATTGGGTGGAATTTTATTTTAATTTTGATTTACACAAATTGAATATCCTTGTGAGAAAGAAAATGCTGAAGTATTTTAAGGTTTTTCTTAAGAATTACTGATAGATATAATATTAAATTTTAAACATTGGATCGAAATTAATTTAGTGGCTTTTTTTTGCGTATCGCACCAAAGTAATTTTTAGGGTTCCGTAGTTAACAGGGAACCCTTATAGTTTCGCCATGTCCGTCCGTCTGTCTGTCTGTCTAGGGCTTAGCTCAAAGACCATTAGTACTAGAAAGATGTATTTGGCATGGATATATATATATATATATTAATAAGGCCGACAAAGTAAAAAAATTAAAATTAAGAAAAAAAATATTTTTTTTTTCTCATCTGCCCCATAGTGTGGGGTGTCGTTGGATAGCTCGTTTAAAAATATTGAGGGTGTGCGATATAGTACATTGTTTATTAAGGGCGGTATGGAGGAAATTGCTAACGAGAGTCTATTTAGAAGCCTTAGGCTTAAGGCCAAAGTCTTTAATGACTCGAGTTTGTAATTTACGTACCGCTCGTGTTATAAGCAATGTTTTCATCACATTTCCCAGTAAATAAATAAAAATATCAGGCAAAAAAACTTACATAAGTACTTAAAATTTACTATACGGTTTTTAAAAACACAATAAAAGTTTATCAAGTTACCTTAGTGTGTAAATATTAATCGTCAGGAGCTTCTTTAATATTTTTTTCTACTTTTTCTCCCGGTTACAAAGAGAGCGCGCGCAGTACGTTCTATGACATAATGAATCATATCGCCCGAGGGCGTATGGGTTTTATAAACTCCCGCTTTGCCTTGAGGAAAAAAAATTACAAAGAAAAAGCCCATGGGAGTAATTAAGCACCCACATTACCAGCTCGTAATGACACTCGTAGTAAGTGGGATGAAAACCATTTTTCGATTCAGCGATGCGTTTGCGAAATATTAAGCCTTAAAGTGCAAATTTTGTTAGAGCCCAGTGTCCTCCTGCTGCCAGCTTAATGGCTGTTCTTGGGTGTGTGGGGCTAAACAAGGTAATGGCATATATAAGGAAATTAAAAAGAAACTATCATAGCTAAGTAGGCTTCAAAAAATAATAAGTAATAGTCGATCAAAAACTCAAAGATGTAGTCGGATAAGTAAAAATTCGTCCAAACTTCATCAAAAGACACTTGTGTAAAATAGGTATTAAATTTAAGTTTATGAACCATGTAACATTCTAAATACTAACACTTACTAAATTAATTACAATATTTACGTTGAATTCAGGCGCGGCGCTCGGCGGTACAGGGTACAGACTTAATAATCTAGTTGTCCTGTCGTAAAAACAGTAACACAGTGATCATAGTGCGTGTACGCTCTAAAGTATAACAACACATAATTAAAACCGGCCAAGTGTGAGACGGGCCCGGGCCATTTACCATCTTAAATCACCGTCACAGCGCCATTTACTTATAACTAAGCGAAACAGTAGATAACAAATTTGTTTGTTAAAAAACCATATTCAAAGTTAAGCAACGTAGGGCTTCGTCAGTGATTTGATGGGTGACCGCTTTTTGTTAGTTTTTGTAAATTGCGTAAATGGTGGTGGGCATGGAACCCCTCGGTGCGCGAGTTCGACTCGCACTTGCCCTTTTTTATAATAATATACCATCACGACACCTATTTGAGGGAATTCAGAGAGGAGTTGGTCAGAGATTTCACGAACGTATACTTGTAACATCAACGTTTTACCGATGGTATTCCGTTCTACAAACATAATTTGGTGGTGAGACTATCTACCGCCTTGCCAGGCACAAACCTAAATAATAGGTTTTCTCTAAGGACTACAGTATGGGGTTCTTCAAAAAAGAAGTTATTAGATTTCTGAAGGGTCGGCAACGCGCGAGTGATGCCCTTGGTGTTGCAAGCGTCCATAGGCTACGGTGACCGCTTACCATCAGGCGGACCGTAGGGTTGTTTGCCACTTTAGTGGTATAAAAAAAAACAACTTTAGAATTAATAAAGTATCGGAAATCGAACCCAAGACCTTCGGCATGGCAGTCGCTCACTCTATCACTGCACCACTCGGTCCTCTCAGAGGCAAAGTTTTCTTATTTTATAACTTGTTGATCAAAACAATTTCATTCAAGATGTTATGTCTGCAGACTTCCCAACCTTACAAATTACAATTTTTATATTCTCTTTCTCTCTCATAAACCCTAAATATTTTTAGTAATTTTAAACAACTTAAATATAACAGCGCGATTCGTCACAACACTATAACTCAAATACATTTGTAAAAAAATAAAAATATACCAACAAAAGATGTAATTATGTATATTTGTATAAAGACAACGATTACAGCGCAGGACAGAAAGCTCTTTATATGCCGCAATGCCACGAAGTAACCCGTTTGCGATTTTTAAAATCAGAAGTAGAGGGCGGGCGGGCGGCGACCCGAGCGGGCCACCCTCTCCTGAAGGGTTGATAGCTCACTGTTGCCACCGAGCAGGGGTTAGAAGAAACAGATTATAAGTAAGATTATCGTTTTCGTTATTTAAATTAATAGGTATTCAAAATATTTATTATAATAAATTTTAAATCTGTGTGAAATTAAATTTTATTACAACTGTTTTATAACTATTTGTAGGCAAATTGTTACATAAATACGAAATACATTAATACATTCATGATCATTGGGGTTCTGCATTAAACGAAAAGGTGTTTATAAAATCTTTCCTTCATTTGTCCTTTCTGTCATTTGTTGTTGTCATTCATTAATTCTCTTGAGGGAAGTTATAGTGGGAGAGCCGGCTGCAGAAATACCTACCTCATCGGATACCCCAATGGGCTATGGTTAGATCGTGAACCGACATTTAAACTCGTAAAAAAAATCAGGTCTGCCAGAGCCGATCCTGCCAAACCTTTGTGATGTCGATAATTTTTTGATGTCTTTTTTTAGTGAAAATTACGTCATAAAGTACCCGAATTAAACTGCTGGCAACAATTAACCATTAATTAGTTATGTTAAAAAAGTAGTTCTGCCATTGCGCCCCCTGCCGGTATTACTTGGCAGACCCCAAAAATATTCCCTTCTGACATCCTAAGCCTACCTCATCGAGTACCCCGGTAGGACCTACGCTAAATAATAAGCAAGATGCCCATGATAAAGGATCAAAAGGTCTGTCAGGTCTGAACTCCTCGAAACTTAGTGTCTTAAGCATTTGAAGTTGGTACGCAGCGTAATTTCACCTAAAGTCAAAATAACATTGGTATCTAAATTTTAATATTATTAACGGCATTTTTATCAAAACATTAAATAAAACAAGGAGTGTAGCGCTTAAAGATGTATATTTACAATATAGCAAAAATAACTACGAATACAATAACACACGTAGGTACTATATAGATACAATAATTAAAACTAAGTTTTGATTATTGTAAGTGGGTATTGCAGTCACCTGGGTACTATATAGGTACAATAATTAAAACTAAGTTTTGATTATTGTAAGTGGGTATTGCAGTCACCTGGGTACTATATAGGTACAATAATTAAAACTAAGTTTTGATTATTGTAAGTGGGTATTGCAGTCACCTGGGTACTATATAGGTACAATAATTAAAACTAAGTTTTGATTATTGTAAGTGGGTATTGCAGTCACCTGGGTACTATATAGGTACAATAATTAAAACTAAGTTTTGATTATTGTAAGTGGGCATTGCAGTCACCTGAATTCTGTATATGTGAGTTTAGGGAACTAAGTAGGCTTCCGACTGAAGAACCTGTTATTGTGTGAATAATCGTAGGCAGGGCTCGATCTAGCTATTTAGCCGCTCCGGGCAAAATAATATTCTCCGCCCTGTACCAAAGATAGTGTGTTGTATATATATAATTGATGGAATTGAATAAAATTTACATATGTTATCTACTAGGCCTTCTCACATATATGTACCTTTTTTTGTTAGCATATATGTATGTATGTCTGTTAAAGAATTTCTCAGAAACTACTGAAAGGTTTGTTTTTTTTTTCATCGAAAATTATGTAGGTATCTTTCATCTTTTCATCTTTATCATAATCATCAACCTGTTTCGGCTCACTGCTGTGTATAGGCCTCTTTTTTCTTGCGCAATTTTTTTGTCTCGAGCTAGTGTTGTCTACGTATGACTTTTAAATGAAAGAACAATAAACTTTTTTTTTTGAAATTGTTTCAGAAGTTGACCCTTTTTAAGGAAATTTCCTTAAAAGATTGGTCCTAATGTCGAATCACAAAGTTTCGGCAGGATCGGCTCTCGCAGACCTGATTTTTTACGTGTTACAGCGTCAGTTAGCGATCTAAACATAGCCCATTGGGGTACCCAATGAGATAGGTATTTCTGCAGCCGGCTCTCCCACTATTATTGTGATAGGTCCAAAAATCAAAATCGCTAAATTTGCCTTTCTTTTTGGGGACATGGACAAATGGAGATATGTATCCAGAGCCATCCGTGCCTATCAGCTTCCTGCGGCTTTATCCAGCTTGTCTTTCCACCTGGTAGGATAATCCCACTCTGCGTCTTCTGATCCGTGGTCGCCACTCGAGAACCATTCTTGCCCATCTGTAAATGTGACCGACGTGATAAGCCCATTGCCACTTCAGCTTGCTAACGTTTTAAGCTAACTGTCGGTAACTTTGTCTCTTCGGCGAATTTCCTTGGTCCAAAATCTGGTCACTATCGCGCAAAAAAAAATCATTCAGCATTGCTTTATCCATAGCCAACTGAGCGACTCTGAACTTGTATAAGAGGCGTTTACTCGTATATACGTACATACATACTTAAGCCCATTGCGTACATACATAAATACGTACATAGATACTTAAACTCCTAACACACGATGCTATAATGTATATTAATTTAAAATATAGTAAGGCATATCACACTATATTTTTAATAGTAAATTTTGTACTACCACACATGCAGTCTTAAATATATTTTAGTTGAGTATGGATATATTTTGGCATATTATAATAATATATATTATAGCTCCGTGTGTGACAGTCTTTATACTTACATATTAATGTACGTACAATAAACTAATTGTAAGTGATCAAAATCTTAAAGTGTTCATTCAAATCAGTTGAGTTGAGAGTCTAACATGCGGAAACAAATAGATGTGCTAATATTCCTCCCAGTCAATACGGCCAGCGTAATTTAATCCCGGCTCGGCGGGGCATCGAGGAAAATCTATAAATCTGCCGCCATTAGACGGGACGACTCCCCAGGACTCTTATTTACTTCGGGCACAAACTCAGATGACAATGTTTTAGGGGAAGGCGCTGTGTAGAACTGCCCTATGCTGTGCTGCAGGGTTGCCTCTAAAACTAATTTACTACACAAATGAAATGAATGAACTGAAAATCAAATTAAATTGAAATAAATCAAAATATTAAAACACGAGCTGTGATTGTCTGTTAATAAATCCTTGTAAACGAAAAGTAAGTTAGGATTGAATAGGAAACAGCTATTTGTAAAAGTAAGTAACATTTACGTTATTTGCGGAAGGGACAAAATATTAACCCATTCAATATAATATTGAAACCCATTGAATTGTTATTATCTTCAATATAGTATTATTTAATTTTATTTTTATATTCAGTTTAATTATATTTGTATGAACCATGGAATAACTAGGTATATAAAACTCCTCTTTATATAAAAAAAAAGAAGGAGTTGCACTCCGGGAGTGCCGGCAGAAGTGAAAACCTTTACACACGATTCGCGCTGAACACTCAAATATGTCACAAGACATGTCTTTGAAATTGTCAAGAAATAATAATGTTTTTTTATTTACTTTTTTGACGTAGTATATTTGACATGGCAATCTGTCATAGAATTAAAATTCCATATCCAACCTCCCTATACTACTCATAATCGCGAATACTAAAAATAAAAATTATAATAGGCGTGGCACTACGGTTTCCGTATTTTACAAAGACAAAGATGCACTTTGTTCAATTTCCATATTTTAAACACTTTATATACACGAATTTTACGAATACACAGCAGTATGGCCACTACACAGACGGTCAAGCCATCAGCTGCCACCATCCATGGATGCGCGTAGCACGCTGTAACATAAACACACACGACCATTCGCGCAAGTGCCCTGCACCGCCTAAACGAAACAGCAGGCGCAGGCATACATTTTCGCCGCGCCGTAGAAAGAGAGGGGGATACTCCCTCTCCTACGCCGCGCCAGCTGTCTACTCTCCATCCGTCTTACGAATTTTCACGATTAGGACACGTGACCTGACGCGAGTTTATCATTTTTTACCCATACCAAAAAAAGTGCACAACGTCGCTAAAGAAGTTTTCACTTCAATAAATTAATTTTCTATTATTTAATTTGTTTGAGTTATATCGATGTTGTACATAACTGCCGCGGCCCCGCAAATGCAGCATAACCGGGCGATTATGATTGTGCGGGCTGCAGCGTAGCCGAGCCACGCATCACAGAGTCCGGTTATGCTCAGTTGTGGCCAAGGCTTGTATAGTGCTTTTCTCAAACATGCGTGTGAAAAAACTAATTAAAATGATAGTAGCTATATTGACAATATTTAAAATTTCGGTAGCAAGTACCGCAGGAGCAACTTCTCTTGAGAATATTTTTTTATATTTGAGAATAGTTATTTATTATTATCAAATTTTTATTCGAAAATTATCGAATCGAAATAAGCACCCTCGAAAACCTATAACCACCCTTCTTTTCTTGAAATTATACATGAAGATTATTACTGCGTCTTTAAAAAAAATCAGTTTTTAGCAATAAAAACAAAACTCTTTTCAGATCTAATTCATGACGTGGCGTATCGATTGATATCTTCACGAGACAAATTGGAACATTAGTTCTTGAGATATTGAGGGACAAAAACAAGCTAACCTACATATATACATACACACAAGCACACAGACATCACTCTTAAAATAATGGCAAACTATTCTCCAAGTCTCAAAACGTAAAGAAAACGCAAATTTAGCGATATCGATTTTCGGACCTATTATTGCCACAGATTCGTCGCGTTCAAACATAGAATTCTTTTTTTACGTTTTTAAAATTTAGTTAATGGCGCATTCTTTTTGTTGTGCCAGTCCGAAATTTAAATAGCACTTGATCAGTTTAGATCATAAGTTATCAATGTCGGAGTTTAAAAAGTTAGTTTCATTTTCAAATTACTTATACTCGAGCGCTCAGTCAAGTCAAGGTATAGTCGCATATCGTAGCATGTTTGAGAAAAAAATATTTATTGACGTAACAATCGACATTGTCGTTGTTTGTTACAAGTAAATTTTCTTTATTATATATTTTGTTGTCAACCCTAAAGGTGTCCGTGTATTCCCCGCCCTTCGTCAATTACCAACCCTGACCGATCCGAGGCTAGACTTATTGACGAACTCGTCGCGTTCCATTCCATCGTGTCGCCCGCTTTGTCTCCAAACGATGCTCAACTGAGCGATCGCTCAAAGTTTGCTCAAGAAAGGGATTGCTTTAGTAATTTAATAGAAAAATAGAAGTCAGTTTTTTGATATTTAAGCGACTCTTTTAACTCTTAATCACTATTATTACTATATTTATGTTACTAATGGATTGATAGAAAAACCACTTTAAACATGAATTGTAAGCAAAACTAAAGTACAGTATCCTACGAATATAAAAAACAATCATTAGTTAGTATGTTTGTTACGTCTTCACGCTACAACAACTGGACTAATTTAGCTAAAAATTTGAATGACTATAACTTATACGCTGATTCAACACGTACCTATATACGTAGGCAAATTTATAGGCGTCTTTGAAAATTTGAAAAAAAATCTACGGGAATGACTATATAACTAAATTCCCAAGCTACTTCTATACTTGATTTTTGCTTAATATGAGCTATAACTCAGAAGTTGAATCGCGAGCAGAAGCTATAGTAACTTAATAATTTAATGACTCCTAATTGTAATTAATGCAGCTAATTTAATCACAGAACCACAATCGATTATGGAAACGATATGGACCTTATGAAATCACTAGTTATCTATATACTCATTGTTTACATAGGATGATAAAATATATTTTTTATTAAATAAATAGCGAATAAAAACATTAAAACAATCTAAATTTAAGATGATACTAACTGCTAGGTATATGTGTATTTCACCCTCTGAATTGGGCGAGTAGCGAAGGGATAGGAAATCATTAGGCACGTGACACACTAAAATGCTCAGTCGTAACATTATTACTTATATTATAGCTTGAAATGGAATGAATATGAATTTTTATTACTACATAACAATCACTAGTAATAGATATTTATAATATTAACATTATATTATGTTTACGAGGCAACTATAAACGCTAAATTAATAATTTGTATTTTAGGTAAACACAAAAAGACTAACTTAGTAGAAATAACACTTTGGCTGTAGGTACTCAGTATTTCATTTTTTTTAAATTAATTATTTGGAAGGAATTCTATTGCATTTTCATCACAGTTGATCAGTTTGGTATATAGATCTATGTTTGTATTTGGAAATATTATTTTGGTTACTTTATCATCAACAGCATCTCAACTATAAGCTTTGGCAAAAAAAGACACCTAGCATATCTCTCTCCATAGCTAGCTAAGTGACTTTGACCCTTATTTGGAGGACAATAGTTACTGAAAACGTTTCTGTCCCGGAAGACATTATTAGCCGTACACTCTGGTTTTAAATTTTAAGCTTTAAAGACATATATTAAATCAAATTTTTAGTTGCATTAGCTAATAATAAATTCATATCTTCCCAGCACAGCAAATGAAATTTTTCATAGAAATTATTATTTTCACACAAAAAGCCTATGGTGAATGTAATGAAATTTAACATAGATAATTCGGAGTCCCATAAATATTACATACGGTCTGGTAATATTGGCGGTTTAAACTAGTGGAATCGTTATTGCGCATCTGAACTTTATAGGGAGTCACCCCTAGCATATAAATTTAGAGAAGCGCACTGCTTTTATGGAGAGGTAAAATGTGTTTTGATATTTTGTATTGATTTGAGCGTTCTTGTAGCTTGTAGCTAGTTGATTCAAAAAAGGTTTTAAGTTTTGATTTACTCCTATTCAAAACAACAGCATTTTTGTGTCTTACTTTATACTGAATGAAAATCACATACTGTATTCTTTATGCCTTTTTCTTCTCTGTCTAAAAATACTCTTTCATAAAGCATATAGGTTTTATAAAACATACTGATTTTCATCGTTCTTAGTTGGTTAAACAAAATTTTTAAAATTTGTCATTCCCTAATATTCATACCTCCCCTACTTTCTGGGCACGGTCTGCTCTCTCCGATGGCGATTTGGGCTATAGTCTACACGCGGGCCTAGTGCGGATAGTGGACTTCACATGCATCGTTTCTTTGACGTATGGCGGTTTTCTCCAGATGTTTACCTTCATTGAAAAGTCAGTGGCATGATTAATCAATGTATCTTCTTGAGAAATTAAGAAAAAGACTCTTTGGTACATTATAACCGGGCTTGAACCTCTACCACTTAGGATGCAAGGAGTAATGGAAACCTCTAGGCCACAATCAACCAAGTTTTATTTTAGTTTTGACATAGGTACTCGTATCCAAAGCAAAAGATAACTTGAACTGTGTTTGTCTTCACTCTCTAAAAAACTACGCTTTAATAAAGCAGTAAGATTTTTTAGAAAGGTTAAATGTCTTTGGATATGGTTAGAACATGTATAGATTTTAAGTGTTCTTGTTGCATGTCCATTTAACAAAGTTTTTATGTTTTAACATACTCGTATCGAAAACAACTGCAAGTTTAGTTTTTGACATTATTTTTTTATTTATTAAGAGTGTCATGTATAATTGTGTTTTAAGAAGGAAATTGTAAGGTTAGAATATAAGAAATATTTTACAAAAATTTGGATATGTTTATAGCGCTCTAATTGCGCATTTTTCTAATTTTCTCTGTTCTTTGAAGGAAAGCCCAAGATGCCCAACACTTAGGTATTGTTGTCTCCAAGGTCGACTTCACATTGGGCCAGCACCTAAGCCATTATTTAACTAAACAAAAAACTTCTATTCAAATCGGTATCGTCAACAATATCTCCTAAAACTGGCATACCTACATTTACATCGTTCATAATTCGGTAGCACATGTGATGTTGTGTGTAGGGATGGTAAAATCATCTCTCGCGTCCAGGACGCGTCCCCTTTCAATCTACGTCGCAGTAAATAAGAGGGCCAGTAAAAAATGAGTAGAGGAGCAGTCGAATATGGCGCCCTAACATTTCAGCTCTATAATCCACCTCATAACTAGTTTTTTATGTTTTTCTTTTATTGAGATTATTTGTGGAAAGCTCTGATTCTATAATAGACAACTAGATTGATGTTTTAGGGTTTTGTAGCTAAATGGCAAAAACGGAACCCTTATAATATCATCATTTCTGTAATTTGGCCATTTTTCAATAATTTCTAAAAATAATAATAATTACCTTCTAGGTATAATTAAGTAAACCGCCTTCGGACTCGCCCAAACTTGTAGGGGTTCCGTTCAAACTTGTAGGGATGTAAATAGTGCGTTTATCACGGGAATAATATTTTTAATGGATGACAAATACTGTAAAATAATAATAATTGCGTATAGCAGTGTAAGTAGTTAGGTAATGTACAGCTAAATTCACCTAAATAATTATAAGGTTACTAATGGAAGTGTATCGTGGGACAAACTTAACTTTGCCGTTGAAAAACTGTTGTCCCCATACTTCGATATAGGTCGCGGTTAGTTTAGCAAATGCAAAAAAATTTATAATTTAAATATATAAATATATATAAAAAGGAGAATATTATTTTTGTGATGTTATTACACAACGCACATAGTATGTACGTAAATACGTAAGTGCTTCCAAAGTTAAAAAAAATGTAGACCAGGTAGACGAAGGTGTATTGAAAAGTGGCTTAGTCGTGGGCTAATATATATACAATATATATATATATATATATATATATATATATATATATATATATATATATATATATATATATATATATACATACAATATATATATATATATATATATATATATATATATATATATATATATATATATATATATATATATATATATGTAAATATATCTATACATAAATAAATATACAAAATCAAATTATTTTTTTTGACGTAATCACCACTTAACTCAATGCACTTCTGCCATCTGGTATCTAAAGCCATTATACCACTTTAATTTTTTTTTGTCTTGGCCCTCGAAACAAACGTCGCGTCGTTGACTTCAGCTTCGACCTGTTTGTTTGATGAACATTTCTGGCCTCTTAAAAATTTCCTTTTACTTGGAGTAGAGATTGAAGTCCGATGGTGCCAGATCAGGCGAAAAAAGGGGTGTGAAAGTAATTCGGATTTACAATTATGAATTTCAGCCATCGTTTTACAGGATATGTGAGGGTGCGTGTTGTCTTGATGTTCAACTTTAGTAGTAATCTTTCAATTTTCCGATATTTATTTCAAAACTGATTATTTTATTTATTATTTGGTTTTTTCGAGTTACTAGCGCAATAGCCTTACAAAATTAGCCATACTTTAGAAAGAGACAAAGCTAAGGTGCTGCAACTACCTGTCTCTTTTGTGTGAAATAATAACAAAGCGTTAGAGACAAGTGACCGCAGAGTCTCTTCGTTTCTTTCACTCTTTTGGGACCGTTGGTACTTCACAGCTGTCTAGGAAATACGCTGTTCAGTCTCTGTATATAGTTTTTTATCATAGTCAAATCAACATTTTTTTTTAATTATATAATGAAACTTCAATTCAAGTATTTGTTCCACACAAAAAACCCAAGCTTCCATGTATACATATATACTACTATCACCCTCGATAAAAGACAGATATGTAAAAACCTAACGTGAGTCACTTCAATCAATAGCCGTTACTGTATGATGTAAAAAGCTTTCTTTTCCTCCCTTTATCAGCATTAGAAAATGTGACCCTATTAGCATTGTCACTAAACATATATTTCTATGGAGTTTCAGAGGGAAAT
The DNA here is from genome assembly GCA_946406115.1 of Apoda limacodes. NCBI lineage: Eukaryota > Metazoa > Arthropoda > Insecta > Lepidoptera > Limacodidae > Apoda > Apoda limacodes. The sequence goes on from OX291553.1 coordinate 18,650,246, forward strand.
TTTCTCTCCAGACTATGTGAACAACAAATATCCTGTCACACAATATTGGTTCTTATAGTAAGGTGATATAACATACAATAGGGGTTAGATTGTGTAGGGACAGTGTAGAAGAGTTAGTTTTTTTGTGCGAATATCAAAATATGAGCCCCCTTTTACAATCCCATTGTATCCGCTATTGATCCTCATAATTGTGAGAGTTGGCTGGTTCTACCGTCTTAATAAAAGGGGATGATTTGAGATCAATGCTCTCTAATATATCCGTGTGATTTATGCATGTTTAACGTTCCGCGTTAATTTTATAGGGAAAATAAGAGATAAATACTAAATAGGAGCCTACGCCATTACTTTACGTCATTCTTATTCTAAAGCCGGTTTTTTTGGACACATCAAAGCGTTCAAAGCTGAAATGTGTTCAAATGTTTGCGTAGCCTGCCACACTTGCAAAGTTCAGTTGCTCGTGCATTGTTGAGCGGAACTGTATACTGTGGATAAAATGTTTGCTAAACATGTTTGGTTGCGTTAATATGTGTTTTCAAAGCTTTGCGAAGTCTTCACAGATGTCTGCAAATCTTTGAAGCTATGTCTGGCGCCGGTGTAAACCTGGTGCCAGGACTTGGTACAAATATTTGTGCACTTATTTGAAAACATAGTGTGGCACGGGTATTCAAGAGTTTGTGGTTTGTACAAATGAACAAATGCTCAAATACCCGGCTATACTAATAAATGTCTGTGCAAATGTTTGAAGCTATGTCAAACGCTGGATTAAATCTTAAAATCCCTACCTCTAAATGTGCAAACGGAATATCTTCACTTATTATTGTGTGCACACATAAAATCTATCAAGACAATTTTTCAAATTAGACAGAGGTGTCAAAATTAAATTTGACGCTTATTTATAAAATTTTATTCAATGTATTCCATTTTCTACATATTTTATAAAAAAAAATGGCGCGACGGCTTAACTTCCCGAAAAAAACTATTAGGTTGATAAGTGTATTTTAGTTCAGATACAATGTAATGGTTTGGCACAGTGGAGCAGCGACGGACAAATCACCTACATGTCACGCAGGACTAAAATGAATCATGAAACGAGGTTGTGCTCCACATATTGCCATTTCACTCGGTTGGAAAAAGCCAAGAATATATTTTATTTTTGAAGGAGAAAACCACATGCTATCCACATCATAATGTTCAGTCCCTTTCTACTGACCAATTCAATAATAAATACAACTACTTGGGACTTACTCGTATGCAGTCCTTACACACAAATTTTCATAGAGTTAAGAAATAATTTAAAAAATCTTACATCTCACTGGCTCGGAAAGGCTCACTTTGTTGTTTAAAATCTAATTAAATCTGCGTGGAAAAGCGTACTTTATCCGCTTGCGCGCAAAAGGTTTTTTTTAATTCTACAAAAACAAACATAATGAAACTGTTCGAAATGCGGTTCGTCTTTACTACTTTATACATTAGTGATGCGTTAATAACACTTTAGTTTATTTTTGATACTTAAATTAAAGATAATGTTTTGTTTGATGTTATTTAGTTGATAATTTGTTGCAGTTTGTTAAATTATTAAATAAAACAAGAATAAATAAGTTTTAAGTATAATTTTTGTTTTAAGAATTTTAAAATTGGCATGAAGCAAATTCGAAACGCACCTTAAAAAAAAAAAGTTAAAAAAGGAATTCGTCACTGAAAAGCAAAAATATAAATATTTTAACAAAAAAAAAACATCTGGTTTCAAAAATATGCATAATTAATTAAATTACATAATTATTTTAACTTTTTTAGTGCATATTTTTGAAGCCGGTTGTTTTTTTTTTTATTGTTAAAATATTTATATTTTTGCTTTTCAGTGACGAATTCCTTTTTTAACTTTTTTTTTTTAAGGTGCGTTTCGAATTTGCTTTTAGGTACTTATAATGCTGTTATCATGTCATCAATATTGAATTAAACTATTTAAAATACGTATACTTGTTCCATTCATAAGTAATTTAACACTAATTATTGTTTTTATTGTATCTTGTAGGTATATATTTTCCTCGCTGTAGTGAGAAAAAAAAATTGTTTCGCACGGCTGGAATTTTTTTGGGTTTCGTGCCTTAAAATCCCTCGTTTTGCTCAGGATTCAATTTTTTTCTAGTTTCAATATCAATCTCAATAAGTTTTAATCTTTGGATTCTTTACTTGCTCGGTATTCAATATAGGCACTCACATCAAAAATAAACTTTCCAGCCTTGCATAACAAATAATTATTCTTCGTTTGAGACTGAAGGTTAAAAAAGAAAAATGTAACACCGAAAATAGAAACATATAGGTGATATATGTTTCTATTTTCGCTGTTTCATTTCTTGTCAGTTCTTGATGAACTGTAAAAAGTAAATATAGTAATATTTCATTTCATAATCATTAAAACAAGTAGCTACAATTTCACAACTTTTATTTTTAAAAATGCAAAAAAATAACTAGTCGTAAGAAAAATAATAGATTCCTATCAAGTGTGAAATAGTGCAAATTTATTCAGTGTTGATCAAAGTCTTCATAATTTTCAAAGAAGCAAATTATTTAAGTAGCAAATAAATTAAATGACAATATAATAAATTCATGAATGTGTTCTCATAATTTTATAGTGTTTTAAATAAAAACATTTCAAGTCTGCTCTAAATTTGTTACCTACTTTTATGAATGTAATTTATGTTAATGCGGTCTTTAGCTACTTATAAATAAAAATTTTAATGGGATTCTGATATATTTTTAGATCTATATCTTGTATACTGTTGTTAAATTAGTTATAGGTTAATAATGTATTAGAATAAATCACATTAGCCACTAACCGGGGTCTTCTGTCGAAGTTGCCATCTAGGGTGCCCGAGGGTTTGCGCAAATGGGTGGTTAGCTTTTTGTCTGGCAGATGCATACGAGCTGTAGTTGACGGTAGTAGGACCATGCTGGTATACCGCTAGGCTCTGTGCTGTATCCTACGCTGTTTTTCTTGCATATCAATGACATGTTGGACATCAATAACATACATTGCTTTACATATGACAGTACTGGAGACGCTCATTACACGGGTCATGCAAACATCGCTCGTTCTACTGTGGAAGAAAAGCGCGGAGAACTTGTGTCTCAAATTGAGACCAACCTGTTCAAGGTCTCTGCCTGGAGTCGGGAAAACTTAGTCCGACTCAACCCTACAAATACACAAGTCTGTGCGTTCGTAGCTAAAAAAAACCCCACTCACTGACTTCCCACAATTCCAGGACACTCCCCTCACCATCCACCACACCCATCTCCAAGAGCATTGGGATCCTTAATGTTGACATCTCTAGCAACGTTTAGTTCCGACATCATTTACAAGACAAGGTGAAGCTGGCGTCCAAAAAACTTAGTGTACTCAACAAAGCGAAGCAGTACTTTACCTCAGGGCAAAGGTTGCTGCTTTACAAGTCGTAAGTCAGGCCCCATATAAAGTTATGCTGCTATCTCTGGGCGGAAGCACCTGGATACCAGCTTGATCCTTTTGACTTGGGCTGTGAGCTTCGGAGACAATCCCAAACTCACAAGCCGTATCGAACCCTTATGTCTGAGGAGAGACTTTACCTCCCTGTGTGTGTTCTACCGCTTGTATAATGGGATGTGTTCTGAGGAATTTTTTGAAATGATGCACATGGCTACTTTTACACCGCTTGCCATCAGCAAGGAATTCATCCTTATACCTTAGAACCCAAATGGTCACGTACATACGAACGCCTAGGTTGTGGAATGTATGGGGTTCTTCAAGAAAAAAGTTATTAGATTTTTGAAGAATCGGCAACGCGCGTGTGATGCCCCAGGTGTTGCCAGCGTCCATAGGCTTCAGTGACCGCTTACCATCAGGCAGACCGCAAGATTGTTTGCTACTTTAGTGGTATAAAAAAATTCAGTCCTAGTAATAATACATCAATTTTACAAAACCACAATTTCTTAATAGAATTAAGAAATAAATTAGAAACATACAAATATAGAAATAATGTTGTTCGTTATATGTTTAGCTTTTTGGACAAATGACTTTAAGCGGGTGGCCAATAGTAACTGTCTAGCAGCATTAGACGAGAAGTGGCTTGCAATAGGGAGACTGTTTCCAGCAGTGGATCAAAATATATTATTCTTCTATGTTTTTCTTAATAATCACTGTACCTACCTTCTTACTTCTGACCTTAACCATTACCTATTCACATTCTTTAGAACACATAGTAGTATTAGTCTGTGACTAGTATCTAGTAGTTTAGTAGTGTCTAGTATCAAAAAACTTTTATGTCTCGTCTTCTTGCAGCATATTTCTATTACTACCACCATTGCAATATTGTCATAGTGTCGACATTATTGAAAAATTCATAACAATAAATTAATAAAGACATTCTAGACTAGTTTTTAAAATCTACAAATCGCATTTCAAGGTTTTGTTGCACACCAATTTTATCCTGTAAGAATTTTAATATCAAAATTTATATTCACATTTGTGCTTGGGCCCAATTTTGACAAAGTTTCTGTTACTAAATTTAATTTTTTCTCGTCAAATTGTTGTCTCTAAGCATATCGGCAAACAGAGGGAAGAATAACGGCGAAATGATTTAATAATTTTTTTTCAGTTTTAATAAATGTGTGACAACGAAACGAAACCCATTACATGTAAAAAAATCGGATGTAAAGGAACACCATATCTTTGTCTCTTTCGCGAGTTTCCACAGAAATAATACGGTTAAATCTTTAATCATGTACAACGTCTAATTTCTACGTTCAAAACATCAATAGATTCCAAATAGTACTAGTAATACTTAGTTCATAAAAAAAAAACAATAGGCACAATGGTACCACTGTAATAGGTTAGGTCAGGGTTATTTTTCCGAGCGTAGCGAAGGTGGCACATAGAGGTGTGTGTTTGATACACGTTGTACCTACCTACCGTATACAATATTATAATGGTGCAAGTGAGAGATATTGAATTATGCTGTAAGAAGATGAGACGTAAGAATTGTCCGCCTAGGTATGCTTCTTGATTGATTGATTTTTTTATGAAAAAAATAATAGGTTCAATAAGTGTAAAAAATTAACATGTTTTTTTTATATATTTAATGAAACACCACATGACGGAGTGCGCGAAAAAAAATTATACTTACCTACTTGCTACCCCTGAAATTTTTTTTTTCTTAATTTTTATAGCATCTGTATGAGGTTTACAAAAGCCACACATCTGTAAATTTTGATCAGAAATTAGGAGAAAACGGCGGAATTATAAGGGTGTGTGTGACATACGGACAGACGGATGTAACGAATTTATAAGGATTTTTGTTCATTTGGCTACGGAACCCTAAAAAGAAAGGTATTTGCAAATAGTACCAAAGTAACGGCAAAAATCGTGCTACGGGGTTCGAACGGACAATGCGAATGACGCTACGAGCCCGTAAGCTACGTGGTGTTACGTAACTGCGTAACGGGCCGGTCAATGACCCCGGCGACCTGCGCGCGCGCCGACAACGACGATGCGACGTCGCTTCCCGGCCGACCTGCCCGACCAACTAGATAATGTGCAGACGGACAAGTAGGCATTTATATCGGACATATTTATTTTTGTTAATAATACACTAATTTTACTAAAATATTGTAACATTATTTTTCTTGGACGAAAGTTATAGTAGATTGAAAAATGCGGAAAATCCATTTCCTACGTGTAACAAAAGGGTCCTATGTTCTTTTGGGAAAGTTTTCCAGTATAAGGAAGGAGCAGAATTATCTCCTGTTAGTATAAATATTATACATGCAAAAGTAACTCTATCTGTCTATCTATACGTCTGTTACGTATTTATGCTTAAACCAACTGATTAAGATGAAATTTGGCATGGAGGTAGTTTGACTCCTGGGGAAGGACATAGGCTCCTTAAAAATGTCAAGTGTGAGTCGGTTTTTTTTATAATTAAGAAGTTGGCGTTGAAATTCTACACCGATAACCGACTTTAGGGAGAGTGGTACCGCGGGCAAAAGCTAGCTTAAAATAAAAATTCCAGTGTCAAAACCTGTAAACAAGATTGTGTGGAGAACATGTTTTCCTAGCATATTATATTTGCTAAACACGAGCTTTTTTTCCGCAATGCGTTTAAATTTTTAGAATTAGTGTTATTATTTATTATCTGAGTTCTTTTCCTTGTTTCTAGTTTTGATATTAATAACGCCGTTTAGTGTTTTTCGTATGATTAACTGACGTGTTTACGTATCGAGCAAAGTACTGGTACCATTGTACCATGTAAGTACAAAAGTACTTTTTTTTGATTCTTACTCATATAGCAATTAAAATTACAATTTCATGGGTAATGGCATTTTAAGATAGAGGAGAATGCAATAAAACGTAAAAATTAAGGGTCTAAAAACTGTACCAGTAATATTGACAAATGCCAAGAAAATACTCTTAAAATATTGTGTATCTGGCGAAAGAGTATAAGTATTAACTTAATTTTGTATACTCTATGCATTATTAAAAAAAAACTGGTTGCCTGTAAAGTCGGTATACGGGCGAAAGTTTTACGTGACAATGATTTTATGTCTGTCTCTCTCGCTCTTAGGCGGGCGCGTGCCTCTCACTCGCTCTCATTGTGAGCGCATAACGTGAGCGGAGCGTAACGCAGTTTCTTGAAGTGTCACCCGGCAAACCAATTTATAAGACGTTGTCACGTCAAAAAAATAGGTTAATAAATAGTGCAATATCTTTGTCTATCTAAAATGATGTTTCCTCTAAATCTGTGTTGGTAGCTTCTACCAGTATAGTTTTTAATGCGAATTTTCGGTTATGTGATTTGTATTTTTAGGGTATAGTTCAAAGGGATTAGACGATTTTACTATTGTTACCGTATCATTACGTTATGTGACGTCAAGCAAGATTTTATATAAAAATGTTAGTTATACATAGTATTATATAATCTGTGGTTTATTCTTTGTGTCGATCATGTAACGATATGTGTAAGATAAACTCGTGCTAAGCCCTCTGTGCCTATTTATTCATCTAGATTGTAACTGCTTAATCTATGATAGCGATAGTAGGATGTGTTTCGTGCTCAATAACAGATCTACCCTGCGCTTCGTGGGACGCCCAGTACGGACGCGTTTACGGCTTTTATTATAACATTATCGGGGACTGTAGTGCTTTCTAGATAATTGGTCATCAATGTCTTAGTATCCAGCTTTAAACTAATTCTTCGCTGACTTTAAGAAGTTTGTCATTTATAGCATTTTTTTAAAACTTCTTCAACGTTTTGTGCACAGTAAAATTGTACTTGCATTTTATTGTAGTAGTAGTACAGTAGTTTAGGACAGGCTACACCTTAAGTTATCTCTGTGATATGTATCAAAATGAGAAAATTGGCTGATGTTGCTACGGACAGACAATGTAGTAGGTACGTTGAAGAAATTGTAACTTTTGGGGACCAAAGAAAAAATATCGAAAATAGAAGTAGTAAAACTCCACTGAATAACATAACCGTGCAGGTTATTTTTTATTAAGGCCCGACATACTGCACACTAGCGCCACCTTTAGATATTATTCATTTATTTTAGTTGGGCTATACGAACAAAGACAGACAAAGAAGAAGTGAATATTGCTTGTGCATTCTGTGGTGGTACGGAACCCTCGCTGCGCGAGTCTGACTCGCACTTCGCGGGTATTTTACTATATTGACGTACACGTGTCGTTCTGTCTCAAATATTTTTTTTATACTAAGTATTTAATTAAATAAATAAATATTTTTGGACATTACACGTAGCGCCATCTGGTCCCAAAGTATGCAAAGCTTGTGTTATGGATTGGTATCCATCCAGACAACGGATACAAATACATTTATTACTTTATTTTGTAAATACACACATATCATACATAAATACACAAATGTTTATCACATAAATGTTTGACCAGTGCGGGAATCACAGCACAAGCACAGCAGCCAGCCACACGACCACCTAGGCTCCGAGGGAGTTAATATAATAAAATAATAACAAAACAACCTAACGCAAAATACAATCATAGCATAGCATAGCACAAAAGTTGCATCAACCTTTGTGCGAGATTACATAAGACAATTTTGATAACATCACAGTAGGCACATTTTCAACAGTACATTTCTTGTTACTGACTTTACCAATCTTACTGACAATCACGTACAAATGATCACTGTTAAATCTTGTTATGGACTAGGGAAGTACTCACACAGCTTATAAAAATATTAGTAGTTAACTAATACTAATGCTACCCAAATTAAAATTTTTGTAGTTTCTGTTTTTCATTTTTCAGCAATTCTTTTCTATTCTGCCAATTTTCATTAATTAAATCTCTGAACGCCAAAAACAAATATTGGGATTAATTTGACTTTAGTTTTTTAGGGTTTCGTACGAAAGGTGCCAACGAAGCCTTATTGCTAAGCCTTTGTCCGTCGTACATTTTATAGATTTAATTGTAGCAGCCTGCAATTTTCACAGAATTATAATAAAAATATGAAAAGTTATGATTTTAGGCGGTATCCTCCATATTAGAAACACGTTTTTGTTGTTTTTAAAACGGTAGGTAATACATACAAACCTTAACCTATTTATTTTTATACCACTAAGGTGGAAAACAAGCTAACGGTCCGCCTGATGGTAAGCGGTCATCGCAGCCTATGGACTCTTGCAACACCTGGGATGTCACTCACACGTTGCCGACCCTTTAAAAATCTAATAACTTCTTTCTTGAACCCCAAATTGTAGTCCTTTGAGAACACCTGGGCAGGAGCTTATTGCACAATCTAATCGTTCGCGGGAGGAAGTTCCTCTAACTAAAACAGCACTGTACGTGACCATTGAGGTTGTAAGGTGTGTGGATTAATTCCATGTCGATGGCGAGAGGTACGATGATAGAAAGTAGTAGCTTTGAACAATTATAGTGCAAGAATTATATATACATTCTTCAACGCCATTGAAACATGCTTTTTATAAGGGCGTAAGAATAAGGACGTCGCTGGCAAGGGTTTAAATACAATCTACAACTACTATGTTTTACCAAATTTATAAGAATTATCTCTTTTTTTATATTATCTCGTAGAACTGTAAAATTTTTCTTTACCAAAACATTTTAAAAAAGAGTAAAAAGTTAAAGATGACTATATTTTTTAAAACAAAAAAGTAAATAATTAAGTCAAAGTACTTTCATCACATTTTCACGTTTGTCAGGGCTTAAACTATATGCTGTAGATCAGTAGATCTGAATAAGTATATTTAAAATCGTCAAATTGCAAACAGTATCAGATCGAGAACGTGATTTTGGTACCATGGACGCCACAGAAAAGATATGAACGCCAACACTCTAGGGCCAATCTAGAGAGGTTTTGAGGTATAAAACATTGTCCCAGGGCTAGTAGAAATCAGAGCAATAGGCTAAAAGTACAGTAAAACGAAAGTAAGTTTGTGATTTTTTCATTATGTGTGATGTGCTTGTTAAAACAAAAATAGTACATTGTGTATAAGGGGGGTTAAGGAAATAATTATTAACGAGAGGCTATTTAGAAGGCTAAGGCCTTCCGCCTGAAGGCTTTAATGACTTGAGTTTGTAATTTCCGTACCGCCCGTGTTGTACATAAATGTTTTTGAGTAAATTAACTTTAATATATAATAGTAAAATAACATGAAATTTGCCAGTTAATAAATAAAAATATAAGGTGAGTAAATAAATAATCTCACCAAAACACAATTGAAATAGCAGGAACAGAAGTAGAGAAAACAACGCCTGGATAGCGTTATATATATATATATATCTAGAGAATTTATGAATATATTGTTTTAGCTGAAGTTAAAACTTGTAATTGCTCGCTTATACTGTGCGAGAAGTTCATTGAACAGTACAGCTTTTTTAAATACTTGATAGAATAGACAGTACGTACGGTTCGGCATTAAAGCTCACGGTTTCTATGAACGCCTGCTTTGCTTTGAGACAAGTAAAATGTACAAAGAAAAAGCCCTTGGGAGTAATTAAGGTCTTAGCACACGCTTTACCTGCACGTAATGACACTGTTTACGAGTACATTATTTGTAATGAAGTAGTACATTACTGCCGCGGTCTGTAATGCAGTGAGGATGGCCATATTTAAACAACTAATCAAATTTTCCTAATTTGTAGGAAAAAATTTTGTAAATGTGAAAGTTTGTAGGTTTGTTTGTTTGTTACTCAATCACCTGCAACGGAGCATCCAACTGAGGCCATAGGAATTATTCATCCCGGAAAATTTAAAAGATCAAATTCACAACAAAAAAGTTCAAAATTTAACTTAGGCACTATCACAGTTGTGTAGAATTTCAATGCTGGTGGATTTTAGCTACTAGCATTTTTTTATAGCCGCTACAATACTTTGAGAGACAACGAAAATATCAAACTACGAAGTAGTGTAACCGTTTAATTAAAACAAATACAATATAAACTGCGGGGTCAAATGATGCGTCACCAACGTTAATAGCGCAGAGTGTGACCATCATTATTTATTATCTGCTGGAGCCGGCTTTCTATGTGCATGATCATGCTCGAACATGCACTGCTGTTTTGCAGTGACTCCCATGTTCTATTGACCTCTTGGTCTAATTGTTGTTTAGATCTAACTTCCCTATGGTAACAGTTTAGAAAAATTTGACCCCAACATTTTCTATTGGATGCAGGTCAGGACTTTTAGAATGTCATTCTGGGATGAGAGCCATTATAGGACGATTTGTGAACTAGTGCACTGCAATACATTTTTATTTTTTATACTATATTATTATAATTTACAAACAAGTTAAGAAATAGTGTATACGTCTAAAACATAGGGTTAGTAAGAGTTGCTTACCTAATGTAATTCTTCCACTTATTCTCTAGTTTAACAAGTTTTTAAGGTTAAACCGCTATACCCACTTTTTCACCACAATATTTTCCAACGATCTTAATCGGAATTTAAACTTTTTTCGTCGGTAGAAATTACTATTTCATTTACCCAATCAAAGCTTAGATATCGCTCAGCAAAATTTACTCTTGCAGTTGGGTGTGCATCAGTGAGGTTTATTTTTCTTGCTCAGTAAAAATTAAGGATGTTCGAAGCGTGTAAGTGTCGCCGAACTGTGTTGAGCGATATCCCAAAAGTTTCAGCACTTGAACTAGTGGTTTTAAATAGAGCTTCAGTGTGAATTCGCACAATATTACGATGTCTCTCAGATTCATCCATATAAACTTGAGGACGAGGGCCTTGACGATCACACTGCACATCACCCGTCTCCTGATATTTCCTTATCCATCTACGAACTGTTTTTCTTTGTAGGTTTCAAAATAAACTGGTTTATTAGAATCTACACCACAAGAAAGACCTGAAAACTTAAATCAGTATTATATATACTTAAATATTATATAAAATAAATTTAAAATGTGTTTCCTTTTTCATCATATCTTACCGTTATATTCATCTTTTGTGTAATTTTATTAATTCTCTGTTTCCAGAGAACAAAATTATTGTAGCTTAAAAAAAATATTTTTAATAAAAATATTTACCAAGTAAAAAACTTTCAAAAAGAAGTTAAAGAGTAAACGCCTAGTAAGAAGTGGTATTAAACGAAGCAAAAGTTATTTTTTCTTGCGAAGGTAAAATCATTGCAAATGTTTCTGTGTTTCTGTATAAAGATAAAATGACGAAGGTGCATTGCGACAACGTCACAGAAGACGGAACTATAATCCATATTGGTTAGTTAGACAAGGACGCAGAGAGAAAAGCTAGTCAAGTTCGTCTGTCGGCAATCACTCAAACTCATAAGCATGATCTATATTTTTAAACAACTAATACATAATTTTAATAAGATTACTAACCGTCTTCGTAGCTGAATGGCTACAACGAGCAGACAAGTGGCTAGGACGGCCTAGGAAAGCTCAAGGATCGATCCCCGACTCCCAAGACGATTGATATTAATGATTTGTATGGAATAAGACAAAATGGACTTTTTTGATCATTTGTGTTGTTTGTGGCTGCTCGCTGGCAGAGTATTGAACCTCAAGTTGTCTGCATTGGTTCTCGGAGGCTGATTGTACTATTAGTAAGATAAGCTGTGTGAAAAAGACAATATTGGTGTAAACTATTCTCAAATTAGCTGTTTTTCCATATTTGACCAAATATTTCTTCACAAAGACGTGAAGACGTGGCGGCCAGAGGCTTAAGGCGAACTGATTTAAGCGAGTACCAATTGATTTCCGGGTTGTTTGGCGCAAGCGCTGCGGTGGCCAGCATCTGATTTAGTTAACTTAGGGTTGCTAGAATGTTTCTTTACGTTAATTCGAATGATTTAGTGTAATTAAGTGAAATTTTGTTTAGCAATGTTTTAATGCTGTTAACTTAAGATATCCAAGGCATGTCTAACTTAAACCAGCACAAAAATATTTTGCTCATTTTCATAATATTGGCATGATTTAGTCTACTGCTTGTTCATGTCGTGCCACTTTTCGTGATGCACCTCTACATTTTTTCTAACACCCACCATTTTTAACGTCATCGGTCCATTCGGCCTGTGGGCACCCCATACTTCGCCTACCGGTGGTCTCCACTCTAGGCTACGTTTGCTCCATCGTATAGCGGTCCTTGAACAGTCGTGTCCAGCTCACTTCCACTTCACCTTGCTGATTCTGCCTGCTATGTCCGTAATTTTATTTCTCTTGCAAATTTTTCTGACCGTTGCCTACCCTAGCTAGATCATTCTATCCGCTTCTTTCTCGAAGTTGTTCTAGCCGAACTATTTTCTTAAACTGCGTTTTTTTTAATAATTATTACTTCATAAAAGTTGCATACATACATATGATGAGTAATAGTCATTATCTGCCTTAGAATAACCTTAGAATCAAGCAAAAACTTATACGTAAATAAGGGTCTGAAATAGTGACAACCCTTAAACAAACAAGAAATTGCAACATATACTATTCTATTTGTTGACTAAATAAAAGTTACCAATAAGTAAATTTAAATCTTTTATCAAACAAGTACTTCGTAAAAAAGCATACTACAATATTTCAGACTTTGTAAATGATAAAAATCCTTGGGACTTAGATGCTCAATTACAGGATGCATAGGTATCAAACAAATTAAAATGGAAATAATATAAAATTGTACAGCTTAAAATTTAAAACATTGACTGTATTTTTATATTTAATGATTTTTTTTAAAAGAGTTACTATCGAGTTTCCGTTGCCGGATTCTTCTCGGTAGAATTCCACAACATTGGAACCGGATTTCAAAAAATAATATTTTATAACTCTGACGATTCAAAAGTGATTGTAAAATCCTAATTTGAATAAAAAAAATTGAATTTGACTAATAATTTGATTTTAACGGACAGAAAATCTCACAGTATTAAAAAGTTTATACTTTTTCGCTAGCTTGTCCTTATTTTAAATAACGTAAATAAATAAGAAGAACTGCCAAAACTGTTCAATTTCAGTTTCACCTCAGTATATTTGTTATCATATAATATATATTAAGTTAATGATTAAGTTGTGGATTTACTTAATTTGTTTGGGTCCTCTTGATTGGTTTCTCTTTTAAAAATTGCGTCCTAATTGAGGAAACAATTTTGTTTTTTATTTTATTTAAATCACATAAGAATAAATTACAAATTTACAAAATTACACATTATACAGAAATATTTACACATTTAAACTGCTATATTTATTGTTTTCTTATAGGATAGAAAAGATGATAGTTTTAGCAGTGTTCCCTACACAAGGTCAGGCCTGTATCGTGGGGGCCCAGAGTTACAGGTTAACATTTACCTAGGTACTTTGTTTCTCACGCTAATACGTATTTTATTTTATTTAATGGCAATAAATATCAAATTATCGTATTGTTAACTAATATCTATTTACGAGTAAGTAAAAATAATAATATTCGATTCATCTATGCTTTTACATATATACAAAAAATGGTAAACTATTTCTTGATTTTAGTATTTGTTAGCCTTGGCATGAATTTGGATAAGACAAAAGTCATTCAACCAACACGTCGTGCCAATGCCAGTATACGTCGTGGGTACCTTACTCGAAGTTGTCCAGGATTATGTGTACCTTGGACAGAAAACCAACTGGGCCGGAATAATTTCGAGAAGGAAGGCGATAGGAGGATCTAGCTAGGGTGGGCAGCATTTGGTAAACTTCGTCAAGTCTTCACGTCACCTATACCGCAAAGTCTGAAAATGAAAGTCTTTGATCAGTGCGTCTGTGTCTGTCAATGACTCATGCCGCCGAAACGTGGACACTTACAGCAGGGTTGGTCCACAAATTCGAGGTCGCACAAAGCGCAATGGAGCGAGCTATGCTCGGAGTGTCTCTAAGGGATCGAATCCGAAATAAGGACATCCGGAAGAGATCCAAAGTTACCGACATAGCTCGCCGAATTAGCAAGCTGAAGTGGCAGTGGGCTGGCCACGTCTGTCGGAGGACCGATGCGAAGCGTGGGACGTCCTCCAGCCTGGTGGACCGACGACTTTAAAAAGGTGACTGGTGGTGAGTGGACACGGAAGGCAGAAGACCGGGAGAAATGGCGCGCCAAAGAGGAGGCTTATGACCAGTAGTGGATAAGCTGATATGATGATGATGATGAAGATCTGAATGTCATAAACCAAAGATAGTTTACAAAAAAGTTTTAGATTATATTTTTTGTGCTACATCGATTACATTCGATGTATCGACTGAACATAAAACAAAATTGTAGAATATGTGTCTAAATTAAGGAAAGTAATTAAAAAAAAGAATTTAGGGTTGTAGATATGACATGTGTCCAAATCAAAATATGCTAAAGGAAAAGGTGGAGTGAAAAGAAAATATTATCATTATTATTACTGTCTATATTGACCACTCCAGGAGCGACTGAGCCCACAGTCTACTTAGCCCGCGGGTCCAGTTGCCCCCGTACAATTTTTTTAGTGGTCGTCTAAGCCCGCGGCCTAAATAATTTGGTTGCGGGCTCAGTCGCCCCTGGAGTGATATTGACAGTCTATTCGTCCTTATGTCACAGGTGTCTAACTCCTAAACGAAATAACTAACGGGCCTGAGATATGGCAATGTTGTGTTAATATTGATCCAAAACAATGATAATATATGGAATTAATTATTGTTTAAGGAGTAGTTTGAAGAAGTGCACCGAAAAAAAGCTTATGCAAAGGCTAAGCATTTGCTTCGATGAGACTTTAAGATCTTCATCTTCAATAAGTAGGTAGGGAGTATGGATCTTAGATAAGGCCTACACAAACGAAGACACTTAGTCTAATATAAAATACTATCATAGTTTCTATTTTTATTATTATACTTACTTGATTAAAAATTTGGCATGAATCATATAAGCAAATCATGGACTACATCTCAGTCTTAACGGTATAGTATCAAAACGATGGCATCTTCTAACTTCGTCTGAGGAAATGTAATGGTTACAATACCGCAGTTACAAAATTTGATTAGCGGAATGGTCACGTTGGAATTCTCTATGCACGCTTATTTACAAATAAACAACACAGTCGTGGATGTGGCATTTCTTTATCCTCATTTGTCGTTGTTTACTTTTCTTGACCGTGAACTTTCATGACAAATTTAATGTTTATATTTCTGGGCAATTGAATAAATAATTGAAATTTGAATTGGACTAATATTTGGCGAAATGAGAACTTAGGTTCGGAATAGGGATTCCAATTTAAAATGCAAAAGTTGTCTCAACCAATAAAAATCACTTACATTTTAAAAATATTTTTTTTAATACATCACATAGATTTTGATTCGACAGAAATTTCGTACAAGATACCTATCCCTTCCATTCTTCTTTTTCAAGTGTTATGGGATATCATCCATCAACATGTCATTTATATTCCCCTTTGGTCTTAGCTATAATTATGTGACTGGCGTGTCTATTATTTCATTCCATTCTTATATATTTGTAATCCACTTGATCGACCACTAACTCTAGTGAGTTTACATTTGGTGTTCTGTAGATATGGCACAGGAAAGCAGTTCTCCTTGTATCATTAATGTTAAACATATTTTGTTTGTAGGTACTATCTGTAGGACTATCTTTGTTAGTTACAAGTTTCAGTCCATATTGTTTTTTAATATTCTGCGGTAACGTCAGTGAACTTTCACATTTACCTTCTGAAAATCATTGACGACATATTCAAAAGAACAACGCCAAGGCGCGCACTGTGGCACCTATGTAGCAATGATACAAAAATATACCATATCCACAAAGCTCATGCAGTCATTTCGTCGAGCCGTGTCGTTAGTTTCGTCGCGTTCAGGGGCAAGTAGAACGGTACTGCGGCCGACGACCCGAGATCGCAGTCGATAACTCATCGCCGTGTTTATTCACTATTATCGAATCGTAGCCAATAAGACGCACTATATTGTAATGCTTAACTGTCATTAGAGATCAAGTTGTCGAACTTTCTGGAATTTTTAGTGCCCATGCTTATCTTAAATTACAATTAAATCAAATTTATATTTTAATGCTTCTAAATCGCTTTTAGTGGATAATTTATTTATTGTATTAATGGTATAACACCTTAAATTAAAAGTACGTAAATTATGATATAAGTAAGTGAACTAGTTGGTCATAACAAACACTAGGCAGGATTCCAGCCCGGGTACTAGGTGAAGACGTAATGGAGCCGAGTGTGTAATGAATGACTATAGATCAAGCATGTCATACGACATTTTTCAACGCAGTTGCGAGTAAAAATAAATAACCTAACACAACGCAAATATTTCAAACAAATATTTCCGAAATATGCCGCGTTGTTTTTATGCACTCGCTACTGCGCTCGTTGTAGTGGACAGAGCCACACTATCATTGTAGTAAACGTACTAGTCAACGAAAGCGACAACAGCCTTGGTACACATATATATTTTGCAGAGATTTAATAAAGGGCATTATGAACCTAAGGCCGATTCATAAGAGATATTTACCGGCAAAATGACTAGAACAATAGTTAATTTTGTTTATGAATATTACTTGAAGCTTTAGGACATTTATTGTTTGCACTATAGTGCAAATCCCCTATCCAAATATATAACTTTCATTATGCATTGCATGGAATTTTATTCAAAGTGGCGGCTGATGCTAGGCCCAAAATCTTCAAAGCCAAAGGGCTTAAAAAAATTAAAGCAGCAGTAAATGTTTGAGGTAAAACAGAAAAAAGGAAAAAAGTAAGGTAAAAAAATATTAAAATTATATTGTAAACGCAAACTTATCTACATATTTAAGCTATGTAGGTATATATATATCTAAACTATCAAGGTTCCCACATCAGCCTTTTTTAGCCGCAACACCAAGGCAAATAATAATATTCTAACACTCAGGTGGCTTTGTATCAGTATATCCAATGAGTCGTACGTGAATCACCTAAAGTAGGTACCCAAGTGGTAAAATTAAAGACTTCTGACAGAAAAATATGCTAATATAAAAAGTAAGTCAGGATGGTAAAAAGCAGTACTATGTGAGAGAAAATTCGAGTAAAAACAAGGATAACGCGATTAGTAACTGAGCGTGCGTGAGTAGTACAGCTACATCTCAACTCACTGAGATTTTTATTGAAATACATACTAACACGGGTATGCTTCAGCAAAGTTGTTAAAAACTTAAAAAAAAAAGGGAAAAGGGGTCAGTTCAGGATTTTTTAAAGAACAAAAGTTCATGAATCGTGTTTCCACATTTTTCAGGGTTTGAACGATATCTATAAAAACACAGTTATTAAAATTTAGTCGGATCTGATCAGCGAATCCGGAGAGACCTTTGACAAAAAAATAATGTAATTAAGGTAGTTAGCCTTTTAAGTAGGTGAGAATATAAAATAAGATCAGAAATACGACTGTAAAAGTAAATGGAGACATACTAATTTGTTCCAAACAAGTACTTCCGTTATTCTTAATGTAATGTTGATGGTATAACAGCATCATCAAAACTAATTAATATTCCTACCACTTCATATGTTGAGTTATACGAATCCGATAAACAAAATCATTCGAACAAATTACATTGCATTGATTATGGCCTACCAATCGAATAACACGAATATTATAACTTTGACATTTCGTTTGTCCTTTTAAATTTCCATTGCAACAAAACAAACAACAGGAAATATTCGTTGAATGGACCAATAACGTTAGTCGACCTCAATGTTAAAAAATGTGCGAATGTAAATTGAAAGATTTTCCTCTATCATTGTTGCTACATTTATTTTACTATGTAAATTGCAATGTGTGGCTGTTATCAAATGACAGCAGTCGTTAAGCTAAGTTAGAGACCTTATCAGCAGCTTGAAAATTCTAAAAATCGAGTGATCACTAGTTTGGTAGCGTCTGTTAATTTAGGCCAGCACGGCGGACTATGCCACAAACTCGTTTCTCTTAGCCTGTGCCCCTTTAGTGGGGACAAAGAACGACTGAGGTAACAATAATGTAATTATGCGAAAATTAAGCAAAAGAATTTAGTGTTTTCTATGTACATATAATATGTATTTACGGAAAACTGGCCAAGTGCGTGTCGTAGACGCATTACGTTAGGGTTCCGTAGAAAAAGAATTATTACGGATATATAAAAAACGTATGGACCAATTTTGTTTTACTCGCAAAATATAAGTGTTGTTAGGAACCTCTGTTAGGAACCTCAAATGCAATTTTGAATTCCTATCTAGTGATATCGACATGACAGGGTGTGCGAACTTTTTTTTATCTCTTGTTCCAACGTATGTATGTAGAAGAGTTAACCCCAAAAAAGTTTTAAACTTGTCGCTTTGTTGGTTTACCAAAAAATCCATTAAACGGACGGATGAATGTACAAGGATTCCGTTTTTGCCATTTGACCACGGAACCCTAAAAAGCCATAATAATTTATATGTATTTGTATTTATCGCCTGTAAATCTTACTTTTCTAAAATTTATGTACGTACCTTAGTCCACATTGCATCAGAGGCAGTATTGCGAAAATGGGGTGACCCCTGTCACACAGGACTCATGTGGTTGGTGAAAAGAGGATTTCCCTACATTATAAGGTGAGTGTCTGTCCAGCTGCTGGTTACCCCCTTTAGGGAATGAAACCGTGACGTTATAAATACATATATACATAAAACAAGATAACAGATTTATGTCTTCATTTAGACAAAACATAGATCGAAAAATGTTAATTTTATTGTATTCTAAACAAATTGGTGGCAAAACAGTATAATAATATGACACCTTATCAAACACAGAGCGCATTGACCTCTGACAAAAAAAAAAACTTATTTAAAAACCCCTGTTTGTTCAACAAAATTCAATGGCACATGCTAAGATACGAAGAACCATCGTGGTAATTTGAATATCAACTTACAAACAGGTTTCAAATAATAAAACTAACCGAAGAACTAGCAGATAAATAACCTCATACTGGGACACAATATATAACAGTCATTTAAAATAATCAACCAGTTATAGTTAATTATAAGATTTAACCATCCTTAACATACAATTCAAATTGATTCTTCGGTTAGTATCAAATGCATTTGCAATAGGTAGTGTGATAAATAGCAGCCGTATATAAACAGGTTGCATATATTGAGTGTATAGGTGTTATATTGAAATGTTGGAACGGGTTTGCCTCCCGGGCTCGCCAGGGAACGCGGTGACCCCAAGCATACTCCCTAAGAATACAGAATCGCGTCTAAGGATCTATTCTTGCAAAATGCGCCTTGCAAGGCATAGGGAATTAGAAGTGGCGCCGGCTCAGCTATTTATTGTTTTCGTCGGTCAATATAGTGAACTGAGATTGTAAGAGACTATGTGCATTATAAGATTTTTAAATAAAACTAATACATCAATGCTGAGTTTAACGGACTTAAGAGTTTGGTGTTGGTAGGTATATGTCTGTAATTTCTTTGTTTGACTGGGTTCTAAGAAATACTTTGCAAAATTCGACTAGTTTCCGATAAAAGAGGTTTTGTATAGGTAAGTGATTAAAACAGCTGGTGGAAATAATTACTTCATGTAATCTTGGTTCATTTTGAAAATTATGTGGGTGTACGCATATAGACGTCCGACCAAATATCTTGTTTAAAATATAAATTATCTAATAGTGAGCATCTTGTCTAACGTTCGTTTCGCAAGTAACATTGGCGTTATTTCTGTTTGTTTTTGTGTTCGTAGTACCAATGTCAAGAGTAACATTGACCTGTAGTGTAAATAAGGTATTATTGTTATTTGTTATATTGACATAACAGATAAAAGAGGTATTTACATAAAACCTTAATTAACTAGTTGCAAAATCTAAATAGAATCTTATTGCAAAATATAGTTATTATAACATTTTAGTTCAGTTTTCAGAATTATAGCAGAAGTTGTAATTTTGTTATTGGATTTAGACTTTTTTAAGGAGGTGGTGATTTTTTGAGAGTTAATTGGTTATTTTTTTTTTTTTTTTTTTTTTTATCTTGTTGCGTGGCTCGGTTTTCAGTTAACCAATAATGCGGAAAGATCAGGTCAAGAAATTTATGTAGGGATTCTCGCAAAAGGTACATTTTGTAACAAATATACTGGATATCAAAGACTATACGTATTTTTTTACTGTTAACCACACTGACTGACGACGGATTTTCCATTTCAGTGGATGCACCACTTAGCTCTTCTGACCACCGTCTTATCTGGATCCAAGTACCATGTACACAGCTCAAATCACCTGGGCTCACTTTAGCAAACAACAAGAAAACATGACATGTTCTCCAGTCGCCAAAACTGCTGAAGGGATTTTTGCCACTGTCTTTTACCTTAAAAAACCAATCTTAACATAGACCATATCGCTAAAGAAAGGGGCCGTAATACTATCTATTTCATTCCAAAAAAAACTTGAAATTAAACAATGAAGGCGCCGTGCTTACCACTGTCCCGGGTAATAAGTCCATGCTGGAAATCTCTATAACATCGCAGGAAAACTTTCTTTTCTTTGATCTGTCGGCATACAGGTAGTGGTTTTTAAAGAGTGTGATCCCGAATTATGTCTGGTGCTTTCATTCACACTTGGCTGTTTCCGTTTTCGTATAAAACTGCCCATGTGCATCCGGTACCCAAAAAGAATATAAGATCCATCGAAATATAGGCTTATCACTATTATCTCTCCCCTCTCTAAGATAATTATTACATACCTCCTAAGACACGTAAAAGAATGTTTAGGACTGACCTCTTGAGACCCGTGAAAGTACTTACATACATTTTTCTCTTGAATTCCAGAGACTGGTGTACTCGAGACTGTACCCAAAAACCTCCTTGGTACGAGAAATGATAGTCGTGCTTCAAGCTCGAATCATGTAAAATCAGCTTAAATATAATTGTTCTACGGTCGACGCCAAAATCGTGGAAATTACTACAAGACGACAAACTACCATCCTGATCGCAATCGCATGCGAGCAGCGTGTGAGTAGGTACTGACTTTACCTTGATTTGCCTTGGAATGCCCAAATGCATTGGAATAAAAATAAGTTCAAATTCATCATCGATAACTTTGTAGAAATTGCCTTACCTTCATATAAAATAGAAACTACTAACATTATCCATAAAATGTTTATTTAGCCTTTTGTATTTTTTTTCCAAGAATCGAGTTGATCAGCCTTTAATACAATAAAATAATCGCAACTGATTCCCTGAGCTCATTACCTTCAGATGTGTTTATTTGTTTTGCCGATGTGTGTTTAAAAAGATACGTTATTGTCATTTTCACCTCGTGTGAAGGTTGAAGCGGCGTGTTTGAGTCTCTATCAGGATGTCCCCAGCCAAGTCCTCTTACAGGTAAAAAATAAATGACAGAGTATCTTTGATGTTGTTAAATTTGTTATTTATATCCTTAAATACAAAAAAAGACGCATCAATTTGATAGAATATTTTTAAATAAAGTTGACTACGGATATTAAGAATATTTATGTTAAATATGTTAGCGTATCCGCCTAATTGTGACTGCTACAGTTGATGAATCATTACAATGTTTATATTTGAATATGTTTTGGATAGCCAGAATAACTTTATAATTTACTAGTATAAGAAACTCAAGTTTCGACTTCGTTTTTTTATTGTGTGACTGAATTCTACATACCTTCTATTTTCCCCAAATACCTTTTAAGATTTTAGAATAGCACGACCATTTTTTGTCATTCGCTGACGTCATGTCATTGATTTTCACCCACGAGTGTTAACTACACGTTTTATTCTTGGGGGTGAATACAGATTTACAATCCAACAAAACCTTTATTTTGCAAAACAGTAATATAAATGCAGACATTATCTACTTAGATAATATGCCATTCAAAAAACAACGATGTCTTTCGCAAATTTTAGAAGATTACTTCAAACACAACATAACGCTAACCTTACAATTCTTATGACCCAAAGTTCGTACGAGTGCACATTACATATTTTACAAGTGGAAATTAAAAACCAAAACCCGACTACGCAAATGTAAACAAAGATTTGTTGGATTATGAAATTTACTTGCAAATTACCCATACATTCAATATGTTCATCTTTTAACAATTATTTTTTCCATTTTTTTTTAGTCCGCCATATTATACCACTAAGGTGACAAACAAGTTACCAGTCCGCCTGATGGTAAGCGGTCACCGCAGCCTCAGGACGCTTGCAATACCTGGAGTATTTATTACTTGTTGCCGGCCCTTTAAAAATCTAATAACTTCTTTCTTAAAGAACGGCATATTGTAGTCCTTAGAGAAAACATGGCAGGGAGCTCATTCCGGTATTCTAAAACAAAGCTAACAACACCTCATTCATCAAAATATGATAAATACCTTAGGGGCTACACAGGAGCGGATGAACATAGTCTGGTAAAAAGAGATATCTTGGTGTAGAAGTTACAACCCTGACATTGTACATGTGTATGCGACTGCAGAGTCCCTACGTTCACGTATGTACTAAACTTTGGTAAGCAAGTGTGCGTGGGTCCACTTGCCCTGGTCGCCAGCGTCCACCGAGCGTATGTCGTATTTATCCCACATTTCCATGTATCCGTTGCATTGATTCGACCGCTTTGTTCACCGACAGAAGCTTTTGTTTAAAGCATCCAGTGAAACAATTAGGAAAACAAATTGTTAATTTAATAAAGAATTGTCATAATTTTGTATTGTATAAGTCTCAATATGAACACAAATAATATTTGTCTTGCGCCAGAATCGAACCCACGCCCTTTTATTCAGAACCTTTGATTCAGCAGTCGGGTCAGTACCCACTGTCGGCAGTAATTTTAGTTTTTGCGTTTTTTTTTTTAAATTACTTATAGACTAAGTTAGTTGAACTGAATGATGTTAAAACAAATAAGTAGTTTGTTTTGTTCGGACCGTAAGCTTGTTTGCCACGCTGTGTTAAATTGTTTTTTCATCTCAATACAACCCTACTGCGGCAAGTTACAGCACATTTGCATTTTTCTCAAGTGTCCAATCGGCTGGTTAATGCGTGCCGGCCAGCCGAGAGGTTTATGACAATACCAGTATGTAACCTGTGCCGAGCGAGCCGTCGGCATCTGCAATAAGTTACTTTTGTTTGTAAGCTTTCGAAAGTATAGTATACTTGAAATAGTTATTTTTTAAGTGAATCCAAAGTTATTAATTTGTCTAATTCCCCTTTTACTATTAAAGTATACTCAAATTAGTGAATATCACTAATAAGTATAATATTTACGCAGGTATAACTTAAAATTGTAGAACTTAATAACTGTTTTAAATGAAAACTCTAAGTCTAAAATGATCTTACAGTTTTTTTAAATCATTTAATTTTTTTTATTATACCACTAAGGTGGCAAACATGCACATGGTCCGTATGACGGTAAGCGGTCACCGTGGCCTATGGACGCTTGCAACACCAGGGGTATCACTCGCGCGTTGCTGACCCTTCAATTTCAATTTCAATTAAACACAAAAAACAAATGAAATGACATCACTAACATAAGTCTTCCTCACAATAATGAGAACAGTTTGTGAACGATACAAAAACGTGTATAAGTACAATATTATATGATGATAGGGTAAAACAATATCTACCGTAACCATCAACCTAAGTTAGCTAAACATAATAAAAAATGTAATAAAAATGCACAAAATGTATGGTAGCTTTTATTTACATTAAGAACTAAAATGCATTGAATATTTTTAATACTACACATATAGTTTTATAAAATAGTTATAACCTAGATCTAGATCAAGAATTATTAATTGAGTTTTTAAGGATTTCAAATTTTTATATAAATCTTACCTAGCTTAATCATTTCCAAGGATAAAAAACTGTAAATATATGCATACATACATGTGCTGGTAAATCAATAGGAAATGACGTATTTATATTTATATTTATTTATTCGAACCATTTGCACTGATGTCTAGAATAAATTATTCCTTGCTTGTTCTGATATTAATATTACCTTTACATAAACCTGCATATTATTAAATAAATTGACCTAGATAATTAAACATTTATTATAGAAGTTTTAATCACAAAATTATATATTTTGTTTATATTGTTTAAGATTTATTTGTTTACATATACCTATAATAACTGCCATGCTAACAAATTTGGTACCAAACTTGAGGTGCTGAAGTGTAATTAATTAAATGCCATAGACTAATTTTGAGTGAATATTTTTATTTTGTAATAGTCGTGACACTGATAAAACCCTAAAAATAAATACTTACCGAATTCTTAAAATTTTACATATACTGTAAATCGAAGCGCGTACCGATTAAATGAGGTGCTCGCATTTCTCCGGATAGCTAACCGTCCCTTTCTCTCGAACACATTGAAAATTCAATACACTATCTCTTTCCACAGAGCTTGCATAGCCTCATCTCGCCGCCAACTCATCGTCTCGCCTTCCAGTCACATGTTTTATTTGTGGAACCTTCCTGTATCCAGAGGAAACCAAGACTTCGCACATACAAAGTGACCGGGAGCAAAGGGAGCAAAAATCTTGTATGAATAACACGACTCTTGACCTTTACGTCTGTTTGGTATAACTTAAGCCTTCAAATATAATGTTCACTCACACATAGACCTGGATGCAATAATCTTGATCGATTTTACGCCTATAGCTGTGAAGTACCTACTGTCGGAGATGTGACGATGTTGATGGCTGTAAAAGTTAAAAATTTAGGAATGCTGCTAGCTAGCTAGGATGAAAAAAGGAAAACGTTATGGACTTTTTGCCAGTGCAAGTGTACAGGGAATTTCGTTAAGGTAATTATAGTATCTACCAATAAAAAAAAAATTACACGCTTTAGATGCATTTCAGGGGCAAATGTATCTTTTTAGGGCAAGGTGGCTTAAGCCATAGTCCACCATGGTGACACAGTACAAAGGGCAACTGGTTATTAAAATAATATGATAATGAAAATACTTAGCAAACATCCAAACGTCTTTACAAAAAACCTAGTAGTCGTACGAAATGGGTATGTATCCTATTTCACTTCAAATATTAGTAGGATACGTACTCATTGATTTAACAAAGAACTATATATAATAAATTTTACACAGTTTTATACCCTGTAGTCTTTAAATGTGGTGTTTATTTATAAAGATCTAATTAACTATACTCAGCATCTTTACTAACTATTTTTCTCCAATTTTGATGATTATCATAAATGCATGTAAGATTGGGATGGGTATACATGCAATAATTAACGCTGATTTATATTTTTCGAGATCTGTACCTGTAAGAGGTACCTTGACACAAAATATGTTACATTTTCTCGCTGTTTATCCCCATACAAACGTATTCCCCTGTTTCCGCCCTGGATTTTGGTATTAGAGCATTTATTTTTTTATGCATGATAGATATACACAATCACTAAGTCTGTGTGTTTTTGCATTTTTTTGGTATTCCATTCCTATTAAAAAACTGAGGCCCTGAAAAAGTCCAAAATGCCTCGTTTTTATGACATGTTTAAACGTGTGTTAAATGAATATTAAAACTATTTTTTAAGATAACAAAACATACAGACATGGAATAATCCATTACATTTAACTTGAAGTATTTATTTATTAAATTTGGTTAAGGTTTGGAGGAGGAAAGTGGGGAATACGATTGATTTTTTAAATTTTAAAAAAAACCTATTTCTGCATTCGCATGGTTGTGATGTTTCCTTTTAAGAATTATAAGGGATCCGTTTTTACGTTATAAAGACACCTTTAAAAGTTTTACTTATATTTTAACATCCTGCTAATATAATAAATGTAAATGTTTGAATGTTTGTTACTCAATCACGCTTCAACCACTTGACGGATCGGGATGAATCTTAGCACACAGACCTATAGGCTAAGTCCTGGAATAGGACAAAAATTTGAAAGTTCCTGCGAGAATAACTATAACCGAGCTTAAACGAACTATAGCTACTGATATAGCTTGCTATAGCAAACTTCATTAGTATAATTTTAAGGAGTTAATTAAAGAGTTCCACGCCGATAACCTAATTTAGGGCGGGCGTCGCCGCTGGCAAAATCTAGTATTCCATAAAAATTTAAACCAATAACACGGCCACCTATAACGTTTAATAAAATAAGAAAAATAGTTACGAAAAAGGAAAGAATTGAGAAAGACCTTCACAGGTAAGACAAACGGAGAAACGGCAAAAATATCAATTAATGGAGTTCCGTAGGCAGTCTGGCGTACTGTACCCAAAAAACAATACCCTGGTTTCAGAACGAATGACGATAACTAGATATTTACACAGCCTCTGCAAATATAGATAAAAAATATAAGTAAATATTGAAAATGAATTCGAAATTCTAAGAATTCAGGAAATTTCAAGTGTGGAAAATTTGATACAGTTTCTCGCGGTTTTTAAATCCCAGAACCATTTTGTGGTCATAAGTATTGTAAATAACTATTGTAGCGGATTCATCCTAACCATCTAAACCGTTATCTAAATGGTGTCCATTGGAAAACAGACATCAAATTAAAATTTCTTTAATTCGAATATCCATGGGCGTAGCCAGGAACATCAAGGTTAGGGCAGCTGCCAGTGCAGTGGAGCATATATTGGCTGAGGCATATATTTGCACACTATCTTGCTCTGTATTTGACACGTTTCTTACAACAGTGCCTGATTTACGAACAGGCTATCCTGTTGGCAATCATCGTCAGGACAATGTTGCTGCCCCAAGTTAAAGCCTAGTTTATTAAAATCCTACTGCTCTTAAAAACGGTTTATTATGGGGATATGGTTTAGGAATATAAAGTGGAGTCAAGTACTTCTGAATGGAGGCATCCCCCAAATGTCTCCACAACGGCAGTCCTGAGCCGCCAGCGCTTTTCGGCTTCTTGAGGCTCTAAGCAGGTCGTCTTCCAATCTGTGGTCGCTACTCGAGAACCTTTCCTACCCACCGGATTTCAGTAACTTTGGTTCCTCTTCGAATCACCTCATTCCTGATTTTGTCGCGCAAAGAAACACCAAGCATAGCTAGCGCCTCTGAGCTCATTCAACAGGCCAACAGTTAGATTACACGTTTCTGAACTGTAAGCCGTCATTGACAACAGCAATTGATTTTATACTTTGATGATATTATTTTTGAGATTTTGGTATAAATAATATCTTGAAATCTTGTTGGTAAAAAATGTAAAAACGTTTTGGTTTATATCTGACATAAACTGACATATATATGACATAAAATAATAAGAATTCTAAATTGATCAACACTATCTTCGCCAATTTATAATTGGATAATATTAGTTACTTGACAACAATAAGTAACCAACGTTGAGTACTTATCAAAGTATTTGTACTCAACAACACTCATATTTATTATTAAACAATACAGGTTCAATGAAACTAAATTACCAAGACTTTTATAGGTGTCATATAGGTGAAGGAGCAGACGACTACACGATTTAGGTAATTGACCTGAGAAGACAAATCGTTTGCGATGAATCACGTAGCAAAAAAAAAACTGGATTCGCTAAATTGCAAATCCGAGCAACTACTTTTTTGAATACTGTTTGGTGAGAACTCATTATTATGTATTCTTAGATTATAATGATATTTTGTTTTTTTTTTTTCTGTGGATTGTTGAAATATTTAAAACATTTTCTTTAAGCTAGGTACATTTTAGAAGTAAGACGACGATGCTCTTAACGCTACATAATTTTTTGAAGTGAAAACTTCTTTAGCGGCGTTGTGCACTTTTTTTGTAATGGGTAAAAACTGTTAGACTCGCGTCAGGTCACGTGTCCTGATCGAAAATTCGTAAGATGTCACTCGCGGTAGGACACGTGACCTTTATTTACATTAGGTTAGTTTTTATTTTTAGTATATGGCGATTATGAGTAGTACAGGGAGGTTGGATATGGGATTTCAATTCTATGACAGATTGAGCTGTCAAATATACAACGTCAAAAAAGTAAATAAACAAAAGTTGTTATTTTAAATAAATAAATATGGATATGAAGTGATGGGAAGTAAATAGCGAGTATGTTTTCACTTCTACCGGCACTCCCGGAGTGCAAACCGTTTTTTTTTTTTTATAAACTGTTTTTTTAACTAAAACATTATTTCAACTTCAAGACTACTGAAACCTTGAAGTCGATTGCTTAAAATAAGTAGAAGGACTTACAGTACGGGATTTTTCAAAATATTTGAAGGTTCGGCAACGCGTGAATGATGCCCCAGGTGTTGCAAGCGTCCATAGTTTACGGTGACCGGTGACCATCAGCGGACCGTAATCTTGTATATAAAAAAAAAATGAAATGAGTTACGTTGGCATCCGACATTAAAAAAAGAAACTGTAGTTTAATGTTCAATCAGTAGGTCTGTTTTAGGGGCATTTAAGTGTCACTGGCAATGTACTTCAAGGCAAGTAAAACATGTATTTTTAATTAATTTTTTACCCGGATAAATATTTCTATTGAAAAAATTATATTGTATATTCTTTAATTTTTAGTTTTTATTAGTATAGATAAATAACCCTTTATTGATCACCAGTATTCAAAAGTAATTAAAAAAATGAAAATATTTAAACCAGTTAACAATTTATTTATTTTATAATTTGTTTTAGTAGGTATATCGTCAAAGTTTATAATTGAAAACAATTAAAAATCTACAGGACCCTAAAAACAAATGATTGTAAATACATGATAAAACTATAAGCATTCAAATAACTTTTTAACTTGTCGCTGCGTAGGTATATTAGCTAAAAAGTATTAAAAGACTCACATAGAAAGATGGACAGATATATGACGAAACTGTATAATATAATAGGTACCAAATCGGATGCTCTACGATTTTTGATAAGCACCGCAACTCGCCGAAAGCAGAAACTCGCAGAAATGTAATAAAATTATTGATTTAAAACATCATTTTAAATATTAATGTCTTGTTAGAACTTACATTATTTTAAAAATCCCAGGTTAAGTTACAAGTAGATACTAAAAATGTTAGTATTGTATAAATGCAAAATTGTAAATTGCCAATGAGGTGATAAATCGGTAATACTTTTTATTACATACCTCGATGCAGATTCTTTTAGCAAGAACAATCATTGTCGTGCAGTTTACGATCACACCTCGAAGATAATTTAACGCTTTGTGAGACGTCCAGTATTTATACTTCATTTTTACGAAGCATATATTAATTTAGGTGACGTTTCTGGAGAAACTTTCGATGTAAATCCTTGAAACGATCCCTGCGTTGTGCTCGGACAAGACGTACAAAACATATTGAATAATTTATTGGAAACATTGTTTAAGCATTCTGTAGCTTATTACACATGAAAATAATATTGTTTATTTTTTATTATTACATCAGTTCTTACCCGGATAACGTCATTCCGGATTATATTTTTTTAGATGAAGGAACTCTGAGTATATCTTTCTTCACTCTGCTGAGCTAGGTAAGAAATAAGATGCAGTTTCCTGAATGTTGGCCAGTTAAGTTGGATTCTGTGGACGAATATATACTAATATATAAATAAAGATAGAGCCGATTTTGTAAGTATTTTTATATGTGGAGGTTAATTTCCGGACCACTATGCTTATTTGAAAAATTCTTTTACCTGTTGAAAGGTCCGTTATTTTAGATGGACATTATAATAGCAAAACAACGTTCACCGGCCAGATAGTTCGTTATATAGGATGTCTATTCTCGTCATAAAACAACGCTGACGCGTCTAATTACCAAGATTATTGATAGTTGTGTAATAATATATGTCTTAGGTTAACGTAAGATGGTTATAACCAAAGGCTACAATATATATAAGTTATAACAGTCTTGTCTACGTGATCAGTACGACGGCAATTCTTTAGCATCTGAAGTGTCTACTATCTATATAGCGACTTAAGTATGACAGCTTGGTTTGTCGTAGGTTATATATTGATACTCCAGGATCGCTAGGTTCAAGTGCCTCGAAGACGATACAGTGCGATATATATCCTATCACATCTTCCTATAGACACCTATTGGTTACTTGATTGGTTGTGACCTCCAGGAATTTTGCGACCACTGGATTTACCACTGGTGGACTGTAATGTGGATGAACATGGGGCTATAAAAAAAATAAAATATATAATCCGATATCAATAAGATAATTCTTTTGGGAATTATTTATCGTGGGAAGTAATTCTTTTGTACCCATATTCATGATTTTATTTAGAGTCTCTTCGTCCTCACTCTTCGGGTAAAAAAACCATGCCCTTATACATACGTCTCTATAATAGTTAATGTTTAAGTTCGTTCTTGTTAATGGATGTATACTCTACGTGTGTATACATCTTGCAGTGTCACAACAAGGCTAGTATTTGCGGCCACAACTGCAGCGATATTTTCCTCCTTCCTGGCCAGAAACGAGCGGAACAACCTTGCACATCGCATCGCGTCGGAGGTCGGCGCGACGTTTCTACCTAAATAAACAGTTTTTGTTTGTTTCTCGTTTATAAAATGATATCATTTATGTTATGTAAGTGGTAACTGTTACCTTTTATTTTAGATGATCAAATAACAGATAACATATGTGTGTATTGTGAAAGTAACAAATGTTTTAATAGTGTTGCGCAATATCTTAAATAAAAAACGTGCCTTTTTCACTATATCTTGTGAATATCCATACTAATATTATAAATGCGTCTGTCTGTTACCCCTTCACGCTTAAGCCGCTGTAACGATTAAGATGAAATTTGGCATAGAGAAAGATGGAGTCTTGGGGAAGGACTCGGCCTACTTAAAAACGTCAAGTGTGGAAATTCTACACCGATAACCGAAAATTAGGGCGGGTGGAGCCGCATGCACTTACAAATGTAGTAACCGCTAATATGAGATGACTAATAACAAAACTAGAAGGAATAATATCATTATCATGACACTTATCCCGGAAGTGGTGGTCAGAGATATTAGGAATGTACCTTATGCTATGCAAATATTCTCAGTACTATCAGGTTTCGCCGATGGTATTCGATGGTTTGCTGGACTAGAATCTGGACTGAACTAGCTTTCTTGGCTAACTATAATAACTGAGTCAAGATCGTCAGCAACCGAGTTATAATGACTAATAATAATAAACACTACTGTTCAGCAACTTCAACCTTGCTTCGTTGATTACTTCCGAGCAACAAGATTTCGGCAGCCATCCTGGGCGCCATCGCGCCAGTTAGGGCTCCGCATAATCATTTGCAGGCACTAATAGTTTGGCAGAATAAGGTGAAGATAGCATTTTCGTGAATAATGCCTACCTGCGAAGTGAGCTGTTGTCTTGTTACGTCAAAACGTAACATGAACTGTGAAGAGGTCCATGCTCTTCATGTCAATCTAGAAACAGACAGTGTACGTAAGGGCTCTCACTCATATTTACGAATAGTGAAAGTAAGTTGCATAAGAGACCCTACTATTTACCGCAAATCACACACAGTAATAGGCGCTACATGATTACGAGAAATTAAATTACCGTCTATGTAATTGATCCAGGTGTGGACGTAATTGAATCGAAGAGATTGAGTCGAGAACAGAGTCTTTGAACAGAGTAAAGTAGTAGGCATTTATAAAATATTTTTTATTAGTTCAAACCACTTTTAGGCAGAAGTAAGCCTATCTACAATTTACACTTTTTAGGGTTCTGCAGTTAACGAGGAATCCTTATAGTTTCTCCATGTCCGTCCGCCTGTCCGCGGCTTAACTCAGAGACTCTTAGTACAAAAAAGATGTAATGTGAATTTGTGTGCATATTAATTACGCCGACAAAGTGGTAAAATAAAATGTTTTAAAAATATACCGATACTGTTTAGTGTTGTATAATCTGTACCGACGTTAAAATTGATCTGTTTTTGCTATCCCATGGTATAGAGCGTCTTTGGGCAGGTCAAAATATTGCAATTGTGTAAAACCATTTTTCGATTCAGGGATCAGGAACCCTAAAAAAGACGTTTGTGTATTTGCATTTTTGACGTGACAACGTCTTATAAATTGGTTTGCCGGGTGACACTTCAAGAAACTGCGTTACGCTCCGCTCACGTTATGCGCTCACAATGAGAGCGAGTGAGAGGCACGCGGCATGGTTAGCCCGCCTAAGAGCGAGAGAGACAGACATAAAAAGTGAAAGGCACAAGTTGTCACGTAAAACTTTCGCCCGTATACCGACTTTACAGGCAACCAGTTTTTTTTTTTTATTGTTGACTTACTTAACATTTATGATTAATAATACCTACTAATAATTAATAGCGTTTATTTAAAAAAAATATGATTTTTTTTCGATAAAAGTGTGATACAGTAAATTTCTGAATGCACGTCTAAAAAAGGAAAGGCGCAAAACTAATTATTAATTTTAAACGTTACATTGTTTATTTACGTTTATATTGTATTTTTTTCAAAAACATAGTGACTCGAGTTACGAAGATCTTTTTTTTACAACCAAAGCGACAGAGACCAGAGAAGTCAAGTGAAAAATATCTTAAAGCATACGAATTGTTTAATAATTGGCGACTTTTAAAAGGTGCTAATGTTAAACAGAATAGTTAATACTTTCCTATTGTTTATTTTTTGGAAATTAGAATAAACTTATTGTTTTATATGGCCTTCAGTGTATTCCATGCCTAAGAACTATTTTTCCGCACTGATAGTCGGTGTTTTACACGTGAGAAAATTATTTTAGGTCTCTTGCCTTTAAATACGCTGTGTTCAGTAGTCTACCTATATTAGAATCACTTGATACGCTCGTGATTAAATAGAAACTAGGCTACTTCGTTAGCTCAGGATTTAAAGTTGGCACTTTTCACAAAAAACAACTTTGCCCACTTGTTGAACAAATAACTATTGTTTTTCAGAGTGTACCAATCCAGGAAGCGAGATCAATAAATACAGAGTCGAGTGCACAAAAAAGTAGAAGTTCTACTTCCATGATAATACTTAAATATAGAAAAGAAATTGTTTAAAAATGAACAGCAAAGTTTTCTTAAATATCACGACTGAGACGTCTAAACTATGTTTTGAGTAAAACCTGCTAAATAAATTTATAGATCAGTTTTTAAAAAAGATCTATTGAGTAAAATATATGCGATCATGTTTTGGGCTGTGTCACTGCGTCATGAACTCCAGTCTATTTTATCCCGTTACGTTCAATAGTCTTAGAAAAATCCTTGCTGAAAAAACAGTGTGCCTTGTGTAAGTTTCTAACGCTACTATCGCGTACGCTTCAACGATAAAAATGTATGGAAATGAAGGACTGCCTCTAGCGGATGCGTTTTAAGACGGTTTTTTCTTATAGGACTTTTAATGAACACGCGAACGCGATAGTAGCGTTTGTAACGCAAAAACTCACACTAGGCACACTGGTTTCTTGCATAAGAACGGAGAAAGGAGGGTTTATATACCCTAGAAATATAGAATGAACCTAAATTAAGTTAAAGCTGAGGTTCTTAATTAATGACCTGTAGTACCCATAAAAAAAAAAACTGGTTGCCTGTAAAGTCGGTATACGGGCGAAAGTTTTACGTGACAATGATTTTATGTCTGTTTCTCTCGCTCTTAGGCGGGCGCGTGCCTCTCACTCGCTCTCATTGTGAGCGCATAACGTGAGCGGAGCGTAACGCAGTTTCTTGAAGTGTCACCCGGCAAACCAATTTATAAGACGTTGTCACGTCAAAATGTTAATGATTACATATGTAGAACTTTGAGCTTTGTCGGTTAAGATTGAGAACTTTAGTTGCACCTACTTTGTAAAGCAAGATAAAATATAGCGAACAAATTGACTTTAAAAGGAAACATGGCTATTATTAAACATGCGAGGAGTGAGTCAATGAGACGGACGGACAAGTCGGGACGGGTGCTTCTTGGAAACCTTTTGTTGCTGCATATCATTCTCATTGCCCAATAAGACAAATTTAGAGCATTACATTTGCGTTTTTATCTGTCGAGCGAGGTAATGTTTTCTTTTGTGAAATGTGTATAAATTAACGTTTTAAAATTACTTTCAGTTAGTGAAACACAAATAAGACAAGTGCTAGTCGTCTTTAAAAATAACCCTTGAGACAACAACCGTTAAAATCTGTTTGACTTACAAAATGTTTATCAATACAAAAATTGTTTACCTATAAAGAAAGTTCTTTTTTATATTTTTTACCTAGATCCAGATTAAAAGAACTTTTAACTACCATTGTTGAAAATCTAGCGGTGTTAAGTAATATATAAAAAAATGAAGTGTACGTGACAGTAATGGCAATTTTTCTTAAATAAAACTAATAATTTTATTTCATAGCAAATAGTTTTACGAGTAGTATTTTTAATCCTTAGGCGTGTTAAACGCAAACTGAACGCATCTATAGTAATCCAGCAGGTTACTGCGTTTAAATGCGCCAGTGTCAAAGTGTGTGACAACGAGCCATTCGTCGTCTGCGCGATCCCGCGGTCCCGTGGGTCGGCGACGGCAGGTAATGACACAAAACGACGTCCACGTGAGCGGCGCGGGCGCATAACTCGGCGCGGATCATAACAAAGATCCGAGCACATACCGGCCAACACACACTCTGACAACAAAATAAATAGGTACAGAAGGATATATCCCTACCGCTGAGTGATAGAGGCCTTATAATGTAGTAGATACTAACAACAGGACTCTATTACTCAGCGGTATGTATATACATTTCAACCGGTATTATCTTTAGAGATGAAAAAACTCACTGGGCTGCGGTAGCACATGTCTGGATCTTCCACCGGCACGCGATACAGCAACCAGACAACTACCGCTCGCCTTATCGTATTGTAGGCGTCGTAGTTCTTGTACGTCACCGGCGGGTATCGCCTTGGTCTGTGCCATATATAACCTAATCAAAATGTAGGTATGAGTCAAACTAAATTGTTCATTATTGCGTTAGCAACAGAGTAGTCAAGCTTTGAAGTTTGTTTTTAGTAAGAACTCTGTTACAGAGAACTACAGTAGTACTAATGCTAAAACGCGCTAAACCCTCCGCCTGTATACATACGTCGTGTACAGGTGAACTCAAGAAGTATAAAAGGAATTCACAACTGGAAGCACGGAAACCAATTTAGTAGCCAGTGAATAGTTCTGCTTTTAGTTATGAAAAATGGTAATATTAAAAAAAATAGTAACTATTACAATAACTTCATTGGTATTTTTTTTGTTTGAATTTACAAATTTTTATTATATAATATGAATCACCGTACCTTGTAAGTCATTTTTCGTTTGTGTTAGCAGTATTTAACATCATGAGTGGACCTTCTGTAGCTATTTATTTTGTTCTCCGACAATATCTGTACCAAATCCACAGTTTATACCGAACAGTAACTCATCTTGAGTAACTGTTAAACACATTGTAGTTTCGGCGTTTCTGTGTACCTACTGGTGTTAAAAAGTTATACTTACACAATTCGTGTCTCATACAAAGTTCGTGTTAATACTTTCTCTGTTAATTGACAAGTTAATAAGGTATTAATGAAAAATCTAATGATACTATTATAATTTCAGCTGTTAAATTTTTATCGACAATATATAAACAGCTAAGTATGTAAAAGTAATAAATAAATGTTAATAAAAAAGTGAATCATATAATCACTTGAAATGATTGTGAACACATTTTGTAATGAGATCAATAATAAAAGATCAATAAATGTAATTCCACTTTTAATATATTTAACATCTGTGACTATGCCAAAGATCAATAGTCTTCTGGTCAAAAAGTCTCTTAGAGATTATAACAGAGGGCGGTAAACATTGAGATGTGTCTATAAGCAATCACCAAAAATCTTTTAAATGGAATATTGATTTATAAAAATACTAGCTGTGACGACAACTTCGTGCGCACGTCTATAGGTTGTTGGAAATACTAAAATAAAATATATTGTATATACCATGCCAATATTTGTATGCACAGTTTAAGCCTTCCCTAATGTGTTGGTCTTACGAATTCCCAGAAACTCTACCTAAGCAAGTACCGACGTCAATTTAACGTTTACGTCATCATATAATATGGTGAGTAGCAAATTGTTCCTCTACATAGTGTTTATACCATAGATGGCTACTTGAGCATCGTGTGTAAACAAACAATTATAATTCCAATATAAGTTTTTGTTCGGTTGTTATCGATTTATTTAAAACTTCGAATTATATTAAACCTAATCTGTATTCGAGAATACAACTACCAACTTTCATGCCATAACCTATAAAATCACGCAGAGTTTAAAATAACTTTAGCGTCAGCCCTCCTTTTTACTCCCATAAAACCGAAATATCCCAAACTTCTATAGCCATTTATATCCTGGCCTTAAACATCATTTACACATCTGTGAAACTTTTTCTTTTTTTATACTTACCAAAACAAACAAGCTTGCGGTTCGCCTGATGGTAAGCGGTTAAAGCAGCCTACGGACGCTTGCAACACCTGGGACATCACTCGCGCGTTGCCGACCCTTTATAAATCAAATAACTTCTATCTTGAAGAACCCCACACTGTAGACCTTAGAGGAAACCATGGCAGGGAGCTCATTCCCCAACCTAAGCGTTCGCGGGAGGAAGTTTTGTTGTTCTGTTATCGATTCTATGACCCATTCTATCCTTATTTTTTTGACCATAATTACAAACTTTCGATTCTCTATTAGTATTATATAGAATATACAGATACACCCATACTTGAACTTTGGTTCGATGATGGGCTCAAATCATTCACAAGCGAACAGAGCGGCGCAGAAAACCTACGAAACTTTACAATACCATGACGTGTTTTGCTTACCTAATAATGATCTATAAAAGATTTTGAACTAGTTCGTTAAATAGGCTAAGTAAATGATTTCTTGCTCGCATTATAGATAGACCTTTGCGTAATTTGCCGTGCTTGACTGGATGATTTGATGCGCTACACGACCTTTTCATTGGCTCAGTAGCGTTATTGCTTAAGATGTTATGATATCATTGTGTCTAGTCTATGTAATCTATCATCACTATAATGAATTCATGTATCTGCGTAAGTCGGTGGTGGCCGAGGGGTTAAATTTCACTACACGTCCCAACTGGCGGAGGTTCGAACCCCGACCCCGGGGTTGGCGTGTATCAATGAGTCTTTTCTAAATTTCTTATTTATTTATTTATTAACACCACTGGCTTTTCGGTGAAGGAAAACATCGTGAGGAAACCTGAATACATACGTCAAGAAAAAAAAAAAGACGTAAGTGAGGTCCACAATCCGCACTAGGCCCGCGTGTGGACTATGGCCCATATCACCCTTGTTTATGAGGGTCTCCCTCCCAGCAGTAAAGGCTGGCAAGCAAATGCGTAATATAGAGCATTTGCCTATAGTTGAGTAGATGACTTGCCTTGTCTCAGACATTATACGCCCCACTACAGGGTTACAGGCCTCTCCTCGGATAAGGTAACAGACAATCCACGGCACTGGCCCGACCCAGTGTGAATTCGCGAGCGTTTATTATCAAACTAGACGCCACTCGAAATTTTAAAGCAGCTTTTAGGCCTCTAACTTAGCTTATATGAAAACAGCCACGACCGACAGTTTAAAGTGCCCTCTGAAACACAGTAAAATGTACAACTTGGCGGTTATCTATCCGGGGACTTACCATGCCCAACGTTGCTTAACTTCGCTTATCGTATTCGGTAGACATGCGACAGGGCCCTGAGCTCCTTAATAGCTAACGTGTTTGAGTAGTAGATCTGATTCTTAAGTAGTACATCTCACTGAATCCGTGATTTTTAATTTCAGGGATAAAAGTGTCATATGACAATCTCGGACCAGCAGCGCGATTGTCCATTACTTAAAATTCATTTTATATTTTAAGGAGCTCACGTTAAAAAATAACCTGGTGTCAGGCTAATTACCTTATGGCTTGGAAACAAATCAATGTCTTACTTGGCAAGTGCCTAAAGGAAACAAAAAGTGCGACTATATTAGTACTTAATAATTATACACAAAGAGGCCAAGGCACACGTCAAATGCAGTGAAAAATACCTTGACTCGAGTAATATATTGAAGGGGTCAAGGAATATATTGAACCTTATGCATTGTTATAAAAACTGAACTCAATTAGTACGATGATCAAACAACGTGGGCGAAAGACAAGTAGTCGGACTAAACTCTTAATAAGTCCACAATTGTGGGCTACAAGGTCTTTGTCCATTTTAGGTAATATTGTATTTCACTCACACATTGCTTGATTAATTCTTTATTAATTTGTTGACCTTATAGAAAACAAGCAATCTTCGTTAAAAATAAATGAATGTTTGATGTTTAGGTACATGAGCGTATGCTGTTACCTTCACTTCTTGCTCTGAGCGCCGACGCGACTGGCTAATGGGCAGGGCATAAAACTGGAAAATTAAATCACGTCGTATCATCCGATGACATCATCACGCAAGATTTATCGTTAGATTTAATGATAAGTGAGTTATTGTTGTAACAAAAGACATTGGTGGTAGTAAAACCTAAGCGGTATATTTCGGCGGTACCTTTTTGTGTTTTATGCGTATGTTATATCCTATTTGTGTGGTAATACAATGTAGAAACAAAGATATTTTTACACTATTATGATGATTATATGTTATTTTTAGCCGACTTTAAAAAAGGAGGAGGTTCTCAATTCGTCGGAGACTTTTTTTTTAATGTAAGTTATCCGATTTCTGGTTCAGACACCTGGACCGATTTGAGAAATTCTTTTTTTATTTAATTTTATTTTAGGTTATACTTTCCAGGTGGTCCCATATTATTATAGTGAATTTAAAACTAAAACTTTTGGAGATAAAAAATTATTAATCTTAAGTTGGAACTGGTGAAACGCCTTTTATGTTGATGATTGTATAAAACTTTGTTATGAGTATGAATGTTTTTAGTGTACAAGAAAAAAAAAAAAGCAATTCGTCACTGAAAAGAAAAAAAATAAAAAAATTTTAACAAAAAAACAACCGGCTTCAAAGTTTTTAACATATTACAGTATATTTAGGGTGCCGTAGCAAAATGGAAAAACGTTACCGTTTGGGAACCCCAAACTACTTGCTACTGAAACTGAAACTAAGATATCTTATGGAAACAAAACCTACATGTAGTGGTAGAGGCTGTAAATATGTAACAACAAACGTAACTTATAAAAAACTTTTTAACAAAAAAAACAACCGGCTTCAAAATGATGCACTAAAGAGTTAAAAATAATTACTAATTTCCAAAAACCTGATCTGAATTACAGTTTGAAGTTGGTGTCTATGTACCTATGTAACAATTTATAACACACTTTGCTTGCATGACACGAATTACAAAAATTCTGGATAACCTAAGTCACCGATAGAAGTAATTACTCTCCAAAATCACAATTTATGATACATTAAATAATAACTGTAAAAGAAATACCTATAGCACGGACGGTAAGCGGGAAGAATTTCGTTCAATGACCGGTCACTATTTGTCTCTGTTGCACGCGCATGAATATTTGTGGTTGCGCTCCTCTATGACAGAGGTCATCGCATCTGTGCGAGAGCGACGGCAAATAATTATGCGCGTGCAACAGAGACAAATAGTGACCGTTCATTGAACGAAATTCTTCCTGCTTAGCGTCCGTGCTATAGTTAATGTACTAGTACTACTCATTCTTATATGTTAAAACATTATACATTAGTAGCTACCTACATACTTGCATAGTATGTGTTTTATTACTTAGGTATACTGTGGTTATGCCAAGTGAATATTAAAACATTAGAAATATTTACAGCGATTATATTGTAGTATCAAAGTTACTTATACTGTAGCTATAGTTCGTCCAAATAAAAGGTTATTATTATTCCTAAGGGAACTATTTAATTTCACGAAATAAAAAGTAGCCTATGTCCTTCTTCGTCTCTTCAACTTATCTCTGTACCAAATGTCAGCTCGAATGGTTGCTACGTTGTGGCGTGACGGAAGGGCAAACAAACAAACCCACTTTGATATTTGCTTAAATTAGGTATCTAGGTAAATAGTTTTATAGGTAAATAGTTTGTGTAAGTAATGAGCAAGTCAGTAATAAATTTATTATATTAATGGTAGAGAAAGTCTGTGTGCGTGTGTGTGTGTTTGTGTTAAGCTATAAGAGTGATCTATTGAAGTATGGAGTAATTAATTATAGATACATTTATTAGTGTAGCTTTTCATACACAGAAATCTAGACACGCGGCAGCGTGTCGAGCCAAGTTCAAAGAAGTACAGGCTATATTATATTTGTCTAATCAACTTATTTTCGTTAAGTCATACATA
This sequence comes from Apoda limacodes, assembly GCA_946406115.1. Taxonomy (NCBI): domain Eukaryota; kingdom Metazoa; phylum Arthropoda; class Insecta; order Lepidoptera; family Limacodidae; genus Apoda; species Apoda limacodes. Next base: position 18,691,003 of record OX291553.1, read on the forward strand.
AGTAAGTGTACGTCCTGTTTTACTCTACTTATAGGTACTGTTAGGTTGAATTAATACCTATGTTACTTTTCTTAAATTAAGTTTAATAGCAAAGACAAACCTTGGTAATACAAGCTTACATCCCAAGTAAAATAAATGCATTGCATGCACAGAACTTGGCACCCATATAGATCTCAATTTTTTGTCGGCGAAGTCGACAAATACGTATATTCATAATATTGAACTTGGCTTTCACTTCACATTTTTTTTTGATACGATACTTTTTCATACGTTTATGCAGTACTAATGTGTATTCATAAACTTAAACATAAGTACTTAGAACTTCTACCTTAGAAAACAAAGAGCAATAAGACAGAAACGGTGATTCCATATCCATTACAATATATATTTATTTATTATTTTTTATAAAGATAAGAATAAAACTATACCTACAAATTAGGATAATAGCAGAGAAAAGATGAATATATTGCAACTTTAATTTTATTTATATAACGTTTTACAAAAAAAAAGATATTAATGACCTTAGATTTGTCCCAAGAACAGCATTTTATAGAAATGCTAATATTAGCAGTTCAGTTCAACCAAATACCATCTTTTAGAACCCGGATCGAGCGTCTCAGACATAAAAAACAAAAAAAATGTCCTACTGTACGCAATAAAATGCTACTAAGAAACAAAGGTGTTTAAAAACTGCTGCCTACATGTTAAAGATAGCGGAAACTTTCCGCCCACAATATTATTTCCATGTGTCCATCGTATAAGACACGTAAAAAACCTGTACGTCCATTTAAAGGAATAAGACAATGTAGTTCATTACGTTTGCGTACCTGCCAGCTCCCACATACAGGCGGCACCTTATGTGTTTTGCAAATGTTTTAGGTTAGCTTTAGTTTTCGAAAGCCTACAAGGTCAAAGGCCATTTTAAAGTTTACAAATACTTGTTGACCATGATACGCAAATTTGGTTGACTTATAACATAATACTACCCGTGTTATAACTGCGCGTTAACATTAGATGCCCATTACAGTGTCTCCATACAAGGCTTTTGTTAGGGCTGGCAATGGAATCTAGCTTTCGAGTTAGTAGATGATTGACTGGTTACATTAAATAATTATAGTCCAACAAACTTTTTTGACTGTCGCTAATGTCTTTGTAAGTAAAACATATCAATGTCGCGATTGTAGTTTTAATTCTTAACCGCCGGGTCAGAAAAGTTTTTTGCACTATACCTGAATATTACTTAATGGCTGCAACTGTTTGTGCGATAGGATTTTGTTTTACTACAAGGCACACATTAAATACCTTCAGCCCCGCCCGCGCTTAATTTGGTTATCGGAATTGCAGAATTAAAGGAAGTTTTCTATAGCTGCAGTTCATCCAAGCGGAATTTGGTTATCGTTATTCCTGCGGAAACTTTTTAGGGTAAAAAGTAGCCACGTCCTTCTTCGTTTCTTTAATAATGCCACCTGTCAAATTTTAGCTCAATTGGATGCTTTGTTGTGACGTAAAGGAAGGACAAACAAAAAACTCACTTTCGTATTTATTGTATTAGTGTGGGTTTAAAGGTTTGTTGCATAGGAACAGTGACAGCCCTAGCCCTTGAGCACGGTAGAGCGAGATTGTCTTTCAGCGCCCTTTCACTTTACGTAAATTGTACTTCGGTTTTATATTAAATAAATAACGATTCCCAAATTTTCAAAAAAATACTATTATTGCAAAAATTAACACTTATTAAATATAAATTCAATTAAGTAGTTTTATTAATATACTCCTGTTTCTTTAACATTAAAAAGCTCGTACCGTCTTATAAATAAAACAGGATTGGGTGTTAATTTCAATAAGTCACTGAATAATAAAATCTGTTACATATATTGTAATAACTAATTAAAGGAAAATATCGTATCAAATTCGTTATGTCGGTCTATATTTAAATTAATCTATACAAGTTTACATTCCTTGCTTTCGCACTGGCAAATTTTACAATTAAATTATCTTTAGGTATGGATTGAGCAATATTGACTTCGCATTTTGCCATCTCGCGCCGCGACCGCTCCTCTCGCTCTACCCAAGGGCCAGCGCTGCATATGAATGGTTTGAATGAATGAATAAAATATATTTATTTAAATGGGCTTTTTATGTTATTTTTATAATAGTAATACTATTAACCGTTCACAGTGTTGTTTTCGACCTAGAAGAGACGGCAAGCACCTCGCAGTAACTTACAAGCTTCAATATTTGTCTAGTTACAATGTTTGTGTTTTATCGTTAGAAATAATAAAACATTACTTATCATAATAAATAACGGTCTTTATATTCAAATTGTCATATAAAATGTATTCAATATAGAGAAGACTTTCCTTATAGTGGTACCTAAGCATCCTGTAACTAAGCATTTTGAGTGCCATAGATGTTTGTCATTGAAATTATCTGAAATTTTGTAGTACCTATTTCGTTCCGTTTATTGACTCTGGCAAATGCATAAATCGTTTGCTAAGACCGTGCGAGCCCATTATAATAATAATAATAAAAAAAAACCTAAAGAAAAAAAAACGGGTTGCACTCCGGGAGTGCCGGCAGAAGTGAAAACATACTCGCTATTTACTTCCCATCACTTCTTATCCATATTTATTTATTAAAAATAATTACTTTTGTTTATTTACTTTTTTGACGTTGTATATTTGACAGCTCAATCTGTCATAGAATTAAAATCCCATATCCAACCTCCCTGTACTACTCATAATCGCCATATACTAAAAATAAAAACTAACCTAATGAAAATAAAGGTCACGTGTCCTAACGCGAGTGACATCTTACGAATTTTCGATCAGGACACGTGACCTGACGCGAGTATAACAGTTTTTACCCATCACAAAAAAAGTGCACAGCGCCTCTAAAGAAGATTTCACTTCAAAAATGATGTGTCTTTTGTATTCTGACGCTTATATAAGTTACTAAATTAAAATATGTGTCAATAACGTAAAGTGCCAGTGATACTAATCTTTCAGAACCACAATATAACAAGAGGGGAAGTTTATTTTTCTATTTGTATAATACTAGTTTTAGATCCTATCCTTACTTTTTATGTCCTCTTAAATTTCCTAGCAATAATTTGGGGCTCCCTTAGGTCCCCTAGGGAACATTAAGACAGACAGACGTCTAGGTCCAGGTAGGTACAACAACAATACCAATTTCAGTTGAGTAATCGCCTTACAGTTTTTAATATTAAAAATAACACTACCCTTTATTGTAAAGCTTTTGTTAAATAACAGATGTGAAATGAGGTTTTTCGTTAACTGGTTAAAAAGAAACATTTTGTTTCCTACGTTGATGGATTCCGGATACAATTTTGCATACAGATGAAAGGTTATCCCTTATCTTCGCATAAAATTGATCTACCTACCAAACAACAATAAACAAATTAACAGGACCTACTATTTTATTGAGTAGCATTATTTTGGCGAGGGATAAAGACAAGTTCTGTAACTGGCGCCTTTTTGGTAGATAGAAATAAATCAAGAATAAAAATGTTCAAGAAGAATATTTTTCCTAGGCTAGGGTTCAATGACTCCTTTATGTCTATTTTCTATTAACGACTTAATACACAGTCGCCATTATTCATCCATGTTGGTTTTGATTATATTAGACCGAGACAAGATTAGATGTTTTCAATAAAAAAACGGTCAAGTGCGAGATTTTTATTATTTGTTATTATAATTTAAAGCTCACACTACAATAACGGCAAATTTGAAGCTTGTGTGTATTACTGTTTTAACGATAGAGTAAAAACACCAAAAATGTGTTTTTTGTGTGAGGACCCCTTTAAACGCTCTGCCATCGCGCTGCCACGACGTTGCACTCTCTGTCCACACACTGCTATACTCACGCAATCAATCGCGACGCTCGGTACTAGGTCCTTTGACTCGCGCCAAAAAACCTACAAAACAGGGAGCGGTGGGCATGACGAGGAGCATGACGTGCGGCATGACGAGTTATGTGGCCACACTACGTCTCTTCCTCCTTTCCTCGCTACTTCCCATACCACTCGACGAGTGTGTGGCAGGGCCAAAAAGTGTCGGACAGACAGACAGCGTTGGCTCAGTAGTAGGGCTCGTATGCACCCATTTGGAACTGAACCCTAAAAATTATAATTTACAAAGCCCTCAATATCGATTATGCTTAATGATAATGTGTCTTCTTTAAATTTTTTACAAGATTTGTAAAAATGTTTTAATCTAGATTCGAAAATGTATAAATTGGCAGTGGTCGAGTGGTTTCGACGTCTACCCTGCATTCTGAGGGCCGAAGGGTCATGTTTGTCAATGAATTCACTCGTTCATTGTTTCAAAAAAATCGTTAAAACCACTGGCTTTTTGGTAAAGGCAGACATCGTCCGGAAACCCGAATACGTCAAAAAGACATTACCTACCTACCAGTGTGAAGTCCAGAATCGGCAATGGGACCGTGCGATGGACTATGGCCCGAATGAATCGTCCTCGCGCCAAGGTAGGTACGCTACATATGTTTGGTAAAATCATGCATTAGAAATTTATAGCGACGTTAGTAAAAAAAAATCGAAAAAGAAAATCAATGTAGCTCAAATCAGATTGGTAAAGATGTTAGAGGCCGATTGCACGTATTCAAGTTTGCAGCCATATATCTCAGACCAGGCGCTGATCGACTCAAATTTCGTGTTCTGTGGAGGTGAAGGATCCTGTGAAGTCAGAAAATATAGATACAGTTTGACAAGTGACAACCCTAATAGTGGGGGCAATATGGGCCCATCCATTTCGACTTGTTCGCGGCGCCATAAATTCTGTTGCTGGGGGTTTACGTCGCGGTTGATAAATATTTCGTAAAAAATAAACTTTGGACAGCAAATTCAGAGTGTCCTGCGACGTGTGTCAAAGACTATGTTTCGCCAGTGATTCGATTTGGAAATCATCGAATTCACGAAAATGCTAATGCTTTAACCTCCTCATTTTTTTTATTGATATTTTTAAAGCTCCGAGACACCGTATTTGATATTAATTTCAATTAGATAGGCACCTCCACGGACTATAATAAAATCTATAAGGGTAAACCCCTGATAGCAGAATAAATATAATATTATTTTTTTTCCTTTTTAGTTTTGGGACCCCCTAAATATAAAAGCTGCACAGCGCATTCCCTAGCCAGCTGTGAAGTAAAAAGCATATAAAGATTATATGCTGCAATTGGTTGTCTCTTTCTAAATTTGTTTTTATTTTGCAGATATGTAGGTAAACTTGCGGCATTAACTTTGTTTCTTTTGAAAGAGTGGTCAATATTGTGAAACTATTGCGCAGTCCATAGGTCAGATTACAGAAATATTGCGTTACCCTCAATGGTTTTTTTACTTAAACCAGGGTTTACGAACAACATGCATATTTTCATCTTTGTAACCTTCTTTTGTAAATATTTGATACATTATAATGCGCTACATAAGCAACAAAACATTATTAACAACATTATTCATAAAACCCGAAAACTATAACAATTTGCGAATCAACAAAATTGTTAACGCAGGCAAGTTATAGTCAATGTATCATGTTTCAAGATACAATTATAAGTAGATGAAATACAACGATCTAAGGGTATCTACAAACCAACACAAAAATAATGTTTACATAATTAATTGCTATCATAATAGCTCAATCGGAATGATGTTACGCATTACTATATTCAATCCAATTGACCAATACTTGAACCAGTCACAAATGTCATTCGTACTATTCACTATTACTTAACGCAATATATAATGGGTGTTTGGTTAAATGTCAATATATTTATGGTATACTTTATACGTACGTAGACATATAATAACATGAGACATAATGTGAAGCGACACGGTGAGTGACGTGACGATTGACAGAGTTGTAAGTAAAATAACTAAAGGCGATTTCACACTATCAGAATTAAATAATGGAGAATATGCATCAATAGAATTCTTATCCTTTACGATAAGAACTCTGTTACTTGAAGTACTTGTTTTAAATATCAGTTTTCATTTCTCACACTCGGAAAGTATGCTTGAAGTTACCTAAACAGCCAGATGAAGACAATACTTATCCCTGCTGTCAAACTATTATATTTTTTAATTGGCAAAGTTTTTAGGTTATATCCATCTTCAATAATAAAAAAATTATGGCTGCTAAATTACCACAGAAAAAAGAAACATAAAAAAGGCGAGAAAGCGTCAATTTAATCTTTAATTTCTTGAATGCTTATTATTTACGTATAACAGAGATTTGTATAAAATGAGTTCATCACATTTAGATATGGATTTAAAGCCTGATTTCATTAGACAAGAGGCTAAAACAGAAGTATGGAACAGTATGGAATATAATTTTATTATTAACTTTTGATTTATATCTTTACAATATTGATTATATTTATGTTACAATAAAATCTCCTATGCTTAACTAATCAGGTTTTTATTTACTTTCCTTATAATTGAAATGATAGCAGAGTGTGTTTGCCAAGGGTGAAAGGACCTTTTTAGGAACGAGATGGTTGTTTAGCGCACGAGCGACAATTTCTTTCGACCCTTGTGGAACAATCTGCTATTTATTCTACGATATATATTTTAACATAAGAATATCAACAAATAGTTATTTATTATGCAAGGCTGTAAAGTTTTATTTGGCGCAAGTGCCTGAATTTGAATACCGAGCAAGCGAAGCATTCTAAAGTTGAACCCACGAGCGAAACGAATGGTTCAAAAATAGATTTCTAAGCGAAGCGAGGGATTCTAAGACACGGAAAGAAAATAATATTGCAGCCATGCGAAAAACAAAATTTTACTTTGCAGTATAGCGAGGGAAAGGTTAGATACAAAAAAGTTTAAATATTAATAACATTAGGCCTACGTAATGGAACGTTAAGTATACTTGTTTTGAATAGTTTAATTAATTTTAGCTCGCACTAAATTCGGGGATCGACATAGTTTTTCTTACAGCAACTACTAAATTAAATTATAGGGATGAAAAGTCGTCTATTCATCTATCCCTGTGCTAAATTTCAGTTCAATTTGATGCTTCGGACGTGAAGGAAAGACAAACAAACAAATTCACTATAGCATTTATAATATAAGTATTTTGCAAGCCTTTTGAATGTCTGCATGTAGTCAAAAAATCGATAATTTATATATATTATATATAGATAAAATTTATTTTTTCGCATGCGTTCTGAATTTGCACCATGACTTTTTAAAATTCTTAGAACAATAATTTATATACTTTATTCAAATTTATTTATTTTTGTTGTACTAATATTTAAATTTAACGTTTACAATATATTATCAAATTAATAAAACTAAAACGGAATTATTATTTTTAATTTAATGGTATCAAAAATGAAGATAAATGTGCCAAAGGATCACAGCTAGTAAGAATATTGACGAACCACGTTTCTGAACGTTTCATTTAATTTTTTTTCACCACCTGCTCGGCAATGTCCATTATACTAGTATTTCATGCAAAATTAACCTAACGTAAGTCAATAGATCCCTAGAAATCTAATATTGTACTTAACTTTATTAAATCCCTAGGTATTTAATGTGATTTGAATTTGGAATCTCAACATTGTATTGTTGTTACAACTAAACAAATTTTAAATGAATATGAAAATTTTAATGAAGAACAACTTATTCGAAAATCAAACTGCGAAAAAACTTTCACGAGGTGAAAAAAAACAAAAAAGGCAAAAATACTGAAACTTAAAAACCTAGAAACCTGCCATGTTAGGGTTTCGTAGAATAAGAATTATGGGATTTATGAGAAACTTATGCACCATTTTTTTTAAAGTAAGTATTTGTAAAGACCTACACTCGTGATAATTTTCAGAATTAAAATAAGAGTCAATGTAGAGTCGTACCGATGCGCGGCGGGTATTCCAGAAAAAATGTGGCATAAAGGACATGTTCTTTTGAAAGCTTCTTACTCCGAAATTTTAAGCCACAAAAATTATACTTACTCTGCTATAAACATCAACCTGATGACAATACAATAGTTATTTGTTATACAAGGCTGGAAAGTGGCTTTTTGGCGTGAGTGCCTATATTGAATACCGAGCATGCGAAGTAATCAAAGATTGAACCCACGAACGAAGCGAGGGATACCAAGGCACGAAACCCAAAAAAAAAACTTATGTGAAACACATAATTTTTCATCTGACTACAGCGAGTAAAATATATATAAGATACAAGAAAAACAATAATTAGTGTTTAATGGAACAAGTATAGTCATTTTAAATAGTTTAATTAAGTATTGATAACATGATAACAACATTATAAGTCTCTGAAATAGGTTGAGCTCCTTTTGTGTGTCTGTATGTAGTCAACAAATCGCACGCTCAGAGATACTTACCTATTTTTTGCGGGTGAATTTAGCTATTTAACATCACTGGTTACTCATGGTTTTTTTATTACTAACTTTAAGTTTATTTAGTAAAAGCAATAATAAGCTTATAGTTAAAACAACCAAAATGATGTTCCTACTACGTAATTCCAAATAAATGTTTTTTTTTTTTTATTTCTTCTTTTCTGATAAATCTAAATATGAAATACAAACTTCGTATCATTTGGACACATAGATAAGATATATATAAATGCAACGTCTATAATCATCAATCAAATTTTTGGAAGTGTCTGTTAGATTTAAATTACTTTTTTTCAGCATAAAATCGGCTGAGAATCGTCATAAAACTAAATTACTTTTTGATTCATAGGCCAAGTGCAACGATGTCATTTGACTAGAAAAATATATATTCAGGAGTATACTCGTGTACATGATGATTGATTTACTACGAAAATAAAAAATACCCGCACGTCTTTTGTGTGTAACAGGCTTAATGACAGGTGAGTAAAACAAACGACGTGACGACATGTTCCTTTCGGCTAATATATTGTTCACGCTAACTAGGTGCTCTGAATTCAATATTTACATCCATGTTTAATGTCTATTTTAAGGTTGTACTTCCTTGTGTCGTGACGTAGCATCTAATTGGGCTGAAAACTGGCACACGGAGAAGGCTAAATAGGCTTTATACACTGGAAAATTTAAAAGTTGTCGTAGGTATCATTACAACTGCATAATTGCTTCAAAGTATACAGAGACCGATAATAATCTTAATATATATAAATCTCGTGTCACAATGTTTGTCCTCAATGGACTCCTAAACTACTGAACCGATTTTGATCAAACTTCGTAAATATCTGTTATTTGATCCAACTTAAAAGATAGGATACTTTTTATCTCGATATGTCAAGTGCGAGCCGGACTCGGGCACTATAGGTAAAAACCAACTTTCGCCGGGTACAGAGGGACGGCAGCGGAACAACGTTCGCCGGGACAGCTAGTATTGTTATAGGTATATTACATCTTTAAATGTCTGCTTTCCTCCTAAGGCTCCGCTAAATTAAAATGAAACAATATCGATACTTTTTCTAAAATGTGAGAATTAAAAGTGGTAATTTTTTTTTTTTTAATGATAAAGTTATTTAATTTGAAATAAATATTTATGTGCAAGTAGTTCGTCAGAAATAAATAACTTTAGGAGGTGTAATTAACGTAATGGTTGTTAAAAATAAGAAGGAGCTAAAGAAGATCTTGGAGAAGTAAACAACTATTGACAAATAAGCCTTTTGCAGGCTGATAGGTCATACAAACGATTAGCAACATGCTTCAACATAATTATAGAGCAGAGCCAAATTTTAAATAAACTCTGGTTAGTTTAATATAGAATCTTAACTGCCGTGCCCACTGCCACTTCAACTTGCTAATGCGCTGGGCTATGTCAGTGACTTTCGTTCGTCTACGGCGGCCGAAAGGTTCTCGAATGGAGGCCACGGACTGGCAAACGCAGCGTTGGAAGACCGCCCACAAGGTGGTCAGACGACATAGCGACGGCCGCAGAAAGACGCTGGATGCAGGTCGCTTCCAACAGTTGTTGTTCTTTGGTAATCTCTGGGGGAGGCCTATGTCCAGCAGTACACTTCTTGCACAGCAATTAAAGCGGTTAGAAAAAAAAAATTCTGACACTATTTTTGGGCTTTAATTCAAATTGTTAGGAAAACTAAGAGGGATATTCTAACAAAAAACCCGAGAAAATCGAGAGAGAGAGTGCGGTCACCTGCTCGCGCCTATCGTACGTGGAACTGTATCTCTGTATGCTTCAATAGTGTAACGTTTCACACTTATAAAAAACGGCACGGATATGGTATGCCATAGCCTTAATAAAGACTAGGTAGCACAGACTTATTTAAATGCTATAAGTAGCTAATTCTAAAATTATTGCTTAATTGAGGAGTGAGCTACTATGCAATAATACATCTGTTTTGTGCATACATACATAGACTTCGAGTTTTGTAATGAACTGCGCAATATCCTGAAAAAGTTGGAAACACTTTAGAAAGAGACAAAGTTTGGTATCTTTTCTCTTAAACAAGACACCACAGTTTTGCTTCGTTTCGGTCACTTTGCTACTATTTTTTTTCAGATTTGGCTAGAAATGCGCTGTTCAGTTCTCTATCACTGTATACCTACCACCTTTCCTATGTGCCACATAATAAGGAAAAGCGTAATGCTACCTATCAGGTGATTTGTTGGTTTTTTCTGGCACTTAATTATTTCTTTAAACGCATTATAATAATATACATATATTTGTATTTTATTAATAAGTCATTTTGTTTCATAATTATAGTATATGTAAATAACTTGACAGCAGCGCCACCATGGCGTCGGCGTCGATAAAACGAATGTATTCTGTAAATATAACCTCAATCAATCGAGTCGTTTAGAGGTTTAACGATAATAAACAAACGCACTATCGATTATATAATAGTAGTTTGGATAGGTAATAGAGATTATTGATACATTATGCGGTAGATTAGACTTTATTAATTGGTCTGGATTCCACAAGTGGGATTACGAAACAATTGTCGATGCCCGTGGTCTAATACTCGTCTCTCTACGGAAATACAATGTGAGTTAAGGCCCCATATACTGCACACTAGCGCCGCCACCAGATATTGTTTATTTCTTTTTCGTACAAAGCGTACTTTAAAACAGCGGGAAAATGAAAAATACTTACTTGGCATTTACTATTTTTAGAACGTTTTGAATCGTATGTAGAATATATCTGAGTTTTATTTCGGGTTTCTGCTAAAAGTGGCCGCCTTTAGCAATGAGTAGTTAGTATTTTTAATATTTTAATTACTCTAAATAAATAATATCTATTGGCGGCGCTAGTGTGAAGTATACCGGGCCTTAACACCAAATTTGTAAACTATTACCACATATAATTTATAGTTGTATATGCACATTTGCTATGGAAATCGTTGGCGACATGAGAAAATTCCTTTCTTTAATACTCGTTGTCTAGTTAATGGCGATAGCTTTGATGGCGTTCAGTCGGACTCCGCATAGAGAGAAATTTCCGGAAACCTGTATTTAGTATATAAGAAAGTAAATATATTTGGTACATATAGTGGCATAGAAATAACACTAATATAAAAAAACCGACTCCAAAAAAGACTAAAAAGTAAAACAAAATCCCTAAATCAGATAGAACATTGAGATTAATGTTTTCTTTTCCAAAAACTTTTCTCTTATTTTTGGCTTTCCACTTTAAAAAAAAGCCAATTCAGGCAGCATTTTGGTTTATTAGGGTTTCTTCCCTCAACAGGAAAAAAGGAACCCTTGTAGGATAACTTTGTTGTCCGTCTGTCTGTCTGTCATGACCCTTTTTCTCAAAAACGCATGAAGCTATGAAGTTAAAATTGATACCAAATACTAGGGTCTATGGTCCCTTGAAGCTGTAAAAAAATCGAGCATCTAGATCAACGCAATAAAAAAACTATTTTCAAAAAAAAAGGACCATTTTTGGGTTTAAATGGCTTCAAGTTTGTATCAACAAGACGCCGGTGCGGAGCAGGTGCTCGGATTACTCCTTCCAGCACGTAGAATTTTAGTGATTTTTGACTTTAACAGGTGTTCGAAATCGTTTTTCCAACATTGTTGACATCATATATGTCGTGCACCTTGTACGGCCTGTTCCTGGTCTGCGAGTATTAGATCCAGTCTCTTCCGATCGCTCGAGCACACTTTTAACGGTTGATAGCGACACACCTACTGTTCTAGCTGTATAACGCTGATTGTGCCTGATTTTAAGCATTGTCAGACTTCTGGTATTTATTAGTGGCATGAATTTGACCAGAATAATGAATTTCTGCACAAAACATGCCGTGTTGCTTTATGGATAGAACCAAAGAGAATAAAATGACTAAAAGAAAATTAAACAAATGGTTTCAAATTTTAAATAGTCTTTTTTTTATTTGTAGCCATCACCAAAAACAAATAAGAAGTTTTATTTCTTCCTATATTTGTAATAAAATAAACTCTAATTTAGTTTTTATTTTAAAAGTTATCGCATTTTTTATAACTGGCCTGCTTTCTTTGCGGCCGAATTTACTCTTCTAAATTTACAGTGAGAATATATTCTTGCACTAAGTATTATTTTTGTTTTTCATATTATATAAATTTAATATTAAATTTGTTTTCTGGTTTTATTTCTGCACGCCCAATGATTGCATTGCGACAGTTGCAGTAAGATGGGCTTTCTTATTAGGTAACACGCTATTGTACTAACAAAGTATGCCATCGTCATTTTTATGCAACCAACAAGTTTGCCTCAATTTGAACCTTACCCATTACCACTTTCGACATTGCAGCTTATTAAATTTAACTAATTTTATAATAACTTAGGTCATTTTATACTGCCGGCCCAACCGAATGACGCGGTTTCGATCCCCGCACAGGACCAACGTTTGTGTTTGCTTTAAATTGAGGTGTTTTCTATTTATAATACCGAGTATGTATTTATCTTTATCGTTATTCGACTAAAGGATGTAGAGCCACGTACCATCATCAATAAAAACTATTACCCAGTTACATACACTTATGGATTCCGTAGATCGCTATACCGAATCGAGGCCACGCGATAGGCAGATTTAGAGTCTTATGATGACAATTTTGCACTGAAATTTGCCCTGTCTCATGAAGTCGGGGATTCAGGGGGACAGTCTTACCCCGTCGAATATGCATTCATGGATTCCGTAGACTGCTACAGATACAGGCAGATACAGAGCCTCATGCATGCCGTCATCTCCACTCACTTTTACCCTGTCTTTTGCAATCATGGCGTCTTTGGATCGCTATATCAAGGCTCTATATCTGCCTGGAGCGATAGGCGTATGTGTATAGATAGAGCTACTAAAATTAGAAGAATGCTAATTTATCTTCTTTAGCTATCAAATAAGACGCTTATTGTTGGTCTCGTTATATGAAGCTACGGTTCTGAGAATACTTAATTTTATACGTGTTAGCCATGGCACTAGCATATGCTGCCCTTAAACTACTTACCTATAACCACACGCACATAAATTGTTTTAGATTATAAAATTATAACTTCAACTATGTTACTATATTTTTATCTGGATTTACAATGTTACTGTGACTATATTGTATCTGTATACAGTTTGATTTAGGTGTCTGTCAAACAAAGAACTCTGAAGCCATATATGATATAATTAATTGTAAAATATTAAGCACTATAGTTTGTTTAGCATTCCATAGATCTTTTAAATGAAGATTTTTGACTTAATATTAATTATATATTATATCTATACTTAAACCTTTAATGTCAAAATCAGTCCACACATTTTAGAGATTAATGGACAAGTTACGTTAGTTGATATATAGTTTCTACCGGATATTGCACAGATTACTTTATTGCATAATTTCCAAATGTTACGTTAAAAACGGATAAATAACATCCACACACTTTAAGCATATATGTTTTGCTTTAAAATAATTTAGCGAAGGACCACGTGCACCACGGCAGCCGCCGCATGGACTGCCGCTATCTGAAATAAATATTATAATTAAAATATAATGAACTACATTTTCCATTACCATGATTCACACCACTGCCTTTCGGTGAAGGAAAATATACCATAATCCGCACTGGGTCCGCGTTTGGACAATGGCCCATATCGTTTAGGGTAGGCCGTTGTTTTTAAAGTTGGAAATCTGGAAATCCTCAGGGGTACCCATGCGCTGCTAGGACAATGCTCAGGTTATGTCGGACTCTTACCGACTAAAACCAACGGTGTTCATTCTCGCGCCTTTCGGGGGGCTATAGAAAAATTTGAATGCATACGCGACTCCTCCAATAGCGTTATCTGTACGCCTTCGGTGGTGCCACGTGTGGTGCTTATGACGGACCCCTCCCCTTCTAGGGATTTTGTGCCGGAAACACATGGCTCGGCATCTTTCTCTAACCCTATCCCTATCGTGGGTTCCCCAAGTCTCCCTGCTCAGGCCTACAGCAGAAGCACATCCTCCCCACTGCATTTGCGGTTCAGTACCGCTGTGGCCGTGGTGGACAGGCTGTATGGCAACGGAACACCAACACAACTCTTCCACCGCGGCCTCATTTCGGCCGTTAAAGGAAGGAATCCTCTTTTCCCCCACAGCCCACCTGATAGCCGCAAATGGCCTCCGCATCCACATGGGCCCACACCTTGGGCTCATTAGAGTGGTCCTCCAGTTCAGGTTATTAGCCATTGCTGAGCAATTTGAGGCAAATTACTAATATTACTTATATTATTATATTATATATAAGGGTACACCGGTCAGCCAGCCTGCCGACGACGCGATCGGGCTCCCTCTATCGACAAAAAAGCTCGCTTCAGCCACTTACACCGCCGTGTAAGATCAGCTGCAGCTGAGCTTCGCGCCCAACGTTTCAGTGATCTGGTGGAGAATAACTCTCCTTCTCATCTAGGTAACTGGCACCCAGAGAGAGCGATGAAATCAGAAACCTTCAACTTCCTCCCACCGTTAACTCCTCCCAACAACGTTCCCGCGATCATGACGACGAAAAAGCTGCTATCGAAAATTGCATACTTCCTTCTCAATGGGAAGATGCAATTGTTATAGGCATTCACAAGCCAGGTAAAGATCGTACCGAGCCTTCCTCCTACCACCCTATAAGTTTACTTAAGTCCCTTGGTAAACTTTACGAACGCCTCCTACTTGCTCACTTACGGAACGCTATAGTCTCCAAAGGCATCTTAATCGATAAGCAGTTCCGCTTCCACGCCAAACACTCGTGCGTCCAACAAGTCCTCCGTATCACGAAATACATTCTCACTGGCTTCCAACCAGTTTGAGGTAAGCCCCGTCACATGGGCGCTGTCTTTTTCGATGTAGTGAAAGCCTTCGACAAAGTCCGGCATAACGGTTTAATTTGTAAACTGTACAACTATCAGTTGCCAGACCGCCTCGTACTCATCATACGAGACTTTTGTTGAGCCGTAGCTCTCGCTATAGAGCAAGTAGCAGCTCCAAATGGTTTCGGAAATGAAGAATCGAAGTGACTCCCGAAAAAACTCTGCCGTTATCTTCACCGTTGGCCACCCCTCCAGACTCTCCAAAACCACTTCCTCAGAGCGACCTCCGAAGCCTCCTGGTTCGCCCGGAATGCGGACCTATACAGGGATTTCGAGCTCCCAACTATTCCCCAATACCTTAAATAAAAACCGGCCAGCCTCACCGTTCTCCCAGGGCGTGTCTCGAAGACGTCTCGGGTACGTTATCCCCTGTAGAGTAGGCCGTGACCGAACAGTGGGGACGTATATATATGGCTAAGAGATAACTTAAATTAAATATTAAACAAATACATGAACATTTATTTCGCCTCTGAATACTGTTATTTTGCTTTTAAATTACAAAAAAAACCAATACTACTTGTCTGACATGATCGTTATCCTATTTTTGAAGTGAAATGTCTAAGTTCGTGTTGACAGAAAATGTCAAGGTTAAATTTGAGTGCAACGTTTATTTATCTATGTAACGTTATTAGGTAACATTTTTGCGTAAGATTCAAGAACGCATGATGCAAAATAGCTATTTTACTTGGCCATACAGAGAAAGAGGGGTAATTGTCTACATTAAAGAGAGAGGGAGACGAGGCAGATGAGAGGGGGGGGGACAATAGAGAGAGAAGAGAAGAAAGACGAAAAAGGAATAGAAGAAGGGGAGCAGATTTGAGTGTCTGTCGGTATTGGTTGGTTAAGTTGAACGTGATTTTCTTAAATTAATTAATTAATAAATTTTCTTAAGAACACGTTTATATATTTCAAAGATATTTGTATCTATTATGACGTAATGTTTAAAAAATAAAACATTATTTATTCATGCAAGAGTTTAAACTTATAAAAATTTAATACTAAATACGTAACGTGTTGTGATCGTCGGCCGGCCATTGTCCGGACTCTAGACGCCTTCCGCTTACAAAGACAAATTATCATAGACCTCTAACAGTGTATTCTTCGACCGTTCGCTTTATATCACCATATTCACACAAGTGTAGTCCGGTGTGTCTAAATATACTGGTGCCGTGCATGCATTAGTATAGGAAAGTATCGAAAGGCGGAACGACATGATTGAAAAATAGAAAACGTGTAGTACGCTTGCGATGCTCTGTATGTAAATAACCAGTCTGTCACTTAGCCACAAGGAAGTTTGTATTGTGAAAATAATCTGTTTTAACCAACTGTATCCATTGTTCTCTCTTCAGATATATACACCTATGTATATACCGAGTAGCGTGCTGGTAGAACGTGTGGCTGCCATGTCGTAGTTCCCAGGTTCGATTCCCGGTAAGGGGCAACCAATATTTTACAATTTGTTAATTGTAAAGTTGTCTCGATTCTTGTTTGGCCCAGTACGGCGATAGGTTCACCACCTATCACGGTTGTAGGACAGAATACCATCAACACATCGTATTTATTTATATATTTTATATTATTTATGTCAGGTTTTATTTTACGTAGAGGATAGGGGTCGATCCCGAGATTGTACCTTTGATATTTTCTTTTATCATCATTTTGATGGTAGATTACATTGTGATAAAACCAACACACACAAAATATGTATATTAAAATGTAAACTAGATCCAAAAATAAATGAAAAGGTAAAAACTTAAAAAGGGATAGTTTTTGCTTTCACCTTCGCCCCTGTAAAATAATCACCGTACAATTCCTACAGGAACTCCTTAATTAACCCGGATAAAAATATTATATATTATCCTGTGTCCCAGTATCTACCCCTGTACAAAAAATCAACTCACCCCGTTGAACCATTGCAACGTAAGTCAATGAGTGACAACTATGGGCCAAAATTTTAAAGTTAACTTAGTAAAGTTTTCCAAGTACGTGATTTTCTCAAGCGGTAGGCTGAGACAAACTAATGCGATAAATTTTAGTGCAATTTCTTAATAACGCTCTGTATTTCCTTTTTCCGTGCGTCCAGAAAGCTTGCAAAAATGCAGCACCGTCCGGTAATAAGAAGTTGTTCAGAATAGAATTCAATATTTCGCGCAGACGGGCAAACAAAAATTTAGAAAATAAAAAATTCTACCTGACTTTATTAATCTGTAGGTCATGATTTTTAAATAAAATTAATTTCTAATTAAAAACTTCTTTTATTGATTCATGAAAACATCATTAAATTATCATTATTCAGTATTTAAAGAAAGAAAAAAAGAAAATAAATATTTATTTAGCACTCATTAACAATATGTTCTTAAAAGGAATAAAACTAAAATAAAATCTTAAAAATTGATATAAATCCTTAAACTTGATTAAAAAGTGCCAAAAAGGTCTCTTACTCAGTAAAAGCTACAGCAAAAGCTACAGCACTGATATTCTGTAAGAGCCTATTCGGGCTGTCACGAACCAGTGTGTCAGTAAAAACATAAAACTTAACATAACACTTTTACTAATACATAAGATATTGCTCTGTAATTATACCTTCACAAAAAAAAACGATAGATGTCAGCACTAAGCTCATCGCCTCAATTAAATGTGTTCTCTGGACCAATGGCACCTATGAGGATGTGTATATATGTCATTGACTTTCCGCCGTCCGTCCGTCTATTGGTGGATTCTAAAAAAAATGTACAGAGCTGTGTTTTTTGTGGAGCGCATGTTATGAAATGAAAAAAAAAATTAAGTGGTAGAAGAACAAGTAACTTATAAAAAAAATCGTGCGCCCCATCATTGGGCTCTGAAAATGTATTAAAGGTTTTTAAGAAATGTTTTTTCTAAAGTATTAATTTTACTAATTATAGCGTGAAATGTTAAAAAATTTTGCAATCCCCTCTATAAAAACCTCAAAAAATCCCGACAATTTTATTACTTCAAACGAAGATTCTCATTCTACATAACCCTAACTTAATGCGTTTACGACACTTGACCACTTTTTTAATAAAATTAACATCAATAGCGGACTCCATCAACTTGCAAAGTTACTACACTCGTATTTCTTTACACTTACTACCTTGATACAAATAAAAGCACAATAGCGGTAATACATAAATGAAAATTACCGCTCCACTGATTCGAGTGTTTCCTCGAAAATCTCAGCTGTACACGAAAATGGTAACGCGTTGTATGCAAATTTAAATTGCCTAACTAAAGCTGTTATTTAAAATCTAATAATGACGAAGCAAAAACATTTCGAATAAATAGTTTTAAAATAAGTCCCATACGTAATTTAATAATTAAAGATTTATCTGATTTTATGTAAACAACCTATCAATGTTACAGTAAAATGTTACTTTAATTAAATTAGTACAAATGAGTAAAAAATGAGTTTTAGCCATATTTATTGGTACCCTGACAAGTTGTATTGTTGTCTGGGTCAATTTTAGTCAATAGTTTTAAAGACTTCTATAGAGTTTTCAAAATTACATAAATTAGAAAAACCACAATGGATCATTCTACAATTGAAAGGTTGTTCAGCAAATAATTTCACTCAATTTAGGTAAATTATTTTCACACATTTCACATTACTACTTATTCACTATTCATCAACTATTTCACATTATTACAACTAAGCTTGTTATATAAGTACCAAACGATTGATACAACAACATAGATAGATATACTTTTTTGTAAATAAATACATATATATATATATATATATATATAATAGAAAATAATCAGACTAAAGACAAACGCAAATATATATGTATGTCCTGTGTGGAAATCGAATCCACCCGCCTTCGGTTAAGCAGGCAGGTCATTACCCACTGAGCTAGAGAAGTGACATATACACTAACATTGTAATATAAGATTTCTTCTACATTTAGCATTTTTAAATGTCGTTTTTTAAAGCTAGATATGTATTAAAATTGAATCTATCTCCAAGAATCTTGTAAGTAACCAGTGTATCCCACACATCCACATCATTATGTAGGCTTTAACCTGTTTTACCACCACCACTTTAGTCTTGTGTGATAAGTGGTGAGCCGATCACATAACACTGCTTTTGATATTGTATCTGAACTAAAGTAACTTAATATATATTTCATAAATCGTAAATCACCAGTTTTAGAGTAATAAACGTTATAATGTAAGACCAGTGGCAGGGGGCTATCTCCTTTGCCAGTTATAGACAAATGATAAGAAGTTAGTCAGGATTGGACTGAAAAAACAATATATCAAATAAGAATACGGACGCAGTAGTGCAAAAAGCAAGCTGCGCAAAAGACTACCATCGTCGGGAGCTTGTATTGATCACACCCTTTCCTTTAACCCTTCAAATTGAAAAAAATATGAGTTGAAGTGTTCCAAATGCTTCTTCTAGCTTCCTAACTTCCCGCAAGGCTCGAAAATTAGTCGCGACCAGATTTTAATTTTTTTCTTTTTACTATTTTTATTTATTTTTCATTTTATTTATTTGTTAATTTTTTTATTTGTTTTCTTCTCCTTATAAAACAATATTTTGATATATTTATAAAATTATAGTAAATTTAATTTTATTCTTATTTTATAATATTTTTATAACCCATGCAACTAATGGTGTAATTTTCTTAATGCGCTGATTAAGGGTTAAACTTTGCTCACAGAGCTTACGTTTCACTTGCCTTACGGCATCGAATAGGCATAAATAAGCTGTTAAAAGGTTTAAAAAGATATCTCCCAAAAATTAAATTAATATATAATTGAAAATTAATTCAAAACCAATATAAACACATCTTTTACTAATACGAAAAACAGCCGTTTACACATTTTCATCGATCGTTATTCGTTCATTTTTGTATCTATTATTTGGTCTTTTAAACGTTGTTAGAAAAAATCCTTTAGTAAAAGATATTCATATAATGAGTGCTTTTAACCTGAGAGCCCCGAGAGCGACAACCCAAGCCGAGGCTCCCCCCGCGGGGAGCCCTCCAGCGTTAGGCACTATACGGGCTGAGGCCTTGAGTCTCGCCCAAAAAAGCCCGGTGAAGCAGTAATGGCTGCTCAGCCAACTGCATAGTCAGTCAGAAAAAAAAAACCTGAGAGCGTACTGCGAAAACACTGGAGTACTCTGGTCTAGCGCTCTCAGCGCAAAATCTATGGAAACTAAGTACCTACAAACCACATCCCGTCTCTTGAGACCTTATATTAGATTTCAGGAGGCAAGATTGAATCATTGTAAATATTGAATCTATGGTATAACTTATATGTTTTGGATACCCATGTTACAAGGAGGCTTGATATATCAAGCAAAGATTCATGTTACGACAATACCTTTAAATGTCATTGATTAAGGCCCCATATATTATACACTAGCGCCGCCACTAGATAATATTTATTTCTTCTTCGTACAAAGCATAATTTAAAATAGTGAGAAAATTAAAAATACTTACATGTCATTAGCTATTTTTAGACCGTTTAGTATTGTTTGTAGCACATGTCTGTGTATTTAATTTCATGTTTCTGTTAAAAATGGCCGTTTAGTTAGTATGTAAGTAGTAGGAAATACGTTCGTTAGTATTTTTCATTTATTATCTTTTTTTAAAATACGCTTTGTACGAAGAAGAAATAAATATTATTTAGTGGCGGCGCTAGTGTATAATATATGGGGCTTTAACAAAAATTATATAATAAATATTCTAGTCATGTTTCTTACGCATAAATTGTGTTTGTACCTGACTGCGAACTAAATGCTGGTAACACTAATTAGTTAAGTGATTAACTCAGTTTTGTTGCGCAACCATTTGTTTCTATTTTTAACGCATTCAATGTCATTACTTTAATTAGCACGTTTGTTTCTTGAGATTCAAGGAAAGATGCGGTTTCCTATTCTACGAATTCAATTACAGGTAGAATTAGACAAAACTATGATGTGATATGTTTTAAAATAATATTAATGAATGTGGTAATATTGAAAACTGTTTTAAATTAATAACTTCCTAGCAAGTTGTTTGAGGCGGTTCCAAAAAGTGGCTAAGAGCGCGTCGGTCATGGTCATCATAAAGTTCTGCAGCTATTAACACGCTAAAAATAACTTTAAAACCCACAATTTCAAAATTGGAGATTTTGAAATGGAATTGTATTATAAAGTTTATTTTTTAAAAATCCAATAATATTCTTTACATATAGTATAGGTACAAAAGGTGACTGTGATAGAATTGAATTTTGTGTGAAATAATATAAATAATAAAAAACGTATAAATATTACATTATAATCGCTAGATCTGACATTAGCAAAACATAATGCAATAACATTTCTCGATATATAAAAATCACAGTTACCATTATTTTTACCAATTTTCGATTTAGTTTTAAGGCTTTATATTATAAATTCATTATGATATTATTAATATATTTAATGCTTTTCGTCCATATTACGTTCATATTCATCGTTGTATGGAGAATTTGTTTGGCTTTTGCCCGCTCTAATAATATAGTACTTTTAATAACTTATCCCATATTTAGATGCACTACACACTGTATTTCAATAAAAAAATTATGCCCACACATTCTTTAAGCCATCAATCAACATTATATAAAAATGTATAATGGTTTTTATTCCCCGAATGAGTTAACCAGGCAGAGGCTGAAAACACAACCACATGAAAATGTGGTGAGCCCATCGCCGCCACCAGCTTCTGACAGCAGTGTATCTGGACTAAAGTGGCTTTATATATGTATATCCCAAATGTCACCAATATCAGAAAAAATTAAGTCCAGGGACAGAATAATATACTCCTTTGCCAATCCTAGACAAACATGCCAAAAAAATTAAGAGTAAGTTAGAATCAGACACGGGCCTTAAAAAATGTTAGATGATAATCTAAAAACCACGTTTTTTATCTTTTAAATCTTTTTTGTTAAAAAGTAACAAAAACAAAAAAATAACCTTTTTTATACATATAGAGACTTATTAAAATTAGCTTTACATTGTTCATGTTAATTGCACAAATAAAATCAGCACTTATTATTTTTCTTCAACTACTTAATCAGTTTTATATAGAGTAAGCTTTTTTCTTCAATTATAGTTTAATAAAATGCTTCGCACGGTAAGTCATATTAAAAAGTAAAAAAGTTTATAATTACATATTAAAAAAATAATTGTGAATTAAGTTTAAGAAGAAAGTCTGAAATAGCAAACAATTCTTAGGTTTTTTCGAAGGAAATCAGGCTTCTTCTCCGGACTTTTAAATTTTTTATCTGGTAACCCTTCACCCGGAGGATTATTTTATTCTTTTTTATGCGCATATAAAAACGTGACTTTTACATATATTTTTTTCTACATTAAATATTTAGTTCTTTTTCGTTTTCTTATGTACCTACCTGTCTGTCTGTCTGTTATAGTCAAATCTAGCAACGAATTCGCTCTGGACATCGAAGCCTTTGTTCTTCGAATTCTTCTTGGAGTACTGTATTATACACCGGTAATCGGCCATTTTGAATTTAGAATAACGTCATATATCTTAATGTATCCTGATAGAAATAACCTTTCATTTGATACCCATGTCAAGGGGTTTGCGGAGAAGCTAGTGCTCGGCCATTTTGTTATATCCAATATTTTCGATTTTGATTAAAGTAACAAGTCTTATTGTTTTCTAATCATCTAAATCTAAAGAAACAGGTAGTCAGTCATTTTGTGGTGGCGGCTATATTATATCTACCGTGATATTGAATATATTATATTGTGTACTCATCGGAACTGAGGCGATTTGCAAAATTACAGTGTGATCGGATTACATGAAGTATTAAAAAATCGTTGCAAGATTCCACCCGGAATGACAGACAGAAAGTAAAAGAAGAAGAAAGTAATAAATAAATAAAAAAATAAAAAAGCCTTTATTGCTCTTAATTAACTTATTTGACAAAATATTTACTACTACAAATTTATACTAAATAATTAACTATTAAAAATATTTACTATTGTTTACATTTTATTAGTCTCCTCTCTTAACAGCTTGTCTTTCGACAAAGGCCTCCTCTAAGGCTTTCCACTTATCTCTATCCTTTGCTGTACGTAACGATTCTGGACCTGCTTCTTTCTTCAAATCGTCTTCCTATCTCTTTATCTGTCTTCTTCTACTTCTTCTGCTTTCTCTAGGGTAACACTCTATTATTATTATGGTCCACTTTTCTTTCTTTTCTCTTAACATATGTCCCGTCCATCGCCATTTCAATTTTCTACATACTGATTGGACTTTTCCGAACTTAGTCTTTTCTTTTATTGTGTTTAATTTTATTTTATCTTTTCTCCTTATTCCCAATACGCTTCTTTCTATTCCATTCTGACAAATATTTATTTTATTTCGTTGTTGTTCCGTTAAGGCCCAAGTTTGGCATGCGTATGTCAGACATGGCAGGATGCAAGAATTGAAAACTTTTTGCTTCTCCGAAATTGGCATCTGATTATTTTTCATTATTTCACTTAATGACCAAAATTTTTTCCAAGTATTGGCTATTCTTCTTTCGATTTCTTTCTGCATGTTTTCTGTTGGTGATATTAATTGCCCTAAATAAATATACTCATTTACATACTCTAAATGCTGATTATTAATTCTAATAGCCTCCTTTTGTGTAGAATTGCTTATTAATTTTGTCTTTATTATATACATTTTGAGACCTGCTTTTTCACTTTCGTCTGATAATTGTTGTAGCATTTCTTCCAAGGCTTTAGGGCATTCTGCAAAAAGTATTAGATCGTCAGCGAATCTTAAGTGGCTTAATTTTTCTCCGTTTATGTTAAGTCCGAAATGATCCCAACTCAGTCTCCTAAAGATCATCTCCTACACAACTGAGAATATTTTCGGGGAAATGGGGTCACCTTGACGGACACCTCTTTCAATTGGGAACTCATCGCCTGTCGTTTCCAGTTTTATTTGTGCTGTGCTTTTCCCGTATGTAATTTTTAGTAAGCGTATGTACTTTCTATGGACTCCTTGTTGCTCTAATGATTCCCATATATAATCGTGTTCCAAAGAATCAAAATATACTTTATTGTATTTTCTGTATTTCTGAAGTATCTGTCATAGGACGTGGATGTGGTCTGCAGTCAAGAAGTTGCTCCTAAACCCAGCTTGCTCCTTTGGCTGATTTTCATCAAGGATCTTAATTAGTCTAAATAATAATATTTTTGAGAAGATCTTATAAATATTAGACATTAAGCTTATTGGTCTATAGTTACCCATGTTTCCTTTGTCTCCTTTTTTGTGTAACAAAACTATAACTGACTTCATCCAATCTTCTGGGATATTTTCTGTTTTTATTATTTCATTGAATAAATTGGTCAGTTTGGGAACAATCACTGAAATTGATATTCTAAGAAGTTTATTGATGATATGATCAGGACCGGGTGCTTTTCCTAACTTCTGCGTAATAATAGCTCTTTCTGTTTCTTCATTAAGAGTGGTATAGGTTCGGAATCTTGCGTATTTTCAGTTGAGATCTTACTAGTTTATTCATTTCTACTTTTATACAGGTCCTTGTAATATTCCGTAGCAATATTTAATATTTCCAGTCTTTTGTTTGTGTACTTTCCCTGTTTATCTTTCATATTGTATACACTTTGCGGACTTCAGTTTTGAGGGTATTAACAAAATCGCAATATCTCGCCTGGATTGATTTCTTGTATTCTTTTTCTTCTCTTGTATCAAGAATTTTTTTTAAATTGTTCACTAGTTCTGCTTCATTATTGATGTTCACATAGAGTATCGAACCCTTTTGCAACATTCTACTTTTCTTAACATGTGTCCCTCATATGGTCGCACGAATCATTTTATGGTCTGAGTTAAAATTTAAATTATTTTTAAACTTTTGGTTTATTAGTCGCAAGAAATCGATTATCTTGCAACAAGAAAGTAAAAGAGACAGTAAATTAATAAAATTCCACGCTAGACACACATCGCGACACTGGGACACTACTAGAATCACTTACTTATGCGGACTGGAAACGCCGCATACCTTCGTGTGGTTTAGGCAAGGACGGTCGTTGGGTTCGAATGGGACGATTTTTTTAACGATTGCGCTGTTCCAGCCCGCAGTTTTGAGCACTCTACAGAACCCCGCTATTGACCGTTTTTTCCTATGTGACCCGTTCCTTGAGTCCTTGCAGTGAAACGCTCACTGGTAAGACGCTGGAACGGAACGGAACGGAACGCTAGACACACATCGCGACACTCACTTACACACTCGATACAACTAAATCATTTATTATACTACGGTAATCGCACAAAATCAGGCAGGCCGTATACTCGTTTGCCATCTTTCTGCTTTATAAAATATCAAACTTCATTTCCCTAAAATACTCAAAATCAACTTGACAGACATAAGGAAGTGGATCCCATTATACTTAAGGACACCAAAATGATTTCATAAGATTCCTTTTACGTAAAATGCTATCAAAAACACCTGAACCGAGAAATCCGATAAAAACGGTTATTAAATAAATAGCAATATTAATCGTGAACAAGTTGCTGGTTATTTGATACATATTAGACTGTGGTGGATGTTATAAGCGGAGGAGAGTTATAAACATGAGAGTTAAAAAGATTTACATACCTGGCAATAATATTTTTGAGACTATCTTAATAAGAACACAATTACATGTTTCGACCCTCTTTTCACATCTTACTTTTTAAAAATCGTTTTTGATTGCCAGTTACGTCATAAAAGGAAAATAACTATAATTTTCAAATTAGGTAAATAATTCAAACTCGTAGTTCCGCCTGTGCGTTGAGGAGTCATTCAGTCAAAGAGACATAGTAGCATAGAATTGTTTAGTAGATATTTTATAATATAAACAGTAGATAAAGTATTGTCCATGTCTATGAAAACCTCAACTACTTTTTTTTTCCAGTCTCAACATATATTGTAGTCCTCGACTCTATTTAGCAGTAGTTTATAATCTAGTATTGGCTTAAACTTTTAAAATTCAATATCTGTTTCCCTGTTTTCTTATGAATTGTACCACTTGAAGAACCGTTGAGCTGCAGCGGTTAGAAGTCGGCCATCAAATCACACCCATCATGGCGACTAGCAGCACTTCTACCACCGTCCTTCACGGATGAATAACCGCTGTGCGAAACGTTAGCGCCGATACATACATGAAGTCAATTATTAAGTACGCGTAATAAGTTAACTAGTTGTTTATTTTTAAAAAGTATTATATACAGTTACAATTACAGTATTATAGTTTTTTTTTATTTTACCGCGGTGACAGATAAACTTACGGCTCGCCTGATGATAAGGGGTCACAGTAGCCTATGGGCGCTTGCAACTCCAGTGTGCCTAGTGTAAGTTTTTAACGCGACTATCGTCGTTCGCGTCAACGACATGAATGTATGAAAATGAACGAGCGCCTCTAGCGGACGCGTTTGGCGACATTTTTTTCTCATATGACTTTCAATGAATACGCGAACGCTATAGTAGAGCTACAATCACTCACACTCGGCATACTGGGGCATTACACGCGCGTTACAGAAAGCTTATCGAAAAGGTATACTTTAAAAAATACATAATTATTAATTAATATTGAGTAAGGAGATTCTATCTTCTGACAAAATAAAGGACTTAGAATTAGACCAATTCAAGAAACAGTTAAAATTACAATTAATCGATAAATGTTACTACACTATAAATGACTTTTTAAATGATAAAATCGGCTGACATTACATTAATGTTATATTTTAACTGACATTCTTTTTAATTATTTTATTTGACATTTTAATTTAATTCAACCTGTATCTAATTTGATAATAGAGTAAGCATTATATTTTTATTTCATTAAATTGTAAGCTATAAGCAGTTAGTTTAATGTTTGTTTACCATGTAATTTTTATTATCTCTTTAAAATTATTTGTATGCCTTTATGGTAGAACATAGCGCTCTCAATTGTAATTATTTAAAAACCTGTGTTCCTGTCCCCTATGTTCAAGAAATAAATATTACTATTACTAAGTTTGGTTTTATAGTACCCACACATACATTTATTGCATAAGTTTGATAGTTGAATAATAAAAATAACTTACGTCAGAGGACGCTTGACTCACTTTTATAATTTTTTCAGGTATCTGTCATTATATTAGTCTTGCTCACAAATTTAAAATAGTTACCTCGTTGCCGATTCGAAATAACGGCTAGAAAAATTTAAAAAGGTTTCAAACCCGCACATAAGAAATAGTAAAAGCTATTAACTAATTGAGATTAAAAAAAGTTCTCAGTATTATTGATGTTTTAAAATAAACTAAATATAAATTAAACATAAAAGTTTAAAAAATAAAGTTTAAGATTTCGTACCCAAATTGAAATTAGGATCCCTATTTTTTTTACCCTACTGTCCGTATCCGTATGTCATGGGTCTCTAGATCGTAATCGAAATCACTTGCACAAACACCTAAAATCTGGATATTTCCTGCATAAAATGATGAGCATGAGCAATTTAAATTGTCAGTTTGTAACCATTTTTTACGGTGGTCATATTTAGAACTATATTTCTGTATATGTTGTACCATAGACTATATTTAAACCACGAATACTGAAAACGCCCATTTATAATGATATTAAAAAAGCTTAAATACATATTATGCATATATTTCGACATACGTAGCCTTTTTCAATGTTTCTATAATATTGTAACCTGTAACATAAATTCTTCTTATGTTCAGAACTCTCTGTGTGCGAGTTCGACTAGTAACAGATCAGTTTTTAAATACATAATTGGCTTTAAAAGGCAAATATAAACGACAGTACTCTATTGTCTACACAAAGACGAACTAGGTAATAAAAGACGTGTTTTGGCATTTGGAGAATCTTTTCATTACCTATTATTTGTATTTTTATAGCTCTGATTTGTTTACAAGACGACCTTGGCATGGAGGCATATGACAACGCATACAGGTTTAATAATTCTATTTGCCAAATATAAACAACAAAATGGACAAAGCTCTACCCCCGAAGCATGTGCAACCTATGCGTTAAATGTGCACGTAAAATACCGCCATATCCATATGCAGAGAGTGCATCCTTTTTTGGTCAATAGAATTATCGGATGCCAAAGACATCACAAAGTTCATTTTATACATTTAATGCAAACGTGGTTTATATTTTAAAACTCTCTGTCAGTACTTATTTTCTTATACATTTTCTAATATCTTCTTTTTCCGTTTTCTCTTGATTGTTTTTTATCAAGTGCTATGGCGGTCAACCTATTTACTATTCGGTGTTATCGCTATAATAGATATATCAAGTAAGGTAAATTGAGACATTCATACACTCCATCAAGCCATCCCCCATGTCATGTTACCTATAACCATAAGCCGTCAAATAGCTGTCGTGAATCCGTCAGCGCGCGATTGTCACAGAGTAACTATATGTACCTACCTAGCTTCACACTGGCAGCGTGACAGTTTTCGCGAGTTTCTCTCTACTGTCGCGTTTTCGTCAACTAAATAAATAAACCAGGCCCCTATCGGACGCGTTTTGAAAATATATTTTTTTCATAAGACTGCTACTAAATACGCGATAAAAGTGTTAATAAATCTCACACTAGGCACCCTAAACCGTTTCAGTGAAGTAATGTGGTTGCGCTACGTTGACCGCTAGAGTTTGGTGGGTGGACGACAAGGCGAAGGGTCAGGCGTTGCTGATCAGAGGCAGGGCCGTTCAGTGTGCGCTAACCTTTAGGGCTCCGATTTTGCCATTTGGGGACGGGCCCCTAATTATTGTTTTTAATAAAAAAATAACTGTATGATCTGTGGAACTAACTAATTGATGATTTCAACACATAAATAAAACAAATAGTATAATAAACATAACTACATAACAACAACAGGTTATACGTTAAGACTAATAATTGTCTACATTTCTCAAACCACGACATGAGATCCTAAAAATTGATCCAGTTAGGAAATTTCAAGAGCGCATTCGTAATTTATACGGGTATAAACAATATGTACCTATGTGTGCGATCCAGGAAGCGAGAGGTCTTTGGCTCCCCACGGAATGCGCACAGGCTGCGTGGGTGTAGCTCCCATGCGCACACGGCTTTCTATTGATTTAATGGACATTATCTTATCTTGCCCAACAACCACGTTATTAGGTATCATATTATTCGTTCAATCCACTTGTTTTAGTTTGACTCACACGTGTACATTTTTCTAGTAGAAGATTACATTCAAGTAAAGCTACGTTTACGTTACGTTTTTTAATGTTGTGCGAAATATTCAAAGTGACTTGTATGACTTTGACTGCCCATTTCGTATTGATAGGTTTTTTTAGGGAACCAAATCCCCTAACCAAATCAGGAAAAAGGGACTCTTATTTTGAGACTTTGATGTTGGTCTCAGCAAGTGTTTAAAACTCTTTGACTTAAAATTTGGTAGTTACTTACTCTATTACTAGTATATGTATATAAATATAGGCAATGGAAGAAGTCGAAGTCTTAAAGGAGGTAACTAAAGCATGTTTTTAAAGTATAACGTAGGTATGTGTCATAGACAAAGGGAGGAATACGTCAAACCTGAAGATGTACTAGTCAAAGTTCGGTTCATACAAACTATATATCTCGGTAATAACCTAAGTTATTCGATATGGCTCAGGTTATGTTATCAACTAACACAAAGCAATAACGTATCGGATTCAGAGCCTTTTTTGTGACGAGTTAGTCAATCCTCAGATATAACAAATTTTGGCCTTTGTCTATAACATATGTACCAATACTTTAGTGCCTTATCCTCACTCCACCTATTGACCAGCTGTATCATTGGCCTGAGACCCACTGTGACCGCGTGTGCATTTTCGCAACTAACAGTGACGGTCTAGGATGAATCCGCTATTGATGCAGTTGTGATTAAGAGCCTGTAGCACAGCGACGCTGTCAGGCAATGCGTACCTATCGTTTGATTTATCAGGTTTTTGGAAGTGACCGCTGTTGCGCTGCCCGAGTTGGATTTACTTTCAGCTCATGGTAGTTGTTCCTTGATTGTAAGGACTGATTGTATGCGATTAAAAAAATGTCTTTTCTGAGTTGTCTTGATCAGAATGGTAATGTCATCCGCATATGTCGATGTCCATCTTTAAGATGTCCAAGAGAGAAATTGAATCTGTTCCCAGAAAAGGTGAGGCCAAGAGTATATACTTCAAGATACGAACCTCAAGCACGTGGATAAGGCATTCATGAGTAAGTGAAGTAAAATAAGTGTATTAAGATCCTAACAAGTAGAAGTCTGTGGTCTTTACCTACCACTTTTAACCGGTCTAATGATATGTTATGATAAGTGTATGTAGGTTTGGTTTAGAAACATATATTTTAATACAACTCTCAGTCGCAATGTCTGTGTGTTTGGTATCCATAGTTCAACCTTGCTCAGTTTAAGACTAGATGGCGCTGAGTGTTATGCTTAAAAAGAATTAATAAAAAAAAATCTTTACTTCTACAGCAACCCTAGATATTAAATACATTTCCCCCATATCACTTTAGTTGCATAACCTCCTTAAGGAGATAATATTGCGTACGTAATAAAATGACTAAGGTGTCAAGGTGACACTGTCACCTTTACGAATACTATTTAACCTTAGTATACAATTCTGAAACTTAGGTATACTAACATAATTTGTAAAAAATGCTCCAAATAACCACATTTAAATTTCGTTGTCACTTCCTGTCACCAATTCA
Source organism: Apoda limacodes (assembly GCA_946406115.1). Classification (NCBI taxonomy): domain Eukaryota; kingdom Metazoa; phylum Arthropoda; class Insecta; order Lepidoptera; family Limacodidae; genus Apoda; species Apoda limacodes. Next base: position 18,722,058 of record OX291553.1, read on the forward strand.
AATCTTATCTATATAAATAAAAATGAATCGCAAAATTTGTTGCTAAGCGAAAAACTCGAAGACCGCTGGACCAATTCGGGTTAATTTTTTTTTGTATTTGTTAGTGTTAGGACTTAATAATATGAAAAAAAAACGGTTAAGTGCGAGTCGGACTCGCGCACTAAGCGTAAACCGTGAAATTTTGGTTAGTTGTTATGCACACGCCGGGGAAGATTTCTGAGAAAGAAAAAAAGGGTCAAGTTCGAGTCGGACAGGGTGAAGGGCGAGTCGGACTCGTGCATTAAGGGTTAACCGATCTTTATAAAATTTTGGTGAGTTGTTATGCACACGCCGGGGAAGGTTTCTGAGAAATAAAAAAAGGGTCAAGTGCGAGTAGAACTCGCGCAATAAGGGGAAACCGATTGTAATGAAATGTTGTCAAGTTGTTATGCACATGCCCGGGAAGGTTTTTGAATAAGTACAACCTCTTCACAATGGATGGCGCGCCAGTGGTTTTAAAAAAGAGAACAACGTTCACGGGGACAGCTACTGTTAATGATTATTATTCTGTTTTGTGTTTGTATGTGTATTCAGCTTAGTGCGTAAATTGTGTGAACTGTTACCCTTGTAGAAACCCCCCCCTTATAAAAATAAATAAAATTATAAATTTGAACTCACGTGGAGTATACCGACATACTCGCCAATTTGAATACGTGAAGGCATGTGTAATCCTAACATATTATTGTTGCCTTTATTATTATTAAACATTAATGATATTTTGTAACCGTTATTAATGTTATTATTAAAGAAAGCTATGCAGAGAATTAATATTATTATTTGGCTGTGATCGTCTAATGGCGTAATCGTCTATTTGGACCCCTCGTTGTGACCGATAATAACCCCAGATCCTAAGAGGTATGGATTCAATCAGTCCCAGGTGTGAAAGAACAAAATCAAAACCCTAATTTTACATTATACCTACATTAAAAGCAATGGCCTATAACTAATCCTTAACCGCAGAACCACTAAGTCCTGATTAGCATTAGACCAGAATTTAAATTACTAAATGCGAGTTTCAGATTAAAATATATGCGATTTATTATCCTAACGTAGTCGAAGTACCCTAGCCTAAGTCACCCTATTCACCAGCCTAGCTACCTCCTTACAACTCCGAACATGTCTCGTAATAACACGGTTACCCCTCGAACACGATAGGCCTTGAAGTTATAACGACTATGACCGCATACCCCTTAAGTGAAGTCGTAATCCTATAGTAATGTATGAAATCGCCTTAAAGGAGAACTCTTAAACGGTAAGTAGTCCATCGATACACTAGTTATCTTGCCCTTAAGTAACTTGTAACCTCATAGTAATGTAGGAAAATCACCTTAAAAGGAAGAACCCTTAGACATATGAAAGTACTAACCACTAATAAACTCACTGGCTTCCCCTTAACTAAAATTATACACTTATAATATAACAAAATCATTTAAGAGACAGACAGACCTATTTAATAACTAAATAAATTATTAGCAGGTACGCTATTGATCCCTTAATTAACCTATAACCTACACAACTAACCTGTCACCAGTTCTCTAGCTTGCGCTTAAGTGAAGGTCGGAACTAATAACAACATATATAAGGCATTAGGGAGACAAGCGGACCTATTAAGTACATAGATAAATTATTAGTAGACTAGCTATCGATCTCTTAAGCGAAGTTATAAAACTGTAATGTAATATGAAGGGTCACCATACGGATGAACTAACAGATTGAATATATATATAGATAAAACGAATATACTCGCGGCCTGGCCCTTACGTAAATTACACAACCCTCTCAATAACACTTAAGAATGCACCACAGACTGACCGATAAGTTTAGTAATTGCATAAAGAGCCTGTTGACAACCCGTTAACAACCCCTAAGTGAAATTATAAAGTCGTAATGGTATTCGAGAAGCCACCCCAAAGGCAATCTAAGTATATAAAAAGACTACCACTATCCTTACTAGCTTCTCTTCTAATCTAATCTTATAATAATATATGTAGAATCGCCGTAAAGACAAACTAACAAATTAGAAGTAAATGTAACCCTGAAATACATCTACAGCCTACCCTTTAAATAAAGTTATAACATAGTCCTAACCGTAGGTATCCAGAAATCCACATACATTCATGATTATTATTTTACCACTGAAACTCACGCCATCTGTGTAATAATCGTGGAATTACTCGGTCGATCGATATCTTAGCTAACTGTCTAATAATGGAGATATTGAGGAGGTCTTATAGAGGGCGCTAAGGGCGGACGATTTAGTATGGAAGTCTATCTAAATCTACCAATCCTAGTTTCCAGGTCGTTTACGGGTAACCCTAACTGGGAATCATCCAGGAAAATTCACATATACAACCATTCCTTAAGGGTTCGTAAGTTGTTCTATTCAGAATTATTGGGCCCGCCACCGAATTATCCCTTCAGCCAATTAAAGACTAACCGGTCAGACTTTCCATACATTTGCCTGTGCGTCGAAGTGCCCAGCTGGCGTCTCGTGGTCACGTGGGTGCGCAGAGTTCACATTTTAGTCTTCTGCGCAGGTACAGAGTCTAATCGTGTTACTCGACCTTCCTTCGACTAATTTACGTTGGTTCGGTTTTGGTTTAGTATCTCGCGACCCGGTCAGTACGAATTTCGTTCTTAGATCTAAAATTGAGTTTATGGTTACAAGCTATGGCGATTATCTACACTAGAATATAAAGTTTATGAAAACAAAACTATAAAATTGAGACAAAACCTAACGCTCGCCTAACTCATACACTAGGTTGTTCCTACTTGATCGCTAAAATGAATATTGAAAATTAATTATGTATAACTTGAATTTGAATAGCCTTAAGGGCCTAGGGTACCGTCTGGCCTTAAGCGGTTGTCAATTGTATCGTACTTATTATCTGACTGACGTCTTGGAACCTTTAACAAGGAAGGTATATAACGACCAACTCCTGACAGACTCGTAGATAGGTTTAATCAAACTAGCTTACCTTGTGGCTTCGCCCTCCTGTCATTTAGTAATTGAGTTAATAGATAACCTTTATCCTTCGTACACCGTGCCTTAAACTGTTCTTTAGGATAGGTAAGTAGTGCTCCCCGCCAACTCCTACATTTATAACGCTGCGGAGGTGGCAAACAACCAGACGACCATGTATTTATCCTTACTACTATGACTAACTACGGAACTAAAGGGACCATCTCGTTATTATTTGAATATAACCTACGATCGGTCGGTTCGAACCCGAGGCTCCTTAAGTTTAAATAGCCGCTAGTCCGGAGAAGCTATACTCGCCCGAAACATATGCCGTGCAAGCTAAGTTCACAAGAAATAATAAAATAGGTGTGCGATTACGCACATGGTTAAGTGGTGAATTGTTCATCAGAGTAATTAAGGCGACAGAACACCTAGTTTGACACACAATAAATATGTTTAAGGTGGATTGTAAGGAAGACATATCCACACTCAGGACCCAGCGCATTAGCCAGATCAAGTAAGGGTTAGCCCTTTCTGAGTGTTTAGAACTTAACGTTTCGGCTTTCCATACAACAATTCAGAGCCTCATCAGTTAGTAGAGAATTGTGTATGATTATACTAATACGTCTTCAACGGGGTGATTCATGGCGAAGAATAGAACAAATCCTGACCCACTAACGTCACCTCATAACCTGTTAATAAAGTTTGGTCAATGTTGAAGTTCTGTCATCTTTATCTTAAATGGCTTAGTCAAAACATAAATTAAACAGTATAAAGCAATAAAATAAAGCTTAGATAGTCTAATTAAAAATTAGACTCTCTAGATTAATGTCGCGGCTCTGAAAAACATATGAGGTTTACGTTTATTTTTACACAGGAAACAAATATTTAAATATGAACACAATAATACTTAGCTTTCCAAATCTATCCGTCGCAATAATGGGTGGAGTGGAGGTACTATTTATCTATGGATTCCTTAAGGAGATTGGGTTAAAAATCCCACATTAAATTTTAGCCACCCATTACCTAAACGGCATCTAACAGTTCAGCTTCCCCACTCGACGCCGGTGAAGGGTGGAACTGGAGCCAACCCAGATTTAGGTTTTATCAGCCCCCTCACACCCTTAGATTCCTGAAGCCTGCAGTTATCCTAGTATGTCTCTAACATCAAGCCCCAATCTTCCCTAATCTTATAACAAGCCAGACCCCGCTTGAAGAACCCCTACTGTGATTGCCCCGTCCTCACCTACCTCTATCTACCAAGGGTCTGCTTGCTTTGGGGGTCACCCATACCGCAACGCAACAAGACATCGGGACTAAAATGATTGAGATAGTAAGTAGCGGATATAGAGATATCATTAACATAACCATCAATTACATGTAACATAACTGTACCATTCTAATGAGCATCTACCAAAGCGTGTAGGATTTTCATCAATGAAGATACATATACACAGGACAGGATTCACACAAGGGTTGCCTGCCAAGTCATGTAAGCATGCCCCGTCACCTCGAGTCCGATCAAAGCGCGAAGTCGATGCTCAGGACTTGCGTAGGGCTTTCATCAATAAGATATACATATACACAGGACAGGATTTACACAAGGGTTGCCTGCCAAGTCATGTAAGCATGCCCCGTCACCTCGAGTCCGATCAAAGCGCGAAGTCGATGCTCAGGACTTGCGTAGGGCTTTCATCAATAAGATATACATATACACAGGACAGGATTTACACAAGGGTTGCCTGACCTTAACCCTAATCTTAAACGATTTCTTAACTAATCAGATCAGAGCCTAATTACGGGGTTTCTTCCCACAAAGTATCACAAAATTTACAACATCATGTTAAGAGACGCCGATCCCGGCAGGAGCCCTTTTCTCCACTAAATTTTCTGCAGAAATCGGCAATCTCTTTTCCTTTAAGAGTACATAGCCAACAATGTCAACAAACTACCTCTGCATTTTTAATAAGCAAGGGTTTTTCCCTTCTCTACTCCAAATTTACAACTAGAATCCCAACCAAAAAGTCAACCACTTTCAATTTTCCCCAACCAACCCTTCACTTTAACCAAGGTGGCATCTTACACGGTCCCTTACACAGTCCTTACGCCATGGTATAAAGGAAGTCCCTCACAAAGCCCCATAGTACAAACCCATCAATAATAAGTTGACATTGCTAGCCTCAGTTCTCACAAAAGACACTTACTGATATTTGATGTAGGCGAAACGTGCACGGCGTCGGTATTAAATTTCTTCAAATCTTTGTTCGTCCTGTCCTTCCCGCTTCCTCAGGAATCTCGAGCACGGCCAGCCTCTCGGTACGACGACAGTGGAAAAGGGTGCCGCAACTGACGCCTATCGCTTATAACCGTTCTCCCCTCCCCCCCGATAGACGCGGCCTGAACACGTGGCGTGTCTAGGGATTGTGGCGCCAGTTAATTTCTTCTTTATTTTACTTCCACGTGTACCCACGTGCTTCGCATTTTAGTGGCCAGTTACTTTATAGTAATAATCGAACAATCATATCGAAATCGTCACCCGATTCTACTAAACTCTTTACCTGCCGAACTAGTTTCTCCGCTTCTTTGTGACTCGATTATACAGCTTCGATTAATTTACACATTGAAGGCTCGTCGTAAGCGGCGCGGAGCCTACTCTACTATCCCTCTCGCACCCTACGATATTTATAACAATTAACTGAAAATAATCGTTCGATATTCTCCATATATTTTAACCTCCTGGTTATCTGCTACTTTACGAATCGGTCGTATTTAACGAGTAATTATTTTTCTTTGTGTTGATGATTTTAGGATCCCACTGCGATTTACGCCTTATGACGTAGGTACAACCATATTAATCGAACCCCGGTGAGGACATCCGGGCCCCTCACTTACTTCATACTTCATTGATCTCCTTTCTATCCATTTATTAGGAGTATCCGATCGGTATGAATTACGAAGGTGATTAATCAAATTTATATTTATTATTGATAAATTCTATCTTTAATTCACCTGCTCTCTTAAAACTTAAATTAGCATGTCAACACCGTGTCGTGGGGTCCAGATTATTACAATTCTTTATAAAAGGCTTGGGACCACTACAATCCTCCCCAACAAGTCATAAATGTACACTTATCAGTTGTGACTTGTTTCTTAATTAACCACTGGATCTCTACACCTAAGTTTTAAGACCTCGACTTACAACTCGAACCTAGTTCAGTAATGACATATAAATTACTCGAGACTTAATCTAACCTTAATTCAGCAATAACGCTAACCTTAACCTAAAAACCCCTACATAAACCTAAATCCAACAACCCTCATGTTGACCTGGACTTCCCAAACATAACCGTAACCTAAACCTTATAACCCTCATGTCCACCCAAACCTAATAAACCCTAATGTTAACCTAAACACTATAAACCTCATGTTAACCTAGACCTCCTAAACATATCTGTAACCTAAGCCTAATAATCCTCATGTTTACCTAAACCTAATAAATTTTATGTGTACCTAAACCCTATAAACCTCATGTTTACCTAACCCTAATTGCCCTGAACCTAATAAACCTAATATTATCCTTACCTTAATCCTAGCCCTGCCGTCAGTAAAAAAGAAATCGCATCGAAATTTCCCGTAACCTCCTCCGAGAGCGGTATCGCGACTAATACACAAGGCCCCTTATACAACAATGAAAACTTCTTAATCCACTTCACCCTCACACTTGAGTTATCAGTTCTACGCGCTTTCATCAAATTCCCTGACCGGAATTGTTCCTTTCAACGTGTCTTCTCATAAGGATCACCCTTCCTTTAACTGCACTTTACCCATTCAGTCCTAGCCTTATCTTTCATTTCCTCCAATTCCCTCTCGCTTATATTATCGACGGTTTTCCATCCATTCCCCCGTCGTAAAATCAACTTAGTTCACCCTAAAACATAATCATACGTTCACCCTATTAAAACTAGCAACAGCACCTAAAGCTTAAATCAGTCTCTCGACACTACTGATTTCTAACTAATCAACTTAATGGACATCTCCCATCCTATAATCACCCTCAACTCCAAGGTTATCTCATCGTTCAAGGTCTGCTTCCATTTAGATATTAATGAATCTCATACTATAGTTCCGTACCAAGACGATGACTAATCAAACCTGGTTTAGCGTGGTACTAGTTGTCTCATCATGTTCCTCACTAATCTAAACTGGTTTAAAGGGCTGTACCCAATAAGCTACGATGATCACCTAAGAGCCTCCTAATAATAATGAATGACACGTCATAATAATTACTCGAAATAGAACGTAAGAGATTAAAAAGAAATTATAGTGCTTAAGATCGTGCTTTACTCAAATGCAGCAAATAACTATGACGAACACAGCTTCAGTTAAGGACCACTGGCCTCACTCAACCTCAGCCAGCGACTACTCAGGGACCCACCCTGTCGAAACAAGGTCAGTCCCCTGCAACGCTACGATAGGAAACACCAGATATAATGGATAGTTATGAAGAATATAGTAGATCGAAGAAGGGAAATATGATTGGAAGCAAACAGTTGAGTTTTTCCATTATTAGTCGTAGATAATCAGGACGGGTACGACGGAAATGCTTCGGTTAAGGACCAAGGGCCTCACTTAATCTAGGCTTGTTATGATGAATATGCTTCGATTAAGGACCAAAGGCCTCTCTCAACCTCGGCTTGTCGGGATAGTTATAGTAGTTTAAATATGGCGATGATGTTTGGAAACAAACAGTTGAGTTTGTTCATTATTAGATGTAGGTAATTATGATAGATATAGTAGTTTGAATATGGCGACGACGTTTGAAAACAAACAGTTGAGTTTGTCCATTCTTAGATGTAGGTAATTATGATAGATATAGTAGTTTGAATATGTCGACGATGTTTGGAAACAAACAGTTGAGTTTGTCAATTATTAGATGTAGGTAATCATGATAGATATAGTAGTTTGAATATGGCGACGACGTTTGGAACCAAACAGTTCAGTTTGTCCATTATTAGATGTAGGTAATTATGATATATATTGCAGTCTGAATATGGCAACGACGTTTGGAAACAAACAGTTGAGTTCGTCCATTATTAGTCGTAGGTAATCATGATGGATATGCTTCGGTTAAGGACCAAGGGCCTCACTCAATCTAGGCTCGTTACAATGTATATGCTTCGATTAAGGACCAAGGGCCTCACTCAACCTCGGCTCGTCATGATAGATATAGTAGTTTCAATATGGCGATTATGTTTGGACGCAAACAGTTGAGTTTGTCCATTTGATGACGTTCGGAAACAAACAGTTGAGTTTGTCCATTTGATGACATTCGGAAGCAAACAGTTGAGTTTGTACATTTTTTTAGCCGTAGGTAATTGTGATAGATATAGTAGTTTGAATATGGTGATGACGTTAGGACGCAAACAGTTGAGTTTGTCCATTTGATGATATTCAGGAATAAACAGTTAAGTTTGTCCCTTAGACGATGTTCGAAAGCAACCAGATGAGTTTGTCCATTTTATGACATTCGGAAGCAAACAGTCTAGTTTGTCCATTTTTAGTCGTAGATAATTGTGATAGACATAGTAGTTTGAATATGGCGACGACGTTTGGAAACAAACAGTTCAGTTTGTCCATTTGATGACATTCGGAAGCAAACAGTTGAGTTTGTCCATTTTTAGCCGTAGGTAATTGTGATAGATATTGTAGTTTGAATATGGTGATGACGTTAGGACGCAAACAGTTGAGTTTGTCCATTTGATGATATTCAGGAATAAACAGTTAAGTTTGTCCCTTAGACGATGTTCGAAAGCAACCAGATGAGTTTGTCCATTTTATGACATTCGGAAGCAAACAGTCTAGTTTGTCCATTTTTAGCCGTAGGTAATTGTGATAGATATTGTAGTTTGAATATGGTGATGACGTTAGGACGCAAACAGTTGAGTTTGTCCCTTTGATGACGTTCGGAAACAACCAGTTGAGTTTGTCCATTATTGGCTTTAGATAATTATGATGGAAACAGTTGAGTTTTTCCATTTGGCGATATTCCGAAACAGACAGTTGAGTTGGTCCAATATTAGCGATAGATAGCTATGACGGATATGCTTCGGTTAAGGACCAAGGCCTCACTCAATCTAGGCTCATTATAATGTATACGCTTCGATTAAGGACCAAGGGCCTCACTCAACCTCAGCTCGTTATGATAGATATAGTAGTTAGAATATGGCGATGATGTTTGGACGCAAACGGTGGAGTTTGTTCATTCTAGCAATAAATAGCTATGACGGATCTGCTTCAGTTAAGGACCAAAGGCCTCACACAACCTCAGCTCGTTATGATGTATAAAAGTCTGAATAGGGCAATGACGTCCGAGGGTTGTTTATTTAATGATATTAAGAAGCAAATATTAAATTGTTATCAGCAACTATAAGAACCGGTTGTAAAATTTGAACCTTGTGTAATAATGCTGATACTAGAGCGGCCTAAACCCATACCCCGCATATCCCCCTCCTCCCCTTAACTACTCACCCCTCATTCACGTTAAGCCTAACTTCCACTAACGGCGTATACATATGTACGCATACCTCCACACACTTATACAAACATACACCGGAAGCGATCCATCAAAACAGCAGTTGCCGGAACATTAAAACCTCCCTGAATCCCACAAGGCAAATTTGTTAGGGCTGCCACACCCACGTTTTTTTTTTTTTTCCCCCGGCGACTTAAACACATCTCCAGCATAACACCTTTTGCTTCTTCAGTTAAGGACCTGACTCTCCCACCATTAAGGCAGGGCCCGACCTCAACTTCGACACATATACACATGTACGCATACTGATATGTATACACACACATAGACACGCACCGCCCGCGGTCACTCAGGGATCGTACCTGCCGAAACATTACGACCCCCTGCAACTCACACGGCAAAAATCTCAGGGGTTACACTAGCCATGTATAAAAAATCCAAATCATTTCAATTCAGGCCCTAACAAATAACAATCTTTACCCGCGACGATTTAAACACACCCTCAGCATAACCCTTTTCGCTCCTTCAGTTAAGGACCTGACTCTCCCACCATTAAGGCAGGGCCCGACCTCAACTTCGACACATATACACATGTATGCATACTGTTATGTATACACACACATAGACATGCACCGCTCGCGGTCACTCAGGGATCGCACCTGCCAAAACATTACGACCCCCTGCAACTCACACGGCAAAAATCTCAGGGGTTACACTAACCATGTATAAAAATCCAAAATCATTTCAATTCAGGCCCTAACAACTTACAATCTTTACTCGCGACGATTTAAACACATCCCCAGCATAACCCCTTTTCGCTCTTTCAGTTAAGGACCTGACTCTCCCACCATTAAGGCAGGGCCCGACCTCAACTTCGACACATATACACATGTATGCATACTGATATGTATACACACACATAGACATGCACCGCCCGCGGTCACTCAGGGATCGCACCTGCCAAAACATTACGACCCCCTGCAACTCACACGGCAAAAATCTCAGGGGTTACACTAACCATGTATAAAAATCCAAAATCATTTCAATTCACGACTCGTACCAAATTAAATAATAACCTTGTCCTACTCGGCTGGGTTTAATAATTTTGCCTTAGTTTCACATCTACATAGCAGGTAATAGTATCTATCCACGTTCTAGCTCACTTCTAATCCTACATTGAACCTAATTTATATATATATATATATTTATATTTCATGCGAATCCTAATTCTGAATAAACGTTAATACAGTTTAATAAACACTTATTATGTTGACCCCTCCCCTAACAACTCCACCATTTATCCTGTGGTACCCTCCCCTCATGTAATGTACATTTTATTTCTAACTGCCCTTAACATGACTACACTAACAAAACCCGGTCCCTGACCTTTGCCAATGGTTTTAATCCCCGACACATACCTCATTTCTCAGTTGCTACATATCACCTACTCAACAAACCCTTTGAACAGATAATACTTATTAACAATAACCTATTTAGTTCAAAAGGAACATGTTAATAGGCATAGCCGACCCGAACACCACCTAATACCCTCCCTCACCCTACCTTACCTTTAAATACGTTACATTCCCTAATCCGATTTGTGTATATATATATATATATATACATACATAAGTGCACTTCCCGTCTACATTTCAGTATCACACTTCCAATTCATTACTTTCATAAATAATATCACAATAGGTTAAACCCTTTGACATTACCGGTCCGCCTAGTAATAAAATATTTATCGGCAAGCAAAACGTAATATAATTTGTCAAGCAAAAGCATGAGCTAAAAGTATCCTAAAATTTGATTCTAATAGCCCGTGACCGGTAGCAACGAATCTATAAAAGATGATCTAAACCTAACGTCTACATTCGATCGCACAGAATCACCTCAGACAGCTCCGTTGGCGAAACACCTCACGCTCGCGCCAAGACCCCGGGAAACTCAGAGTTCAAATCCCCGCTCGAGCGCACACCCTTTTCTCCTTTCGTTTATATTATTTGATATAATTTTCTTTCACCATATCATATCCCTAAACTAACAACTCACAAAGTACATTTAGTCGTTTTAACATCTACTGTTTACTTTGTTAAGGTTACCTTCTACCAGACATGAATCTTCCCGTTGGAGGAAGTTCACCTGGTCTAAGGGCTTAACAGACGTCACCGTCAAGTGAAACAGTAATTAGATGTTCGTACTTTGGAATACCCTTTTAACTAAACTTATAAACCGATAATTACACATATATACAGATATGTCTAAATGGCCTATGGGGATGATCCCAACTTACTAAGTCAGCGCTACTTAGTATAAAATTAAAGTACTGAGATGGATGAGGCCTACTTTAGCTAATATCTTAGTGACCTTATGACCTTACTTCTGCATTAACATTCCAAATGCTCGCTATCCCGCCTTTCAATGCATTCCCTAATCATAAATTAGCTCACTCTAACTCTTCAATAGTAAAATGATACATTTAGGCTGCACCCTACTTCAATGGGTTTCTGCTTGGTTTTAAAATCGATTTCGCTGTCCTATGGCAAGTTCCAAACCGAAAATAACATGGCCTTCTACATTCTTTGACTAGCAGATTACTGCATTTGGTTGCGCGGTTTCTGTCCAAACCATTTTTTTTTTAAGAAAATTACGGCCGAATTTCCCGTTTTTCTATTTTTAATTCATAACTCGTTATCAACAAGTAGCGAGAGCATAATTTATTTCATGACATGTTAAATAACTACATAGCTAGAAAATTACTGTAATTTAATTTTTATATCGCATGTGATGTAACTGTAATCAAATATTTCCCCCCCTTTACGCTAAGTTGTGGGTCTATCTATAATATTTTTACGCCACTGGAAAACGAGCTCTATCTGAAACTAACATTGTCGACTCCCGCTACACACCCGTATAGCAAAGGTATATGTGCGTTGGGGCCCTCTTAAATGCTCGTTATTTTATTATGTCCTCTCCCTCCCCCAGCATATAAGACCTTTATTCCACAGTGCCCCCCCCCCCCTCTAAATAATAATTCTACGTATATAGACAGTTCATTAAGGCCACACCAACTATACTGATCTCTAACCTATGTCCATACGGTAATACGCCTCGCGACAGGCCACTAAAGTCCATAAGGGGGTTCCCTTTTTTATAAATAGTACGGCTAACTCCTCCACTCTATCAGTTGACAATCACAAGTTCAAGAATCCTTCCATAAAACACCTGCGAATTTATATACTTATCCACATCTACTTACGCACACATATACGTACAAACCAACACTCACAAGCTTATTCGAAACGTACTCACAACATTAAGCTAAGGTCCATAATTATTGAATAGTGCTATCCAATAATAAATTTATTCGAATCTAGTTTTTAAACATTTTCTTAAACCTATGTTATGGCAATATGCATATAGGTACTACCACATAGAAGTTCAGATTGAACGAGACTAGTAAGATTTATCTTACGAATACCGTTCCCTAGGTTTCGGATGATTGAGATATACGAGTATGTATTTATAAATAAGGTTATTAGATCATACCCCTGCCTACCATTCTATAAATGTAATTTTAATTTTGCGTATTAGCCGTAATTTTATGTCTACATATTACTAGTAATGTCTTCCTATATCTAAGCCTAAGTCGTAGAATATATCTTACTATACTAGTACCTAGATAGATGTACTGTACTACCTAACTAAAAAATAAAAACCATTCTTTTACACTAATTTAACATGGTTTTATCCTAAACTTGGCCTACAATTCCCATATATGCTATATTAAAGTATGTGTCTATAACTAAGCTTAAGTAACAAACAACTACAAAATGCCTTCTAAACAAGATTTATATCTTGCTTATTGGTTCCATTCTGTCACACCAGTCACCAACTCAAATCCATTTTAATGACCTCCCATCCGTTGTACGACAACAAAATGTAGGCTTTTACAAGCCTATTTTAGTTCTATATCTTATCCTGGTAACGGCAACACATAATGTAGAAACCCCCCCCTTATAAAAATAAATAAAATTATAAATTTGAACTCACGTGGAGTATACCGACATACTCGCCAATTTGAATACGTGAAGGCATGTGTAATCCTAACATATTATTGTTGCCTTTATTATTATTAAACATTAATGATATTTTGTAACCGTTATTAATGTTATTATTAAAGAAAGCTATGCAGAGAATTAATATTATTATTTGGCTGTGATCGTCTAATGGCGTAATCGTCTATTTGGACCCCTCGTTGTGACCGATAATAACCCCAGATCCTAAGAGGTATGGATTCAATCAGTCCCAGGTGTGAAAGAACAAAATCAAAACCCTAATTTTACATTATACCTACATTAAAAGCAATGGCCTATAACTAATCCTTAACCGCAGAACCACTAAGTCCTGATTAGCATTAGACCAGAATTTAAATTACTAAATGCGAGTTTCAGATTAAAATATATGCGATTTATTATCCTAACGTAGTCGAAGTACCCTAGCCTAAGTCACCCTATTCACCAGCCTAGCTACCTCCTTACAACTCCGAACATGTCTCGTAATAACACGGTTACCCCTCGAACACGATAGGCCTTGAAGTTATAACGACTATGACCGCATACCCCTTAAGTGAAGTCGTAATCCTATAGTAATGTATGAAATCGCCTTAAAGGAGAACTCTTAAACGGTAAGTAGTCCATCGATACACTAGTTATCTTGCCCTTAAGTAACTTGTAACCTCATAGTAATGTAGGAAAATCACCTTAAAAGGAAGAACCCTTAGACATATGAAAGTACTAACCACTAATAAACTCACTGGCTTCCCCTTAACTAAAATTATACACTTATAATATAACAAAATCATTTAAGAGACAGACAGACCTATTTAATAACTAAATAAATTATTAGCAGGTACGCTATTGATCCCTTAATTAACCTATAACCTACACAACTAACCTGTCACCAGTTCTCTAGCTTGCGCTTAAGTGAAGGTCGGAACTAATAACAACATATATAAGGCATTAGGGAGACAAGCGGACCTATTAAGTACATAGATAAATTATTAGTAGACTAGCTATCGATCTCTTAAGCGAAGTTATAAAACTGTAATGTAATATGAAGGGTCACCATACGGATGAACTAACAGATTGAATATATATATAGATAAAACGAATATACTCGCGGCCTGGCCCTTACGTAAATTACACAACCCTCTCAATAACACTTAAGAATGCACCACAGACTGACCGATAAGTTTAGTAATTGCATAAAGAGCCTGTTGACAACCCGTTAACAACCCCTAAGTGAAATTATAAAGTCGTAATGGTATTCGAGAAGCCACCCCAAAGGCAATCTAAGTATATAAAAAGACTACCACTATCCTTACTAGCTTCTCTTCTAATCTAATCTTATAATAATATATGTAGAATCGCCGTAAAGACAAACTAACAAATTAGAAGTAAATGTAACCCTGAAATACATCTACAGCCTACCCTTTAAATAAAGTTATAACATAGTCCTAACCGTAGGTATCCAGAAATCCACATACATTCATGATTATTATTTTACCACTGAAACTCACGCCATCTGTGTAATAATCGTGGAATTACTCGGTCGATCGATATCTTAGCTAACTGTCTAATAATGGAGATATTGAGGAGGTCTTATAGAGGGCGCTAAGGGCGGACGATTTAGTATGGAAGTCTATCTAAATCTACCAATCCTAGTTTCCAGGTCGTTTACGGGTAACCCTAACTGGGAATCATCCAGGAAAATTCACATATACAACCATTCCTTAAGGGTTCGTAAGTTGTTCTATTCAGAATTATTGGGCCCGCCACCGAATTATCCCTTCAGCCAATTAAAGACTAACCGGTCAGACTTTCCATACATTTGCCTGTGCGTCGAAGTGCCCAGCTGGCGTCTCGTGGTCACGTGGGTGCGCAGAGTTCACATTTTAGTCTTCTGCGCAGGTACAGAGTCTAATCGTGTTACTCGACCTTCCTTCGACTAATTTACGTTGGTTCGGTTTTGGTTTAGTATCTCGCGACCCGGTCAGTACGAATTTCGTTCTTAGATCTAAAATTGAGTTTATGGTTACAAGCTATGGCGATTATCTACACTAGAATATAAAGTTTATGAAAACAAAACTATAAAATTGAGACAAAACCTAACGCTCGCCTAACTCATACACTAGGTTGTTCCTACTTGATCGCTAAAATGAATATTGAAAATTAATTATGTATAACTTGAATTTGAATAGCCTTAAGGGCCTAGGGTACCGTCTGGCCTTAAGCGGTTGTCAATTGTATCGTACTTATTATCTGACTGACGTCTTGGAACCTTTAACAAGGAAGGTATATAACGACCAACTCCTGACAGACTCGTAGATAGGTTTAATCAAACTAGCTTACCTTGTGGCTTCGCCCTCCTGTCATTTAGTAATTGAGTTAATAGATAACCTTTATCCTTCGTACACCGTGCCTTAAACTGTTCTTTAGGATAGGTAAGTAGTGCTCCCCGCCAACTCCTACATTTATAACGCTGCGGAGGTGGCAAACAACCAGACGACCATGTATTTATCCTTACTACTATGACTAACTACGGAACTAAAGGGACCATCTCGTTATTATTTGAATATAACCTACGATCGGTCGGTTCGAACCCGAGGCTCCTTAAGTTTAAATAGCCGCTAGTCCGGAGAAGCTATACTCGCCCGAAACATATGCCGTGCAAGCTAAGTTCACAAGAAATAATAAAATAGGTGTGCGATTACGCACATGGTTAAGTGGTGAATTGTTCATCAGAGTAATTAAGGCGACAGAACACCTAGTTTGACACACAATAAATATGTTTAAGGTGGATTGTAAGGAAGACATATCCACACTCAGGACCCAGCGCATTAGCCAGATCAAGTAAGGGTTAGCCCTTTCTGAGTGTTTAGAACTTAACGTTTCGGCTTTCCATACAACAATTCAGAGCCTCATCAGTTAGTAGAGAATTGTGTATGATTATACTAATACGTCTTCAACGGGGTGATTCATGGCGAAGAATAGAACAAATCCTGACCCACTAACGTCACCTCATAACCTGTTAATAAAGTTTGGTCAATGTTGAAGTTCTGTCATCTTTATCTTAAATGGCTTAGTCAAAACATAAATTAAACAGTATAAAGCAATAAAATAAAGCTTAGATAGTCTAATTAAAAATTAGACTCTCTAGATTAATGTCGCGGCTCTGAAAAACATATGAGGTTTACGTTTATTTTTACACAGGAAACAAATATTTAAATATGAACACAATAATACTTAGCTTTCCAAATCTATCCGTCGCAATAATGGGTGGAGTGGAGGTACTATTTATCTATGGATTCCTTAAGGAGATTGGGTTAAAAATCCCACATTAAATTTTAGCCACCCATTACCTAAACGGCATCTAACAGTTCAGCTTCCCCACTCGACGCCGGTGAAGGGTGGAACTGGAGCCAACCCAGATTTAGGTTTTATCAGCCCCCTCACACCCTTAGATTCCTGAAGCCTGCAGTTATCCTAGTATGTCTCTAACATCAAGCCCCAATCTTCCCTAATCTTATAACAAGCCAGACCCCGCTTGAAGAACCCCTACTGTGATTGCCCCGTCCTCACCTACCTCTATCTACCAAGGGTCTGCTTGCTTTGGGGGTCACCCATACCGCAACGCAACAAGACATCGGGACTAAAATGATTGAGATAGTAAGTAGCGGATATAGAGATATCATTAACATAACCATCAATTACATGTAACATAACTGTACCATTCTAATGAGCATCTACCAAAGCGTGTAGGATTTTCATCAATGAAGATACATATACACAGGACAGGATTCACACAAGGGTTGCCTGCCAAGTCATGTAAGCATGCCCCGTCACCTCGAGTCCGATCAAAGCGCGAAGTCGATGCTCAGGACTTGCGTAGGGCTTTCATCAATAAGATATACATATACACAGGACAGGATTTACACAAGGGTTGCCTGCCAAGTCATGTAAGCATGCCCCGTCACCTCGAGTCCGATCAAAGCGCGAAGTCGATGCTCAGGACTTGCGTAGGGCTTTCATCAATAAGATATACATATACACAGGACAGGATTTACACAAGGGTTGCCTGACCTTAACCCTAATCTTAAACGATTTCTTAACTAATCAGATCAGAGCCTAATTACGGGGTTTCTTCCCACAAAGTATCACAAAATTTACAACATCATGTTAAGAGACGCCGATCCCGGCAGGAGCCCTTTTCTCCACTAAATTTTCTGCAGAAATCGGCAATCTCTTTTCCTTTAAGAGTACATAGCCAACAATGTCAACAAACTACCTCTGCATTTTTAATAAGCAAGGGTTTTTCCCTTCTCTACTCCAAATTTACAACTAGAATCCCAACCAAAAAGTCAACCACTTTCAATTTTCCCCAACCAACCCTTCACTTTAACCAAGGTGGCATCTTACACGGTCCCTTACACAGTCCTTACGCCATGGTATAAAGGAAGTCCCTCACAAAGCCCCATAGTACAAACCCATCAATAATAAGTTGACATTGCTAGCCTCAGTTCTCACAAAAGACACTTACTGATATTTGATGTAGGCGAAACGTGCACGGCGTCGGTATTAAATTTCTTCAAATCTTTGTTCGTCCTGTCCTTCCCGCTTCCTCAGGAATCTCGAGCACGGCCAGCCTCTCGGTACGACGACAGTGGAAAAGGGTGCCGCAACTGACGCCTATCGCTTATAACCGTTCTCCCCTCCCCCCCGATAGACGCGGCCTGAACACGTGGCGTGTCTAGGGATTGTGGCGCCAGTTAATTTCTTCTTTATTTTACTTCCACGTGTACCCACGTGCTTCGCATTTTAGTGGCCAGTTACTTTATAGTAATAATCGAACAATCATATCGAAATCGTCACCCGATTCTACTAAACTCTTTACCTGCCGAACTAGTTTCTCCGCTTCTTTGTGACTCGATTATACAGCTTCGATTAATTTACACATTGAAGGCTCGTCGTAAGCGGCGCGGAGCCTACTCTACTATCCCTCTCGCACCCTACGATATTTATAACAATTAACTGAAAATAATCGTTCGATATTCTCCATATATTTTAACCTCCTGGTTATCTGCTACTTTACGAATCGGTCGTATTTAACGAGTAATTATTTTTCTTTGTGTTGATGATTTTAGGATCCCACTGCGATTTACGCCTTATGACGTAGGTACAACCATATTAATCGAACCCCGGTGAGGACATCCGGGCCCCTCACTTACTTCATACTTCATTGATCTCCTTTCTATCCATTTATTAGGAGTATCCGATCGGTATGAATTACGAAGGTGATTAATCAAATTTATATTTATTATTGATAAATTCTATCTTTAATTCACCTGCTCTCTTAAAACTTAAATTAGCATGTCAACACCGTGTCGTGGGGTCCAGATTATTACAATTCTTTATAAAAGGCTTGGGACCACTACACCCTCCAAGACGGAATGCTCGTGTTTTAGGGTTCCGTACCCAACGGGTAATTAGCGGAACCATATTACTAAGACTCCACTGTCAGTCCGTCTGTCATCAGGCTGTATCTCATGAACCGTGATAGTTAGACACTTGAAATTTTCAAGGAAGATATATTTCTGTTGACGCTAAAACAACAAATACTAAGAAACAGAATAAAATAAATATAGGCTCCCATACAACAAACGTGATTTTTTTCTGCTTTTTTTTAGATAATGTTACGGAACCCTTCGTGCGCGAGTCCGACTCGAACTTGGTCGATTTTTGTTTTAAATGCTTATCGTATGAATAAAATCATTAGGTAAGTTTGATGTTATCTGAATTGTGTTAACCTTGTTTCATATAGTTACAGCTTTTGCCAGCGGCTCTACCCGTCTTATATTTAGCTAACAGCGTTGGAATTCTACGGCAACTACTTGACTTTTTTAAGGGAACCTATAGCCTTTTCTAAGCTGAAAACTATCTGAAATCTGGGCTGTGCTAGATTATCGATGTCGTATAGATTGGCCAAATATTGTACTGCGATATTTTTACCACGCTGCTTCGATGGTCGGGCAGTTCCAAGACCATAAGCCAAGTTCTACCCCGCTGTAAGACAGGGGGACTTCTTATACCCGAAACTGTTCACTAACACGCTAGAAGGTGTCTTCAAAACCTACATCGTACACATTAGGTTTTCGGACAATATCGTTATTATAGCAGTCGCCTCCCTGTGTGTGTTCTACCACTTGTATAATTAGATGTGTTCTAAGGAATTGTTCGAAATGATGCCCATGGCTACTTTCTACCATCGCATCGCTCGCCATCGGCAGGGAATTCATCTTTGACCTTAGAACCTAAATGGTCACGCACTGTTCAGTTTCAGAGGAACTTCCTCCTGTGAACGCTTATGTTGTGGAATGAGCTGTGACTACAAATACGGGGTTCTTCAAGAAGAAAGTTGGTAGATTTCGGAAGGCAACACGCGAATAATGCTCCTGGTATTGCAAGCGTCCATAGACTACGATGATTGCTTAGCCCCAGGTGGACCGTTAGTTTGTTTGCCAACTTAGTGGTATAAAAAAAATAAAGTACATACTTATTTTAAATTTAACCTAGTGAGCTGTCACTCTAATCATATCTTCTTCGTAATATTACAAGTATTTTATTGTTTATATTTTCCCATTACCTCACAGGTTTTCCTGTAGATTAAAATTGGAAAGTCTAGATAAATGTTGAAAGATAGGTTAATTCCAAACACGTTGTTTATGATAAACTCATTTTTGTTTTTAAAAAAAATCTTAGGCCAAGCACCTTACGGTTTATTTTTGTTTGCAGTGTTTAGTCATAAATTCTATACGCAGTACAAAACGATTTTTTTGTAAAATAACAACAAACCTACGTGTGTATACTAAGTCATCTCAAAACAAATTGTAGGCTTCAGTCAATCAATAACATTGTATTTCAGTAGGTTTACAAGAACTATTTTAAAATCGTCGGAATCAAATAATTATTAGGTAATACTTACTTTACAATAACTCTAAACTCTTTAAAAATTAAAAATCGGCCAAGTGCGAGTCGGACCCCCGCACGAAGGGGGTATAAATAAGGATAAAAACGGCATAAAAATCACGTTTGTAGTATGGGAGCCCCCCATAAATATTGTTTTATTTTAATTTAATTATTTATTTTTAAAGTGAATATATTACTAAATATTCTGTGAATATTTCAAGCGTCTACTTGTTGCCGTTATCAATATCGAGCAAAAACGAGCAAAAATATCACGTTGTTTGTATAGGAGCCCCCCTTAAATATTTAATTTATTTGTTGTCATAGTGGCGTTAGAAATACATCTTCTGTAAAAATTTCAACTGTCTAACTATCACGGTTCATGGGAAACAGCCTGGTGACAGACGGACGGACGGACATTTACAATTAAATAAATGTTTGTCTTGTGCGAGAATCGAACCCACACCCCTTGATTCACTAGTTGTGTCCTTAGCCACTGAGCCATTATTATTACAAAATATATGAAATATAATATAATTATTGTAACATTCAAAAATTTAAGTAATTGTATTTAAGTATGCATCGGCCGTTGTACGTCCCACTGCTACGGCACAGGTTTCTCGTTGAAGAAGCAGGTATAGACCATAGTCTATCACGCTGGCCTAGTGCGGTTTGACGTACATTGCCGAGCTATTGGTGACACGACTTTCAGAGTTTTTAAGCCGCCCCATAAACTTGGCTTAACGACTGCTGTCATATGACAAACAGCCAGAACCGATGGTTTTACGTGCCCTCCGAAACACGCAGGAGCCCAAAAACATATGTACTAAGCAATATATCGGTGTATCTATTGCGTACTAGGATATTACGGAGAAATAGGATATTAAGGGGTTTTTTTAAAACTGCTGAAAATAATCTGTCGTTCAATCGACCGGTTAGATAAACGTAAACGTAATCGATCTTGAACACCGAAGATAAATCTTATCTGGCTCTCTCAGGTACATTTAAGATCTTGTGTTTGGAAATGCCAAATTCAATATCAGTCACTCAGTAACTTTCAGAAAAATGTTCATCTGTAAAACATTTTTAATATTTACGTGTGAGTAAAAAGTAATAAATCCTTACAAAAGGCCCATTACTATTTTTAACTTGAAAAATGTTAATTTCGTGTTTCTACCAATTCTATTCTTTTCAAGACTTTAGAATTTGATTTTTAGTAACGTTTTTTTTATTTTAAACTTTGTAACATAAAATCGTTTTCAGATATTGTAAAAACTTTTCTTACAGTTGTATTTTCTACTAGTATTTCACTATCAGTATCAGAAATCTCTGTATCGGAATCATCAGCGCGAATTGTGAATGGTTTTGAGGTGGATATCACTGAGGTTCCATATCAAGCAGCATTGAGACGAAGAGTTTTATCAGGATGGGCTCATTCATGTGGTGCTGTTATAATCACTGTAAGAGCCTTGTTGACAGCAGCCCATTGCGTAGAAGAGTAAGTATGTTTTCTCTTGTTTCTTAATAGTATATACTGCAACAAACTATTCTGACCCGGCGTTCAAAAATCAAAACTACAGTCGCCATTATGAAATGGTGTGAACTTAAAAAACACTAGCGACCACACACACAAAGTCGGAGGGTCAGAAAAGTTTGTTGCGCTGTACTTCAACTATTTATATTTGTTTTTTTTTATATAAAATATGGCAGAATATCAGATGTTGATATTTGTGCGACAGTTTTCTGGTTCATAAACGTTTCTGCCTGTCCATTTTACTAATAATTCGATTTGTTTATTTCGAAATCAAATATGTTTCAAAATACGTTGCTTAATGCAAGAATGTAACTTATTAAAGTTGTATTATTGATATAAAGAATGTAAAATATATTTTACATTGCTTACGATGATGATTCAAAAATTGTCGACTCCGTGGCTCAGTGGGTAATGACCCGACTGCTGAATAAAGGGGCGTGGGTTCGATTTCCGCACAAGATAAACCATTTTTTTTTGAGACTGGGTGTATTTTATGTTTATTTTGTATGCATTTACAACAAAAAGTAATATGTATTTGCATCTGTTGTCTGGTATCCATAACATAAGCTTTGCTTACTTTGGGACCAGATGGCGCTGTGTGTAAAATTTAAAATTCATAACGTTAAACAAAGTTTGATGAATAAAAAAAAAGTTGTTTTAAATTAACAGTTGTAAATTCCGATTATGTATAAAAACTCGAGAACTCACAATATGTGGAATAGGGATTATGAACCTTGTTTCTATCGCAATGACGACGTAGTACTGATAATATCGATAAGTTTTGGAATACACGAAAATATTCAAGTCAAACAAAACATATATTTATTACCACTTTCTTATTAAAATACCCTTCATTAATCTTTAAGGCACAAGTCGATTCATTCGTCTAGACTAGAAAATGTTCTAACCTTAAACCAAGATTTAATAGCTCTAGTGGCTTTGTTTTAAGCAAGCACCTATAAAGATTTTCCTCCAAGTAAAAAAGGGAGGATGGAGGCCATTTAGAGTTAAATTTTAGGATTTTTATAATAACATGGCTTTTTTGTAATATAAAAGAGTTAACTGACTGACTGGTTGATATATACGCACAGCCTAAACTATTGAGTCTAGGGACTTGAAACACAGAGGTTCTTGTTATGACAAAGGCCAGCACAATGCATCTCCTAAGAGAGTTAAATGATGGTTGAAAGATGAGAAATCCGCCATTTTCGAAGCTTAAAAATTTTAATAATTTTAATTTTGGTATTTTAACTTAAGTTGAACATTATGATTGACATTTTTCCCGTTTTTAGAAAATAATTCTTTAGAAGGCAAAATAGAGGATAAAAATTTGTATGAAAATTCTCATATTTTTGTAGGCAAAATCTTCAAAAATCCGTGCGGACAATGTCGTGGTAATAAGCTACTTTCTTTATAATATCTGTAGTGATAATTAACTTTCGCTTTATTTTTCATCTAGCTACGTTTCAGAACCATCACAGTTAAGAGTGATCGTCGGTACATCATACCGTCTATCTGGAGGCAAGAGCTACGATGTTTCTGAAGCAATAATGCATGAAGCTTATTCATCAATTACTTTAGAGCATGATATCGGCATGTTGGTGACCAAGAGCAAGATCAGCTTTAGCCAAAGCATCAAAGCTATTTCGTTTGCTTCTGAAAACTTTGAATTGCCTGCTGGGACGCAAGCTCTTGTCTCAGGATATGGAACAGTTTCGGTTAGTTTGATGATTACTCATACAAAATTTATAGTTCCCATATTTTTTTGACATCTTTCTATTTCACGGTTTTGATTTCATACTTTTCCAACAGTCAAATTTTTTAAGGTTTCTGTGCTTGTTCATTGTTTTGAAATTGGTTGCTAGATTTGGGGTGCTAACAACACGCTTGTCTGCGCTAAGCAGTATTTACTATAATCCTAACTGGTTTTTTTAAATAGTTTGCTGTTTGGGAGCCCCCTTAAATATTTGTTCCATTTTATTTTAATTATTTATTTTTAAAGTGACTATAAAACAAAATATTCTGTAAATATTGTAAGCGTCTACCTGTTGCCGTTATCAAAACCGAGCAAAAAAATCACGTTTATTGTATGGAAGCCCCCTTAAATATTTATTTTATGCTATTTTTTAGTATTTTTTGCAATAGCGGCATCAGAAATACATCTTCTGTATTTCAACTTTCTAACTATCATGGTTTATGAGATACAGCCTGCTGACAGACGGACGAACAGCGGAGTCTTAGTAATAGGGTTCTTCTAATTACCCTTTGGTTACGGAACGCTAAAACTGACGAAAAATTGGCAGAAACGTAATATTTTGCTATCTGATTTGCTATTTACAGACTAAAATTAATCTAAATGAATGGCGCATTGCGTCAAGCCAAGCAAACTGCAATAACAACTTAATAAGTTTGTTAAAGTCTAGGTACTATATATAATACTTTGATTTATAGTACCTATGAAAAAAAATTAGGAGCCAAAATACATTTTTTTCTCATTAAATAAAGAAATATTTACAAAAAATGACTATTAAATCGATCCATCTACATTTACCTATAAAAGAGTAAACTGACTGTGGTAAATACTAAACAACGTACATAAAGTTTTGAGTAGCAGCAGTATAGCAGTTAATAGATAACCGGCTAAGTGCGACTCTGGCTCGCGCACCGAGGGTTCCGTACAAACTTATTATATGTAGATAGTTCTTATAACCTTATTAGTTATACCTTTTGAACTTAAATCAAAATTATTATTTATAATTTCTAAATTTGTATAACTGTCAGATGGGCATTGGTTATTTTTGACTCAGTTATATCTTCATTTTGATCGTGTCAGTTCTCTAAAATAGGATAGATAAATACTTTAACTTGTAAATAATTTTTATAAGAAACAAGGAAACTATTTTTTTTTTGAATCTAACTTTTTATTTGAATTACTATATCTTCGAACTTCATTAAGCTGTAATGTTCCTGAACCCCTAGAAACCACGATAAATACGAGGGGAACACTGCAGTTTCACGGTTTCATTTTTAGTTAGTTATCAGTTTTGGGGTTTTTTTCCTATATTTGTGATGAAACTAAGATCTTGCTTCTTGCCAAATTTCATAGGTATATATTATATAGGTTATAATTTTTTTGTGACGCAATATGCAAAAAAAAAACCGTATTTAGGGCATATTTTTTTTATTTTATGCACTTAGATGATTGATTTCTTTACTTGCTTTTATTTACAACTTTAGGTCATCGTAGACTTCAATATTTGATATTAATTTCAACTTAATTCTTCCCCACGTTCCTGAGTAAAAGGGACAACAAAGTAGTCCTGTAAGGGCAATTTTTTTCTTTTAAGGTACATAACCCTAAAACATGTATCTGCTTATTCTCATTTTTGTTCTTGGGGAAAATAAAGTTTTTAAGTAAAGTTTTTAACATTAACTTTTTCTTTTATTTACAGTATGATGGTTCATCATCATCGGTGCTCCTCGCAGCGCATGTTTACATTATCGACTCGAAAGTATGTACCGAGGCATATCGTTATATAGCCACTGTCGTGCCTGGTATGATTTGCGCTAACGCAAGCGATCCACAAAGAGACGCCTGTAGGGGCGATTCTGGCGGACCTCTAGTGGCAAACGGCAATGTGGTAGGTATTGTCTCTTGGGGAGAAGGTTGCGCTGAACCAATGTATCCAGGAGTATACACTAGAATATCGACTTACAGTTCTTGGATAAGGCAAAAATTAGCTCAGATCTATTAGACTTATAAAATAGAATAAAGCTTGTGTATTTTTGGAATACAATAATAAGTTATTTTTTATTAAGGACTACGTGCTATCAGTGCAACAAACTTTTCTGACTCCGTGATCAAAAGTGAAAATTACAGCCGCCATATTGAAATGGTGTAAACTTATAACGACACTAGCGAAGCGACCAAATACTAAAGGTCAGAAGGTTAGAAAAGTTTGTTGCACCGTACATGAAATAGTAACTTTAGGTACGTAGTGGTAACTAAACATAATATTTAATTAATGGCACATAGATGAAACTTATTCGCGATCTCAAGTTATTATAAGTCTTTGTCTTTCTAAGAAAAAAATAGAACTAGACCTTTTCAAAATGAATCAGATTAAAATGTTATGTATTTATATTATGAGCTTTATATATATATATGTATTTTTTATATGTCCCTAATAAAATAATAATAAAATGTTCATTATTTCACCTAAATTCCTATATTAGATACCAACGTTTTCTGCGGCTAATTTCCCATGCTCGTGGATTTTAGGATAGGATAAGATTGCCAACTGATTCTCCTTTAAAATATATTCTCGAATGTTTCCTTAGCCCACTGGCCTCTGCTTCAAGAAACCGTCGCGCTGAGATAATGCGTATTATTGACGTTATTGAACTAGTGGCAACCCGAATGTCAGTTTTCAAGCAAGGTTATTATAAAGTCTTTGACTTGGTTTAAATTGCCCCACGATCCGAACCACGGTGGAGCTTATACAAATGTGCCACTAGAGCGATCACCCATGCAATGACTGACCATAGGCTTTGACATAATGTTGTCTAATTATTATTTGGAGACGCTAGCTGTTTTAGGGTTTTTATATATTTTAATTTTACGCATATTCACAATTCTATCATCTTCATTCTAAATTTATTATCATGACGGGTCGGGCTGTAATAGCTATATTAATACATGGATTGTTATTATGAAACTGGCAAGGATGAAGTGGCATGTTATTTTGTTATAAAACAAACAACAAACAAGCAATTGACTTATCAAATACATAAATGATAAAAAAGGCCTTATTCCTCGTATTACATTTTATTTATATTCTTTAAAAAATATTGTATGACACTCTACATATACCTATCAACCTTTGCTTTGTTGTAAATATTGTTATTTTTTTTTTTTTTTTTTAAATATATCTAAAATCTGAGAATTAGGAACCTATGCCTAGTTTCTTGTGTATCTCGAAAGTAAACACGACTTATACGTATCATTAGCAATGGTTTCATGCAGCAATATTCCTACACTGAGCTAGCTGACTTATTCACAAAATGTAACATAGCAAATTTTCAAAGATTCAAGCTTAGCTACCATATTAAATAAAAACTTGCCAAGTTGAATATGTGAGTTCGTTGGTTAAGTATATAGTGTGTATTTCGTTGCATCAAACCATTGCTTATGATACGTACATGATGTGTTTACTTGTTGAGGGAGGCAAGAAACTTAGCACAGCTTCCTAATTCTAAGATTTCAAACATTTTCTTAAAATTACAAATAAAAATGTATCGCGAGATGTTGGGCAATTTATTTATATTTGTAGTTTTATCGGAATTTTAACTTCTGAAAGGATGAAATTTTCACATTTTTTTTTGTCATTTTATATATGTATATAAATTAGAGAGATATGGGTAACGCGGGTGGAGAGGGAGGTAATCGCGAAATACACGTCAAAAACTGTTATATTTGAACTTAATTTTATTATTCCTGTAAAATATAGATAATTAATATAAAAAATATATTTTTCAGTCTCAATTATTTAAGATTATTTGGCTATCGGGTCGACAATTATTAAAACACTGTTGGCAATTTCGTAAATTGTAACTAGGTATATATTTTGGAATTTGCAACCGAACCGACGACACCCCACTTGCTATCGCCACCCTACTTTTAGGTTTTGACCCACATTTCAAAAACCGAGGTTTTTCTTTATTGCCACGATGAAATCTAGCTTTGCTGAAAATTTCAACCTTTGGGAAATTTACAGTTCTTTTGCGGCCGTCCCTTGGTAGATAGATAGATAAATATAAGAAATATAACCTAAGTACCTATGTTACTTTTAGGAGCTTCAAAACTAAAGTAAAAACTAAAGGTATAGGTTGTGGTTACCTAATAATGTACTTCGTACCGAAACCAGCATTGGGGCCAGCATATCACACTATCCCAAATACATAAATACGTAATATACCAAATACGTAAATGAAAACATGTTTGCAATAAGAGGAGTAGTAGAACTACTAATATTATAAATATGAAAGTATGTCTGTTTCGATAGATGGATATTTGTTACTCTGTAACTCGCCAACAACTGACCGGATTGTTTTGAAAATTGGCACACATATTCCTTACTACTTTTTATCCCAAAAAATTCTTCCTGCGAGAGTAACTATAACCTAGCTTAAACATACTATAGCCTACAGCTATAGCTTGCTATTGATTAGTACAATTAAGGAATTCCACGCCGATAACCGAATTAAGGGTAGGCGGAGCCGCTGGCAAAATCTAGTTTGTAATAAAAAGTAAAGATATCAGCATATCAGCTTCAAAGATAGGTATACCTAAATGTATAAATATGTAGTCTCCATCAAAATTTAAACGGGAGCCTTAAAATATACCTATCAATCGATTGATTAGTCCGTTGTATGATGTAATGGTATCGCCCGCCGAGTTGAGCAACCTAATTTGAATACAAACAACTTTCGACGCCGATGTCACTCTTGGAAACCAGTAAATAATTCCAAACAGTGTCATTGACATCAGACGCAAGTACATACATTGTTCGTAGTGCAAATTTCGACACTTTAGTGTACCAATGAAGCAGATAAGCTGTTCATTATAATACTACAGCACGTCGTAAGATAATCGATCATGTTACCACATCGTTGGAAAGAAATTGTTGTTTATTGGTTGGATCTATACTGCATTTATATCTGTGTATGGTCAAAGAATAGAAAAGATTATGGCCTACTCTAAAAAAAGGGGTTTTTTGTATTTACTTAAAAGTAGTAGTGATGTATTAGAGTATAGGAAAATCAATTAACCTAGGTTCTTTGACCTATCTTAACATCAAAAACGTCGTGAAAATTTTCACTATAACTCTGCTAGACGTGTAACAACTGCACCAAGCTGGGAATCATGGCTAAATTCGGCAGCGCGGGGTATAGGTATACCTAACGACTGCGGTCAGTTTTCCCTGAATACCGCTATACCTGTATCCCTGTCACAGGTAAAAACGTTTGTAGTGTATCGTGTATCCTGATCGAAGCGATATAGGTACGATTCAATTCCAACTATTCATAATTAATGTAACCTAATGACTTCTCGCCACCTTACTTTCTTTTGTGCTCGTGCGTTTCAGATTTTAACAGACCTGCCGCAGTCGATAGTAAGTCAGCTATAAATCCGTCACAGACGGTTTTTTCCCATTCTTTCAGTCACAATGATTTAGTTGAAACTACCTATACTAATATTAATATTTAAATCAATTTTGTCAAGTTTCATAATTATTATTTTTATACCACTAAGGTGGCAAACAAGCTTACGGCCCGCCTGATGGTAAGCGGTCACCGTAGCCTATGAACGCTTGCAACACCAGGGGTATCACTTGCGCGTATATAGGTGAGTCGCAGATCAAACTACTGGATCTTAAGCAAAATAAATGTACCCCTACTAAAAGACAAAGTAGAGTTTCTCAGAAAAAGTTAAAAAATGTGCCGTAAAAGTTGAATAAATAAATAAAAATTAAATAATCGAAAAAAAACATAACTATACTACTACTATCACAAATTCTACAGATTACAGATTTTCCCTAAAAATCACAGAAAGCTATTATTTATTTCTTACATTTGATTTTATCTCTTTATGTTTTTTCTTATTATCTTTGATTTGCCGAGGGATCAAAAAAGGTGAATTCTTTTAACAATGCTGTCAACGAGTCTTGTGCCAATGATTGATTGCCTCATTTAAATCCGGAACAGATTCGATTATGATTAACATCTTTTAGATCAGAATTCACCCTTTGCTGTAATGCTTATTCAAATCATTCAGTAGTCAAAACCTTGGGGAATGGTACAAAGATGTATGAATTGACTATTCCATCTTCCTTTTTAGGCAGATTATATGATACAGCTATAAGGGAAAGTCTCTGACTGATTTGAAAAAACACAACGTTACATTTTATGGGTGTTGGATAACTTAAACCAATGTTCATAAAGGGAAAAGACAAAAACAGAATGTTATTACTGGTAATTATGAAGAAAGCTTTAGTGAGAGATTAATTTTTAACCAAGAACGACAAAAGGAGAAATTATTCGACGAATTACTGTATGTTCTGGAATACTGTATGTTCTGGAATACTGTATGTTCTGGAATACTGTATGTTCTGGAATACTGTATGTTCTGGAATACTGTATGTTCTGGAATACTGTATGTTCTGGAATACTGTATGTTCTGGAATACTGTATGTTCTGGAATACTGTATGTTCTGGAATACTGTATGTTCTGGAATACTGTATGTTCTGGAATACTGTATGTTCTGGAATACTGTATGTTCTGGAATACTGTATGTTCTGGAATACTGTATGTTCTGGAATACTGTATGTTCTGGAATACTGTATGTTCTGGAATACTGTATGTTCTGGAATACTGTATGTTCTGGAATACTGTATGTTCTGGAATACTGTATGTTCTGGAATACCTTTTTTTTGAAAAAGGTTCTTTTTTGGAAATACATATGCTTTCCTTCAATTTGAATTGATTTTTCACCTACTGAATTTTTACCTGTGATACTTGGCAGACATATGAAGTTATGATAAAGAACTTCAACATTATGGTTACCTCTGCTGCAGTCGTGGGAACTCCTCAACGGTGTACAGCAGCTACTTCGTATTTGTGCTTATTTTATAAATCTTGGAGTGGATTCTAGTTTTTTTTATACCACTTAGGTGGCAAACAAGTTTGCGGTCCGCCTGATGGTAAGCGATCACCGCAGCCTACGGGCGCTTGCAACACCTGGGGCATCACTCGCTCGTTGCCGACCCTTCAAATATCTAATAACTTTTTTCTTGAACCCCATACTGTAGTCCTTAGAGAAAACCTTGGCAGGGAGCTTATTCCACAACGTACGTAACAATTTAGGTTCTAAGGTGTTAAATTTACACGATAGTGTGTGAAACCGCGAACACAGCTAGAAGACTATAACCTTCATCGAGAATTGGGCTATCCAATGCAAAAATAACCCACTGGTAACCTATTTATCTCTAAGTTACCAATTTATTACAGACTCTATGTGAAAATTTTAAAAGCATTGACGTGCCCATCTCTTGAATCCATGTGCATTATTAATATTATCACACTCAAATTTTACAGAATTAATACCCAATACTTTTCTCTAAGACGCAATATTAACATCAACCATGGCTTAGTTATCTAATGCTCTGAGGAGACACCGATTGGAGCCCGGAGAGCTTCCCTAGGCCATATTTGTGGAGTTTCGTGATTCTTTTGTCCAAGGCAACACAACGGAAATGTAAGATGCTGAGAGCTTCTTTGTTAGGCAGTTACAGTCCATAAGCTGCAAGGCAGAACTTTGGAAAAAGCTGTGATGGATCTAGGGCCAAGACTATTCGTAAAAGGGCAAGCCTTTGTGGCGCTAAGCCGTGTAAAAACGCTGGATAGACTTGTTATTTGAGCCCTAGATCCACGAAAACTACTCAACAAACCTCGCGATCAGTATTCTTTTGATCACTTGAAGTGTTTAGGGAGCCTACGACAAAGGTTATCTCTATAGTACGGATCTATTCATCGTTTGTGCAGAGGCGAGATTCAATCTTCTTGAATGCTATAAATAAATAAAAAATATGAAAAATAAGGACAACCAGATAGCAAAACATTTAGGAGTAAAAAGCAATTCACAGGTGAACTAAAACCATATTTACTTCTGTACTTGTAAAGTCATGGTCACAATGTCGTTTAATGACATTTTGTATAAATTTAAATATATTGTGACTTCATGATTATATTTATATAGTACTCAACCAAATATTTATAAGCAGGCGTGACTTATTTAAGTGCAAGTTTAATAGTAGTATAGATTGCCAACAGAAGTCAATTTTGCAAGCAAGTGGCTATTGTCGTTGCTACAAGTAACGATTTAAACTTGCACTAAAATAAGCTCCACCTGCTTATAATTAAATATTTGGTTAAGTACTACATTATCATGTAGTCATATATTTAAATTCATAGAAGATAAATTGATGCAGTAAGCTTAAATAAAAATAAATGAAAAAAAAATTAAATTAGTGATAAAATACGCTTTAATGTTCTTTGGCTCAAGGGTTGGGTTCTCGCTCTTGGGGTCATCCCTTCGACCAGCTCGAGGCTCCGGAGGCCGCTCTGTGCAAGCTGTTTTGGAGGGTCTGGAGTTATGGAGATTGCGCTTGAACAACGCATAGACAACGCTAGCATAAGCTTGTATGGGGTGGATGCAGGTGACGTAAAGAGTCAGCTTATTTCTAAGCGACATCTTACTGTACTTGCCTATCATGGGATATAGACGACCGAGGACAAAAGCGGCTTGATCTCTAACTATTGGTGTGATCGCGGAAGTTCAAACCCCTATCCAGGGTCACACCGAGATACTTGGCCTTGTTTTGCCAAGGAATGGCATGGCCGAATAGTAAAAGGGGAGATGGTCGCGGAGGGCGGCCTACGGTGAAGAAACCGGAATTTGTCGGGATTCACTTCAATTCTTCATTTTCGGAACCATTAGCCTTGGGCGATTGCGGATTGGAGTCTCTTAGTGATTTGAATTACATGTCTATCGGTGTTGTAAATAGCGGTATTGTCCGCGAAGAGGGCTAATTGGGTACCTATCGTTTTAGGGATGTCGTTGTGTACAGAAGGTACAAGATAGGGGCAAGCACGGACCCTTGAGGGACTCCTACTTGTATGGGACGAGGGGAAGAGAGAGTGCCTTCGAATCTATAGTGAAAGGTGCGGTTCGACAAATAGTATCGTATGATGAGTACGAGGCGGTCTGGCAACTGACAGTTGTACAGTTTATAAATTAAACCATTGTGCCAGACTTTGGCGAAGGCTTTCGCTATATCGAAGAAGACAGCGCCCGTGTGACGGGGCTTACCTTATACTAGTTGGAAGCCAGTGAGAATATGTTCCGTGATACGGAGGACTTGGTGGACGCACGAGTGTTTGGCGCGGAAGCCGAACTGCTCGTCAATTAAGATGCCTTTGGAGACTATAGCGTTCCGTAGGCGAGCAAGGAGGAGACGTTCGTAAAGTTTACCAAAGGCCTTGTGTAAACTTATAAGGTAGGTAGGAGGATGGCTCGGTACGAGCTTTCCCAGGCTTTTCCATTGAGAAGGAAAGGTGCAATTTTCGATAGCAGCGTTGAAGATGACTTCTAGAAGGCAGAGAAGGGGAGAGTGAGGCGCTTTAGGATATCGTTAGAGATACCGTCCGCACCGAAGGCTTTACGGGGGCGTAGCTCTTTGATGACCTGATTGACTTCTTTGACTGTGACGGGGGCAGAGGATCCTGGGGAAGAGAAGTTCTGCGCTCCATTACACCGTCTACCTCTCGCACGTGATCGGGTCAAAGGGTTGTGTGCTAAAGGCGCATTGGGCTTGGAGGCTAGATGCAAGGCAATCCGCTTTTTCGTCGTCATCGAACGCGGGAACGTTGTTGGCACGATTTCACGGAAGGAGGGAGTTGAAGGTGTCCGATTTCAAAGCTAGGCG
This sequence comes from Apoda limacodes, assembly GCA_946406115.1. NCBI lineage: Eukaryota > Metazoa > Arthropoda > Insecta > Lepidoptera > Limacodidae > Apoda > Apoda limacodes. The sequence continues at coordinate 18,755,699 of OX291553.1, forward strand.
CCAATTTCTTCGTTTAAGCTTGAAACGTTGGGCGCGAATATCAGCTACGGTGGTTCTTACACGGCGGTGTAAGTCGTTGAAGCGGGCTTTGTTTTTGGTAGTGGGGACTGACTTTATAGAGCTATCCTGAGTTGTTAAGGAAATTTTTGCTCTCTATGCGTGACTGGTTATTTTTGTTCGTCAGTCTTATATGAGATGCTTCAAATTGACAATGGTAGAAACTGTAAATAAATACGTATTGTTTGTACACTACCGCTTTACGGTTGATTGTTGTTTATTTCACACCTGTTAATTAAATAACGGGTGATGGTACTCAATAAAGATTTTATGAATCTACGCACGTGTGACGACCACTTAAATCAGCAATTAGTAAATTTATTTTCCGTGTCAATTGATCAAAGCTTTATCATTTAATTAGACAATTTGTTTCACCATAAACCATGTTAATTTTAAAATTGTTTATTTTACTTACGTTTTTCAAATATGTAATACCAGATTTTTTCCAGTGTGAGCCACCCTAATTTCGGTTATCGGCGGCGTGGAATTTCTACGTCAATTCCTTTATTACACTAATGAAGTAACTATATTTCGATTAAGCTTGATTATTGTTATTCCCACGGGAACATTTGATTTTTTTGGGACAAAATGTAGCCTATGTCCTATTCCAGAACCTAACCTCTATGTGTGCCAAGTTTCATCCCGATTCGTCCTGTGGTTGAAGCATGATTGAGTATCAAACATCCAAACATCTGAACTTTCACAGTTATAATATACGCTGTCTTTTTTAACCGACATCCAAGAAAAGAGGAGTTTCTCAGTTAGTTTCTATTTTATTTTGTGTATGTATGTTAGACAACATCTTCACTGATTGTAAACTGACTTTGAAAGTTTTTGCACATCAGGAATGGTTTCATTAAAATTGAGTACGGTTAAAACCAGAGTTAACCACCGGTAACCAGAGTTAAGTAAGAAAATGTTTTTAATTCTATCATTTGTAGCTCCTAAGTGAAAAAAAGCCCTTAAAGCAGACATACTGACAGAAATTGAGCTACGCGTATAGTGCAACAAACATTCTGACCCGGTGCGGTGGTACAACTGCAGTCGCCATATTGAAAAGGTGTAAAATTACAACGACACTAGCGACCAAACATCCAAGGTCAGAAGGTCAGAAAAGTTTGTTGCACTGCATTATAATATGCATGATATCTGTTTTTTTTTTATTTAATAAAAGGCTTAATAGATAGTGTATTCATGCAAATAAACAATTAAGTTGTGGACATATCGAAAAATATTTTAATCCTCGTTAAATGCGACGAAAGCTTCCGAAGCTAACTCTTAATCCATTTCCTAGTTCTATATTGCCATATTGTTCTTCAGTTATTTGTCTTGCAAATGTAAGCTCTGTGTTTAAACACAGAACGGTTAATTTTGCATTCTTTTTGTTTTTTATAAAAGACCTTTGTCAATGTGGGCGCTGAAATTATTTACGACACCCCCCTCATTTACCTATCTCTCGTCTCTTTCTGTTGTGTGAATTAGTGTTTTTGTGTCTTTGTCGACTACTTAATAATAAATTTCGGGGTGACTTCAAATTAACAGTACCATATCCATCTACAACCATAACTCTTCAGGCTGTTGCGGACTTGCTTATTTGTTTAGTACATTTAATAACATTTGACGCTGATAGATATTCGGTTTTAAAAAAAATAATTTGTTACTGATGTTATAATAATATTGATGACAATAAAAAATGAAATAATGAATGAATTTTTTTAAGTATCAGTAGGTACCTCTACATATTAGTAGTAAGTAAACAAAAAAGAAACAAGGAAAAATTTACAAGTTTTACTTGTACGATATATTTATCCGTTATAAAAAAAATTTACACTTAATAAAAATTTATACAACATTTATATATACCTAAGTGTAACATACAATGCATATATAATTGGAAGGTCAGCTAAATTCTGCTAATGGTTATTATATTTAAGTTTTATAAATACAATGGATTTAGTTGACTTAACAATTATTATTTTGCTATATCTGACTGCTATTAAATTTTTTCTACGCGTAAGAATAAAATATATGCCACTTAAATCAGAAGTGACAGCAAGAACAATAACACTATAGGCACACGAATAAGTGGCTAATGTCGGCAGCTACCTATTAATCGGATCAATTCTAATCTCTGTCTGTGGTAATGCTTCTACAACTGACACTTGTTTGAAGTGTCGCTAAGCACGTCAGTCAGCGAGTCAACTTCTGGCATTGTCAGAAGGAATAGTGTCTTAACAAGTCATGAACTAATCTAAATAAAACAATTCTAAGGGTATTCAGTTTATAATATGTACTAATATTCGCTCCAAATTTTTGTAGAAATATTTGTGGACTTATTTGAAAACATAGTGTGATATGAAATGGATATTTGGGCTTTTTTTGTCAATAATCAAATGCCTAAATAACTGTGCCATGGTAAATAATTACCTAAGTGGATACCAAGATATTTTTAAGATTATTTAAGAGTTACCTTCTTGCTTTTTAATTATTCTGACAAAATATGACTGAAAATAGTATAATTATTAATTATATTTAAAAGCTTAAAATTTACGTAACTTATTAGTACACTTGAAAATCGTATTATTGTCTAAGATATAGATCGCATAAATATGCAGTTTTTGTGCAAAATTATTTATGCAAAAAAGGCGATACTATAGCACCTGAAGAATTGAAAAATATATGTTATAATACTTACTTTTGTATTGTGCATTCCTGATAGATTTTCATTTCTTGTACATGTGTACTATGTAACTATGTATCAAAAAAACCATTACTATTAAAGTCTGTTAAATGTAAAAATATGAGAATTTGTTGTTATCTAGAGCGTTGACTATCAATTGTAGCAAAAAGAAAAAAAGTACCTAGAAAACGTTTCAAAGCGTCATTATGATATATATTAATTAAAAATTTATATACCAAATACATATATATGTATTATTTATTAAATTAATGTTAGTGATTATATTGAATTAATTTCACAATACATTGTGTTATAATTATTTGTACATTTACATGCGCATCGTTAGTAGGTATTACAGAAATTAGCTTTCTGACCTATATAGTCGTCTTCTATTTAATACTAGTAAAAACAAACATATTACCTTCAACCACCTTTAGGTGTTAGAGTCCCGCCCTAATTTTAGACGCGACTACGCCGCCGCGCCATCCTGACGCGACTACGCCGCCCGCCCGCCTGTAACAATCTATTCCGTGATATTTGATTAAAAAATATTTCCCTGAAACGTTATTTTAATATTCTTTATTTATCTAAAATTAAATATTAAACATGTTGTTATTATTTTATAGGCCATATTGAATCATTTATTTACATGTGAAACTGAGATTGTTTCTTAGGATTTCAGGTAGTTAGTAAAATTAAAACTAGATGGCGATAGTAAAAAACTTCATTACATAATATAATTGTTGGCGATCGTATATTGTTCGTGCAATTTACATTTCGATGGTACGGAACCACAATATAGGTAATGACACTATAACAGAACTCTCAGTGCGCGAGTCTGACTCACACTTAGCTGATTTTTTAAGTTATACTTGCTAGTACAGCATCGCATTAGATACCCATACATTTTTCAATTCCTTTAATGCTATAGTTAGCAATAAAATTTGTACAATTTTATACTAACGGAATTTTATTTTGTTTCTTTATTTTACGCTTTACTGCGAAGATAAGTAGGTATTTTTTTAAATGTAATTAACAATCAAAATAAACAAAACACCGTAGGTTGTTAATAACAGATTGAAAATCACATAATGTGATTAAGCCGTTGAGCACCAAAACCCACCAATAAGTAGGTGTAATGCTATAGTCCCTCGGCCTATTACCTGACAATTTCACAGAACAACCTTCGTCGAATCGCTTTAACGGCGCACAAGCGTACAACACACAAGCGTTTTGTCCTGAGAGGGACAGAGCACAGTGTCACGATCTGTGTACCCAGTATAGCTGTCCCTTGCGCATTGAACGTGTGTGAGTGACCATCTGGCGGGCGGTGGTAGCTTTACGCGTGTGGTAGTGTCGCCCCCACAATTGAAGCACCCTGTTTCGGGGTAGCTCGAGCTTTTGCCTCTGTGTGCGTGACCCAGTCGAATAAATCTAATGTAATACATACAAACATATTGGTTGTACAGCGTGTCATTTTTACGCTTGTGTTGTCGCTTCGCTACTTGGGGTTCTTTATGCGGTACGGTGATATTATTATTCTGACGATTACGACATCCTTTATGCTTACAATAAAATAATTAATAAGGGATGAAGTGTATTGTAACGCGGCAGTTTGTGATCGGTATCACACCACTTATTTTCATTCACGCTTTTAAAAGAGTACCTTAAAATTCATTAGGTAGGTACTTACTGGATATTTGTTATTTGTTTTGTTTGTAAAGCTTTGTTTTTATCAATTATATTTTTTTTAATTTAAGTTTTTAGAGAGTGTAATGAGATAAAGTTATAATAATAATAGTACACTTACCATCATTGCGAAAATTTATTCCCGTTTTATTAGGAGTTTCAGATGTTGAAGCGTAGTGTTAATAATGGTTGTAGCACCCATAGCCTGCAAATGTGATAGGTGTTCAGTATTCAGCCCACAACCTTACTGTTGCTGAGCTTATTGCGAAATGTCTTGAGAAACCTCTTGAATTCACGAGTCTTGTTGTAAGACTTTTCGCGTTAAGCACCCGGGGAGCTTATTAGCAGCAGTCTCGACTACGCCAGACTCTGGAATTTGAGAGAAAAATTTACAAACTGTAACAGTATTGGTTACTCCTACAGGGAATTGAACCTGGAATCTTTATCATAGCAGTCCAACGTCCTACTACTTCCCAAATAAGAATATGATGGCAGTTAATACTTTAATAGTCAAGGTGTCTGCTTTTGTGATATAAGAAGTAATTATTTTGAGTAACTAAATGAATTGGATGGGCTGTCCACGACAATATAATGTGGGTGTGTATCCAGCTTGTTTCCCCCTTATGGAAATAAAAACCATAACGATTCAAAAAAAACGTGAAGATATACAAATTAATTATTATTACTTAACATGAATAAATATTGAGGATGGTACGCTAAAAAAAGAAGTTTGTCAGCTAACATGATGTTCATATGAATTGTCAAAGTTCAAGTAATACTTGTTGCATCACATATAAATTTAAATGTACCGCAATATTATAACCATCGTAAGTTAATTTCCTTCTGACTAACTCTTGTCCAGACATATCTATAAATACAATACTTATGCTAACAAAGGGATAAAAACAAGCCATATGGACTCAAAAATTAAACATGTATTACTAATTGTGTTATTACAAGAGGATAAAATCATGTGCACGTAACTATTACAAAAGGACACGTTACTATAACGAAAGGATAAATTCATGTGCACGTAAATATTACGAAAGGACACGTTACTATTACGAAAGGATAAATTTAGGCCCAAAAATTAAAACGGGAATTGAAGGTTGTAAGAGATAACCATGAATATTAGTGTTTTTTTAAACATCTCAGGACTTAGCATCGTTAAATTTAGGATAATGAATTAGATGAATCATGAACTGAATAGAAAGAATACTGAAAAATTGTTGTAAAACGGGAATCCTATGTTGGTATGGTAGTTAACGCTGGGAATATAAAAGTGTTTATAAAAGACAGATAAACGCCTAAACCGTAGAACTTTGGGTCTTCAAATTCAGCTTGACAGAATCTAGAAAAAAAGAATATTGCGAAATTCAGCGTCTAAAGGATTAAACTGGGAATTCAATAATTGTGTCGTAGTGCTATAAATATAAAAAGGTTTTTACTTAGATTATCACCTAAAGCTTAGTATCTTCAAATTCAGCCTCAAAAGATTGAAGCAGAAATTCAATATTTTCATATCAAAACTATACGTCTGCTATTGTATACGTATGCGAAACCTATAATCATCACTGATGGATAATCTCTCAAAGCATTAGGCAAGAACGTTTTCGGTATTACTAGCTAACTTGGCAGACGTTGTTCTGCCCTTGAAGTTGATTTGCTGCAGCGCTCTATTGCAGTGCCACCTGCAGGGTGCAATTGTAAATTCAAAACATACCAGGACCTACCAAACATACCCAAAGTTGTATCGAAATCGATCCTTCGTTTAGGGGGAGTTCGCGGAGAAACAGACAGAGGCAGACAGTTCTATACTATTGAAAAAGAACTCCGCTTAGAAAGAATCACATAGAAAAGAATTTTGCAGTCTTTTTTATAAAATTACAGTTATATTCTAACTACTATTGCGGGCGTATTGTTTATACTAGTATATTGTCTCATATTTTTTCTTTAAATTTACGCGGGCAAAGCCGCAGTCAACTGCTAGTCACTTGTAAAAGACACAAACATTTTAAATTACCTAGTCTTTGACGAAACAGTTGACAGGGTGCTCAACCCCCGTTCAGTTTAACAATTACGCGGCAGGGCTTATTGTGACGAGACCCTACTCACAATCCATTGTGGACACCACTATTCAACGACCAAAAATTCTAAACCCGTGCCAACATTCATTGAACCCCCTTTCAATCCTCGTTTTTTAGCGTAACAAAAAGGCAGGGAAGATCATCTTATAGTGGGAAGTAGCAATACAAATATTATTATCCAGCCCGTTCACAAATATCAATAACGTATTACCGGCCTCGGGACAGATTTAGAAGTTAACGAGTGAGTTTTTAAAAGTATTATGACTTTATAGTGTTGATTTGAATAAATATTACTAGAATTAAGTCAATTTAACTTAATTGTCGCGTTAATGTTGTTATGGATACAAAATGCACTATTTGTTTGAAGGTTTGCTTATTAAGTTATTTCCTATGCATATTAAACAATTTTTATGAAAATAATATTAAATTTTTTTTTTGTTTAATTAGGTACTTTAATAATGTTTTGTAGCCTTCCTTTTTTTTTATTTTTAAGTTATTAAAAAAAAAATGCGTTGTGTTAATACTATTACATTTTCCTTTTTAGTGTTTTACTGAGTATTTTTACTAAGATGATAAAAAACTTTGAACTTACTATGAAATGTTGGATCTGTGTAGATATTTCTAAAAATCACAAAGAGCGCCATATACAAACACAGAAATATCCAACTAAAAAAATCTTAAATGAAATCAATTTAATTGAATAAACTATTTAAAAGTGTTAGGATACAATATTTGTCTTCTCAATAAGCTAAAATTTTAGAGTTTTTAAAGATACCCGGCTAAGTTTACTGTCTGTGTTTGGGTCATCCATAGACAATGGATGTACACATTCCATTCACAAAAGTATCATCAAAAACATGGTCACGCTTTCTATTGACCGTATACCTGCTGAGTACAACCATTATTCCGACTTGAAACGATCATCTTTCTAAGTTTACTTTTGAAAGCTATAATGTTGTGTTCTTTTTACAAATTCTTTGGTTGTGATATATATTAATCAACGAATGTAGAACGAATGCCGAAGGAAGCTTGGGCCATAGTCCACTACACTGAGTTAGTACGTAAGCGGACATTGTCAAGCTACCTGTCAAAGTTTATATATGACACTAGCTGTCCCGGCGAACGTTGTTCCGCTGCCGTCCCTTGTTAAGTTGGTTTTTACCTATAGTGCCCGAGTCCGGCTCGCACTTGACATATCGAGATAAAAACTATCCTATCTTTTAAGTTGGATCAAATAACAGATATTTACGAAGTTTGATCAAAATCGGTTCAGTAGTTTAGGAGTCCATTGAGGACAAACATTGTGACACAAGATTTATATATATTAAGATATAGTAGTAAAGATAACGAAAATTATAACACATTAATTTAAACTTTAATGTATGAACAAGACTATCTTACTTTTGCCTTTTGACTATATACTTTCATAAATATTGTTATTTGAAAAATAAATAGTATGTTAAGAGTTAACTAAGCAAGAATATTGCTTGAATAAATAATATTAAGCCATCACAAAACTTTTCCCGAAGGAATTGGTCAAAGTTATGACAAACAACATTTACGGTAAAGTTTAGAGCACACGCAACTAACGATTTCAACGTATTACACGCAACACCCACTTTTCACTTGAGGTATTTCACTTTCATTCACCCAATTTTTACTGTTTTCAATAGGTAACTTAAACAAAATTTTGCTTCCATTGATAAATATTTTAAAAACTATGTTAAAATTTACTATCAAAACCTAAAATAAGTGTTTCGATAATATTTATTTAAGTAAAAAATATATGTTTATATGTAACATGAGTATTATAAAGATTTTGATCTCGTAATTTGACACGTCTAAGTGAGCTTAAGGTGTAACAAAAAAAAGTTCAATGACAAATATAGATAGGTACTTGTTTGCGTATCATTTAGACTTCATCAATGCATGAATTACTTCAGTAGTAATACACATTTATTCAAATTTTAAAACAACAAAATTAGAGTAAATTAGAAATATTTAAAATGAAAGCTTGAAAAAAAACAACAAATTTAGCTGTTTCTTAAACGATTAATTAATGTCATTTAGGAAGTTCGTTCATGTTCTTTGTAAAATTCTGTGAATATCATAAAATTTGTTTGTTTATTTCATTGTAAAAGGTAATATTTGAAAGTACCGAACCGATTTTAAGAATTGTTTTACTATTATGAATTTTAATTGGAATTATATTTGTAAGTTCGAAATATCGATATTTGTTAGCCAAGCAGGTCGCAAGATTGCAACTAGGGATTGCACTCCGGATAGTAGGATTCCGTATAATCCGGATTTGAGCTAATTTTGACTATATTCTCAAATCCGGATGCCAATCCAAGTATCCGTGTTAAAAAAACTAGGATTTATTGCGCCAAATTTAAAGGCTCACGCCTATGAATGGCCCACTGGCGGACAGAAAAACAAATAATACACATAATTTTTACATTTTATTTTGCGATTTTACAAATAGTCATGTTGATTTTAGAAGTTCGGATTAATGGTCGGCTCATAAAAAGAACGGAAAATTTTGAGATAGAAAGTTGAAGAGAACTCTTTCTTTCTACATTTTCTGAATTATGGGTTGCCATTTGTAAACTACTTTTGCCATTACTAATGAATTCTTAACAATCGATTATTGTATAACTAAAAACAAATCTCTTCATAATTCTGTGTATGAAGGCTAGTAAGCAATAAAAATGGTTAGCATCGATTTCCTAAGATTAAATTGACAAGTGACGCATTTATTAATAAAAATAAGGTTTTATTTTTATTTATAATACTGTCTTGTATAGTTTTAAAGATAATAAAACGTAACCATAAGGCTTTATTATAATGGCTATGTAATATTAAGGTTTTATTTACATTTAGAATGGCGTTTTGTCATTTGTAAAATTGTTACATAAAACAGTTATCTCATCGCAGCGCGTGCTTTCTAACTATGAAACAATTTGAAACAAATCCGGAGCGGACTAAGTGATAAGACGATTGACGTTGTTTCTTTTTTACGGTCTTATTTAAAAATAAAAAATAAAAAAATTGTAACCTTTTTTTAAGTTTTTGAATTAAAATGCTTCTTCTCACGTCCCTGATAATGAAACGCTTATTTAGGGTATGAAAATGTTATTTATGTTAAAGAACTCGAATGAATATTGTTAAATAATTTTCTTTTATTTATTAAATTATGTATGATCCACTATGTTTTGTTCAAAAAGAAGATTTAATTTTGTTACTACAAATATTTTATTACCAAAAATACTAGCTTTTATCTACCTACTTCCTTTTAAAAAAAATACTCTTTAAAAGGCTCCTTAGATTACCCAATGTTATTACAGAGGTATACGAAAAACTGGATTTGCTACAAACATTCGTTTATTTATGTTACAGAAATATTGGATGAAATCCGGATTCTTCGGATTCGACACGAAATCCGTTACTGAAATCCGGATTTCAATTTTGGTACGGATGTGCAATCCCTTATTGCAACGAACAGCTGATCAGTTGTTACTTATTAAAAAAAATCTATTGAATCTTTTTCAATGTAGTTTCCATCCTGTTCATGGTTCGACTACTGCACTTATTAACAGGGGTATTAAGCAAAATAGCAATATATAAATATGAATATTATATGTATTTATTGAAAATAGTGAGTAAATCCAGTCCAAATAAATAATAAAAAAACATCGATAGAAAAAATCACATATCATACACATCTAGTTTTTGCCTAGTTTTGATTTATTATTAATGTAACGGTACATTTAATTTTTCTAAAATTTTAATAAAATACCACTTAATACAAAACCTAGGGATGTTATTAGCAAATTTTCAATACAAGTGATATTATTCAAGTAACTAATATTTAATGTTTTTCACCCATACAACGTTGATATTCCGCGCTGTATGGAAAATATTTCAAAGTAATCGATGATATCCGTCTCTCAATAGAAAAAATAAATTTTCCAGTTTTGGTATTACTAGGCTTCAGTAACGCCTTCAATTTGCTTCATTTTGATATTTCATGAAAATAATGTTTTTCTCAATATATCTCCACATTAATCGGGCGGTTTCATAGTTACTTGCATGGACGTCAACAGCGCATTACGGCTGTTGATTCTGTTTCTTCTACACAATTATGTCGGTGTCCCGATAGGTGGCTTGTTGTCTCCTCTCCTTTTTGCTGTTTTTATTAACTTTTTTTTTCCTCTTAGATTTTTTTACTCTACCATCTCTATGCAGACGATCTCGAAATATCCCAGCATCACTAAATTATATCAAAAATAGTATTTCATAACTTTGACGATTCAAAAGGGTTTGTAAAAACCTAATTTGAATAAAAAAAAATTACTAAGATTGACTGGGAGTTTAACATTGTTACAGCGATGTTGTCTAAAATCTTGGAATCTCTTTTGACCGAACAATGTCCTGACTACCCACGACAGATTAAAGAAATCAGCAAAGTTTATCCGGTGCTTCAGAATCATTACAATTACACAACTTTTGCCCATCCCCACTAAAATTGCACTTACAAAATCTTTATTGCTACCAATTCTCGACTATGCTAATGCTAGCTATCTTGGTATTACCGACGAGCAACTTATTACGCTTGAGCCTTCAAAATTTAAGTATAAGATCCATATTTGGTGACTCAAATATGACGATGTTTTTAATTTCGTACTAAGCGAAAGTGGCTCCCAATTCTTGTTCGCCGAAATACTTCTACTTTATTGCTGCTCTGCAACATGATATTAAGTCCGTCAACACCTTTGTACCTAAACAACTAATTTTAATTTCATACAGCACTTACATCTGTTCTTAGAGGTAGAGAACAAGCAATTTCTTTTTTTTTTGAAATTTTTGAAAAACTTATAAGGTCTCATTTTTGACTTACTTACACCTTGGGGAAAAGTTGAGGAAAGATATCCGCTTTTAAAAAATTTTTTTTTGAAAAAGTCAAGTTTAAGTAAGCTGTGCTGATGCTGGTGCAATCTTCCTTATGCTGAGCCGATTGTAATAATGTGAAGATGCTAAGCTTCTTCTAATTATGATAAGTGTGAGTCGAATTAGCGTAGACAGTGTACATAAGAATTTGGTTGAACCGGTGAGCCGATATTGATGAAATTTAGAATCAGGATAACCTTAGAGAAGAATATCTGGATTAAAAAGGCAAGTGTGAGTCACATAAAAGTTTCGTACTTAATCCATTATGACCTGAGTTTTTTTAGGTTCTCAGAAAATGATAATTTTTACATATGTTATTTTCAAATGTCCCCTTAGTCAATTTTGATTATTAAAAGTTAAAACGATTCATTAGTTCTGGAAAAAAAAAGGGTGCCATATGGCACCGCTAGGCTAATACGTAGTCTTAATATCCCTGTTTGATATATATTTCTAGTTACCGATAGCACATAATATTCATCGTTTATTTATGAATTTTGATGTTTAAATGTATATTAATGAGAGGAATTAACAAAGTAGAGTATTTATTTTATGAGTTTAATAGTAATCGTAATATAATAGTCATAGTAATACACTAAGTTTTTGCATCTACATACGAACGTGAAACTGGTAATTGCAGCTTGCACAGAGCTCTACGTTGTATTTGTTGCATTTCAGTCTCGTCTGACTCTTGCATACCTCCAAGGCACATTTGCTACGTGCCATCATAACGTATATCATTAGTTACTCTATTGCCCGTTAAAGATGTCTTAGAGGCAGATGGACGGCCGCCACTTCGTGGTATATTTACGATTTCCCTTTGGAATGCTATCTGGGTAAGAGTACTGCCTACTCGTCTTGATAGCATCCATGCATTACATACAGCGGCATCGATAAGATATGTAAAGATCTGCGACCACCATTTCTTGCCTCGGATTCCAATACGATACGTGTTAATATTTTGGTCATCATCATCAGATCTGTGCCAACCATATGTTTATTGTATTCCGTGAAAATACTCGTGGTGGTTCGAGACGATAACACCAGTTCACACCCAGCGTTAAGTTGAGTTGAGGTGGATCCTGTTAGGTTATTTATGAGACCACTCCCATCTTCGTCAGCCGAGTCTTGATCAGAGTCGATTGTTGGCTCTGGAGGTTCAATATTGAGCATCTGCGGCTCGAGCTCCTTGTCACCTTCTAGTAAGGCGAGTGCCTCATGCAGTGTACATCTCCTATGATGACAAATAAAATACTGTTACAAACAGAAAATCAAGAAATAAAAACTGAATCACATATCCCAAAAAGACAACATATCGGCCTAGCGGTGCCATACGCCACCCATAAATTTTTGCGTACGATAAAACAAACACACAAATAAAAATTCACAATATTAGAATATCATCTAGTCATACAGTGAAATAAAAACAAAATAAAGCGCACTTTACTGTTAAATTACTTAAAATAAATAATATATAGCCTACTTACTTGAAAGTGAAATCCATTTTTGGGAATAATTTCACCACACTAACTTTTGAACGCTAATTCTCGTCGTAACAAGTACACACGCTGAAGCAAAGCAATAAAACTATGAGGTATGTCCGTCTAGCACTCCATCGACACCCAACTATCGGCCTTCATTTCTTGAGACGCGCTCGTCGCGCGAATATATGAACGCATGAAATCGGGTGCCAAACGGCACCGCTAGGCTATAGTGGGTTAATTAAAAAAATCAATTCTTTTTAAACCGACTTCCAAAAGATAGGAATTTGGCAGAACCGCTGAGCAAGTTTTGATAAAATTTAGTATGGGGCTAGGTTATTAGAAAAGGATATAGTAACGTTGAATTAGCGCATAGGTTTCATAGGAACTATTTGGACAATTCAAAGATTTTTTAATAAATTAAAAAAATGATAAGATTTTTGTACCTAAAACAAATCATATGTGTACAGTTTTATTTCTACTAAATAAGAAAAAATTTGCTGTTTTACCCGTCTTCAAAAATAAGACCAGCATAAGGGTCAACTATTTCCTTATTATATGTTCCCATTTTATGGACTGCCCGAGGATTTGTGCAAAGAGGCCAGTTTTCGGTCTATCAGACATATATGAGCTGTACTTTATAGTAGTTGCTCTGATAGCATGGACTAACTGACTCCTGCTATCAGATTCTGACTATGATGATGGTGCTGACTCCTACGTTATTTCTGCTGCATATCAATGATATATTTTCCATCGACAACATACACTGTTATGTAGACAACAGTACCGAAGACGGTTATTACACGGGCTGTGCAAACAATATTCGCTTTGTTACGGAGGAAAATCGCGGAGAACTTGTGTCGAGAATCGAGGCCATTCTGTCCAAGGTCTCCACCTGGGAACGGAAAAACTAATGCAGACAAAAGTCTGCGCATTCTAAAAAAACCCCCATTCGGAGGTCCCAAAACTCGAGAACATGCCCATTACCATTACCACTTTTACTTCAGGGCAAAGGTTGCTACTTTATAAGTCGAAAGACCAAATCAGAGATATAAAAGCTGGATCAAATCAAATTATTCTATGTAATATAATTATTTAATGTTTATTCTTATAATAATTGTAAGGGAATAATTAATACAATTTTAATTTAATTATCATATATATATACCAACACACAAATGTATTAATAATGTGAGCAAATAAGAAATGGTGTGATGAACCATTTAGTAGATAATTTGAGATATTCATAACCTGCATCCATATTCTTAACACGCACATTGTAAGACGCTTTCTCTCCCAATCTTGCTTATACTGTGGTAAATACAGATCTAAAGAGACAATATCTCCGGCGTTAAAAGGCCAGCCTGAGTGGATGGAGGAGGGAGAAAGGAGAACCACCCTCCCTGTGAAATTACTACATTTGAAGGGAACAACTTTTTATGAGAATAAGCCGCTGCTATGAATCTCGAATTATAAGCGAAAAGCGAGGATTGAGTGCATTATACTGTTTGTCTATTGATTGTTTGCACTCTAAGAATATATTCTTTTAGTATTTAATAGTCAAAGGTCAAATCTTATTAGTTTAATGACTGCAAGCAAACAGTGTTATTATTTGTTTTCGAGTAGATTTTTTATTGTATATTAAACAACATAAAGAAAGTCTTTAGTTTCAAAATATTTTTAGACATGTAACTTACATATTTATTGTTATTAGGGTAGTTACTATTGAGATCAATATGAAGAAATAAAAATAGGTTAATTGTGAGTCGGACTCGAGCACCGTGGGTTCCACAAAGCGGTCACCCATCCACTAACTGACCAAGCCCGACGTTGCTTAGCCTCGGAGAACGTTATTATTATTATTATTATTATTAAACTTTATTGCATCAACATAAAAAATTTACAAACAAAACATATTTACAAATAGAGAAAAACAAAAGGGGGTCTTATCGCTTTAAAGCTTCGGGTAGAGGTAATAATAAAGTTAAACGAAGTATAGTAGGTGTGTTTCGATACAGTTATTAAGAAGTATATATATCATACAATAATGCATATAAAATAAATAATTACACATAAATTACATATATGAATAATGTATGTATAAATAATTAAATATACATAAATAGAAGTACATATATAAATACACATGTATAATAAATATAATTGTAATAGTTCTACGTATAAGTAAATATATATAAACAAATATAGGTAGTGATGTTATTTTAGTTCTTCAAGTAATGAGCAATAATAAGATTTTTAAATATTGCCTTCGATTTTGCTCTTTTTATTTCTAAAGGTAAAGCGTTCCATAATCTATCAGCCTTTACAGTAAAAGAATCATTATAAAATTGTGAGGAATGCAAAGGAATTTTTAGCATCCAGAGTGTAGTCTCTCGAAGAGAAGTATTTCCGATAATTAAAACGTTTCCTTAAGTATACTGGTGTGTTTGGATTGAACAGGACGTTATACAGAAGAAAGAGAACATGAGCATCCCGGCGAAGTCGAATTGGGAGCCACTTGAGCTTTGATCTGAATTCGGAAATATGGTCGTACTTACGTAGACCAAATTTGAGTCTAATGCAGAAGTTTTGAAGTCGCTCAAGTTTATTAAGCTGCTCCTCGGTAAGGTCAATATAACTAGCATCAGCATAATCGAGAATAGGCAGAAGAAGAGATTGCGCAAGAGCAATTTCAGTGGGAATTGGTAAAAACATTGCGCAATCTGCCTAAAGATTTAGCTGAAGCAAATATTTTCTTGCTAACTTCCTTTATTTGCGAACCCCAAGATAGTGTTCGATCGATATATACCCAGGTTTTTTACTGTATCTTTGTAAGGAATAGAAACTCCGTTCACAAGGACTAATGGGACTTTGTTCCAGTCAATCTTGGATATAAGTCTAGAACTGCCTACGATGATTGCTTGTGTTTTCGTAGGATTAACAATGAGGCCATAGGAAATTATTAATTAATTAATTATTGAGATAGCGTTTGTCAGTTCACTAATAGTTGTTTGTGTGTAAATTTGAAGATCGTCTGCATAGAGATGGTAGAGAGAAGATAATTGAGATGTTATAGAATTAATGTAAATAGCAAACAGGAGAGGAGACAAAACGCCACCTTGCGTAACACCAGCGGCTGTGTTGCACCAGTCAGATAGAGTATCATCGACTTTTATGCGCTGCCGGCGTCGACGCAAGTAACTATAAAACCAATCGATAACGATTAGAGAAAGGTTAAGAGAACTAAGAATGAGTAGCAGAATGTCCAGATCCACGGTGTTAAAAGCCTTGCTAAAATCTAAGAGTGTCATAACCGTGACCTCTTTATTTTCCATGCCAAAACGTATATCGTCAGTTATTTTGACAAGTGCAGTAGTCGTACTATGACCGGGACGGAAACCAGATTGTAAGGGATTTAAAAGGTTGTTTCTTGTAAGAAAATGGGACAACTGTTGATATACAAGCCGTTTTAAAACTTTTGACAAGAAAGGAAGAATGGATATAGGACGAAAATCAGAAAAGGAGGATGGATTATATTTCTTTGGTGAGGGAATTACATTAGCATCCTTCCAGGATTCGGGAAAAACACCTGTGGAAATGGAATGATTCAGGATATTAGTAATAACAGGAGTTATAATATCAAGGATGGGAACGATCATATTACGACTAATGCAATCTTAACCGACAGCATTGGATGAAATGGCGAGTATGTTCTTCTTAACATCGCAATCAGAAAATCGATTAAGAAAAAAAAGGAGGAAAGTCAGGAGTTGGCAATGAAGAAAGTGAGTTTAATGTATTATTTTTTTCGTTGCTGTCAAAGTCAACGTTAGAAATAAAGTGTTCATTAAGGAGAATGATATCAGTATTATTTAAAATAGAAGGAAGTTTCGTTTTCCCAACTCCTAACGACTTAAGAAATTTCCAGACTTTTGCTGGATCACCGATTTCAACGGATTTGTGAATATGGCGTTTCAACAAGCAAATGTGTAACTGTTTTTTTTCAGACATCTACCAGTTACGATTCAAAAAATGGTGCTCTTTAAAGGTCAGACAGATAGACAGACAGTTATCGTAGGTAATAGGGTTCAATTAGCACTCTTTTTTTATTAATAAACAGTTTTTAAAGATAATGTTGAAGGTATATAATTTATAAAGATTCGACTTTTATCGGGTCTAATTGACATTGTTAATTGAATTGATTAAGGCCATGATGCCGAATAAAATACAAAATAAACCGAGGTTGCTAAATAAATCTTTTTGAATAATAATAAAATTCGTATTTAGTCTGTGTTGTACACTGACAAGTTGGTATTAGGGATCGTGTATACTAGACACCCGCGGGAATTTTGCAGGATAATCACCAGTCCCGCGGGATCTAATTTTCTGTTCTGCAGAATAAGAACACAAAAAAAATGTATTTTATTAACTTCATATTTTTTTAGCAGCACATATCGATATTTAATTATAAAGATAAAGTTTCGCATTCATAACCAAAATTATGAAAAGCTGATTCTTTTACCTCTAAAATAATAGTTATTTTTTCATTCTGAAGTTATCAAGGTACCGAAAATCTATTATAACTTTAAGATAAAAAATATGGAATTTAAATAACATTTTCTTGCATTAACTCCCTAAGTAACTGCCTAATGTAACTCGGCCTACCCTCAACGAAGGCGATTATGGGGAAAGTCCATCACGAATCACGCGGGCCTAGACTTCACGTACGTATCTTTTTACGTATGCAGGGAACCCTGTCCACGACGTTTTATTTTACTAAAAAGCCATGTATAATCAATATAATCGTACTCACTAGCTATTAGTTAACTAATTTAAGAAACAGCTACCGAATTAACATAAAAGATCATAAGATGGATCTATAAACATATAAAATTTCGTGTGTGTTTCTTTTAGTGGACTTTAATCCTTACGCGACCGCTGTGCCACGCCCTGGGTAACGCGCGGGGCGAGGGCGGATTAGCTGTGTACGCCAAAAATGATAATAATAATTCGGAGATAAATCACCAGACATCGAATATGTCAACAAATACTTCTTTATAGTTATAGTTGGTTTTGACGTGACAACGTCTTATAAATTGGTTTGCCGGGTGACACTTCAAGAAACTGCGTTACGCTCCGCTCACGTTATGCGCTCACAATGAGAGCGAGTGAGAGGCAAGCGGGATGGTTAGCCCGCCTAAGAGCGAGAGAGACAGACATAAAAAGTGAAAGGCACAAGTTGTCACGATTCCGGACGGTTGTCCGACACTAATTTTTTTATACTGATTTATTCCTAATAATAGAAAGTTGAGTTAAATAAAATAAAAAAATTATCCCGGTTTTAATTCCCCAAGAGGTGGAGTGGTATAGATGGTGTGCAAATTCTATGCAATGTAAGATTAAAATTTATCGTCCCATCGAAGAAAAATTAAAAATATTATGAATAGTTTTGATAGGTATTAATTAAAGTAAGCGTAAATATTATAAAAGTATCTCTAATTTAATCAAAAAAAAAACCCGTAATTCGTGTTTTTTACTGAACCTTCACAACCTTAGTCTCTATCTGATTATCGATATAATTTTATTGTAGGATCCTACAACCATGTATAAAATTATCTAGGATTCCTGTCTTTTTGAATAGCATTTGCAAAATTTATATTGTAAACGTTTGTTATCGAGATAGTTGTAACGAGTTAAACAAAGGGGGTGATTTGACGTAATTAAAGTCAGATTAAGGTGAGATGAAATCAGTGGAGTATTTAACGATTAATTAACAAATGAAAACAAACAAAAAATTTACCGTAAAACGTGCGACATTAATGTTTTATTTTTTGTATGTCGCAATCGCAAACCAAGATGTGGCGGAATTGTAACTTATCTCCAATAATCCAGTGTCCACAAATTGGGGTCGAACCAGGAAACAGGTCTACATGTTACGTAATCGACAGATAGGTATCCCGGTGGGCGTTGGGTTTGGAATGCAGGAGGAAAGCCGGCGGCCTTGACACGACAATATTGATGCGCCTACTTAAACAACCACAGTTAAAATAAGGGTCAAATATTTTGAATTAAGAATTAAAGTACATGAGCTGTAAGTAGAGAAGATTCGATAGACTGTGTACCATAATGTAACGATAACGGAGCTTTCACAGTTGGTGCGTCGGCGCTTTTAATCAAGATACGGTAATTAAGATGCTTCGAATTTTAATCCGAATGAAGAACAAAGGTAATCATTTAAGAAACATTTTATTTTGTATTATGATATTATTTATTTATTGGGTAAATTAGTAAAATATAATTATTTATCATTAATTGATATATAGTATTATTTATTATTAGATAATAAATAGATGCTAGTACAATATTGGTTAAAGAAACATTTTATTTACTTTAGTAAACAATTTCAGCTAACGAAGTAACTGAGAGGTAGTGAGTTGAGTGTTTGATTCCCGGTTAGGACATACAAAAAGTAAAAAAGTTCATATTGTAAAAGCTATCAAAAAACCTAGGGTCCAAGAATGGAGATGATGCTTATCATGTTTTTACAAAATATTGTTGGTGAAAGATGAATATTAACTGAAACGCTCGTCAGATGTATGTCTTACCAGCACTTCGAGATACTAGTAGTAATAATAGTCGTGAATGTATTTATGGCAATTTAAATTTTATTTATTAACATTATTAATAGTACATTAAATTGAAATAAATACAATCCATCTAAAGTTCTTAGATGTTTAAGAAATATATCTAAAACCTTAAGAGAAAATTAAAATGCACTAACTTATTATCCCTAAATCTAAACACTAAAAGCTTTCAACAAAATGAAACACCAAATCTTCTTTATTTACACAGACAACTGAAGTCACTACACATCTACAAGTATATTTGTATACATTTTCCGACCGAGTGAAAAACAACGGTCTAGCTAGGCAATTTAAATGATCCACGTGAACGTATTCGCGCGGACAATATTTTAAAACAAAACGTCACACACTTTCCACTGGTGTCTACACCCCCATCCCTTACGTCTGGGGGGCAAGGGGTGAAAATATGGCAGGGAGACGAAGTGGGGCGTCACCCCCTTTCGACTGGCGGGGTGTCATTGTGGACTGTGGTGTCGTAACTTCGCGAACTTTTTAATTTACAATTAGGTAGCATCCCATTTCTCTGCCCTATTTAGCTCTCGTTTTTCCGGTAGCCGTAGCGGCCTCAGTTCGTAATTAAAATTTATTTATCACATTTACGCAACGTGCCCTATCTTTTGAGTTATTTTTGATTAAAACTTCCAAAATTAGCTTCTTTTATTAGAATATTTCACGCAACACGGCCACGATTAGCGGCACTGAGACTTAACCCTGAGTTAAGAAAAATCCAAGTTAATGAAATAAAGACTTATTTTAATGTTTCATATTTTTTGAATAAAATAAACGGCTCTAAACTCCAAAAAAAATGTTACGTACATAGTATGAAATACTAATACAACAAGCTTTTAACATAAAGAAGACACAAAGAAAAAAAATTGTCATTTTCAACTAGTCAAACTCATCCGCCCTTAACTGCGGGGGTCAGCATTGTGCTTTCCGTATTGTGACAATCATGAAGGCCTACTAATTAACTTGTTTTAAAACAGGCATTCAGAAGACACCAAATGTTTTAGTTGTAATATAAAGCCGTTTAGGGTGTGGTACAAGTACAAATCTCTTTAAAGTAAATAAAATTGTTACAAGGTCTACGATTTGTATCGGAATTCTGAGTGTTTGTGTTTAGAAGCCCGTAGCTTTAAGCTGCAAAAAACCTTTATGGCCTTTGGCTTTGTGGGATTATCTGTAGGGCCTGGCTGTACTTTTCTAAACAAAATAAAAAAATGCAATTAAGAGGCAATAAATTGTAGAAGTTAAACTTGCTATTTTTACAGGCTCGAAAGATTCACTTTTAAAAATGCTAAAACCTTGGTGTGTACAAGTTTAGGGTGTGGTACAAGTACAAATCTCTTTAAAGTAAATAAAATTGTTACAAGGTCTCCGATTTAAAAATAATTCTGTTTATTTGTGTTCAGAAGCCCGTAGCTTAAAGCTGCAAAAAACCTTTATGGCCTTTGGCTTTGTGGGATTATCTGTACGTCCTGGCTGTACTTTTCTAAACAAAATAAAAAAAAATGCAATTAAGAGGCAATAAATTGTAGAAGTTAAACTTGTTATTTTTACAGGCTCGAAAGATTCACTTATAAAAATGCTGAAACCTTAGTGTGTACAAATATGACTCTAAGCTTAATTAAAAAAAGAAATGCAACGTAGAACGTAGAAAGTGTTTTAGAGTTCCGGGAATTATATTTAATGATTTACAGCCTTTGAAAGTAGTAAGTGTAGCTACTGTAGGACCGTTAACTTCAGAATTGATATACGTGCCTTGTTATAAAACTGGCTTCCCTAATTTTTTTGATAGGTAAAATTGTTGTAGGTAAGTAATTGTAATAAACAAATCATTTATTCTGAAATCGAGGTGAAATACAAAATGCAACAAACAACTTTTTGATCTCCGAAGTGAAACTATTAACACCAACAGAAAGTCGGAACCATAATATATTGTTTTCCGGAAAAAAAAAATGTTCTTAACATTTTATGTGTAACGCAATAAAGGGTAGGTACTTATTTTAAACATTAAAATAAAAAAAAATTTGTAAAATTTTTTGCAGTTCAAATCTGTTAAAAAAAACTTATTTGTGTAATTTTGATATAGACATTTATCGACGTATATATTTGATTTTCTGTAAAAAATCTATAGGCCATCTTGGACATTTTTGTTTGCGTGATATTGCCTAATTCGTTATAAAAAATGCTAATTTTATGCGTATACAAGGCTATAAAAATGAAAAGTTCACACGCACATTTCCAACGCAAAAATTTGCTTTTACTATTTTATTTTAATTTTTATCGTACTTACATATCATCGATTTTATAATATTATCCACAAGTAAAAGTAATAATTGATAAAATAATAATATTAAGAAATCGCCTGTCTCTTTTATCTTAATCCAACCGTCACTAACAAGTATCTTCAGAATTTGCTTTGACAGCCAACAAGTATGTTTATCTGTTTGCTTCTGAGGTTAGCTGTTTTATGAGGCTCTTTAGCCAATAATTTGCTCACACCAACTGTGTTAGCGTCTACGACAATATATGTTGACATTAACTGTCAGTCACACAAACAAGTCATGATTAAACCTGTGCATAGATTATAGAGTCTATGTAATTACTAAAATACAACTACAAATAACCGCGTAGGAAATTGTAACGTTATGTATAATAGGAATCTATTGTTATTTCGTGTAATCTTGTCAACTGGCGTTTTATATTTCTTTCTTTTAGTAGATTGTTTTCACAGAGGTGCTGGTGGCACAGTTAGATTTGTCTATCCAAAACCAATTAGCGAAGTTAAGCAAAGGCGGGTGTGGTCAGTTATTGGGTGGGTGATTGCATTAGAAGTACGTTTCCTGAATCTGTTTTTGTGCATTGGTATGACAGCAGTCGTAAAGCCAAGTCAAAGGTCTTTTAGGACTTCAAAAACTGACATTTGAGAAGCCACTATCTTCACAAAGTTCGCTAATCCGCATTGAGTGTAAAAACTTGCATATTCCATATTAAGATATAGAGCAAATTCCGATTGTTATATCTAATCTTTAATTTTTGTCGATTTTTGGGAATATGGTAGATTTATAGCTGCAGGGGGTCCACCGGAACCAGCGAAAAGAAGTCTGGGAATGCCATAGCCTTAAGTCTCATATCATGCAAAAGAGGTCAGTCGCAAAACCACTAAATCATATATGTAAGTTTGCTTCTGCGCGTAAAACTTTTCAAATAAAATCCATTATACTTTGCTAATCAAACATTTACAATTTCCCTTTATATATAGGTTAGAAGAAAAACTTAATAATGATATATACTAGAAAATATCAATATTTCGATAGAGTCCATTCTACTCTGGCATATTTTTTCAAAAGAAAGAGCTACACATCCCGAAATAGATCCCGTTAGGCCTGTCCTGTATACACCCGAACCGACAAAAAAACCTTTAGGAACAAACCGCCACCCTTAACACTCAGCAAAAAACATAAAACACAAAGAATTGAAATTAAGGAATCGGGATCGGAATGTTGCACCCGTAACGTAGAGTAAGCTTTTATTGTAAGTAGCTCAAATTATAGCCTATTTTGTAGCTTGACGATTCGTTATTTCAAAGCCAAATAAGTCCAAGTCTCTTGCGACTAGAAAATACAAAGTTGTTTTTTTCTTGTATTACCAAATAAGTTTTACAAAATCACTAATAGGTATTTAGCTAATAGGTACTATCTTAGTGAATTTAGCGCCCGTTGACCGGTGTTTATGTTAAAATTCCTTGCTTAGGAAACATTTTAAATTAAGGAATTAGGATCTGAATGTTGCCGCTGTTACCAATAATAAGTAATAGTAACGTAACGTAGAGCAAACTTTTATTAGAATAGCCTTTATCTAAAGCGTCTCGCTTCTTTCTTATAGACTTAGTAGAAGTCTCTTGCGACTAGACATGAAATAAAAGTGGATCACTTTTAATATAGCAGGCTATTTTATAAATGAAAAAAGCGTTTGACACTATTGAGCCTACTGTTTTTATGACGGTACAGAGCAATGCAATGGTTTTAGAATCAGATAGAATTAAACAGTACAGTACAAACTAAAAACAGTGTCATCATCTTAAAAACATACCTAACTAAATACGAAAAATATGTTATTAATGTGAAGTACCAAAATAGAAGTAAATAACGACAGAATATAACAACATATAAATAGCGTAAGCTAATTTAATTAATAAAAACTTTCCTAAATAGAAGCTTTACTTTCGAATTTATAATATTAGTATGGATATGGATAATTTATTTTTAAATGCGAAAATAACTCTGTCTGTCCGTCTGCCCTAAATTTAGTTATCGGCCTGGGATTCCTACGGCATAACTTGATTACACTAAAGAAGTTTGTTATAGCTAGCTATATATAATATTTGGTTATAGTTACTCCTGCGGAAATAATAGTAGCCTTTATCCACCTCCGTATCTTCAACTGTCTCTGTTTAAATTTTCAGCTCAATTGGATGCTTCGCTTAGGCAGGATTGAGTAACAAACGCTACAGTTATTCCCGCGGGAGTTTAGAATTTTCTGAGATGAAAATAGCCTTTGTTCTTCCCCGGGACTCAAACTATCTCCATACCATTTTCATAAGTATAATTAACGAGTTTCACGCCGATAACCAAAATTAGGGCGGGTGGACAGACAGAGTTATTTTCGCATTTAAAAATAAATTATCCATATCCATACTAATATTATAAATTCGAAAGTAAAGCTTCTATTTAGGAAAGTTTTTAATAATTAAATTAGCTTACGCTATTTATATGTTGTTAAAATAAAGAAATCTATACAAATATTACTAATTATACCTTTAAATAGTATCGTATCGCCTAGTGATAATTTGACACCCAGTTGACCGGTATTTTAACAAAACATTCTCAGGATGACCTCGCGACAACATTTCCGTGCTAACTAAGGAAATAACTATTTTGTGTATTTCTTTTTTATACTAGAAGATTTGTTGACAGAAATATTTTGATGGATCAGTAATGAGGTATGTTGCCTTGATATTTGTTTATCTTTCAACAATTATTAATAATTCTACATTAGATAAACATTTTTTATTTCTATATATGAAAGTGATCTTAAAGTTAGTATAGGTAAGTGATTATTAAAGTTAGACGTTATTTTCTCTAAAGTAGGGTGAATTTAAGAGTTATAAGCAAAGCTACGTCGCGTTAAAGCTCAGGGTACTTATTGGGAACAGTCTCGATCTATCCGAACTCTAGAATTCAAGAGAAAAATGTATGCCAGTATATTCACGGGTTTCGAAAGGTAAGTCAGACTTCCATACATTTTTGTCTGTGTTTCAGAGTTCGTATAGCTCGAGACTGTTACCAGTAAGGTCTCAGGTTATGTACAAGTTTTCTAAAGATATATCTTAAGAGGGTAAAAAAATAAATACGACACAATAAAAATAAAAAGTGCACCGAACACCATTGTTGGAAGGTTACTTATTAACTTATTTAAAATTTACTACTAAGTTATGAAAATCAACAGTTTTTGTATAAAAGAAAAAACTTTTTGAGTCTAACTCCTGCTTGACTAGTTTCTTATACCATTAAAAGCATCGGCTCTCAAACAATTTCACATTAAAATAATATAGTTATAAACTATGGCCAAGTTAATTGTTCTTAACAGCTTACCGCCACCAGTATTTGACTAACAAATAGGTAATAGAAATTTATAGATGCTGGCAAACGGCATCTTGCTTTAAGCTGTGAGAAGGCATGATATTTGAATGAAATCCACATCTCTTGCCCCCGATACGCGTCTGGAATATTCCCAAAGAGAGTATATCTAATTTGTAAAGCATAAAAAATCTTTACCTGCTGTTAAATAGCGGAAAGGATCTATGCCACGTGCGACGAAACTTAGTCCTGCACCTTTTCAAGTGTCTTACCGCATAACTTAAAGTCAGTCAGACGACTCAAATAAAATGCTTTACCTTACGCGCACTAAGAATCGTTGTCACTATTTGCAAGTACAAAACAAGCAATGTAAAAAAAACTTAGATTGAATCTCATATTGCTAGCAGTTGCAAGGTTGCTGTTGGGTTCCAAACATGTGTTTTTATGTGTTCAAACACTTATATCTATAATATCTTTAGAGACAAAACATTCGTTATAAGTAACATGACAGTAATTGGCACGTCATATATAACAGAATTAGCATACATTATTTTTCTAAGCATCGACCATGTTTGTGTTTTCTTTAACAAGCGCGTTTTGATAAATTGACTTTTAGTGGACATATCATCTCTTGAGAATTATTGTCACTACAAATTAGTGCCTCCTTCTGTCCGTCTACTGACGTTTGGGAATTGCAAATGTGTTTTGTTTTTATTTAAGTACCCATTCATGTCTTTGCATGAATTGGGTCTTATTGCATCTACTTTTTTGCTTTACGTATGTGCATAGAACAAAACTAAAAAATATAAATATAAAATATGCCAGCGGCTTCGCGCGCCCTAAATTTCGTTATCGGCGTATGTTCTTATGGCAGCTTCTCAATAATAGAAAAAAAACAAACAATCAAATCTTTCCTCTGTAACCTCTGTTACCTTGGAAATACAGATACAAAATTTCAACCCCATCGGTCAGGCCGTTTAGTAGTTGACATACCGACAGCAGCGGTAGCGGTCTAATTGTATTTTTCAATCATCCAGGAAACCATCCAAATTCCGAAATAAAATTTCAACCCAATCGGTTCAGCCGTTTAGAAGTTATGTGAAAAAGATAAGTACGGAAGGATAATTATTTACTACCCGTTGTCCTATTACCCGTTTTCCCGTGGAAATGAAGCATTTTTTCGCGGTAAAAAGTAGCCTATGTTCATGAGTAATAATGGTAAAAATTTTTTTTTAAATCGGCACAGTAGTTTCGGAGCCTATTCAATACAAACAAACAAACAATCAAATATTTCCTCTTCATAATATTAGTATATTATCAAGAGCCACCCGAACAACTAAAGCAGGGCATAGCGAGTACTTGCTCGAATGAGCGGCCCAAACTGGGGAAGTACCTCCACCTTACAGAAAACCGCGGCCATAATAACACTAACATTGAGTAATGTTGTGTTCCTGGTGGTGAGTAAGGTTGTCAGATCTCTTTGAGGATTTTGAGGATTCGCTGCGCGGACAGCGGAGGACCGGCGGTGCTTGTTGCTGTCATGCTCGCCGTAGACGCGGCGTGCTGGATCGGCGGTCAGGGAGACCTGATGAAACGGCTGACTACTGGCCGCCCGCAGGTTGACTTGGCAGGTGTTGATCTTAACACTATTAACTTAATTTGAGTTGTGCGCCAAAAAGGTTTCTCACTCAGCATTACGCTGTGACCAAATGGTCACAACACTGATTTTCAGTGAGAACCTTTCGTTTGCGACTTGTCTGACAATAGTAAATAAAAAGATGCTTAATTATTATTAATAATTACAGTTAACTAACTACACTTACTACAATTATAAATACAAAATAAATAATCTACATAAAACAGCTGCATAAGTATTATCCTTCCTTAAAAAGTGATAAACTAAAATTAAACCTTTCAGTATAACTGAAGGGGTTAATTTGAACTTTAACGCCCACCATCGTGAGTGGCTCAGTTCTCGAACCAATAACTATGCTGGGATATCTGCTCATGAATTTCCTCTGACCTATGGATTCTCTCAGCTGGTACTTTCTCCAACGAGTATACCAGATATAGAGGAACATACGAGCTCCTTACTGGACCTTCTGCTGACTACTCGTCCGGACGGATACTCCGTCTCAGTGGATGCGCCTCTTGGCTCCTCGGACCACTGTCTTATTCGGACTCAAATGTCATGCTCACAAGTCACAACCCGATCCATCTGGGCCAACTAATTGGTGTCGTATGTCGTGTGTGCGAGAATTTTACGCATCGTACCCGTGGAGGCAGATCTGCTTTAACTCAGAAGATCCTGTCGTCTGCGCAGCCGCAGTCACTGAGACAATCCTTGCTGGGATGGAATGCTATATTCCTAACCCGCGAGTAGCTGCCGGCGAAAAAACGACCGTGGTTTAATAGGTCTTGCAGAAAAGCTAAAATTCTTAAGCAAACTACATATGAGGCTTGGACCACGGCTCGTAATAATAAGGATCCGAATATATCTGAGTTAAAACGCAAATTAAATGCTGCCTCGAGGTTCAGTAAGAAAGCAACTGCCAGAGCAAAATTCCAATTCATCGGCAAAATAGGAGGGCGACTTGCGAGCTATCCTTCTGGAAGTCGTGCTTTCTGGTAGCTTGCCAAAGCTGCCGAAGGGAACTTTTGCCAGTCGTCGTTACCACCACTGCGAAAGACCGATGGTGACTTGGCCCATAGTGCTAAAGAGAAAGCCGATCTACTGGGCAGTCTCTTTGCCTCGAACTCGAACATGAACGATGAAGGCGCTGTACCACCTACTGTACCGTTGTGCGGTAAGACCATGCCGGAAATCTCAATAACGCAGCGGGAGGTCTGGCGGGCGTTGCTTTCTCTAGACGTTCGTAAATCGAGTGGGCCAGACGGTATATCAGCAGTGGTGGTTAAGCAGTGTGCTCCTGAGTAATGTCCTGTATTCACGCGCCTCTTCGCGCTTTCATACCACACTAGGCAATTTCCGTCTTCATGGCAGACTGCGAATGTGCACCCGGTGCCCAAAAAGGGCGATAGATCAGATCCATCGAATTACAGGCCGTCGTTATTACCTCTCTCCTCCTCTCCAAGGTGATGGAGCGTGCGATCAACACACAGCTTCTAAGATACCTGGAAGTACACGACTTGGTCAGTGACCGTCAATATGGCTTTCGCCACGGTCTATCGAAGTTGCCATCTTACGGAGTACCCGAGGGTTTGTGCAAATGGGTGGCTAGCTTTTTGTCCAGCAGACGCATACGAACCGTAATTGACGGTAGTTGCTCTGATAGCATGGACATTAATGCTGGTGTCCCGCAAGGCTCTGTGCTGTCTCCTACGCTCTTTCTACTACATATCAATGACATGTTGGATATCAACAACATACATTGCTATGCAGATGACAGTACTGGAGACGCTTTTAGACGGGTCGTGCAAACATCCCTCGTCCCGTTGTGGAGAAAAACCGCGGAGAACTTGTGTCTCAAATCGAGACCACACTGTCCAAGGTCTCTGACTGGGGACGGGTAAACTTGGTCCGATTCAACCCTACAAAGACACAAGTCTGCGCGTTCACCGCTAAGAAAACTCCATTCACTGTAGTCCCACAATTCCAGAACACTCCCCTCTCCACCTCCAAGAACATTGGGATCCTTGGTGTCGACATCTACAGCGATGTTCAGTTCCGAAATCATTTACAAGATAAGGTGAAGCTGGCGTCCAAAAAACTTGGTGTACTCAACAAAGCGAAGCAGTACTTCACGTCGGGGCAAAGGTTGTTACTTTACAAGTCGCAAGTTCGGCCCCATATGAAGTACTGCTGCTATCTCTGGGCGGGTGCACCCGGATACCAGCTTGGCTCTTTTGACTCGGTTCAACAACGGGCTGTGAGAATAGTCGACGACGATTCCAAACTCACTTGCGGTATCGAGCCCTTAAGTCTGAGGAGAGACTTTGCCTCCTTGAGTGTGTTCTACCGCTTGAACAATGGGTTGTGTTTTAAAGAATTATTCGAAATGATGCCCACGGCAACTTTCTACCATCGCACCGCTCGCCATCGGCAGGGAATTCATTCTCACACTTTAGAACCTAAATGGTCACGTACAGTGCGGTTTCAGAGAAACTTCCTCCTGCGAACGCTTGAGTTGTGGAATGAGCTCTTTGCCAAGGTTTTCTGCAAGGACTACAGTATGGAGTTCTTCAAGAAAGAAGTTATTAGATTTCTGAAAGGTCGGCAACGCGCAAGTGATTCCCTTGGTGTTGCAAGCGTCCATAGGCTACGGTGACCGCTTACCATCAGGCGGACCGTAAGCTTGTTTGCCACCTTAGTGGTATAAAAAATTTAGATAAAAACTGATGGTTTATGAATAAAAAAATCGGTCAAGTGTGAGTACCGTACCGTACCGTGGGTTCCGTACCGTCATATATATAATTTACGAATACAATTAAACAAATAGGTCATCCATCCAATGGCTGACCCCACGCAACTTTCCTTAACTTTGCACATCGTTTCCAATAACAGCAAACGATTTCCTTAAAAACAATACCTAATTACTTGCACTATTGTACGGAAGTAAGTGGCGAGCCCGTCACACACTTGGCCGGTTTCTATCATTTTTTGTCATTCTTTAGAGTTTTTACACTATAATTGCTCCAAGTATGAAGCTTAAATGTATCTAAATATCACTGTTTTACGACATAGCCCAACACTACTAAAACGTGATTTTTATATGAAATCCCCCTTAAATTTTAACTTTTTGTTTTTATTTTTATTTTTTGGTGATCTAGCCACATACCTGTTACAATTTAAAATATAGAGTTCTTAAAAGGCCGGACAGACAGACGGATAGCGTAGGCTTAGTAAAAGTTCCCGCTGGCACCCTTTGGGTACGGAACCCTAAAATTGGTGTTATAGCCATTAACGTGTGACGATTAAGTAGCGTTTATAACGTTGGACTGCCGCTTGTCGAAGTGTCCTGACTTTGATCGAAGGGGATGATAAACGCCAGTGCCCGTGCTCAAGTATAACGCAAGATAAAACCATATTAAGCGTGATCACATCAGATTAAACATTGTAGATCATAC
This sequence comes from Apoda limacodes, assembly GCA_946406115.1. Lineage (NCBI taxonomy): Eukaryota > Metazoa > Arthropoda > Insecta > Lepidoptera > Limacodidae > Apoda > Apoda limacodes. The sequence goes on from OX291553.1 coordinate 18,786,014, forward strand.
ATACATGTGACTTAGCCCGACACGTTTTTGTCCGTTTTTTTTAATTTATTTAAAAAAAAACTAAGCTTTATAGGAAATTAAGCCAATTTTCTTTTTAATATTAAAAAAGTACATAATTTATTTATTTAAGAATAATTAGGTTCCCTGACTGAATATCGCGATCTACGGCTAATAGGTAAATTCTGTCTTTATTTCTTTGTTCGCGTATTTAACACAAATACTGCTAAAGGATTTTAATGAGCATTTTTTTCTACTTTTTATTAATGTAAAAAAATATTGCAGTTGTTCTTCTTAACGTCGACATAATATAACAGTTAATTAACTTTAAAAAACATATGGAATTTTAATTTTGGAAGTTTAATTTAAGTACTTAAGTACCTATATTTTTTGCAGATTTAAGATTGACTGACTTAAGATTATTATTGTTATACAGTTGTCATAAACCATTTTACTGCATTTAATTTTAATTAGACCTGTCTCGTATCTGAAACAAAAAAGGTTTTGCAAATATAAGTAATTTCTTTTAACAATAGCATTAGAAGAAAAATATTTCGAAGAGTAGATAGTACCTACAGAGCAAAGAAATGAGTTGCCCTTCGTCTGCAAGGGTGTGAGGCATTCGAGATTGTTTTATGGTTCAAATTACAAGAAAATGGCGATGACTGGGTCAGCTTTTAGTTAAAATCTCCTTAAGCATATATCAAAATTTAAGTCAAAACAAAAGATCAACAGTGACATAATAAAATATTTTGATAAATTGTATGACAACGATGCGTTAAAATAAAATATAGTACAGTAAGTATGCCGCATACACATAGAGAACTTTCTCCGTTCAGGATTCTAGATTTCTTTTATAGATTTCTTCGCTATTCTCTGAATTCAACTGTTATCGCATGTAATTTGCCTTTTTCCACTATTTTTGTATATGATAAAAATAATTATAGGTCGCAGTAGTGTCAGTCAATGTATTTGAGCAAATGCAAATAGAAAAACAGACGCAAATAAAAATACCTCCAACTGGTTACAAACTAAGCAAGGCTTACAAATACAACACAAATATTTGTCCTATGAGGGGAACCCACATCCTCTTGGTTCACCAGGCAGTCACTTCCAGGGCAGTTAATGTATGGTAATGCACCTGACATTATTGAACATGAAAAATGTAGTACCTGATCCCATATTATCGCTACCACTTGTGTTATAGACCACAATCCCGAGGCGCTCACTTGGATGGAGCTCTCCCGCTCTGCCATAAATCTTGGAACCCTCGGCCGCCACCCGAATTCTCGCCGAAAACATCTATAAATACCCCCTACTACCTACCTATATAATATTTCAAATATTAACAGAGAAGCTAGAGTCGAGCGAATCGAGTGACAAAGTCAGACATTGAGAGTATCGGGAGCGACATATTGGCTATGCGAAAGTAGTATTATTTGCTAAAAGTATTTTCCTTTATCCATGAATACTGTATAAGTGATTTACTTACATAAAGATTTGTAGGTATTCTTTAGTAAAATATAGTTTATTCTCAGAACTATCTAAGAGGGTTAAGTATACCATACCTAACTACAAATAAACTATTGTATGTATGATTTTTGTATGAATTTCCATTATATCGGTGTAACGAATGTTATAAGTCGGCCATCTATTCATAAATCCTCCTTTCATATCCAATCGAAATAATAGATGGCGTTAGCAGGTTACTGTTATTTTGTAAAATGATGTTTGAAGGGACTCAAAGTTATTGATTCATTGTAAAAGGACAAGGGTAATTTTTTTATTATTAAAAAAGGCTAGATTAATTACTGAATTAGCTTTTACCAGCGGCTTCACCCGCCCTAAAGGATATTAACGGGGGATTCCTATGGAAATTCCTTAAATATACTTACAAAAAGAGTATGCTATATCAAACTATAGCTGTAGCTATCCGTTGAAGTGGAATTTGGTTATAGGTTTTCCCGCGGGAACATTTGAATTTACCAGGATAAAAATAGCTTTTGCCAAATTTCAGCTCAAGTGGATGCTCCGTTGTGTCGTGATTGAGTAACCAACAAACTTACAAACTATAACATTAATAATATTTAGTAGGATTCTACAAACTTCTAACAAATTTTGGAATTTTGGTATCTCGAAATGTGGATCTGTTTCATTTAGGTAAAGAAGGTAAGGTAGGAAAGAAAAAGAAGCAGCTGGATAAGAAAGGCGAAGGACCGAGTGTGGTAGCATTTCTTAGGCCTATGTCCAGCAGTGAATTGATAATTATAGTTTAGGTTACATATGCAATTTATACAAACTTGTTGTACTTATAAATTTCGTAGCTTACCTAATATAATTGCTGGACAAATTAATTGCAAAAGAGAATTTAATTATATTTGATTAACCAGTTTACACTTAGTAACACTTATGTTGAATTAAAAACTTAATTTACTTCGTTTTCGTCTCAAAAACGCTAACATTATTTATATAAAAAATGTGTTCTTATTTAAAAAAAAATGCATTTTATCGAATGCATTAGCAAATAATCGAAGATGGCCGTCTCAGGTATTTGCGCGGCGCGGCCCGGCCGTGGCGGCCCGTACCGCGCAGCCTTGATCCTATTCCACGACGGCCGCACTGACACGGTTATTGCAAACTCGACATAAGCAGTGAATGACTCAATTGGCCAATCTCACACATGATGAAAACTATATCCTACATACAAGCCACACCATTGTTAGCATTGAAAATTTACATAATAAAATAATAATAAGAAATCCTTTGAACTCTGACATATTATGCATTCGACCTTTATACTATATACCTATGAATTAGTTACTTTTATAATTTGCTTAGACCAGTCGTTGAATGTGAAGGTAATATTATTTGCAAATATTTTAATATAGACGTTTTTCATTTGTCAAAACTGTGAAATCTCTGATTGTAGGTATATTAAGATGAATTTTAAAATTGCGTCGTGGACATTGTTTTTTCGAACATTTTACTTAAAAAAATACACAATGGCTCCTTTCGGCTGCCATTTTAAACTATAATGTTCTTTATATAGTTTAACTATAGAAAAACCTTTTATTAAATTATACCCAATTCAATATTAAAAATCGACTTAGTCCTTAGTTCAACAATCGGATCCAAATTTTACGATTTCCTTTTTTGGCACTAAACCAACATATTTTGTGACTATGTACTTTGTGAGTATGCTTCTTTTATACTAACAAATTGATCATTAGAAATTTTTAAATGTTTTCTTTTATACATCTTATAATTTAATTATTGAGTAATTGTAAGTCAAAAATATATTTTCTTTATTGATATCAGATTGCAAATTGATTAATAACTCAACCACGGCCATCCACGGAGCCACTCAAACACACGCTAAAAATTTCATCGAAATCAGCGCAGTCCATCAAAATAGGAGTTCAGCTTTGGTGGTTAAGTTGTCTAAAGAGTTCAGTGACGAACACACGTACAGAAGAATTATACATATATATGCTGGTAGGGCGCTTCTTGTAATGTAATAAAATAAAAAATCTCACTTGTTATTTCATATATTTCCAAAAAAATATTTGACATATAATTGTTACCAACCATCACACCATCAAAAACAAATTTTACTATCAAAATATAAGTAATATTACTTTTCTGATAATGACACAATACAACAAGACTTTATTCGCAATGTAAATTGCATACTCATTTTAAGTCACGTACGTTATCGTCATTATATGCTTTTTGTATAAGCCATGTTGCGTCAAAACTATTACACAATGAAGGAAACAGTAAACAAACACCATAGCGTCATGCTCGAAACAACTATTGACGTTTCGCAATAGGATGCTAGTGACGAAAAAGGAGATCACCATTATTAAACGTCATTGGGTATATATAGATTATAACAAGTGTGACGTATTAGTACAAAGATCGTTTAATCTTTTGTTATTGCATTTTACTTTACTTGTATCTAATTTGTTTAGAACAAGTTTCAACTAACCACTTATGTTACGAAATGGCAAAAGTCAATGTAATTATAAAACCTGAATAAATAATCGAACCCATGACAAATGCAATACAGATGATAAGATTTGATAGGTAACTATCAAATATTTATATTATTTTTGAACTAACGCACCGCAGCCTGTGGATGCTTGTAACACTAGAGGAGATACTCACGTGTTGACAACCTTTGAAAATAAGTATTATTTTTTCATTCTTGAAGAACCTTATGTTGTCCTTAGTAAAAACCTCGACAAAGAGTTAGTTCACAAGAGGAATCTCTTCTGAAACCACGGAGTGGTGTGACCATTTTGGTTCTTAGGAGTGCTATGGTAAGAATCTCGTTGAAAGACAGGTATAGGTAATAGATAACATTATTAATTTATAATCATATCAGATATCCTCAAGGTATTGTAGAATTTAATTATGATGTTTATTAAACTAAGCAACCTACTATAACTATCGGAACCGAATGATGCAAGACCTGTTAGTCCAACTCCGAAATCTATCTATAACTTGATAATCTGGAAATACAGAACAAGCTGTATACAACTACCATAGAGCTATTTTGTTTATATTACGTAGGGGAGACAATATAAACAAACGTCAAGTCACTGAAGATTTAATTAGTTATTAAATCATTTGCCATGGCTTAGTGAAATGCGGCCTATACAGCGCAATAATTTGATACAGCAGTATTCTCTAGTACGTAATAACATAGTAGCTCAAAGGCTGTATAAGTTTTGGTATTGAGAGGGAAGACCTATTTAAAAACTCTGATATTAACTTTGATTAAGTTTTCTAAAAAATCGGACAAGTGCGAGTCGGACTCCCGCACTTAGGGTTCCGTACCATTATCTATAAAAACGGCAAAAAATCACGTTTGTTGTATGGAAGCCCCCCTTAAATATTTGTTAAAGTGAATATATAACTAAATATTCTGTGAATATTTCAAGCGTCTACCTGTTGCCGTTATTAATATCGAGCAAAAACAATTACGTTTTAACCCCTTAGATATTTATTTAATTCTGTTTTTTAGTAGTCGTTGTTATAGCGGCAACAGAAATACATCTTCTGTAAAAATTTCAACTGACTAACTATCACGGTTTATGAGATACAGCCTGATGACAGACGGACGGACGGACGGACAGCGGAGTCTTAGTAATAGGGTACTGTTATAACAATTTTTTTATCTAAAAAACGAATTAAAAATAAAACTATAAAGTATCTTCAGACCCTGAATATAAATAACATTTTACTCCGGACTGTCGAAGTATTAAGTAGGTACCTTCAACTATTGAAATCAGTCATTATTTTTTAAGATAATGACGAAATATGTTTAAAGTTTACATTAAACAGGATTTACTTTCGTGTATAAGTCTGTTTCGATTTGCGTTCACGTCTCTCCTCAAAAACCGTCAAAAACAAATTACCATTGGTCAATTGATGAGATTACTGTTATAATATCAATCGTAGTTTTACTAAAAATGTAAATGATACTTACAATAGCTATTTATGTAATTTTTGCAAAGTGAGTATTTTAAAAAAGGAAAAGTGAGTGTTAAAAGACAAATTTCATGAATTTAATACAATGTTTTTTGTAGGATATATAATAGACAATAATTATGAAAAATTTGGTAGGTACCTAAAGCATTCATGGCATGGCATTGGCGTCGAATGACCTTTTTGCTGCAATCATTACTGTTACATGACACTGTTTCTTCTTTAATTTTTTTTAAATATGTAAAGTTTTGTAACTATCAAGCTCAATTAAGGCAAATTAAGGAAAAAATTAAGGCGATCAAATTACGTGAAAAACTTTAATCGTGTCGCACCCGTATCAGTAAGGTTAAGTTGTTTCTCGTCCTTGCAAGTCCGTTGCTAGTATACATATTTTATCCAACGAGTTGCTGAAAAGTCTAATAATATGATACTAGTTTTAATTTCTTATTTGAAAGTTAATGTACAGAAGTAGGTTTAAAAATAATTATGTGTATCGTAATACTAATTATGAGTTTGATACTTCACCCGGAAGGTTTGTGACATATTACTGTTGTACCTACCACAATGGTATGGCGCGTCATCAAACTTTGTACTCGAACAAAAGCACCCTAATGTATAATTAACTTTATTTTAAACTTAAAAAGGTGCTAAATTGACTGGAGCAATTGTTTATGTCACAGTTACACATCTCATTCGATTTTGCAGTCACTGGCACAAAAGCTACGTAAAATGGACAATCTTGACATACCAATAGTTTGAGTTGAATTTGTATGACTATAGGTCTCATGCAAAGTTACATCCATGTGCCTAGTGTGAGTTTTTAACGCTACTATCGCGTTTGCGTCAACGAAATGAATGTATAGAAACGAAGGAGCGCCTCTAGCGGACGTGTTTCGAGACTTTTTTTTTCTCATAGGACTTTTAATGAATACGCGAACGCGATAGTAGAGTTATAAATACGCAACAACTCACACTAAGCACACTGGGGTTTAGAGACTTCTAAATAGTTAATCCCAATTATTTTTTCCAAGATAAAGCTTCTATACAGAAATATTTCTAGCATACAAGACAGATAAAATGCAGATAAAGGCATAATAGTTATTCGTTATGCAAGGTTGCAAAAGTCGTGAATTGGCGCGAGTGCCTAAATTGAATACCCTCTTGAGTGTCCATGTAATCTGACGTATAACCTTGTTTTTTAAATAGAATTATTTTTGAAAAAACATAAATTGGTTTTTATTTTAAAAAAATATATATATATATTGTCGCCTAAAACTTTAAATTTAGATATTTTTATTTATTTAATTTCTATTTTTTTCCATTGCAACCCTGGTTGCATGGGCAACCGAGTAGTTATCAAGCAAGCGAAGTATTTGCGTCTCGTGCCTTAGGATTCCTCGTTACGCCTAGGATTCTGTTTTCCAACTTCTAGCGAAATCATCCTTCGCTTGGATTTATTCAATATAGGCACACGCGTCAAATAACAATTTTGTAGCCTTGCTAGTAATAATATTTGCTGCTCTGTCTTAAGATATTATAGCACATATTTGTATCGCCATCGTCATTGTGGTTTCCCATCCACAAATACAATTCATGACTCATGTATGTCTTTAGTCAGAACTTAAAGTATTCCAGGATATACTTACGCGCACGACTTTTAAGCGTAGCATTGTGTTAGCAAGACACGTTTACTCATCAATTGTTTAAGTTGGTACAAGGTAAGTTTCAATAAGTTCAAATGTTGTGTGTATATGTGTATATATTTTACAAAAAAAATGTTGATATAGGCTCATCAGTTTTGTAGCTACAATGTCATTGGTCCCTAAAACAAATTGTTACTTCTAGCCGTGTCGGATGCCATGATCAAATTTCTTCCATCTTTGCTGCAAATTATTAGAATTCGATTTTGAATTGAGTAACAACCTAGTTTAAAAGTCGTTTAAAAAGATAATCCTTCTTGAGATAATTATTAATTACATTGCATTGACAACAACACTTCTCAATACATTCACTTTTTTTTTCTTGCTACTTCCGTTCGGTTTCGAGACCAAGTCAATCTTCAAAGTCAATGTCAACTTGTAATTCTTTGTAAACATAAAAAAAAATTACTCTTATAGGAATAATTTATAACCCGGATACCAGCTTGGCCCTTTTGACTCGGTTCAACGACGGGCTGTGAGATTTGTCGACGATTCCAAACTCACTTGCGGTATCGAGCCCTTAAGTCTGAGGAGAGACTTTGCCTCCCTGTGTGTGTTCTACCGCTTGTACAATGGGTTGTGTTCTGAGGAATTTTTGGAAATGATGCCCACGGCTACTTTCTACCATCGCACCGCTCGCCATCGGCAGGGAATTCATTCACACACTTTAGAACCTAAATGGTCGCGTACAGTGCGGTTTCAGAGAAACTTCCTCCCGCGAACGCTTAAGTTGTGGAATGAGCTCCCTACCAAGGTTTTTTGCAAGGACTACAGTATGGAGTTCTTCAAGAAAGAAGTTATTAGATTTCTGAAGAGTCGGCAACGCGCGAGTAATACCCCTGGTGTTGCAAGCGTCCATAGGCTACGGTGACCGCTTACCATCAGGCGTACCGTAAGCTTGTGTGCCACCTTAGTGGTATTAAAAAAAAAAAAAAAAGAATTACTAGTGGTTTAATCACCAACGACTGGATTGACTACAAGAAAACGGCGCTGTTCACCTAGGGTTTCCACGTGCAAATCAGGTTCATACTTATAGTTATAAGGTAAAATTTACTCCATATTACTCAACATCCCACCTAATCCAAAACCTTTCGGTTGGTTTTGCCTATACTTGTTAAGTTAACGTTTTTACCATTTAAACCTACGACATGTAATTTGCATTTTAATTTAATTCTAGACTAGTTTACTTCAAGTCTAGACTTACCTCGCCAACACGAGCAAAAACTTATCAAGTATTATTAACATACAACTAAAAGTTAAATAAACAATCATATTTTGTTACTTCATTAGAAAATTTACCGGATTTGTACATACATATCTCTTTGAATACATTTACGTTCGCGTTTATTTTTTTTGCGTTACGGAATTGAAGCAAAAGCTAATCACCTGAAAGGTGTCGGTAAATAAAGTTTTTTGCCCAATAATTAACAAAGGACTAGAGCAGACAGGCATTACAAAAATACGTCATTATGTACCTATGACATAATAAATTTATAAAATCAATAACCTTGAACTTACTAGGAGGCCCCAGATTGCTAATTTAACACATCCTGGTAATGACACTATAGTGTTAAAAAAAACACTATATAATTAATGTCTTCTTACGAATAAAACGAAAAACGTAATATAATCAAGATGAACGAGTTTAACATGGACTTCGTGCTGAGCTGGAAAAAAAGTCCAAAATAAAAAAAAAAGATACTAAATTAAAGAATAAAGCGATCTGGCTAGTTAAATCGCCAAAAAAAGTAGATAAATAGCGGATTTTGTTGTATAGCGTACTCTCGCAAGCTCAGCAGTTGAGATACACACAATACACGGTATAAAACCCCGTACGGTCACTCCTAGCTGGCAGAAATAGGCGAGAATCACCATACATACATGTATGTAAATTCAAAAAAAATCCCACCTTCATACTTATTTATGTAGGCTTTTGTGGCACTTTTATAGGACATCATATCATACATACTTACAAGGTCATTTTACGGCCACGATGGTTAGATAGAACTTATTTATACGTATTTACAACCCAGTTACTTATCACTTATCTATTACTATACTATCAGGTGGACGCACGCAAGTTTTCGAGTAGGAGCGGAAATGACCTCGCCGTCGGCGCACGCGCCTGCCGCGCCTTGCCACCGGAAATGGACCCACACGGACGGGTCATGGACCCCAAATTCATGATTACGTGAAGATGTCAATTCCAAGTTGTTGCAATCGCAACACCTGAATAACAATGAAGTGGAGACGCCTAGTTTTGCATTGACAAGTAGATATGGTTTGCGATTGCGGTTTGACCCATTTTGTGAATGTCTGACTAGTCTCGCGTATCGGAACAGGTCCAGTCCGACCGGAAACACTTGTTTTTTCATCAAAATTTTATTTTCGGCAAGCGTTTTTAAGTCATTATGTAAATGTTGTGTAATAGTGTATAAGACTAACTACGTAAAATTTTGTTTTACAAAAACGGTTTCCTGCAACATTTAATTACTTATGGTAAGAAGTGCGAGTCGAACTCGCGAACCGAGGGTTCCGTATAACAATAGAGTGTGTAAGACATGCAATTTGTAAATTCCCTATTTTAAAGTTAACATAAACATAGTATTTGAGCTCCGCGTTGAGCGCAACTTTCGGTTATGTAAATACTAAACCACGTCTAATTGAGCATTTTAGTTCCCTATTGCCAGCGGCTCCGCTTGCCCTAAATTTGGTTATCAGCGTGGGATTTTTATAGCAACTCCTTGATTGATTATACTACTGAAGATTATTACAGCTTATATAAGAATTCAGTTATAGCTACTTCCGTGGGAACATTTAAATATAAATCTAAAAAACCTATGTCCTTCTCCGTGTCTTCAACTATCTGTGTGCAGAATTTTAGCTCAATTTGGATACTTCGGTGCGATGGGATTGAGTAAAAAACGATATAATTATTCCCGCGGGATCGTTTGAATTTTCTGGTATAAAAAAACTGTGTGCTATTTCAGTCTATAATCTATTCTAAATTTAATCCCGATCCGTTCAGCCGTTCTAGTGACAAACATTATTCCAACCTTTCGTATTTATATTACAGAAATAAAATTTTGCATTTGCAACAGTTTGCCGGATAATTAAAACGTTTATTATAAACAAATATGTAGGTACAATTGATAGAAGGTTCTGGAGGCTGGTAAGTCTTCAGCCCACAAGGAGAAGATGTACAAAGCCCTATAACTACATAACCCACATAACGATCTCATAGTAATCTATAAAACACTACGTGTAGTCCTTCTATTCGTTCGTCCGGTGTTGGGTGACAAGGGCTCTTAGTTGATAATGTATACAGTGCGTCTACAAAGCTTGGCACGTTATTCAAAACACCAGAATGTATACAATGGTGTCTATAAGCAAGTTCAGAGAAAAACTGTCACTTAGTAATTAATAATTAATATTATAAATGTTAAAGTGTCTCTGTCTGTCTGTTACCCTATCACGGCTCAACCGCAGAACCGATTGCAATAAAATTTGGCAATGTACATACATAGGCTACTTAAAAAGTCATCGATACGCCTAAAACGGAATATATAATTGATGGATTCGCGGGCAAAAGCTAGTGTGTTGATAAATAACAAACTATGCAATTATTACAAAAACAAATGATATAGTTCTCTTATATAGACTACAGAGTCTCATGCGAGACTGCTAGGGTTGCCAGGTGGCCGGGAAATTCGGGAACGCCCTTTGCTTCCCATCCCGTGTCCAGTAATTAGACGTCATTGTCTCGAAAGAAATGGCATAATCCATACTAATATTATAAATGCGAAAGTGTCTGAGTCCGTCTGTTACCTTTTTACGGCTAAGCCGCAGAACCTATCTCACATTAGGGACATAGGCTTTTGCATATACCTACTCGTATTTAGCAAATATGTGTTCGGTAGTATAGTTTAGCTTAAAATATATTTTGTTTTTTTGAAAATAAATATTTAAAATTTATCTTCAACATATCCTCAGAAAAAATATTGAAATTTACTCAATTCAAATTAGGTACATTAGCCACATTCGAAATGAACTCGTCTTCGACAAGTTAAACATATTGAAATATTAATAAAAGTTTATTTTTCTACCGGAACCCCAGAATAGTCCAGAAAGTAAAAAGCCTGGATCTGGTAACCCTAGGTACAGGTAGCCTAGTTCGGTACAATGAATTTTGAACGTTTCTTCATCCTAAAGCAATAAAATATTAACTATACAATACGTCTCCTACGGTGGGTATTATTTTATTGTGATTGTGAATTAGGTACGCTAAAACAGTGTAAATAATTCGATTATTAAGACAAAAAATAAAGACATTAAAAATTACAATATCATTCAATTTTACGACAATACGAGGTTGCGCAACCGGAATTCAAAATTAAATAGCTTCACAAATTACTGGTATTAGCAGGCGTGCGCACTTTGCTGGCCTAAAGATGGTGGAATTGGAAGACTATGTTTATTTACCTACGTATAATTATAAATAATCACCAAAATCATCGCACTGGGTCGCATTTTTTTCTACTTAGTATACAAAAAACGTAATACACTGGGTGTACATTTTAAAATGTGTTAAATTAACGTGTGGAAATAAAAAAAAATTTTGCAGTGAATTTATGTCAGTTATTCGGATTATCGATAGATTCGGAGCGCCGAATTTTACACTTATTTTTGACACTTGCAGATAAAACACCACGAAATTTTGACGACATGTTCTATACAGTAATAAATGTCTATGTCTGCAGTGTGTCAGTTTTCTATTAAATTTAATAGTTCAAAAGTTATACAGCATTCTAGTTTTTCATACAAATGTTTGAAAAAAAATATTTATATAATAAAAACATTTTACAAGATTTTGGAAAACCACATACATAATTATTCGGCTTGGGATTATAACTAAGAAATTTTACAGTGATTGATCAGTAAATTTCAAAAATAAATGAGAAATTCGTTTGTATGAAGCCCTCTGCGAGGCGCCGCGAATCCTTTTCTCTTAAACAGGATTTATATATGCCGATAGTAGTTTTTGGTCTTGAAAAATGGTACCTCTCCGTTCACGTAACAACATCCTACACCTAGTAATTTCCTAATCTAACTAGATACACTAGTGTCGGCTAAATTCGGATAACGCGACTTATCTGACTCGTTTACATACACTCGTATTTTCGTATGATGCAAATTCTAAGTAGTGTGTCCTCTTAGATTATTTTTTTATACCACTAAGGTGGCAAATAAGCTTACGGTCCGCCTGATGGCAAGCGGTCACCGTATCCTATGGACGCTTGTAGCACTAGGGGTATTACTATGTAGGTATTAGTAATGCATAATTTTTTTACAATTTTGAAGCTCAATCTTAAAAATTAACTTAGTTTCATCATGTTTGTTTTTATATATCCGAATCGTTTATCTTTCCATCTATTCTTAAAACAGAAAGGAAGTAAAATGTCTCGTGCTAACCGCCACATAGTTATGTAAAAAAAATTTTTGTGTTTCGATAAACCAAAGGGTACAAAAATGTATTTGCGCATCAAAATATAAATTATTTTAGGGACAATTAAACAAGAACTTCCAATGATTAAAGAATTTTAAGTCATATCAAAATTTAAACACACAATAGCTTTGAGTGTACAAATAAAAAACTTTTTAACAAAAAAAAATTACGGGCTCAAAAATAAGCAGTGAAAAGGTAAAAATAATTACTTATTTCGAAACATCTGATCCGAATCACAATTAGTAGGTAGTTGGTTATATGCAAGTGAAGTATGTTATAAACTGTGAGGTACATAGACACCAACTTCGTATTATAATTTATATCAGATTTTTTAAAATAAGTAATTATTTTAACCATTTTAGCGCATCTCTTTAAAGCCGATTGTTTTTTTTTTTGTAAATAGTTATTTTATTTTTTCACTTAAAGCTAAACCTAAACATTAAAAGCGTTTCATTTATACATAATATTCTCAAGCAACTAATACAAAAACATTTGATTTGTCATTTCTTTCTTCGATCAGGAGGCCTACAACTGATATCAGTTTCAATCCCAATCCAGTTTCAATCCAATTCCGTGGCAAGCTTAAACTCGATCTCAATAGGTACTCCTAACCCAAATTGCGATTAGATTGAAATTGGGATTGCACTCATTTCGGAATCACAAATCACAAAATATAAAAATAATATAATAATACTGAAACTAATAAAAATTTGAGTAAAAGTTAGATCTTCGCAGCGATAGCTTTGTTTCGTTTATTTAGATTTTTGACATTTCTTTTCACAGATCATCATACCTAATTTCACTCTCGATCAGATGGCTCAAAGAGTACCGATTCCTAATATTTGTATAGGATTTTAGTTCTGAAATTGGCCACCAAATTCCGTACTCGATTGAGCGCTACAACAACGTTCGAGAGTACCAATTAAATTGATTTCTCGATCGCCGTTGTATTTTACGATTAAAACTGATATCAGTTGTAGGCCTCCAGTTCAGTAAATTACATCCTATATGCAAAATCCACATGAATGACATGAATCCACTTTATGAAGAACAAGAAGGCAAATTTACCTTTTTCAACACACTTGCTTATAAAGCAGCCTTTACTGCACCGTTTTGATCTTCTTAATAGCGTCCATTACGCACTTGTGCTGGAAAATAATGTGTAAAGTACTAGGGCAATTGAACTTTTTATTTTACTGTAAAGTTTTTTTTTTAAATTTTAGCTGAAAAAAATTATGCTTAGAACTAAGTTCTTATTTTTGTAAAAATAAATTTAAAAAGTTTGTTAAAAACATATCAAAACTATGATATTCAGTTAAATTTCAACTTTTTACAACGTTTAAACACTAATTACGTATTAAATGAGTATTTAAGGCATATACCTTAGCAAAAGTGTGCCGTATTGAACCAGTGTACAAAGACATATTAAACTATTGAAGCATACAAAGAACCACAGTTCCGCGTACGATAGGTGCTATCAAGTGACCGCACGTTGAAAATTTCAATTTTCTCGGTTTTTTGGCTGTATAAAATTCAAATATTTATTCAGAATTCTTTATATATTCTTTAAATCTATTTGAAAAAAAAATCTGACGCTATTTTTGGGCTTTTATTCAAATTGTTTGAAAAACTAAGAGTGATATTCTCTTGATTCTTATTTCATTAAATGTATATTAATATTATTATAATATTAGCAAATTCACTTAATTAAGGTATAAAAAATATATAAACATATATTTTTTTCACGTCACAGAGTGTACTCAGGACTGTAACAAAATTAATCAAATTCTTGCAAACTTCACTCGTTTGGGTATACCATCACCTTATTCTTTCAAAAGTAGTATGACACTCGTGAGCTCTGCTCAATACACACTCGTCTGTTTTGAGCAGACTGGCTCACTTATATCATAATGAACTATTTTGATACTTAACCACTTGTTTTATACATCTTGTTAATAGACAGGATAATAGACAGAAGAGTTATATTATCGGAACAACACAATTCACTTAAGAGCTAGGTAACAAGTGAGTGCAATAGGGCGTCGACCGGGCGCCGCGACGCCGCCGCGCCGCTCGCGACCTTATTACGACAACGGTCTTGTTTGCGTTCCGGCCCACGGGCGCGTAACCTCATTGCTCATCGATTCTCTTCTAGACTCAGTCCTATTCACTGCTTCTAGTAAACCAGTTCCTGTACAATAAAGATAATAATTAATATGTGAAACACGATTACCTTCACTCTTGAGTTATTTTGAGCACAGAATGCTTTAGATTGGGAGTATAAATTATGAATAGCGATTTTTGTGTAATCGAAATGTCCTTTAGGTTTTGCAATAGAAATTCTATACCTTCAGTGAACGGTGACAGAACTCAACTTATACCACTTTTTCTATCTTATCGGTTTACTTCTACCTGTTATACAACGGAAAAAAGTTTTATAAGCAATTTTGTTGACGACAAATGTGTATAATGATCATCCCAAATAAAGAAAATAAAATAAAAAATATTTTTAATAGTCTTAAGCTGAACTCAGGTTCAAACTTACAGCAAGTACGTGTAAAAAAATCTAAGTCGATTTATACTTGACATGTTTATAATATTTTGAACAAACATGTGCGTAAAAATATTTTTTCATGTTACTGTAAATTATTAATTATGTATTAACTTATAGTATTTAAATGTATGTGACTAGACTTATTGTTTTAGCCTTTTTGATTTCCATTGTCATCTTTAACTGTCTATGTTACAACATTGCAAAATAATAGGTATTTATGGAAGAGAGGTACCATTTATATACTCACAAGGATGGTTTTAACCTTAACTTATAGTTTAGTGTAACCAAGAAACGTACTACAATTAAATTTATATTATGCGAACTCAAAGTACTATGCAAAAATAATTTGTGAATAATAATATTACTAGTGTCAATGTGTCAATTGATACAATTATAATCCCATATAAAGCACACATAATGGATATCAAAAGACCTATTTAGATTACTAAAATACAAATTAACTTATCTCTCCATAGAATTGCGTCTTTGAGAGTTGATGAACTTTTTAACTTGCGTTAAATAAGTACCTCATCTTTTTTTAGGTCCATACCGAAATGTCAAAAAGGTACTTTTAATGTATAATTCGATGTTTGTCCATCTGTGTGTAGGTCATGGTTGTTGTCATGTGTGTCTTTTAGAGTTATATCACTTTTCATGCTGTTTTAGTATATTTCACAAATAAAAGTATATGAAATTTAAACACAAAAACCGTACAAATGAATTACAAAATAGTTTTTTTGATTATTAAAATTTGTAAAACTAAAAACAATTATAACTTATAATTATAAAATACTCATTTAAAAACTATTTTTAATGTAAAATCTACTACTTAATTAGTTTTGAATGGGTTGATCCACACGTGTCGCAGGAATAGCGTTGGGCCCAAAATTGGGGCAAATAAATATTATTTATTTATCAGCAATTCCAATAAACAAAATACTAAATACACTGCGCAATGATTCAAATTAATATACAAACACCCTGGTAACCCGAAGGCGACCTATAAAACATCCACGTCTTTCGCCAATGTGACGATTTTGAATAAAAGCTTTGCCAAACAAAATCTCTAATTATAAACGTGTTCTTACAAAAAAATACATAACGTCTTACTATCCACCAAAATAAAAACGCAATGAACTAACTAGAAATGTTAAGGATATTAATGATCACCCAATTTGTCAGAGTAACATCAAATCTCGCAGACAGGTAAATATTTAGTGCATCGTACTTGAACACTTGCCAATGATTGTTGGACTTCGATCGATGGAGAGACATTCGTCTAAATTATTTATATATTTTCAAGGAACGATCATTTTATAACAGATCACACTGTTATTTTAACTTTATCTGTACGTCTTCAGAGCAACTAGATCATATAAATCTCTATCCCCCCTAGCAAAAATTATCTTTTCTGATTACGTCCTACTGCTAGGTTAAGGCTTACTAAGAAAGACACGTGTCGAAAGTCAGATTGATAGAAGTTAAGATATGATTTCTATTCATATTTGGACGAAGATGTTTAAAGGCCCTTAGATATAGAAAAAGTACGGTTACAGTACTGAGGTTTACTGGGTCCTCGGGAAACTTTGATACGTGTATCTACTCAGCGTCCTTTATAAAAAAATACCTTGAACTCCTATGATTAAAGTCTAGTGACAATGTAATTATTATGATATTTTTATATTTATAATATATATTTATTATAAAATAATTGTCGATTTATCATTCGAAAGTCTTAAATGACTGTTAGCCTTAGTTATTGACAAGCTCAAAGCTGATCGGCAGGCTTTAGAAAGAGCTATGCTCGGAGTTTCCATATGCTTTAAATGTAACAGGATTTTAAAAAAGAAAATACTTAAAAGAACTAAAGTAACCTTCAATGAAAGAGAAAGTAAGCCAAAGTGGCTATTGGCAAGCCACTAGGCTTGTAGACCTAATTGATAATAGGGAAGAAAGGTTTTGGGGAAAACGCTGTGTAAGCTTGCATTCTACTAGGTGAATTGAAATCATGTTACGCCTACGCCTTCGAAGAAATCGGAAAAATCGAAAGTTTTGTAACCCCACAGAACGTGCGAGCGCGACTCGCAATTGATCATTTTTTATTATTTGTTATTTTACTACCTATACAGTTTTTACTCTTTGATCGCTTAAGTTTGAAGCTTAGATGAAGGCACTGTACTACCATTGCTACAATAGAACAAAAGTAACAAAAACATTGTTTTCGTGGGCAGACCCCCTTAAATTTTTACTTTTCGCGTTTTTTATTATTAGTTGCGAAATTCACCGGATTAATAGTAGAAAATCCATATTATTGACAAATAAATCTGGAGCCAACAGAGAAAGTAATTAAAACGTAATCAATACTCCAGTCATATAAGTGAAATTTCCAAGATGTCCGACCAGCAAAAGGAAATCAGTTTTCTAAAAGTTGGAGAAGATTTGAATTAGTAGGTTAACAATTAGCTATGCAATGAACGAGAGGCAAGAAAGCGACAATGCATTAACACACAGTGTGTCTACTTGTGCTTACTGTTGTAGGGAAAACCGTCACATGAGTTTTGTTCAATTAAAGTGAAGGGCAAGGAGCTAAAGTAACTAGAAATAATTCATAGCCAGATGTAAAAAAAAGTGTGACAGAGATGAAACGAAAATGTGGTGACTTGTCTAAGCAAAAAGATACCACAGGTTGTGGCCAATATTATCAGGCTATTGGAAAGTCCAAAGGATAGATTATAGAACTCGAACTCTATGCTATGATGTCAATGTAACTGAGACGAATATTCAATTTCTAATGAAGGTAGTTATTTGTAATGATGTGGCGCTTAAAACAAGACGCAGACTCCGTGGCGAAAAATTTAAAGTAATTTTATTTTCAGCATTATTCTAAATGTAATACACAATTTTGTTGTAGTTGCGTGGGTTCATAGTTAAAGTAATTTAAAAAAAATATAAGTTACGTTAAAATTAAGGTAGATAAAAATGCAGCTATGATAAAAATTAAAAAAGGAATATTTTCCAAGGTTTACTTTTTTAGGGTCGAAAAATAAAATTTGAATAAGATTAGTTTCTTATTCAATATAATCCATTATTTTGTCATTGCTTGTATGTAAAAAAAGATCAATATTTTCTGCAGTAATTTGTCATAAATTTGAATTCGCTTTGTTTTTTCAAACTACGCCAGTAGCTGAAACGGGTGCTATTTAATGTGTCTCTTCCAGACAAATGCTAGACACAATTGCTGCGGCTGCAGTAGAGACAAGACGGTAAGAAAGTAGACTTTCACTGTGTAAGCCGATGCCCGCTCCTTAGCATATCACACCTCATTTGATTTGAAGGGCCTGTTTTATGACAGCATTAACCGTAAAGATGTTTATGCTTTATATCGTTTAGGTCAATAGAGTCAAGAGAACTCCACAATAAGCTACATAAAATAGTGTCAGTGGTTGTTAAACCAGCAGTCTATTAAAATATTCTTTTGTTAAAGAAATTGTCACTATTGAAAAGTATCGTTTTGCATATTTCTTAACACTACTTTCAAATAGTAGCCTTAAAGTAAAATAACATTTACAATGGCATAAGGTTATGCTTTTAAAAACTTTAAAAAAACAATCACATAGCTACAAACGTGTGTGTTTGTGCCAGAAGACTTTATTTAATTCACAATACTCGAAAGCTTGCAGTATTCAAACAAAGAGGGCTGACCTGGCTGGCGATGACTTTTTCCTGTGGCTTGTTTATTGAGTCTTTGCTAGCTACTAAGATGGAGGAATTTATAGTAATTTTGAACTGTTTCAAAATCATGTGGTATTAAACAATGTCTTAAAACATATACAAATCGGTTTTACTAGTAGATATAGATATTTGAAACACTATTAATGCAAAGAGACAAAAGAAAGCGAAAAGTTATGTAAATAAAACAGAAACTTAAGGTGAGATTAAAAAAGCAAAATACTATCAATATTTTGCAAAACTTCATTATTTACGTTATAATTTATTTTCATCGATTTTAACAGATATGCATTTGTATTCCAACGGCTGAAAAACATATGTCGTGAAAACTAAAACGTTCTCAAGTATTTATACTACATTTAGTATTTGTTCTGTTTAGTTGGAGACGGTAACAATTATGGAGAAAGTCTTATTTTCCTTCAAATCTTCGTATAGCCGCTTCCAATTTTGCCGCTAAACTAAGTTTTCTGGTTTCTCGACCTTTTTTATTTTTAGAGAATTCTAGACCTGGTTTTCTCAAGTTTCTCGAGATCTCGAGAAATTTTGATTTTTTTTATTAAAACACACATTTTTTGCTTTATTATAAATAAGACTGATAAATGAGATCACTAAACTAAAATAATTAATTTTTAGCTACCATACATTTCATTAATTAATTAATTAACAAATCAACAACAAACAATAAATGAGACAAACTGTGCTCGACTGGTCGATATAAAAAGTAAACAGTAGGGTAATACTTAATTTATTTATAATAATTAAGTCCCTACCAATTCCCAAATGTACCATAATTAAATAAAAAATAATAAGTAAAATTAAATCAACTAAATTACCAGAACATATTTAGATAACTGTAAAAACTTGTTTAATAAACATTTTGCTACCAACTTAAACTAAAAATGCTTTTATATTTTTTCATTACACTTACTCAAACAATGTTATTACGTGCAGGAAAGCGGGTGCTAAGACCTAAATTAACCCCATGGGCTTTTTTACTTTTCTTTATAAATTCTACTTTTCTCAAAGCAAAGCGCGCGTTCATCGAACTCATGGGCGGTAATGCCGCGCCTATACTATCAAGTATGTATAAAAGTTGTTTGTTCAAAATATGAACTACATACACACTACAAGCGATTAATTACCAGTTTTAAACTTTTTAGTTCATTAATTCTCTAATTATCTGGCGGTAGCGTAGGTTTCTCTACTTATATTCCCACCATTCCAATAGTGTTTTAGTAATGTAATAATAATAATTGTGTGTAATACGCGCGTTACGAAAATTACAAACTAGGGTAGTTAAAGCCTTCGATCTTCAACCTTAAGCTTCTAAATAGCCTCTCGTTAGTAATTTTCTCTTTACCATCCATAATACACAATGTACTAATAAAATATTAACTTAATAATATCACTGTCTTTCGTGACAAACATTATTTAACTTTCAATACTATTTTTTAAGTTACCTAGCGCACAGAAGGCGCTAAGTTTTTTTTCCTACCTCGACTAAAGGTAAATTTCTCGAGAATTCTCGAGCAGAAACTCTAGTGATAAACTTTGTATATACGCATTTGTGCCTATAGATTTCAAACCTTTGTTTCTGTTGTGTTCTTAGTTAAAGAAACTGAACTCTACAAATATTTCAGTGCCCGTCATCAGTCCAAAAATTACAGGTAATTTCCTACGAACACAGTCAGTTCAACTACGTTCTAGACACAAAAACAAAAAGTGGGGTAACTTTAGATATAGATAATTTTGTTTTTGATATTTGTTTATTTAATAACATTTTATGTTAGATACATTTTAAATCCTAACTACTATATTAATATCAATAACAATATTAATCTTTACGGAAAATTTTATCTAAAACTTTATATATTTTATAAAACATCGGCCAAGTGCGTATCGTACACGCATTAAGTCAGGGTTTCGTAGAATGAGAATAATTACGGATATCTAAAAAACTAATGAACCGATTCTGTCATAAACAATTTTCATCGGTACTTAGTGTATTTATAAAGCTAACCTAGTATTTATAACTCGAAAAAAGTAAATCTAAAAGAAAAAATCTTAGGAGCCCTTTCCAATGATACCCCGCATGATGGGGTGCACGAAAAAGATATGCATCCCTCGATTCAATAAGTGGAGAGCTATTACCTTTCAGTATCAATTAATTTAACTAACATTTCACAAACGATACAATTCTTTAAATTTTTTTGGCATCTTCCCGAAGACGGCGGAATTCTAAGTTCTGTGACATACGGATGGAAGACATGCGGATTTTATAAGGGTTATGTTTTTATTATTCGACAACGGAATCTTAAAATAGGTGAATATCATTGTACTATCCTACCACCAAAAATGTAACCCAAAAAAAATTTTTGGCATGTCCATCGGCAGGAAATTTGTAATAACAGTACGGTTTCAGAGGAACTTCCTCCCGCGGACGCTTAGGTTGTGAAATGGCAGGGATGCAGGGATGGCAATAATTTTTTCTAAGGTTTTCTCTAAGGACTACAAAAACTTAAATTCAAATTCAATTGCTTTATTTCTCAAAAGAAGGATATCATATCACTTTTTTTAAAGTCAATAAACAATAAATTACTAGTTACTACCGTTTTGAAGTCAAAATGGCGTTCTGGTGAGAAGAAACGGCGAAAGAAACTCTCCAGCAGTCGCTCTTTTAATTTTGATTAATCAATAGAAATTATCAAGTAAATTATGTTAACAAAAAAATATTAGATCCCATGTATTTTTATCATCAAGGTAGTCTTGAATTGTGTTATAAGCTTTTTTGACAAATTTCTGTTTGACCAATTTTTTGAACCTATACATAATTCTGCAGGGATTTTATTCTAAAAACGGATACATTGTCCTTTCAATTATTTATCTATTTTCTTAAGCTTTGTGTGGATCAGAGCAAGTTTGTGTCTATTTCTAGTATGACAATTATGAGTATCGCTATTCTTTTTAAATCAATCAATATTTTTATGATCATAAATTAAATTATCTAATATATACTGAGATGGTAAGGTTAAGACCTCGATATAATTAAATTTATCTCCTAAATTGTGTCTATGGGAAAGATTAAAAATATCAGCTGCGTTTCCCCATAGTAAGATACCGTGAGACATCACGCTATGAAAGTAGCTGAAGTATACTATGCGGGCAGTAAATTTGACCGTTGGCAAATATTTTTAACCGCGAAGGCTCAAAATAATGTGGCGTTCATCGAGAAAGGAGTTATTGTATATTTAATGTTTTGACAACGCGCCCCAGGCGTCTATAGGCTGCGGTGGCTGATTATACCATCAGGCGGATGGTAAGCTTGTTTGCCACCTAAGTAGTATTAAAACAGAATAGGTAAAGATTTGATTTTCTACCGTTTCGACAAAACGGTGTGTTGCCGGCGTGACCGCTTACCATCAGGTAGGCCGTAAGCTTGTTTGTCACCTAAATCAATTACAGTCATAAAAAAGAGATACGAAATAAAGACTTGGGAATTGAGAAAGGTAAGCAAGTCTTTCTGCTCTGCCTACCCCTTAAGGAAGCAGGCGTGATGTTATGTAGGTATGTATGTATGCATGTACAAAAGTAAATAGATAGAATACAACTATGTTATAACTTAAACAATACATACAAAAACTCCATCTGGATATTGTCACAATACGAATGTAACCAAAGGACGTATTAATTAGGGTCAGAGATGATAAATTGAACCAATAAGCCGTAGAAGTCGTATGTACCTACTACGTTATAATTGAAATAGTTACAATTAGGGTTCCCTACTAAAATAGTACAAAGAAAATCTGCGAACTGGAGAAAGTAGAGTTACTATGGCAAGTAGAGTGTTATAATATGAACGCACTTTGGTTGCTTATACCAAATTTATTTTTTATATGACCATCCTCCTACCTAAAAATATAAAAAAATAAATAATTCACACTGACGAGCAAAAATATGTAGTCTAGACATAAACAACTTATGATAGAGCTATCATCTTGAGGTCAAAGGAGCATTGTAGCGCATTTAATAATTTATAAGTAAAATTAAAATCTTTCTTATTTATGAAATATCGTCGTTTATGTGAATATCTAGTTATTTTTGCTCTTCATTAGTATTAAATACGCCTCCCTTTTAATTTTTAATATTAGAAATAGTACTTTTATGCAAAACGTATTTAGAATTCACGGCCACAAATTTTTCAGAACAATTGGTAAAGTCTACAAGAAATAATTTTATTAATTTTACTGCTCTTAAAAATGTAGTAGGTTACTTACCTACTTTTATAAAAAAAAATTTTCTTTTTTTGTTTTATTTATACTAAAATGCCATAGAGATAAGACGCTGTGAGAAACTCATTGACCTTGGTAGACCCTGATAGTGAAATGGCACGTAATGTAATGTTACTAGCGGTACATTATTACTACCGGAAGCACTAATTGAGCAAAATTTTAAATCCCTCTAATACCTATTATAAATGCAAAAGTTTGGATATTTGGATGTTTGTTAGTCAATCACGCTTCAACCACTAAACGAATCGGGATGAAACTTGGCACACACATAGGTTACGTTCTGGAATAGGACATAGTAGGACACAGGCTGTTTTTTATCCCGGAAAAATTAAACGTTCCCTCAGGAACCTTAATTGTTACTCAATCCTGCCGCAATGGAGCTTTCAATTAAGCTGCAATTTTTATCCCGAAAAATTTCCTGCGGAAGTAACTTATTTTTTATACCGGTAAGGTGGCAAACAACCGCACCGTAAGGTCCGTCTAATAGTAAGCGGTCATCGTTACCTATGGACGCTAGCAACACCAGGGGTATCACTTGCGCGTTGCCGACCCTTCAAGTTTTCCCGTCCCCAGTCAGACACCTTGGACAGCGTAGTCTCAATTTCAGATACAAGTTCTTTTCCTCTTCTCCACTACGGAACGAGGAATACTTAAACGACCCGTGTAATAACCGTCTCCAGTACTGTCATTTGTATAGCAATGTATTTTATTAATGTCAAACATATTATTAATATGCAGTAGAAATAGCGTATATGAGACAGCACAGAGCCTTGCGGGACACCAGCATTAATGTCCCTGCTATCAGAGCAACTACGGCTTGTATGCGTCTGTCGGACAAAATACACACCCTTTTGCACAAACCCTCGGGCACTTCGTAAGATGGCAACTTCGATAGAAGATCCCGGTGCCAGACCCGATCGAACGCCTTTGCTATGTCCAAGCCACATGCCGCATGCCTCCCCCAGACTCTCAATGGCTAGTGCCCATTGGTGTGAAAGATACACTAGAAGTTCACCAGCCGTCGTGAAAGCTATATTGACGGCCGCTGACCAGGTCGTATTTTTCTAGGTACCTTAGACACTGTGTTGATCACACGCTTCATCACCTTAGAGAGGAAAGAAGTAATAGCGATAGGCCTGTAATTCGGTGGATCTGATCTATCGCCCTTTTTGGGCACCAGGTGCTCTTTCGCAGTCTTCGATAAAGACGGATTTTGCCTAGTGTGGTAGAAAAGCGGGTAGAGGCGCGTAAGTACAGGACATAACTTAGGAGCACACTGTTAAAAAACCACTGCTGATATATCGTTTGGCCCACTCGGCTTATGAACGTCCAGAGAAAGCAACGCCCGTCGCACCTCCCGTTGTGTTATGGAGATTTTCATCATGGTCTTATTGCACCACGGTAAAGTAGGTGGTATAGCTCCTTCTTCATTTATATCCGAGTTGAAGGCAAAGATACTGCCCAATAGATCGGCTTTCGCTTTTGCACTATGGGCCAAGTCACAATCGGTCTTTCGCAGTTATAGTAATGACGACTGGCAAAAGTTCCCTTCGGCAGCTTTAGCAGGGACCAGAAAGCTCGACTTCCAGAGATATAGCTCGCAAGTCGCCCATTATTTTGTTGAATAATTGGAATTAAGCTCTGGTAGTTGCTTTCTTACTCGAAGCAGCATTTAATTTGCGTTTTAACTCCGAAATATTCGGATTCTTATTATTACGAGCCGTGGTCCAACTCTTATACGCAATTTGCTGATTGTTAGCTTTTCTGCAAGACCTATAACAGTGTCGCTACACCACGGTCGGTTTTTGACGCCGGTAGCTACTCGCAGGTTAGGAATAAAACATTGTTCTAGAGCAATATTCTACAGCAGATCTAGTTTTTTTTGGGAAAATTTAACGCCCACCGTCGTGAGTGGCTTTGTCACTCGTCAAACTCATGTGCATGAAGAGTCGAGTTACGTCTGTGCCACCGCCATGAGACCTGTAGATGAACGCATAGATACGAGTGTGGCCGCCTAGATCTACGCGCACTAAAGGCGGCGATATCGCGTTTGTAGCCGGGATAGTGAAGGTATGATGTATCGGACGGGCAGGATATCTGCGTCTCCGTTAAAGAGAGAATGGTCGGCAGCGCAGTTTCAAGGTGATGGTGATCTGCGTTAAGGTTGGCCTGAATACCCCTAATATTGCAGAAATCCACATTCAATGTGGATGGAGTAGCCACTGTAAAAACACTTTTCCTTATAGTTCTTTTGCTCATTTTCTTTAAAAGTTACTTAGGCTAAAGATGAGGATTCACTGCACAGACGACAGCTTAGAGGGCAAAAGGTGCGGTACTAGAACTGCCGAAGCTCGGCGCAGATAATACAGTTGCTGGCACGGCGAGCGGCGGGTGATAGGGCTCCTGATCCCCTTCTGCTGTAATAGGGTCCACCCAGTCTCCTTCGTCGGCACGACTACTATTTCAGAGACTTTACACAGGTTGGCAGCCTTACACTCCAAAATAAACAATCTGTTTTTTATTCGAGGAAAAAAGTACATTGATATTACTAAGTAACTTAGGATATTACTATCGCACTCTTGGCGTTTTTGTAATATTTCCGAACTGCATTAACAAAAATCAATTCATAATTAATACAGAGCATCTTTTATTCTCAGGTTAATAAATATTTTAGTAAAAAATTATATTTTTTGTTAGTTTGGCTCTTCGTGCAGGGCGGAGATCAAGTAATACCTGGGTTCGGGAACCCGTTCAACCTGCGGGTGGCCAGCGATCAGC
The DNA here is from genome assembly GCA_946406115.1 of Apoda limacodes. Lineage (NCBI taxonomy): Eukaryota > Metazoa > Arthropoda > Insecta > Lepidoptera > Limacodidae > Apoda > Apoda limacodes. Next base: position 18,812,063 of record OX291553.1, read on the forward strand.
CGTTTCATCAGGTCTCCCTGATCACCATAAGAGCACGCCAACCAATGACAGCAACGAGCACCGCCGGTCCTCCGCTGTCCGCGCTGCGAATCTTCAAAGAGCTCTGACAACCTTACTTACCGCCAGGAACACAACACTACTCAATGTTATTTGAATGTAAAAATATTATGAAATGTATTCATACTCATATATTTTTTTCATAAATACTGTATTTATTACATGTAAAAATAAATCCTATCCTACTAATATAACATACTAATGTGAAAGTTTGTATGTCTGGATGGATGGTTGTTACTCAATCACGCTTCAACCACTGGACGGATCGAAATAACACTTGGCATACATATATGTTAGGTCTTTGAATAGCACATAGGCTTTATCCCTAAAAATTCAAAAGTTTCTGCGGGAATAACTGTGACAGAGTTAAACGAACTATTGCCGCACCAATAGCATTCTATAGCAATTCATTGGTATAACTAATTAATTAATTAATTGGAGTTATTTCAGGAGTTCCACGCCGATAATCGAATAAAGGGCGGGCGAAGCCGCTGGCAAAGTCTAGTAAAATATATAATTTGTTTTTTCACATAGAATTATACATATAGTTATCACTTATAAATTAAAATATTTAATTAGTTATAAAAGGGTTCCGTTTGGTACCCTTCTGGTAAAGAACCCTAAAAAGTAGTTATAGTGACATAACTACAATAGTTGGATATATGGTATCGCGAAGTTTTTTTATAGATATTGATATTTAATATTTGTGGTTGTCTCGAGACGGTGTTTTCTATGCATAATATGTATGTATTTACAAAAAAGTATATATATTTTTTGCATCTATTGGGTTCAGGTAAAACAGCTTGTGGCAGGCAAAGACTAAGGTTATATCATAAATGTTTCATTTTTGGGTTCTGTAGCCAAATGGCACTAAGAGCTGCACCCTTATAAATTCATGTCCAACCGTCCGTATGTCACAGCCTTATGATTTCGCCAGCTTTGGGTAGATTCTAATATAATTTCACAAAAGTGTAACTTTACAGAAATACTATAAATATCAAGAACAAAATTTTTTGAGAGTAGCTCTCTGTACAACTAACCGAGGTTCTAACTGAGGGATGAAAAAAACCCCCACGCACCTCACCATGTGCGGTAACATTGGATAGACGAAACCCGAACTTAATGCATGACCGACACTCACTCAGCCAGTTTCTTTTCATTTTAAACATAGAACACTAAAAATACTATTATGATTAGGTATAATTAAGAATTGCCAAAATAATATAAATTGTGTGAATAGCTACATGTATTTTAGATGCCAAGTAAATTTTTAGATTATTAACTTGCTTTGACTGTCAGGCCGAGTTGCGCGCATAACGCACTGCAATGTCGTCGGTTGGAAGGTGAAAGGCGTATCACTTCACTTTCGAATTAGATCGTGTTATGGTCTCGGTGAAAACGGAAGATTATACCGTTTGCAACGTTTGTTTATTTATAGTACCGTATATTTTTGTTTGGCAGTTATGTACATAGATAAAGTAATCAGCAAACGGAAGAAGTACTGGACATCGAACCAATAACCGATGGACTGAGAAAGGTTCTTGAGTGGCCACGGAATACGGATCGAAGACGCAGCGTGGGTAGCCAATGGGCACAGATGGCACCGGCCGGTATTTATAGATATGGAAGAGGGGTTTGTGGTTTGACTAGCATTGGACGACTTCCCGACGGTGACCACGACAAGATTTCAGCGATAAAGACTGAAAAGAAATCAATTTCTGCCCTGTAAATTGCATAGCTTAATTTTTATTATTGTTCAATGTGTAACCTACAAAAAAAACCGTAATTTCTTACTAAGATTTTACTCGTTTTAAAGAAAAATATTAAAATTACAACGAAGTTTCTCAACAAATGAAATTGTTGAGTTATAGAGTTCTAGACAAAATTTCCAAAATCCGCGTCAGGTAAGTACGTTAATTGGGCAACGTTCAGTTCAGCAGTTAATGTCTTTTGGCTGAAACAGAACGTTAAATAGGCAATAAAGATATTTATAAAGAAGTATTTTATTGTATTAATGTACAAATGTTTACCAAAAATGAGAACAGCATTGTGTTCTACACTTTAGGTATCCCAAAAAAATATAAAGTAAGAAGAAGTTCTAACGTTATTTAAAAATCAGTTACAGAACATTTATAAAAACGGTTGTTCTTTCAACTAGTTTTATAATAATGTCTATCAAGCACATAACGGCGCTTGTATGAAAACGTATTTCGTCTCATATTTTCAGCGCAGATATATTGTATGAAGATCTATTTCACTACTGCGCATGCACAAAATTATCAACCGCAATTCATGTACGAAACGAAACGGTCGAATGCGACTCGCACATGCTTAATTTGCTTACTAACCGTGATTGGCACGAAACCAATAATTGTAACTGAAAATCATATTGAGATTTGTTATTCGAATACAAATGAAAAGTGAAAATTAGTTATCTCTTTCCCAAAAAAAAAGAAGTTTTTAAACAGAACCTTTTGCGAGAAAAATCAAGAGTGATATATTGGGAGTGGCTCAACTATTTAATTTATGTTAGTCAAGTTCTTTTTTTATCAATCTTAGACCAAACTCAAAGTGACTGCTTGTTGCGCTCGTGCTTTTAAATCCCTCGCTGATACTCGGGATCCAAACTTACGCTTGGTGTAGCTAAAAGCTGGTTTCTACTCGGTAGAATAACCTAATATTGTTATTTAAAATGGGATGAATACGTAAAAGTTGACATTTGTAATATCTCTGACCAACCCTTCGGTAACAATCGTGACTGTAGATTTTCTAAAAGTCTAAAAGTTTAAAGAACGTCATTAATATAAACAACAAGAAATTAAAATAAAGCAGCTACCTGTTTTTATTTTACGACCTTAATTTGTTTGACTACTAGTTTTACGGCTGAAGTGGAGTTGAAATTAAATTAAATGTATTAGAATGAATAAATGTTTTTATATCAGAAAAAATTGCTCATCTCTATGTATCTATGATCGATAATCCAAAACGATAAACATAAGCAGAGATTCCTCTGGTGCTCTAGACGTTTCAAATTATTCCATTCAATTTGCCATTCTTTTCTTACGATTTTTGTCGGTAGCTTTACCGACTTAATCTGTCTACAAATCTAATATAGAAAAGTATGAAATAGGAAATGTACATTTAAAGCTAAAGTAAATAATTACCTACACTTAGGAGTTTGTCTGTGTGTATTCTACTGCTTTTATAATGGGATCTACTATCAAACTGCTCGCTACGGCAGGGAATTCATTCTTACAACATGTCATTGATATGCAGTATAAACAGCGTAGGAGACGGCACAAAGCCTTGCGGGACACCAGCATTAATGTCCATGCCATCAGAACTAACGTCAGCAACGGCTCGTAAGCGTCTGCCGGACCAAAAGCTAGCCAACCATTTGCACAAAACCTCGCGAAATCCGTAAGATGGCAACTTCAATAGAGGACGCCAGTGCCAGACCCGATTGAACGTCTTCGCTATATCCAGTCTACAAGCCAATGCCTCCCCCTGACTCTCAATGGCTAGTGACGGTCGCTGACGAGGTCCTTTTTTTCTAGGTATCTTAGAACCTGTGTGTTGATCACACGTTCCATGACCTTGGAAAGGAGAGAGGTAATAGTGATAGGCCTGGAATTCAATGGATCTGATCTATCGCCCTTTTTGGGCAACGGGTGCATATTCGCAGTCTTTCATGAAGACGGAAATTGCCTTGTGTGGTAGGAAACTGGACATAACTCAGAAGCACACCTATTGAAGCAACGTCTAGAGAAAGCAACGCGCGCCGGACCTGCCGCTGAGTTATGGCTGTCTTCTATAAATATGTTAAAATCGAACACTGATAATCGAATTTTGGGAGGGTGGAACCGTGAGCAAATTTGGCATGGAGATAATTTGAATCCGGGGGAAGGACATAGGCTGCTTGAAAAAGTTAAGTGTGAGTCGGTTTTTTTTTTATTTAGAAGTAGCCGTTAAAATCCTACACCTATAACCGAATTTAGGGCGAGTGAAACCGAGGGCAAAAGCTAGTATCACATAATTTAAATATTTTCTTAGTCGCAGACAAAAAAAACAGTCATAAGTTCGTCCTTCGATGTATCCAAAGATGTGTTACCTAATAATTGTTATGCAGAAGATCGAGAAGCAATTTAGATTAGATACCACCTGTGAATACATAAAGGCCGGTGTCTTTTGTGCTTTGACCTTCTATCTATAAAACGCGTCACACATTATCAAAGATTACGCCTTATTTACAATGTTTTGTTTTGATAAAGCGTATGAACATTGAGTTAATGATATACTTCGTTATTCTTTATATTTCATATTGAAAAAAAAACAATGTTGTACTCCTGAAAACTTCGGTGCTAAAACAAAGCCACCTTCATATCTATTAACATTTTGCATAAAAGTATAAAGTAAACTCCCATAGAATTGATCTATATGCGTTTTGGTTGCTATGCATATATTGTTCGTTATGCGTATTGGTCGGCATACGTGTGAATCCACGTCCGTATTGTTCGCTTTGTGTTTTTGGTTCTTATACGAGTAAAGGGATTAATACACTGGAAGAAATTTCCAACAGTCGACGAATTATTATGGAAATTTGTAAGGACTAGGCCATAAATGTGACCCTACATTTCGTTAGATATATATTCATATGACCATTTTAAGAGTTTCGTGCTAAAATGCTAAAAAGGAATCCTTATAGAGAGAATTCAGTGTCCATCTGTTTGTCACAGCTGTTTCTTCCAGCAACTACGAATGCTATATGGCCTGTTAATTATTAGAAATGGGGTTTTATATGGTAAAGGGGGGGGGGGGGGGGGGTCAGGTCAAAGTATCACGATACAGTCTTTAGCAAGAGAGCAGTACGGTCAATCTATAAATTAGGACCTCGAATTTCTCTTAGGGAACTATTTAGGGAAATTGATATTTTAACTGTTCCTTGCCAATTTATCTTTGCTTGTATATTGTATGTACGCAAGATTGACACTTATTTGCTAAACATAGTGAGCCACATAGTGTTGATTCAAGAAATAAGGATAAATTGGTAGTTCCAAAATGTCGTCTTCAGAAGGTAACTACATAGCTCTTTCGCAATACAAAGAATATTTTTCTACAATAAAATTCCAGAACATTATTATATTAATTTACCCTCAAATAAATTTAAATTATATTTAACTGCTGCTTTCGTGCCGGTTCTTCTCAGTAGTAAAGCATTCCGAACCGGTGGATTTTTTTTTATCAATAATTAAACTTGAATAAAATGTTTGAGTATTAATTTAATTTAATGTCTGAAAGTGGGGTTACATACTACACGTGAGAATACATACTAGTACTGTCAAGCCTTTTTCACATTTTAATTACAAAACTATTTCCTAATATTTCATGTGAGACAGTATTTAACTTATTGCCCAAACTGTTACAAATTTGACCTTTCTAAAGATAATGTCCCCCCGCCTTATGTCGAAATATCACGAACAATAAAATCTGAAATAATTTAGACCAACGAAGTTTTTACATCAAATATTAAATACATATATACTTTATTCCTCTTTATTCTCCACTCTAACTCCAATAAATAAGGTGGTTTTTTTAAATTGATGAACCTAAACACTAAAACCGATTCCTTAAATTATAACCTAGGTACTATAATTATAAAATGTATTCATACTCATATTCTTTTTTAATAAATACTGTATTTATTACATGTAAAGGTCCTTCGCAAAGGTGGACTTTAATTTTTTAAACATTTTGGGATAAACGTAGAGTAAATGTATCTTTATGCATTAGGTAGGTACATACCTAATCAGTTTTTTTTTTCAAATTTCAATTTATATTTTATCTATAAACCTTTTTATAGATTTTGATATGTTCTTTAGAATATTTTAGAAATTGTTTTTGTCTGTCATCAATAGTCTCCGCAGCGCATGCTGGCTTTTTTTTCACATCTTGGGTTACATGATTGAAGTTTTAGTAGGGATTTTTGCAATCGGTCAGTAGTTTTTGAATTTATTCGTTACAAACATACAAAATTAGTTTATAATATTAGTGTAGATGTAGGTGGGGTACCTACAAACTCTTTTAACTAACTGTTTTAGTCCTGTGTAAAATTTGGTGCCGTATATTGCCGCAATAATTTTATTGAGAAGGTATTTATCTTAACTAAGATGGATTTATATATAAATAAGTAAAACATGAAAATCATAGAGAAGGGACAGAATAAAGAAATATAAATGGTGTCTGCTACAGCAATATTTATAAACTAACAGTAAAACAACCAAGAAACTCTGCATAAGACTCAGATAAAGAACAAAAAATAGAATCACGGAAGGTAAAAAACTGACAAATTATCTTAAATCTTTTATTAACATTAATAAATCAAATAAAACCGAATATCGAGGTTCTTCCTAACGTTATAAATACCTATACTACGATTGTGAGAAACATTGTTCAATTACGTAAATTATGTTTGCATAAAAAGCAAACGTTTCAGATATAACCAAAGAATTAAGATAACAATGGCATTGAGATTAGAAATCATTACTTTCTATACTGTGTAAAATTCCTATTACACAAGTATGTAGGTACCTATTGCACCAACGTGCTCATGTAACGTGGCGATAAGACTTCAATACAACGACATATCTACATTTTAATACATTCAAACGGTTAAAACATAATTGCACGGAACGAAATTTTAGCAGATATTGAAATAGTTTCACACGCATTGATGCTATAAACAAAAGCCATGTTGCAGATTTAATGCGGATGCCTTTTCTTTTATTATACAAATAAGGAGACGTCTATTAATTACGTGCGTCGTTTAAGGGGGAGCCAAGTCTTACCCAATCTCACGTACGGAAGAGGGGGGTCTCGGCAAATATCCCGTTGCTATTTCTTCGCAAGGAACATTGTAAAATTGAGAAAAAACTGGGTTTAATTAAGTAAAACATAGTCTTCCACTAAAATATGGCTAAATTCTACACAATAATATTTTATGGCGACAACGCAAACGCCACAAAGTAGCAAAATTTTTAAATAAATCCAACGCAATCAAGCAAAGATAACGTATTTATACTAAATATACACATTTTTAAAAATATCACGTCATCTTACCAAGAGGGGGTCAAAAAATCGCCAAAATTGCCACACGTATTTACTGGGCGTAATGAACCATACAGACAGCCAGTGAGTAAAGTGGCGATTTGTTGACCGACATAATGTACCTACATTATGCGCTTAATGTCGATAATAATCCAACTAAAGAGAAAAAGCCAAGATTTGTAGTTTTTCATACAGAGTTTATGTGTTTTTAACTTAGCTGGATTATGACACATTAAAGCAGTGAACAAAACGCACCTTAAATGATAAGTACACCAAAATTGTGTGAGACAGGTGGCGGCAAAGTGCGGTGTCTCCACTAGTACGTTAGTACACAATACCTCAATGAACACAGAATAAATTTACATGTACCTACACGACTTTTGAACCTCAAGGACGAAATAAAAACATGTCAGGTAAGTAATGAAGTGGAAAAACTTATAAAACCGAAGATATTAAGTAAGTAGAACTATATAATAGGCATCCTCTATCGTTTTAAAGAAGAATGTTACGCACGATTATTTCGAACAATATTAGCATTTGATAACATTAAAATACCTAGGTATTTGTTTGATAAACGTAACTTCGAATTCAATTACAATACGAACGAATAACTAATTAACTCTTTAAAACCAGATCCGACAATAACCTAGGGTATTACGTGAGATAAAAATGGGAGGAGGGGTCTACAAAATCTTACCAAAGCGAAAAACCTCTCGTCATGTGTCCTATCATTACGATAGAAGAGATAGATGAGTATCCATGGAGTAAATGTTGAGTTAAGGAAGGTGGTATACCCAGTATGAATAAATTCATTATTAGCAAAATAACCTTACGTAATTAATGGATGCCACCTAAGTCCTACTGAATATTAATTGAACTTATTAAATTGGGGGGAGCTGGGCCACTCCCGAGTATGCGTTGTCTGTCTGAATGGGTGTATATTTGCGTGTTTATGTGTATGTATGATTATCTTATTATTTCTTTAATATCTAGATACATATATATTATATATGTATGTTTTGCTTTATTGAGATACATGAATATACATATTTTATCTCGGGAGTTTACCTATGTTTAAATCCCGTTACAGAATTGAGGACTTTTAACGCTTCACGCTAAGTGATCTCAATTCTTTCTTAACCATACACGATATCGAATATTGATTATTGATCCTGAAAGTGCGTTACGAGCTCTATCCAATGGTATCAATAAAATTGATGTTTTAAACATCATAGATTTGGTTAGGCGAGATAAAGTGAGATATTTTATAATTATGGTACTGAGGCAGGCTATGCCGCTCGCGTCACTAAATAGGTCATATTGAATATAGAATACAAACCGATCGTAAATAAGAATACAAACCGATCGTAAATAAGGTTTGATATTCGCGTAGAGACAGCTATTAAGAAAAATTAAATTGTTTGAATTAGGATTTCGATAGAAGGAAACAAAGATGCATCGCATACATTTTTGTTCAGTCTTCAATTGTTAAACGCCCACTTCAGATGCTAGATCTAAGATAGATCTTTTTGTTTTGTATTATGGGCAAATAAACTAAATTATAAGAATAGCATTAACGTTTTGCATAAAAGTAGATATATCCCGCGTGATGACAGGTGTAATATGGTGCGAAACCCTCTTGTCTCGCATCCACAGCAACAGTTTAGATTGAGGCAAGATCACCATCTTTCCGCTCTCACCAAGGAGCATTAGCATGCCCCGCGAGGTTTTAGTAAGAGTGTAAGGAGCGCACCTGAAACCGTCCCACGGCCTACAATGGGACCAGTCCGTATGCTGACTAGCGTTGAGGCTGACGCTGAGTTTCAGGAACTCCATTTAGTGTAGACCGCGGAGTTAAGGCTCAGTTTATGGCCGCTCAATCGAATAATGACTTTATTATTAGCAGTAAAAATTCACTTTTTTTTTTTTTTATACCTCTAAGGTGGCAAACAAGTTTACGGTCCGCCTGATGGTAAGCGGTCACCGTAGCCTATGGACGCTTGCAACACCAGGGGTATCACTCGCGCGTTGCCGACCCTTCAGAAATCTAATAATCTAATATGAGCAAGGAGATACCAAAATGAGAAAACCAGGAACTCCGCCCAAGAATAGAGTTATGTGGGAACATGTAAATTAATTAGATTTAAGTAATTGAATTTTATTTTAATAGCCGCTTACATATAAGAGAATAATAGAAAAATATACATATTAATTGACTCTCGTTGTATCCTTGATATATCCTGGTAAGATTCCCAGATAGCTATTATATACCTTAAGCAGCTAAGTCAAGTACACCCCAACTGGTTGCAGTACCTACCTACTTAAAAAGATATAATGCATTAAGATAGATAGTATCTAAATAAACTGAACTAGGTGTATTAAATTATTTTGCCTCGATTTAATAAATAAAAATTAAAAGAGGAATGGCGCCAAAAAAATATCAATATTTTGTTTGGATAATAAAGTATTGCGTTATTAATTGATGGTGTAATCTAATATTGAAAAAATAAACATGTTAAAAGTGTATTATCAAAATTATTTAGATACCAATCATGCGATAAGTGACATGTCGCCATACTAAATGCATGGAAGCTAAAAATCTCAAATCCGATAGATTCAATTTATTTATTGATACCATTGGATAAAGTTCGTGAAGCATTTTCAGGATCAATAAAATCTGAATTTCGATATCTTGTATGGATTAAAATAATCGAGTATGATCATTTAACGTTTCCAACCTGTATACCCACGTACACACAATGAAGTTTTTTTTTATAATCAGCAATTTTGGTTCAAGTGACGTACAAACAGATAACAAAATATTTTAAAAACTACGCTCGGTTGTGTTATCTTCCCACATAACAATAGGTAAAAGACTTTAGTACATTTGGTAAGAACGTTCGTTATCATTGCAAGGTTACATTGACTTTATAAACTCAGAGTTCAGAATAGAAACAGTTGTTAAAATAGAAACTTAAAAATAAATCATTGAAAGGCGTTGTTTGAAATGGGGGAGCTAAAAGTGGTGTTCGTGAACCCTAAGTTCACAAAAATAACCACTTTAGCTCTTTATTTGCTAATATATTTGACTTCAATAATATTATAATGTATTCATATAAGAAGACGCTTGCTCCGTCTGCTTTATTTCTAAAAAATAGGTAATTTTTTTTATCAGAAATTGATCAAAATTTATTACTGCCCACTTTGAGAGCGGGAACAAACACGCTCTTTCCTCCCCCCTAATGGCGAACCAATCAGCGTTTTTCGAATAGATGAGGTAAAAACTTAATTAACTACTAACATTTATTTTTAATTAGGAGCGTAGTATGAAAAGTTTGTTGCATTTAGTTACTAGGTCTTAAGTTACACAAAGTACAAAATGTTTATTATTAACGAAATAGAGAGGCGTCAAAGCTATTTTAGACCACTTTTTTTACGGGGTCTATAGCAAAAACACAACATTATTTTATTTGACATCACAAGATTAAACAAACACTTCTCTAAAAATCAAATGAAAAACAATAAATCAATTAATTAATTAGAAAAAGACCTGACACCAGCTCAGCACATGCAACACAAATGCTGCAACGCTGATTTTCAGCGGAGCCCAAGTTGAAAGCTGCACTGCACAGCTAAACGGAATTTATACAAACAACAAATACTGATGAGCAACTTATCGTAAAATGTAGTCTCAAAGTTGTGACTAAAACGAACTTTTAAAGTTTCAGTGTCCTAACCTTGGTCTGCAAATCTGACTCGGACTTGACTCTTTTATCTTTAAAGTACACACGCACGCGTCCTATGACAGCTTCATAATCATTATAATAAAAAAAATATTTATCTATGGTTAATTTATGTTTCTGTACATCTTTCTGGTAGCAATAATACGTTAACATACACGTTAAACGTATCCGGCGCACCCGCCGATCACCTTATACACCGAAATGTCAGCTGCGTCATAAAACTATAACAGAGCTCAGTACGCTCAACTCTTCGGTACAACAAACAAGATGTATAATTTTCAATTACATTCTTAGAGTAGGTATATTTGTTGAATGGCATACTATAACAAATTAAATAGCTTTGTATGCTACTCAACTGAATAGGGGAAAATCCTAACGGCTCGAATAAGATGGCAAAGAGGAAGAGAAACTGATAGAAAATGACATTTTAAGCAGTATGTATTCAGACTTGTATATATATTCGGTGAGTCAATGAGCCCACCTGTCTAATTTAGTCTTTATAAAAAAGTCCCTCACATCAAACAGTGACAAGTGCATATTTGATCGAATTCAACATTATGTTATTATCCTTAATAACTTTAAGCCTTTTTTAATAGACACTGACTATACCAATCCAGAATTATTTGGAGAATCATTACTTATAGTGAATTTCGTGCGTGATGAATTCGATTGTAAATGCTCATTGCAAACAGCAAAATCTCTAGTACGAAATTTAGCGTCATAGTTATTACTTTTGCCATTATACACCCTACTACAAAGGGTACAAGCATCTCCTTAGAGAAAAATGGCTTAATGAAACCATATTCCAACACCTAGCCTAGTGTTGGTTGGCGGTTGCTGTTAAGCTATTTGAACGTGACAGGGCCAAGGTCTTCAAGAATAATACAAATTGAATATTTTTATTTCATGAATAATTTAAATACTTACGATTTGGTTACAATTAGCTCTCTGTTCTGATGTAGAAGTAGAAAGATAACGCATCCAAGACTGAGCACGTGCTCATTGTTGTAGATCCTTGTTTCTCATCCTTCTATGAACGGCGCGTTGGCACGGCGCTTCAAAATAATCATAAATTTATTTCAAGTGGCCAACCAGTAACGAGTTGCAAATTTTCGTTCAATGCCGTTTAGTCAGACTTACGAGTTCGCATGCGTACTCTCATGATCTACGTACTGCATGCACTAAACAAAATACATTTATGACAATGTTACTACGATTTGTATGATATCTTGTACTAGGTGTTGCTCGCGGTTTCACCCGCCCTAAATTCGGTTATCGGTGTAGGATTTCAATTTCAATACTAGAAGAGAGAATATTAATTTAATGTTTTAGAAAAAAATCGACTCATACTTGACGCAAACGCCTATGTCCATTCCCGGGTCTCAGATTATCTCCATGCCAAATTTCTTCTTAATCCGTACAGTTGGTTTAAGCATGAAGAGGTAACAGATAGACAAACAGACAGGTAGGCACACAGACAGACATTATTACTTGCGCATTTATAATATTATTATGTTATTAATCAAAATTTTTTTTTAATTTTACGTCATAATCATTTTCATAACATGTATGAAGTTTTGCTTTTTAATATTGACTTTATCAATAGATTATGTCTTTGCTAAGCTGCTACATGTCGGCGTGTACTTTTAAAAACTTTTTAACTGTTTATGGAACCTACAAAAATATCGGAATTCCCTTAAACACTTTTATCAACTGTTTTTCCCCCTAGGGGATGATATTTCAAAAACACTTCAATTTTAATTTTGAACCTAAAGACCAAATACCATTTTTTATGCATTTAGTTTCAAAAAAATTAAAATATGATACAAACTTTCAACCCCCATTATAGCCCTTCAGGGTATGAATTGATCAAAATCCTTTCTTAATGGAAGGACTCCATTAAGAACGGATGACACGACAAGTACCTAAAGATCCTACATGCCAAATTCCAATTCAAATTCAAGTTTCTAAACCCAGCGGTTGTGCGTTGATGTGTCATTGAATCAGTCGGTCAGTCTGTTTCTTCTGTTATACAAGTACATACAGATATACTATATTGTAAGTCTGTCCATGATTCACGACAATCATGGTCAAAAAATGAAGAAAACAAGTCGTAATGATAGGTTGGATATGGGTGAGGTGCACTCTGGAATTAGGAACTATGTGTTTTATTGACTTATAGGTAGGTAGCAGTTTGTTAAAGACCGGTCACAGAGACATTTGTTGATTTTCCTATAGTAATATTCATCAGCATGGAAAATATCTTTTCTTTTTGTAAAAGGTTTATTGTCTGTACACGTCCCGGCTGTTGAAGTTCGGTCTACCCTCACCTTGGGCGAGGGCGATTTGAGATAGTTCGTCACACAGGATTGTAGACTTTACTTACGTCATTTTGACGTATGCAGGTTCCGCACGAAGTTTTCCTTGAAGAAAAAACCAGTGGCGTAAACCATCAATATAAGCACTTAAGAGGACGCGGCTGTAGCATAGAACCTTTGTAGAGGTAAGTGCCAACCTTTACAATGTTTGACTTTTAATTTTTACTTGCATTTTAGCCTAATTTTCAAATTTAAAATAATTTTGCAATAGAAATAGCGGACAAATCTTGGTTATTTTCCACGTGATAGGAATTCGATTACTCCAATCCAATGCTTTTGTTGAAATTCCGTTTTAAAACATTATCCCTTTTTAAATTCGTTTCATAGATAATACGTTATGTAAATTAATAATATTTTCACTAATTAATTTAAATACATATTGATTTAATGTATCAGGAAGTTTTGACAAAGAAATGTCTTAATAATAAAATCAAACCTCTTTTCAATTTTGTCGAATATGATCTTATATAGAACAGGCAAAGTGATTTTCTTTGTTGTTTTAAAATAACACTGAAATAGTTACACAATCCATTTTTTTTTGTTCCTAGATAAACCAGGTGTCTTTTGCTCTGCCCAATCCTGTCCTATTACATATTAAACTTCGTCCAAAACTGGCAATGGTGTAGGGTTTATAACTCTGTCCCTAATTTTTCTCATTTTTACATTTTCAAATTTAAAATAATTTTGCAATAGGAATAACGACGCTTTTTGCCTTAGCATCAATCAGTTTTTAGATTTTACGTGGAAAACATCTAATTTGTTCAGATAAATCTTTTTCAGGTCCTATAGGACCTTCAAACCATCTTTTCGGCAATATGTAATGTTAATTAAAATCGTTCGTGAAGTGAAGTTTATTTTATTAACTGGAAGAAGTCGCATTCAAGCAGTAAGATCCTCACACCGCGACAATGAAAATTCAAGTTGAAATTAAAAGTAAAGCATTGTAGAGGTATGCACTTAACTTTACAAAGGTTTTATGCTACACGGCGCCTCCCAGCTGGCTTCATACAAGCGTATTTCTCGTTTGTTTTTGATATTTTACTGATCGATCATTGTAAAATATTTCTTAGTTGTAATCCCGAGCCCAAAAACTATGCCTGTGGTTCTAAAATCTTGTAAAATATTTTTATTAACTAGAAATCTTTTTGGTAACCATTTGTATGAAAAACTAGAATCCTGTATAACTTTTGAACTATAAAATTTAATAGAAAACTGGCACAATGCAGACCTAGATATTTATTACTAGAACATCTCTTTAAAATTTCGTAGTGTTTGATCAGCCAGTGTCAAAAATAAGTGAGAAATTCGTTTGTATGAAGCACGCTAAGAGGCGCTCCGAATTGTATTCTCTTAAAATTTGAGAAAAACTCTCATTGCTACACGCGTCCTAAGTAATTACTTATTACTAGCCGATAATCGATATCGTGAAAAATAAATGATAAAATCATTGAATAGTTATTTTCAATTTGCATTATTGCACTTACGAATTATGTCTCGCAACTACACGCCAGGAACCATCGAGGCGAACCAGACGATGCGTCACACAAGTTGAGTATGGACAAATCTTGGTTATTTTCCACGTGATAGGAATTCGATTACTCCAATCTAATGCTTTTGTTGAAATTCCGTTTTAAAACATTATCCCTTTTGAAATTCGTTTCACAGATAATACGTAATGTAAATTAACCATATTTTCACTAATTAATTTAAATACATATTGATTTAATGTATCAGGAAGTTTTGACAAACAAATGTCTTAATAATAAAATCAAACCTCTTTTAAATTTTGTCGAATATGATCTTATATAGAACAAGCAAAGTGATTTTCTTTGTTGTTTTAAAATAACACTGAAATGGTTACACAATCCATTTTTTTTGTTCCTAGATAAACCAGGTGTCTTTTGCTCTGCCCAGTCCTGTCTTATTACATATTAAACTTCATCCAAAACTAGCAATGGTATAGGGTTTATAACTCTGTCCCTAATTTTTCTCATTTTTACATTTATTACTTTATAGCTGGTGGTAAAGTCTTTAGGTTCAAGAACGGTTGCCGAAGCCGAAGTTCGTGTCCAGGACACCCTCGTGCAAATAGTCCCAATTTTTCGCAGCAGGGTGCAAGAAGCACCGCCGCAAAAGTTAGTCCGCGTGTAGAGTAATATTATTAATACTAAAGAGTAGTAAAAAAAATCTACACTCAGTCATCAAAAGCAGTATGACTCACTACCTGTCATACATAACAGAAGCACAAGGTTGGTGAAAAGAGAGTGGCTCCACATTATGATGCTATAAGTAACAAGCCACTGATCACCTCGTTATCCTACTAATATTATAAATGTGAAAATTTGTATGTCTGGATGGATGTTTGTTTCTCAATCACGCTTCAACCACTGAACGGATCGGGATAAAACTTGGAATACATATTGGTTAGGTCCTGGAATAGCATACTTTTACTTATACTTTTCATTGCGAAATTCCCGCGGGAATAACTATAACCGAGCTTAAACGAACTATAGCTATAGCTACAGATTGATATAGCAAACTTCATTAGTGTAATTAAGGAGTAAATCACAGTCGCCGATAACCGAATTTAGGCCGGGCTAATTAAGAAGTAAATCACAGTATACTGTGATTTAATAAAGGACTCCCACGCTGATAACCGAATTTAGGGCGGGCGGAGCCGATGGCATAAAACCGTATCTAGTAGGGAATAAAACCGTAAAGGTATATTCATACGTGACTAACACATACATATAAGTAAAGACAATATGATTCGAAGTAACTACATTAAAAACACACATTAAAATACGATAGTATGTATTGTTTTGTTTGCAGTGTGCAACACTATAACCACTACTGCGGTATGTAGTGTGCGGTGCGCTATCGCCGGCCTTGCTCGACTTCAACATCGATAACAAGAATGCTGTGGTAGATAACGCTTCCATGGCGTCGCATTTGTAAATATAATTAGAATAGGTGTTATATGTACTATGAATATCTATGTTGTTCTACTATTGTTTCTGACCGTCACCTTGTCCTAGTCTGTTATCGCTATTCAACCATTGTTTTACGTCCATATATAGATGGTTTGCTGAGTTGCGAAGTCACCTAACCTAAATCTTCAGAGATATCTCTAATCGACATGTTATTTTTACGTTCAGCGGTTGTGTATCTCACTGCAGCTGCACAGGCCGCTCCTTGAAATGGGGGCTGAGCCCATAGCCATCCATAATGTTTCTGACTTGTCTTAGCGATTGTTGTCATATTATCACTCATCCAGGACCGAAGAAAGGTACAACTAGACGGTTACCCATCCAGGTACAGGCCTGATTTTGCGTTGATGATCTTCGCTTATGGTTTCTGATAAACGAATGCGTTTGGGTCACAAGCATGCAAATTTTATTACATTAATAAAATTTTATAATCCAATTGAAAACAGTTTGTTTCTAAAGAAATATTACATTTAGCGCACTAATTGACAGAATCATTTTATTTTATACATAACCCTTATTCTTATTTATCGAAGTATGTACGACATACAATAAATAAAAAAATAATTTTAATTGAACGTAACTCAAAGGGAAATGTATTGTTTTTAATTCAAATCGTAACTACCATCAGATGAATGGTAGGAGCTGGCGCGTGGCTTGAAGACAGCCGGACACTCCGCGGGCCAATTAACGCGGCGCGTTCACACGCCCGCCCGCCTGAGCGATACCCTTCCCGCACACCGCTCGCATCGCCATCGTTAACCGCTCAAACACGCTTTCTATAGCTAAGGAAAGTAACGCAAACGCGCACGTTGTCTCAAACATTGCCTACAGACTTAGATGCACTCGATTTGAAAATAGAGAAACTCAAACATTCGCCCGATAATCGGGATCGCTGTCGATGCGCCGGTCCGACAGTCGCCGTGCGCGCCTCGGCTCGCCTCGCACTATTTATATCGGAAAGAGAGAACATTTCGACACATTATGTATGTATGTACCTTTATTTTATTACTATTTGTAACCGGTTTTAACCTGCAACGATTAGTAAGCGTGCGGTTTATATTTTTGTGGCACATGATTCTTTGTTAGGGAGGAAGGAGACGTTACTATTTACACAGCTCTAAATATTTCGGATTGTCTGTCGTAAATCATAATAAATCTGTCAAAATGAACCATCCAAATGTACTAATTGATCTTACTATATTAGCAGGATAGTAAATGTTAAAGTTTGCATAATCGATTTGGCTTAAATTTGGAATTTTACGCTGGATTTAACACAATTTTATCCCAGAGGAGTAAAGTTGTTAAAGCCGTAGAAACCCTACGGAGATGACACAAGTTTAAGCAAACAGAGCCGCGGCCGCGGCTAGTAGTTATTTTATGATTTAAAATAAAATAAAATAAAGAAACAGTTACATTTCGAAGAATTCAGCGAGTTACATAGCTTTTTTTTTGCAGCGACCTTTCACAATACAAAATAATAAGGTTACCTACACCTTGGTAATTTTTTTTTATTTAACCGACTTCGAAATAGGAGGAGGTTCTCAATTCGGATGTTTGTATTTTTTTTATGTATGTTCAGGCATAACTCCGTCATATCAAATCAATCAATCCGTTTTTATTCAAAAGGGTTATACTTCCGAGGTGGTCCCATATTAATGAAATGAATTTAAAACTTAAACTTTTGGTTAAAAAGAATGTAGTAAAAAAAAGAGTTAATTTGGAACTGGTGAAACGCCTTTTATGTTGATGATTCTATTAAATTTAGTTACCAGTATTAATGTTTTTAGTGTACGAGAAAAAAAAGCAATTCGTCACTCAAAAGTTAAAGTAAAAACTTCTTAACAAAACAATCAACCGGTTTCAAAAAGATGCACTAAAATGGTAAAAATAATTTATTATTTCCAAAATTTTGATCTGAATAACAGTTTGAAGTTGATGTCTACGTACCCAGGGGCAGATCCAGTACGTCCTAAGAACGGCCGAGGAAGAAATTAATTGTATTTTTTTTTTAAATTTATAACTTTTATAACATATAAATAACATATAAAAAAAAAACTTGGGGTTACTTGGGTTTGTATATTTAATTATTCAAAAACTGCACGAGCTGGGTCGATTGGGTAACTTACGTTTGCAGTTTCAAAGTTCAAAAAATACCTTCAGATCTTATGACCGCCCCCCCCCCCCAAAACATTTTTTTGTTCCGAATCCGCCCTTGTATGTACCTAACAGTTATAGTCACGTTTAAGCGTTACTTTATCAAGCCAAATGGGTACTTAGAGCCCTCTAATTAAGTATGCAGTTTGATATTGTCAAGCTTTATTGGGATAAATGCAATTCGAATCAAATAAGGCAAATAACTGGTAAAAAACAGTTACTTTTTGTTTTCGATAAATGTTTTAATTTTGTAATTATTTCAAGAATAACATTATTTATATTGCTTATATATCGCTGTTGTTTCTTTAATACCGCTTTAGAAAATAAAATAATACAAGACTTATATGGTATAGGTAGGTATAGGTAATAGAATTACAACAGCAACGGCGATGACTTCCGGTAACTAACTGGAACAAACCCATCTACCCATGCATCTGTACCCTCACAGTTACGCTCGACATGCGTAAGCAACCATTTTTCTTAGTCTTCGGCAATTCTACGGACTTGGTCCCAGGATTTCCCATGAATAATAAGGGCGGTATCGTCGGCATACGTAAATATCCTGGAGTTTGCATAAGTTTTTTATGTTAGTTAAGAAAAGAGTAGGTTCGAGTATGCTTCCTTGAGGGACACCATAATTAAGTAGCCCTCGTTGCCCCAAGGGTTCGTAAAGAGAAAGACAAAAAAGAAGAAAATAGCCCAAAAACGACAAAGCTTTTGAAAGCGAGAAGAAAACCAGAACTTAAAGTTATTTAGCGGCTATTTATTTTCGTTATAAACATGGGGGACCACGCTATAACTGTGAAAAAGCTAGTACCTATTTATTTAAGAAAGTAGACTTAAAACGTTTTCCTGTTCTTACATTAGTTGAATTAAACGACGTTAGTAGGTATTTCAAACCTAAAAAAACAAATCTTTTAAACAAACTTGTTTGTTTTATTCGTACCTTCATGTCGTTTTTTGTCAGATAAGCAAAATGATAATGAAGTTCTAAATAACTAAGTGTTGTTTATAAATTCCTAATTAAAAATTTCGGAAAACCTAATACAGGTACTTAGCTACTAGGAAATATGAAGTTACTAGGTGACATAAAACAAACATCTGAACTGGATTTACTTCATTTACATTTTATAAATTAGTGAGCATCCTTTTACCTACGTTAATACCTATGTATGGTATTCTCAAGATTTTCCACTATTTGTAGATATCCGTTTTACATAATAAAAACATATATTATTTGTTTGTACATACGTTTCTTGGGAAAGTTTTTGTTTATGCTATGACTGACAAATTAAACATCCAAATCGAATTAATATACATGTCAAAATCATGATTGTATTTAATTAAATTGTGTGTAGATTTAACTTGTTAGGTAGATCGTAGATCTTTATTAAATACTAGTTTTTGCCAGCGGCTCCGCCCGCCCTAAATCGGTTATCGGCGTGGAACTCCTTAATTAACTCAGTAATTATTATACTAATGACGTTTGCTATAGCAAGCCGTAGCTATAGCTATAGCTCGTTTAAGCTCAATTATAGTTATTCCCGCGGGTACTTTTGAATTTTTCGGGATAAAAATTTAGAGCTAATCCAGGACTTAATCTATAGGTGAACCAAGTTTCATCCCGATCCGTCCAGTGGTTGAAGCCAGCCCTAAATTCGGTTATCGGCGAGTAACTCTTTAATGAGGTATACTGGCAAATTAGCCAGCGGCTTCGCCTGCCCTAATTTCGGTTATCGGCGACTGTGATTTACTCCTTAATTACACTAATGAAGTTTGCTATATCAAGCTATAGCTATAGTTCGTTTAAGCTCAGTTATAGTTATTCCCGCGGGAATTTCGGGGTAGCCTATATGCTATTCCAGGGCCTAACATATATGTATGCCAAGTTTCATCCCGATCCGTCGGGTGGTTGAAGCGTGAAAGAGTAACAGACATCCAAACAAACTTTCACATTTATAATATTTGTAGGATTACAAATATAACTAAGATGACAAAAAATCAGTTTCAGTTTTTTCTGCAGCATACTAGGTAAAATGACTGAACTTGCTGCTAATTTTTTTTTTACGTATCAAAATTTCTTTCCGAGTAAAATATCAGCTTTGCACAGAACCGAAAAAACAAAATGTTTCGTCACTCTTTAAAAAACCAACGCTTAGATGAAAAACCAAAATATCTGGCTAATTTTATTAGATAATTCGTATTTTGAACGTTTTCATATTTAATAAACATATCGCTAAAATAAATCAGTATAAAGTTTGAAAAAGTTCCAAAAATATTTATCAACACAACAAGCTAAATAAACATATTTTGCGTGAGAACGAATAGAACTAAAAATCACTTTAATAAACTAATATAAAAAAAAAAAACAATAACAATCCAAATAGCGGAGTCTTCAAAGAGAACGCACGTACCACAACCACTTTTAAAAATAAGGCTTGAATCGTGGGAAAATACTTACGTACGTTTGATGGATGCCGGCGTCGACACAGTGGTTCTATACCGCATCTGTTTACACCTACCTGCTCCATTATTTAAAAATAACAATGATGAAGACCTCTGAGTAAGGGTAAAACATTATATCTGAGCTTCCCTTTCTCAATATTTAAATTGTACATTGGTTTAGAATCAAGTATCAACATTAAGATCAAGTACCTAAAGCAAACGTTTGACATAGTTCCTAACGTTTCCAGCGTCTTACCAGCCAGCATTCTACTGCAAGAACTCAAGGAATAGGTCGAATAGAAAAAAAATGACAGAAATGAGAAAATTAAACGTGAATCTTTTCATAATAAGTAGTGACTGGGGCCAAGACCGCTCTTATATAAGTGACAAAATACTAGAGGGCAGAAATGCTTCTTAACGGTTCCGAAAAACGAACGATAGAAGATCTTTAGTAGCATATTCGAGGGAAACGTACACCTATCATTGTAGAATTAAATACAATAATGGTGAACGGTTTCGCAGGGAATTAGCTATATTAACTATCAAACTTTGAATCATATCATTCTATATAATATCATAAAATTGGTAACACTGTGTCTAAATTAAATTAAGATAATATTATAAGATTAAGATAATATTTACATACTCGTAAGATTGCAGTATGCCAATAATCATGATGAAGAAAGTGATGGTTCTGTCAAAACAACTTCAGATTGACACCTTTTATATATCAACCAACTTCAGCGCATATTCAAGATATAACGCACGTGAGAAATCTTTATTAAAACTTAAATACTAATATATAGTAAAATAACTCGCTTATGAGTTAAATATAATGTAAATTGACTTATTTGGTGACTTAAATTCTTTCATTTCAGTCTTTTTGAATGGATAATTTGGATCTTCTCTTCATATGGTAAGACTAAATTTTTTCCGCACTTTCGGTTATCACGGTGGGATTCTTACGGGAACTCTAGGTCGGGATAAAATTATCTTATGTTCTTTGCTGTTCTTCGTGTGTTACCCGTGTCAGAAATCTGGTCATTCTGTTTCTCCGACGTAAATTATTAGTTTGTTATTCCAGCTTTTCAAGTGCCAAAAGACGGGTCGAATGCATGCTCTGTCTGTAACTAACAAACAGACCTACGCTGATCATATTAGTTAGGATTTTATTATTGTAAATAAATATTTTCATATCAAAAATGCAGTCAAAAGATAGACCTCAAGCCAGGTCTTGAACCTGAAACAATCCTTAGAGTTCCTGTAAGTACTTAACTAATTGAGCTGTCGAGGCACATCTCTGGCCGATGAAAATTGATATATTTTCTTCGAAGACTCTAACCTTCAGGGAGTCTCAAACGAAGAAAGATAATTTCTAAGTATGTGATATTATTACTATGCATTTACATATATTTATAATGTATGTATTCAATGTATGAAGTTGTTCGTTATGATTTTAATATTAAGGAATAAACAACGTTAATCGATAACAAACCGCCACAAAACTTGGCAACTACAAAGGTGTTTCAGTAAAACATCTTTACCTGTTTTAGAGTCACCTGTGTGGTCCGAAGACACAAAACCGACATCGACCGCTGTCATCATGCTTGACAAGTTATATTCTTTTATTTTTTGTATAACCTAGTGCATAATTTAGTACCCAAAGATGACAACCGAATTTTTAGAATTTGACTCACGCGGAATTCAAACTTGATCTGTGATATTCGTTATTATAATATCTGAGTTTCCATAGGCTTTCATTTTTTAAAAAAAGAAGGAGTTAAATAATAGGGTTGACGAAACGAAATAGTGTTTTTGCAAGTGTTACAAAATGAGGGTTATTTTAGTTCATATTAAAATCTGCTGTGCTATTCTTACATAGGTATCTACCCAATCAACGTCTCATGCCAAACACCATACATCACATTATTCAGATAACTATACATTGATATACATCAATACATACGTATATCAGTACCTACTTATAATGAAATTGTAACAATAATAAAGATTGTCTGCCACACAATACTATTGCACACAATAAGTAAGTGATGCAAAGTCTTGCTAGTAGAGTAAGTGAGCGATCAGCCTTGGCGCTACGTTTGAAATCTCATTGCGGGCGTGACCACGATGTTCAACAAATGATATCATAGCAGCACCAGACGATTACGCAGTAATCAAACCACTTACCGTGTTCCTATAACTATAACTTATCATGTCGTACATAAAATTTAAATCATGATTCATTGCTAGTTTTATATAATGTAATACACAATCAAGACTAAGCCAGAAAGCGATGTATTTGAATTGATTTATAAATAACATAGTTGTTCGGGAAGTAACTGTTATTAGAGGATCGCGGTCTCTTGATAATTGTTGTCTAAATATTTACCGTTCCGCTAATACATTCCACTACATTTCTCAGACTTTGAAGTATTTTGTTGCTAAATCTTAATACAGTTCCACTTAATAATACATTGAGACCATTTTAATAGTTTTTATTATATTTGTTTTAACCTTAGTTTTTTGAATAAAATAAAGTTTTTTTTTTATATCACTAAAGTGGCAAACAAGCTAACGGTCCGCCTGATGGTAACCCTTGCTGACCCTTCAAAAATCTAATCACTACTTACTTGAAGAACCCCATAATGTAGTCCTTAGAGTAGGAAGATAATCACACTCAAATATATTTTTGATATTATAATGATTAAACGATCTTCAACTGATAAATTGCAAAAACGCTGAGTCAAGAAAATATGAGTTTAATTATGGTTAAAAATATATATATATATATATATATAACGAATAAATAAATACTATCATTGACAATAAATACTCTAAATAATTATTTTTATGAATTAATTTTTATTAAAGATACAAGTACAACGACAGTTTTTTTTCAAATATTAAATCGAATGTACTTTTAATAAAGTTGATAAAATTTTCTTTAATTCTTAAGTTATTTAGTTACCCAAACACACTTTTGTACAAATATCTCATTGTGCTTATACAATTTAAATAATTAATTAATATACATATATCAGAACAAGTAACCGAAACGGATCTCATCGTAGATAAGCGTGTTGAGTTGAATACCAAGTTGTAAGCCACGGCCCGGGTTAACATGTGACAAGGTCGTCAGCACACCATCCGCCAGAAATTAGGACCTCAGCACACACGGTGATTTTGGCGTCGGCGACTAGCGACTACTTTTCAGAAGCCATATCGCGTCCCCACGCTCTAATAACCAACAGAATAACTCCAGTCGCAGCGACTGACCACTTGACAGGACATAGGGCAATTCACCAAAACGCGATTCAACATCGCAGAAGTCGCTAAAACTCGCGATGTTGGTACCACGATCAGTACTCGTAAATAGTTGTCAAAACGCGATGCAGCATCGAATGTAGTCGCAAAATCGCTTGACGCCGATGCTATAAGTATACTGTCTACTTAGACCCTTAGACAAGGAAGTAATAGTACGTTTGTTACAAGATGACAAATATATCAACAAGTCAAACACGGAGGCACGTGAACCGATCTGCTGGTGTAAAACCGGTGACTTTAAAGTTGAAATGTTAATAGAACCTTGAAAATGGTCAACCTGTGCAAAAACAGTTTGTATTTTACGTATTTGTTACTTTTTGCTAACTTTTTGATACGTTGACACAATCAAAGTCCGATTGACAAAGTAGATTTGAGATATCAAAATCAGTTATGTTTGGACGTTAATTTGATTGTGAGAACACTGATCTAAACGCACTTTGACAACAGCAGGAAAAGCATTTAACCTTTTAAAGTCTACGTTGACGTAAATAGACAAAACAAAACGGTAAGTGATCATTCACAAACTAAGTTTAGACAAATCTTAGTACTTGTTTTTGTAACGTCCTTCTTCTTCATTTTAATCATGAAAAAATTTACATTGTGGGTGTAGTGTAGGGAATCGTATGGGTTTTGCAACATGAAGAGAAAAACAAAATTAATCTTCCTATGCAATTCCACTACTAGAAACGTGAATCGGTACTTAATGCAAACATACTAAATAGACACACTGTAGCAGGTCAGTAGGCTTAATAATAATAATTACGTTTATAAAAATCACTAACACATATCGCTACTGACAATATTCGCAAAAAGCATTAATATATATACTCTCCATGAAATGCTAACGATTTATAAAATATCTAGAATTTGTTGAATTTATACATTTACTCACACTCAAACATGCTAATTGATCATGTGGTCATTAATTTGACAACCTTCTTTAAGAAAAGTCGACCTTTCAACGCTGCTTCAAAAGGTGCCAGCAAAGTTGTATAAAATTTAATTGCTGATTCCATTTTCCATTCCATTATTGAAAAGTTTTGTTCCAAAAATAGTCAGGTGCAAATGCTTGCAATGTTATTATTATTGCTGCTGGCCACGCTATGATTTTCTATACCTTAACTTAACTACGCTCTCGTCTTTCAAGCTTGGTCATCTTTGCAGCCCTTCCTGTCCGTGCTATGAAGCTAGAGTTAATCCAACTTGTCCATCCGTTGTGATGACCTAGAGATGCACTACACCGTGCTTTCGGCCATGCAGTCAAAGCAGTCATATTGCGCCTATGGCAAACAGCCTATGACAAACAGGCACTTTTTCAATATCGGCGTTACTGACAGTCCTCTATGCAGGGGTTGTATGGAAGCCGAGGAGACACCGTCTCACGTGGTTCTTCATTGCAAAAGCGTGAGCGACCAACGGACAAAGTTCCTTAAGAATCCACAAACCATGAGAGAGGCGCTGAATAACATCAGATGCCTCCTAAACTTTTGGATGGAGCTGGGATGGTATGAGTAACCAATGACAGGTATTGGTTACCTACGTACAATGGCCCTATTATGAGGCTAAGTGCGGAAAACATAAGTTCAACTAACTAACTAACTAGCCTATGACAAAACGCTACTTTAATCGTTTATGTTTAAATGATATTTAAAAAAAAACTGGTTGCCTGTAAAGTCGGTATACGGGCGAAAGTTTTACGTGACAATGATTTTATGTCTGTCTCTCTCGCTCTTAGGCGGGCGCGTGCCTCTCACTCGCTCTCATTGTGAGCGCATAACGTGAGCGGAGCGTAACGCAGTTTCTTGAAGTGTCACCCGGCAAACCAATTTATAAGACGTTGTCACGTCAAAAAAAAAAAATTAAGTAGGATTCACCTTAAAAAAGCATGAAAACCACTAACTTTTTTGCATAAGTGAACACTATAATCAAAAAGGGAATAACTATTAAAACAATATTATAAAACGTTGCAAAACATTGATGTAGGCAATTCGCGAGTAAAATCTAGAGACGCACTTTAATATGTATAAATAACAAACTTACTTGCTACTTGTTTAGTAGCAGATGCTAATGAGGCCAAAACCAGTTAGCGATGAGTTAAACCACATCTATAGTGGTTCATACTTGGTAGCGGAAATCTTATGCTAATGGCATATATAGAACTCACTCTAGTGAGGTGTCAAGATCAGTAGTCGATTTTATCATATTATAATATGCGTAATTATGATGTTTGCTAAAGCGCGACAAATTGTTTCAACAGTATTCCACAATTTACCTCATTACAGGTCTGCGAAATTCCAATGTCAATTTGTCAATGGGATGCCAGCAAGTGCTAGAAAAAGGAATACAAATTTAAAAATACAATCAAAGCCAAGCTTTTAATTACGTAGCTTTTGTCTCGTCAGACCTTGCATGCATGTACCTAAAAGAAAAAAAACGCATTGTCGTTGTGTGAGGCAAGGAACTCCTTAGTTCATAATGCAAAAAAAATTATAAAAACAATTATTTCTCCATTAGATATTTAAATAAGTATGAAAGTATGCACCCAGATATTATCATGAGACCCGAGCGTGCCCTTGAGTAAGTATTTCTAAAAATAATGTCAAAAAGTTTGTGAATAACTTATGTGACACCTTGAATAAAATGTTAAGGTCTAATACCGAAAGGCGTTCTGATCGAATCTCTGTATACACTCAGTTTAGCAATTTATGTTGTTAACGAATTAGTGTTGTTAAAAACAGTTTGTTAACTAAACAGATACCTACTAACTTATTATATTATACCTGGAGGTACTACACCTATTATACCTAGAGGTAATACACTTATTATTTTACCTACTGGTACCTACTACACTTATTGTACCTACGGGTAACTACACTCGCTAAGAAAATACTTGCTTAATTTTGTGAAGAGAAGTACATATAAGTACTTAATACTTTATTTTTTTTCGTTTTTAATGAGGTCCCTACAATATAGCCAGTATTAATTCGCAAATTTATATTATTATATGGCATTTTAATAAATTACTAAACAAACCCTGCGGTTTTACTCGCAAAAAACTTATTCTCGTAAGAACTTTTGGAAAATAAGTATTCTTTGTCCTTTTCTGTGTCATAGCTATTTTAGTGCTAAAAATAAAACCAAGTCCAAAAGTACCCTCCAAAAAAGATCCCGTGGGAACTCTTAATCAGCATGAAAAGTATTTTTTATTCTTTAAAGTTCCTTCAACTACCCCAAAACTCAGGTCACCTCATAACTTCGTTGCAACATAAAGGAACAGTCCTCTTTCCCTTATGACTAAACTTAAAAACATATTTAAAATAAAAACAATTTCTCCATTTAGCATTAAGTTAATTTATTATTATTATTATTATTATTATTATTATAATCATAAAGAGAAATTGCACAGAGTAAAATTGAATTTTAAATAAGTAAATCAAGTCCAAATAAATATTAAAAAAACATATCTATCGATACTTCATTATAATTCCAATGTCTTATATTACCAAAAATATTTTTTTTTGCTATAAAATTTTCTCGATAGAAAAAATCACAATAATTTTTGCCAATTTTCGATTTATTTTATAACACATACATATAATTTGCCTGAAATTTCATTATAATATAGCCTAATACAAAACCAAGGGATGTTATTACCAATTTTACAATACAAATAATAATATTCGAGTTAATAATATTCATTGCTTTTTGGCCAAATTACGTTCATATTCCGCGTTGTATAAAAAATTTGGCTTTGGCCCTCTTTATATGCATCCCAATCAGATTTTTTCAATACAATCTTCAGTGCACTACTTATCCGTAACTATAAACATTTTACTGCTAAAAATATGTTATCATAATTCATTGCTATTTATCACCGTCGCTAAATACATATTCATTTATAAAGTGCCAGTTAATTATGAAATAACTTAAGTTTTTGCTGATTTCATTTTATTGGTACATTAATTGTATTCCTTAAGACTTTTTTCATTAATAATTTACTGGCATTATATGAATGAATATGTGTTTTGGGACTGTGGTAAATAGCGCTTTATGATAATGACACATTTTGAGTAGCGAAATAATTAATTTTGTATGAAAAAAAAGATGTTTGGATACACCTTAAGCTTGTTACTCAGGTATAAAAAGTAAGTAAAGTAAGTATAAAAGTAAGTTTTTTAACGTTTCTTTTTCAATCCGTCAAATTTTTTGCTATAAAATAGCACAAAAACTGCGTACTTACTGATTACTTTGTCTACACTGCTGAGAAAGCATTTTGACCCGCCATTCTAAAATGTTGTCATGTGGAGCGTTTTTTCTCGTTTTAAAAAGATTTGTAAGTTATGCCATTTAAATTACATAAAGGTATAAACTTATGCATTTAAAAATTATCGGACAAGTATATTTCCTGGTTTTAGTTTATCGTAGACGGGTTTTAGTTTTATTAACCTTTTTTTAGTGCTTTGTACAGTGCTGCTGTATACACGATAAATTTGTAGGACAAAAGCTGCTATTATCGAGTCATATCGAATGCAAACAAAGCAGCGAGCAACAGTTAGTAATGTATATATTTTTAAAATTTGCTAATTAAGCCCTTCCACCTGATATTCCAAATAGCACATTTAAATTTTATTTTATTAATACAGGACTTTATGTCATCTTGAGGTCGCCATATTATACTTAGTGTAACGCCCTATAGTCTATTACCAGTGCAAAATTAAGACGCTACTAACGATACCATATTTGTCAAATTATGATTGGTAGCTTAAAAGATATGCGTAACAGATAAACATCCATACATATCAGCTGTAGACAAATACACTCCTCCTTTTGGCTCCGTCGCAGTCTCTGGGACCTTATTGGGAACAGTCTCAAGCAATTCGGACACTGGAATTCGAGACAAAAATGTATAGAAGTCTGACCTACCTCTTGAAACCCGAGAATGTAGGTACTTGCATACAATTTGCTCTCGAATTCCAAAGTCCAAAAAGCTCGATACTGTTCCCAATACCCTCCCTGGTAACAAAGTTGAGCATAATCCCTATTGCACAAGCGAGAAACCGGGCGAGTCGCTAGTAATAAAGTAAAATATTGAGGATCCTCAGTGGTAACGGTAAGTAATGTAAAATTGCTATTGTTCAGTAGCGCAAAGCCAACACATGTTCAGTTACAAATGACAGTTTTAACTGTTTAGTTATATATCATTAGGTAATATGTGTATGCAAAACAGAGAGCTGTGCAGTAAAACCGACGACTATATTTGTATAAAAATTTAAAATTGAATGCGTATAAGAAGCTTAAAAAGTAAAAATATCTTTATATATTTATTGATCTAGTTTTAAAGGAACTTCAAAAAATAACGCCGCATAATAATAAAATATTAGTTTGTTCTATATTCTACACAGATTAACCTTCAAATAAAGTTTCTTATCATTCTTCCCAACAACGGTTTAAAATATCAATTAAATTTATTGTAATATGTTTTTTACGAAGCTGATGTGTCAATGTTTATTTATACATCATATTTTTCCGCTATGACAGTGTGCGAACGCATCAACATATGAAAAAAAATCTAGTATTTTATTAAAATAAAATACTAGAAATCACACAAAGGCCAACTAAAATGGCGATTGTAAAGTCAACTGTATCGAGTGCCAATAACTCGTTTATCTTAATTTCTCAAGTAGGTACTTTCATTGTTTGTCTACTTCATTGGCTTTTCGATCTACAAACAAAAACCAGAGGAAACCTGCATACATCGGAAAGAAGAATGTGAAGTCCAGAATCCGCCCTAGTCCCGCGTTATAAATTACTGGCGAAACCGCCTTTGCCCAATATAAGGGTAGGCCGTCCCCAACAGCGGGGACATTTGAAGTGCTGTAAGAAAACTTAACTTCGTTACCCAATCCTTGTTTAGTTGATTAATAGTTTATCCATACCTACCTCAATGTACTCACGATGATCAACAAAATAATTTATTGACGAGACAAGTCTTTCGTCGGGTTTGTTTGTTTATTTGTTTGTCTTCACGTCGGAATGGAGTATGCAATTGAGCTGAAATTTGGCTGAGATTTTTTTATTTAAATTAAGGTTTTTACAAATAAATTTTGATGTCAAAATTATTATAGTAGTAATTAAATTATGCTATTTTTGTAACCCTCAGACATGTTTTATGTGGTCCTGCCAAATCACCTTGGTCAGGTATAATGTTTTTAGCATCATTGCCACCGAAATGCACACGTCGCTAGGCCTTAGACCATTTCATTTTAGTAATCTTAAGACGAGGGACATAGTGACATAATGTCCAGCAGTGGATCAAATGGATTTCTATATTATGATGATTATAAAAAATATAAAATCAAGTATGTGATGACCTAGTGGTTTCGCTGCCTCGTACCTATTCTGAGAGGCGGGGCGCGGCGGTTTGGGCTCGCCATTGGCTTTTCGCTGATGAAAAACCATCACGAACCTGCATACGTCGAAGAACTATAATGTCTATTAACCAAAATGCCCCCGCCCGAGGCGAAGATAGGCCATGCCGTAAAAGTAGGGACATATAAAGGCTGGCATAAAAAAATTTACTTCGCCACCTAATTCCTGTGTGATTGATACGAGCGTATAAAGTAATCGATACGTATAAGTACATCGATAAACTCATGTAGATCTACAAAAAAATATTGACAAGTATTTTATTATGTGAGTTATTCCGTTTGTTATCCGTGGTACCCCCAGTCGTCGTCAGTCGTCAGTACATGAAGAACAGTATTATAATGCAGTCATAGTAAGATTTTTATGATTATCTCTAAATTAGTATACTTAAATCAGATACGGAATTTGTATAAATTCCAATATCCTACTACTACTACTAGAATTATGTCACAAAAAATTGTAGGATGAGTCATATTAAAACATTGTAACATACTTTGCGGTGATCTAGTAAATATCATAAAATCCGTATCGACCAACAATATCTATATGACTTATTACTCCATTGTAATGAGCGACATCGTTGTTAAGTAGGGTTTCCATAATTCTTCGTAGTTAACTTCTTACGCCCGATCGGTTTTTCTAGAAGTAGTAGAGATAGATGTATGAATTGCTACAGCCATTACACGACCCACTACAGGGACACAGCTTTCTCCTTGGAAAACGACGTTTAGGCCATAGTCCATCGCGCCTAGTTTTCAAGCTGCCTATAAGGTCTGACTTGATATGATAACCAATTTTTACTTAAGCGTGCAACTATTGCATGATCTGTAGGTAACAGTATCTATATTTTTCTTAAGAAAATAAACATCCATGTATTTATTTATTATTTAACCTTATTTTTACGCCTTTATATGGCTATGTATTTATTATCTAAGTATTATTGTAAAATCCGGACCTAATTGTAAGTCCGGACGTTGTTACGAAATACTTACGACATAATCCGGGCGTTTGGCAACCCTATTGCTAAGAAGGTAACGATAAATTTGCGTAGTTTACACGTGCTAGGCTGGAATCACGTGTGCTGGCACATGTCACCGCGCCATTACGTTTTACACTGTTTAAAGTAATTGAAGGTTTACAAAAAACTCGTCACTTGAACGTTCGCTATTGTACCTACTCACTGTTCACCTTAACCTGTTGTAAACTTGTTTGCCATTGCTTTTGTCATATAGGCATTATGATTATTTAAAGGAAAATGCACTCTTATTCTTTAATTATAGATCTGAAAATTCGTTTGTTACCTCATCATTTGTCATTATCACGCTCGCTACATGTCTACAACCATACTGAAAGGTAATATATATATAAATGTATTTATATATACTTTAGGCATAGAAAAAATATATGACTACGTTTAGGTCCCATTTATGAATGTTTTTTTTAATTCCAGGCCGCCTGATTCCGATAAAATTGTGATCTCTATACTATGCTAGCTATCAGTGACTATCTACTTGGACTATATGAAGCAGCACCGTTTTTTAGGATAGTTTTGCAAAATAATGTCCCATGTTTTTAATATTCCATGAGGGTTCAGTTTGTACCTAATTATCAAAATAATCTAATGAAATGAAAAACATACCAATTAATAATTACAGATTTCAGGAGCTTGCCAAAAAGAAATGAAATCCGAACAAAATCTGTTCATGTCAAGTCGGTTGCCAAGATTTACAAGTTCATAATTGTTTCACAAATAATCATATATGGATTTTTCTTAGAGGTACGGATTGTTTTGAGCTGCATGACTTTGTCAGTCGAACGGACTACTACTTTTAAACAAAACTTAATTAAATCTTAATACCTATGTAAGTATTTTAAAGTTTTACTAATCTACTAACATCAATCAATTTCCCAATCAATTTAGTTAACATTTTATAATAAGAAATCGAATGACAAACCTCAACAAATCTCGTTTTTTTTTGTTAATTCGTACGAAATATAGAGTACGATGGTTTAAAATAATGAATTAAGATGACGTATAAGTCAGCTTTGAGTACACTTGTATAGCCTAAACGTTAAAAATAACATTTATCAGTTGCGTCCGTTTTAAGTTAATTTCGATATAAGAAATTCATATTTATTTAGAGGAGATGTCAATACTTTAAGACCAAAAACTCGAAGGTCTACCCTTAAGGTCACTTACTTTCAGTAAACACGTCGGTCATGATCGTAGCAAGACCTAATATCCGCAAGGTATTGGTAGGTACAAATGAGAAAAAAATAGCGTTATAAGATCATAATTTAGACTCGAAAACTCAAAAGTAAATTATTTTGTAAAAGATTTTTAAAGCGTTTTTAAATATTGCGTATAAATTTGCGTATAATATTGCGTTAAATATTGCGGACAGAAATTTTTTAAACGAGAATTACGTTCAAATTATGTTTTTTTAAAAAATTTAGTTGTTTTCAAACACAGACAAGACAGATATAGTGTTTAAAAGATCATAAGTCGTTGAGGAATTTAGACCAGCTCTTCTATATATTGGCCTACTGTCTAGAACCACCCGTCTTACAAAATACCTGTCGACTTCATTTCAAATAGGATAGAAATAGGAATCATATTAATATTGTACATAATAAGTAACCCTATCAGTAATACATAAGTAATGTATAAAGATACAGAATTACATAGAACTAATACTATATAGATCTACTGCCGACAATCTGTTTCGCAGTTTGGCTGATTCAATTGTAAGTTGGATAAATCAATTTTAAAAAAAACTTTATTTCAAATAAAGCTGTCGCTTACGATATTTATCCTAAAAAGTCTCTTTTCTGAAACGTGAAATACAACCTAGTAGTGTAACAGTCACAATCGCAAATACATAATAATAATAAAATTACCTCTCTTTATACTATCACATATGAGTATATCAAGGATATCTATATAATCCAAAATGTAAAGATTGCTTGGTAAAAAACTTGGTATTTAGGCAATAAACTGGCAAAGAATCCAAAAATCATTATTTTGTGTTTAGAAGCGTCCTTGTGCCTACTCTAACGTCTTAACGTTTTTGGATTACCTTTAATCCGAGATAGATTTATTACAATTTCATAGGAACGCTCTATACATGTAACTTGCACCATCCCGTCATTGCCGATGTATCTTGATGACGATGTATCTTGAAAACCTGCAAACAATCGTTAAAGCACACATAACGTCACATGGGGCAAAGAGACTATGTAAATATTGTAACTTGTAATTTGTAAACTAAAGTACAAAGCCCAATTTAGGCAATGTCTGTAATAACATCATCATTATTTAAGTTAGTACACTTAGCGTTAGGAACATAAGTTTCATAGTAATTTGGGTACTAAGTTATTGCGCGAATTTAAGCGAAGATAGCACTTCAGTATTGTACCACTAGGGGCATCACACGCGTATCATCGACCCTTTAATTATCTTATCACCGCCTTCTTAAAGAACCCCATACCGTTGTCCCTAAGGAAAGACATTCCTGTTTCATTTTCCTACCTAGGCGTTCGCAAAACTGGAGTCCCACTGAATAAAACCACACTGTGCGCGGCTTTTATAGGTTCTGGGTGTGAGGATGCATTTGCTGTCAGTGACATGCAGAGTGATAGTAAAAAGTTGGTATCCAAGTGCACCCGCCAAATTTGGTATCAATACTTTATAAGAGGCCATATTTTTTACATATAGAAAACACACATTGTCTCAAGACAAACGCAAATGTTAAACACATAAATGTTAATGTTGTGCGGGAATCGAACCCACGCCCATCGATTCAGCAGTCGGGTCATTACCCACAGATCCAATTCGCTGAAGAATTAAAATCAGTTACATAGCTTAAGTAATTAGTAGCAAGCTGAAGACCAATGGGTAGGTCGCATCGCTCGTCAGCCGATATAGAAGAAACTTTTTAGTGTATAAATTTAAATCCATAGGTTAACTAAGTGATACTGGTAAATAAAAAATAGCTTAACTCATTTAGGAGGTGTATGTACAGGAAATCAGTTATGCAATTTTAATGAACTGTAAATATGAACTAACGCTAATTTAAATACCTAAAATATTATTTCAAAAGCTAACCTAGTTCAGTTATTCATGATTTTCAGTGTACAGAATACCTACAGTGATCAAGGCAAAATTGCGTTGCCGTTTTGTGCGAAATTAAAAACTTTAGCTCTAGAAATGTTGAAAAATATCCTAAGAGCCAATAGATGGCGCTCAGTCAAGTTTTTAACAAATTCTATATGTATGGAGCAAACGGACTCATATTCCCAAAAACTTTGGACACGACAGGTGGCTCTGTGATCGAGTTACTTATAAAATAACGAAAAGGCCAGAACAACATACATACGCCGGGGCAGCTAGATAAACTATTTAAAGCTATTAGAAAGCATAGACGCATTCTGGCAATACTGGCCTGGTATGAGAAGAGCACAATTATAACTGACCAATCTAGATAGAGCCATGTTATTCATCGTGTTCTAAAACAGTGAAGGCGTTGAAGGAATTATGCGGGTTCAAGTTAAACGGTAGCTTCGGAGATAAAGTGTAGGCAGCAGTCGTCTGCTGCGGTCACGGTCACCGCGGATGGAAGTGACCACGGTCACACGTCACGCCTAGACACTAAAATGTTGCTCACAACAAAGACAATGTTTACAAAATAAATAACCTAAAAACTAAGCATAGATATTTTCTTGTAGACTAATAAATATATTACCTATCACCGCAAATTTTAAATTCTTGCAGACGAAGCATATTTTGCTATGATTTTTTATAATCAGTCGTCATATAAACAATACAATTTTACAGTATCTAAAACTCTGATTTCTACAGAACGCAGAAGTAAACAGGATAGATTTTGCATCTCAATTCAATGTTGTCAATTCAGTAAAAGACTAAAAAACTATTTTCACAAAATAGGTGCACAGATGCCGTCAAAATGAACATAGGCAATTACAAAATATAAGTTTACATTAATCCATATTTACTATTACGTACTAAAATAGCTGTGTTTTTATTTGTATGACATTCCATCACGTTGATACTTTGAAATTTGGCACTTATTTTAAGAAATGGCGACGGACGAAGCTTACGTACATATATTCTGGAAAGTTTTAAAATTCCCATTGGGATAACTATATAAACAATTAATCTAGATAACGTTGGCACAAATATATCCATTTTCCAATCCAAATCCAAAAATTCAATGTACATCTATGATATCTTTAATATTATAAATGTGTATATGGAATGTAAGTTAATATTAAGAAGATTAATTTTCTTGTAAATTGAAAACAGTGACAGCAGCATTTTAGCTACTGTTTGAATACACAAGTGAGTGGTGAAACCCACAGGCGTTAACTTTGGATAATAAACGTACAAGCTTTTGTGTATACAATCAATTATATCAATTCTGACTTTGCTCTAGTCTTAAGTGACATTTGATGAATCTTGGCTATAATGTTTAGGGAAAGATACCTGTTAACTTTTAGAATATGGTACAACTTTTTCACTGTTGCAGCGCAACTGCTGGCAAGACACCGATAGACACCGATACGGTAAAAGATACGATTACAAGTCCAGCATAATTTTTTATACCACTAAGCTTACGGCTGGCCGGATGTCAAGCGGTCATTGTAGGCTAAGGACGCGTGCAACTAGTTGCAACACAAGGAGAATTACCCCCGCATTGCCGACCATTTAAAAATCTAAGCAGTCCCTTTTTGAAGAATCCTACACTGTAATCACAGTATTACCATATCTTCCCTATTGTAGTTCCTTGAGAAAACCTCTGCAGTAGCTCATTCCACAATCGAATCGTTCGCAGGAGGAAGCGCCATTGAAACCACATATTCCGTGACCAGTTAGGTTCTTTGGTGTTAGGGTGACTTCCTTGTTGCAAGATCCTAAGTTGTTGCGATATTATTATCAGTTTTATGCACTGAATCGTAAGCAAAATAAACATGTTGCTATTAAACCTGACTATTTGTTATGTAGTCCTTCTATAAATATTGGCTTAGGTCACGATGTCATGAATTGTTCTGGAAGCTTTTTGGAAACAGTCTCGAGCTATTCGGACTAGAATTCGAAAAAAAAATATATGGCAGTGTGACTTACCTCTCGAAACCCGTGGATGTACTTGCATACATTTTTTTCTCGAATTCCAGGGTACTTATTTGCTCGAGACCTTTCCCAACTAGGTCCTTGATGTCTCATGTATGTAGGAACGTAATAGAACGACTGTATCTGACTGATATTCTGAAAAAATGCAGGGTAGAGACCACAGTGACTTAGAATTTCGAATGTCGCACTGAATTGAGTTTAGGACGAAAAAGCGATCGTCCTGATTATAACGTTTTTCAAACTCTCCGGGCTCCCCTACTAGGCCGTGTAGGATTTTAGGTACAGCTGTACCAGTAACTTCTTTTGTTAATAGTTTTTGGACGCTAGATTTTGATATAGCTATTACTACTTAAATAGTTGGTAGTATGGCAGGCTGATGTGTAGAGGCTGTGAGTTCGATTCCCGCACTTGAAAAACATTTTGTCTTGAGTCTAGGTGTATTTATGTATGTATTTACAAAAAGTATGTAAATATTTGCATCCGTTGACTATTTTTTATAATACAAGCTTTGATTAGTTTCGGAGCAGATGGCGCTATGTAATATGTCTAAAATTATTATTAATATTATTTTCAGTAGTAACTGTAATATAATAGAATAATCGACTAGTTCAATCATCGATCCTAAATTTCAACAGATAAAATTTCGAGTACCTATTCAATATAATTGAATATATTAACTCCTAACAACTACTTGACTAAAGTGAATGAATTGTTGCAATCAAATTATGATCCACAAACGGACACTTTCATTTCATTATATGACTAGCGGGCCATCGAACTGATTTAACACAATCATGTGTGACCTCATCTGTGGACGCCCCAGCGCTAACAATGCGTACGTCTAACACTCTCAATGCGCATTGCTGTCAAAGCAGCTTTATGAATCTCACAATTAAACGCTTAGACGACATATTTTTCTCAGACACAAAATTTTAATCAATACAAAACTGCAGCGTAAAATTAAACCGCTTTATAGCTGCGTTCAGCGGCTCGAGTGTGTCAAAATTGTTTACACAATTTGCTACAATCTCACGCACTGCGGCTCATGGACGTGGCACGAATATAACTGCCACGCATGGCTCCCACACTCCAGTGCCATCAATTACCGAATAGTAGTAACACAAATTCAAAGGTATTGAATACGAAAATGTACAAGTATATGTATATATATAATACGAATGACGATATAATACTAAAACGTAGTACAGTAGGGGCGTTTTGTAAAAAAAAACAAAAAACTTTAAAGCGTCAAGGTGACTTCATGGACTTATGTGTTAAGGATATTTTTTTTAACATTTTTGTAACTATTTAAGTTTGTTTAGCTTTGTTTTTTTTTTAATTTTAATTCCTTTTTTTACTAAGA
The DNA here is from genome assembly GCA_946406115.1 of Apoda limacodes. Taxonomy (NCBI): domain Eukaryota; kingdom Metazoa; phylum Arthropoda; class Insecta; order Lepidoptera; family Limacodidae; genus Apoda; species Apoda limacodes. The sequence goes on from OX291553.1 coordinate 18,850,201, forward strand.
AATTTAATTAATCATCTAAATAAACGTTATAAATAGTAACAATAGATAAATTTCATTTCAAACTAGTAGTTTCCTTCCCCCTTCTACTTCTGGCAGTAGAAGGGATGATCGATATAATAATCGATGTTGAGAGACAAAACATCGATGTTGCTTCTCGTATGTGTCAAACATCGGTCCATCGATGTCATCATCACATAATCGGAAGAAGTGCAAATAATTTTAAGCACATATTTTTGACAATCATTCATTGCATAAAAAAATGCAGGTTTATAAATCAATCCTAAGTTTTTTATTTTCACCGATTTTTTTCAATTTCAAAATGTTTTCGTCAGGGCTCTATTTGCATTTTTATTTAAGTAAATTGGTTTTACACACACATTAAGTAGGTGAGTGAATCCTTTTCGTGCTACGCAATTGACCGCAAAATCAAGTTGGTTGTAATAGGAAAAATGGGCCACGTGCGAGTTGGACTCGCGCACGAAGAGTTCCGTACCTTTAAATATAAAAACGGAAAAATATTACGTTTGTTGTATGGGATCATATATTTAATCCCTTAAATATTTGTTTTATTTTATTTAATTTTTTTTTTTTAAAGTAAATATATAACTAAATATTCTGTGAATTTTTTTAGCGTCCATCTATTGCCGTTAACAATATCGAGCAAAAACAAGCAAAAAAATCACGTTTGTTTTATGGGGCTCCCATAAATATTTATTTTATTCTGTTTTTTTAGTATTTGTTGTTATAGCGGCAATAGTAGTGTAATCTCTGAAAATTTCAACTGTTTAACTATCACGGTTCATGAGATACAGCCTGGTGACAGACGAACGGATGGACAGCGGGGTCTTAGTAATAGGGTTCCACTTATTAGCCTTTGGGTACGGAACCCTAAACATGAGGGAATTTCAAAGAAAAATCTGATTTATATATACATATTGGTATTTGGAAGTAAAATAAAATAAAATAATATAAACATTATACCCAAAAAAACTGACTTTGTTGGCATTCTCATTCCTTTGATTTCCAATATTTTTAAAACAAGAAAAACAGTATGTATCCAATGAACGAGCTCTGAATAATGATATCCTACTCGATGGGGTAGGCCGAAGTTTTTTTATCGCGCCCCTCTTTAGCTGTATGTATTCATTCAAAAATATTTTTGTATGGCTTTTTGTAAATATTTTTGGTCAACAAGATTCACTTATACTGTGAAAATTTGAAGACTGTAGCTCCAAACATTTGGCTGTAAAACCTGTGTGACAGACGACGGACAGATGGACACGTGAGTGACAGCAATAGGGCTCGTTTGGACCGTTTGGGTACGGAACCCTAACAAACATACATTTTAGCTTCATTATATTTATAGTAAGGATAGATTAATGTAATGATAATCACGTAAAAATAAATGTTTATTCTAAAAATACTATATACCTCTAGATACAATACTAAAATATCTTAGGTATGTCTACAAATAATGATTCTCAACAAATAATTTTTACATTCCAATAACACATAGGTAGACGTTTTTATTCACACATAAAAAAATGTGTCTTGGAATGAGGAAATAGAAATTATGACAAATTTGAAATAATTTGAATATATTAACGTATTGAATGAAGGTACACCTTAAGGTGGTTTCTTGGCCCGGCTCATAAGCATATCTAAAAAATATTCAAAAATTCTTGTGGACAAGGAGAAAATTTATTCGTTGAGAGAGCGTAAAGATTGTATCGTAAGTGTAAGGAATAGATATAAGGCTACACAAAACGGAATAAAAATTATGTTACGAGCTTTTACATTCGTGTTTAAGACATTTGTTAAAATTTAAAATTCTTGATCTTAGGCTTCGTGTACTGAATAAATTTACGACGTATAATTCTAAAGTAAGGCCATTCAGGTGTTGAGCAGTTACCGCAGCCCATGGACTGTTGCAACACCTAAATCATTAACTCGCGCATTGCCGACCCTTTTGAAATTCCAATCACTTCCCTCTTAAAAAACCCTAGTAGTAGTCCAAGGAAGATGCTGTTAATTAGAACATACAAGACTCATCATTTTCCTAAGCTGATTTTTAAACACAACAGCGAACACAGCATGACATATATAAATGAAATATATAAGTTGATAAGTATGAAGTTGCTCGTGGCTTAGCTACATTCGTCCATATCGTAAACTTTATGCGAAGTAAGGCAACGTTGGTGGTCATACCTGGATGGGTGACCCTAGTGACACAATTTTGTGAGTTCCGTATTTTGAAGGGCACGTTAAACAGTCGGGCCTGACTGTTGTCATATGACAGCAGTCAAACAAGCACTATGCCAGCGTGGTGGAATATGGCCAATGGCTCTTCTGTAAAGAGAGGCCGGTGAACCTGCAGTGCAGTGGGGGGTATATTAGCTTATTTTTTATATAATAATATTAATAGTAATAATATTAATTCTTATTAATAGTATAATAAAATATCTTGGAAATAGTGTTTTGACGCGTGAAGATCAGCATATTATTGCAATCAAGGTGGCTCGTGCGCGCTGCGACCTTGCAAATGAGTCTATAGCTCTATCGAAAACAATGTTTAATAGTCAGTTTCATTCTTTTGTTTATATCAGACAGTTTTTGTTACGCATGTGTACGAAATAGGTATTAACTCTTGCCATGACTGCGTTATACCTGTGTGTAATAACTGTATAAATAAGTATCCTACACTCCAGAAGTTTTTTTTTTATTTATATATATTATGATACAAGGCTGCTCATAACAGACGTGGTATTGGGTTGCAGCCTAAGCCGAAGGCAACGGTATAATTTAGCCGAGTGTATCGTACAGAGCTCACGAGTGTCATAACACAGTTTTCTATTTATATTTATATGTTGTAAGAAGTTCAGAATCCAATGCAATAGTTAGTTTATAATAGCACGTACTTAATATAATAGTTTTGATATGTTTTTTTTAACAAATTCGTTGAATTTATTTTTTAAAAATAAGGACTTAGTTTATAGGCATAATTTTCTTCTTGCTAAAAATTAAAAAAATATCTGCTAAGTAAAAGGCACTTGTGCTGTAATTTACAATTATCATAATCTTAATACATAATTACTGCGCAAATGCGTAATGAATCCTATTAAGATGCTGCAAACAGTGCAGTAAACGCTGCTTTATGAGCAAAAGTACTGAAAAATAATTTACTATCTCACACGCTATGTGTAAGTTTGTAGCATAAAGCGCTAACAGCTGAAGTTAGTCACGACAGGTTATCGGGCGCTAACATACAAATAAGACAGCAAAAAGTTGAAACTTGGCAAAAACTGGACTGGGACTTTTTTTTATTCCACCTGTATGTGTGACACACAGCCATTACTCTAAAATGATTTCGCCAAGCTCCGATAGAAGATATACGTTATAATCATCGATGTTTACAATAGTTGATAGTTATATAATAAGTGAAGCAAGTAGTGCTGAAGCAGCTATGTCGTGTTATTTGTATGTGATGTAAATGTACCTATTCAAGAACTAATTTAAAAATAATTAAACGGGATTAAACGCGTCGTTACTTGGCAAAATACCTTTTGCCCGACGTTTCGGCTGGGATTACTCCAGGCTTGGTCACGGGTAGACTGGTGGTGCGCGGCGTTTTCGGCTTGGAGTGGAGGCGTCCTGTTGAACTAATCTCACTTTGTCGTCATAATTGTCATACTTTATAAATGTCTTTCGTACCCAAAGACACGTTAGTGAAACTCGAGAGCTGTATTTCTCTGTGACTGGATCCTATGTAGGCGTCAGTTTATACCAATCCTCAGGATTTAAGTTCTTATGTTTTTTTATTTCAATTGCTTCGTGTACCAATCTACGGTAATATTGGCGATCGTTGGACAAAACCTTAGACTGGTTAAGCTCAATCCAGTCGTTGGAATTTGAGTTATCAGATGTTCTGCTATAGCTGATTTTGTCGTCTGACAATTCCTTACAGCAGCAATATGCTGTGACCCTGTCCGCAATTGTGCGTTTGGTCTGGCCAATGTAAGAACTGCCGCAGCTGCAGTCAGTTTTGTAGACACCTGGTGCTCGATTCCGTAAAATGACAGCTAACAATTCTCGTTTGAAATCCATAGAAATAAGATATACATTGCGCATTTGAAATTCATCGATTACCGCGAAACTGTAATGTATATCTTATTTCTTTCAAAAAAGGTTAGCAATCTTTTACGGAATCGACCCGCTGGTGTTTGGTACGGGAGTTTTAGCTTAATTTGATGCTCCTTTGTGACGTGATGCAGGGACAAACGAACAAGCATACTATCGCATTTATAATATACTAGCTTTGGCCCGCGGTTCCACCCCCCCTTAATTATTGGAAAACACGAATAATACTTGACGTTTTCAAGTAGCTTATGTACTTTTTCGGGCCTCTTACTATTTCCATGCCAAATTTCATCTCGATCGGTACAGCGGTTTGAGCGTGAAGAGGTAACAGACAGAGTTACTTTCGCATTTATAAAATTTATTATTATATTATATTCATGGATAGTATGGATAGTTTTAAAGTATATGCATGTACATATGATTGTGCAAGAATATAATTATGATGTCGCTAATGCCACTAGTACTATTAAATATCGGAATACTCTTAAGTATTCGAATTTCTTCACATGATTGACGGTATTTGACGCTTGACATGGTGCGCTCCCTAATATACAGTTTCGAAAAACAAAAAAATAATAATTGAAATGTTTGACTTTGTCTTTAGTAGCTTACTAACTTATTTATATTACCTACTAAGTGTTCAGTACATATTGTATACTTTTTAGCTGATTTATCAATGTATTGTATTATTACTTTAAATAGAACTTCTTGCCAGCTATTTTTGGCAGAAATTAACATTGTTTGCATTGTATCGACGATTCAAAAGTGTTCTCAGATACCTATTTGAATAAATACTGTTTGATTTGATTTGATTTGATTACGTCCTTTGGGGTGCGCATCTGCTGTTCAATTTTGGAAAACGGAACATATGCAGTCTTAATGGAGAATTTCTTTAAAAACGATCAAATTTTATCCGTTACTTCTTTGATATAGGGCATGAACGCTGGCTGTCTGCTACCCTCTGGATTTTTCGTAAGTGTGTTACTGCGAACTGAACTTCTTCTACTCGTTTTGTACCCGTTTCTCCTGAGTGCATCCTGAACGTGTGCCAGCTCAGTTAGCTAAATGTTCAAGGTCACAAAGGTCATGAGCTCGGTTAGTCAGAGACGTCACAACTCATTTTAGGTATTCCATTTCATATGTAAAACGTATTTTGTTATGAATGGAGTTCAGGTGATCTAGGTAATATTCTACTTCCTGTATGGTTCCTTTAATTAAGAAGAACACGTCATCAACATGTCTCTTTCAAAGCCAAAAGCTAATAGGGTCTAAGCTCTAAGTTTTCTCCTCAAAATGTTCCATACAAATGTTGGCTGAATTAGTAATGGAACGCGAAAATTTAAAAACCTATTTAAGAACTTTTAACCTCTTGTTGGTAATCTACTTATCCATACTAATATTATAAATGCGAAAGTAACTCTGTCTGTCTGTTACCTCTTTATGCTGAAATAGCTGAACCGATTTAGATAAAAATTTGGCATGGAGATAGTTTGAGAGCCGAGATAGGGCAAAGGCTACATATTTCTATAATTGAAGAGTTGCCGTTGAAATTCTACACCGATAACCGAATTAAGGGCGGGTGGAACTGCGGGATAATTTAGCATGAAGATAGTTTGAGCCCCGGGGTAGGACATAGATTACTTTAAAACCGATTTTAGGGCGGATGAAACCGCGGGTAAAAACTAGTAATTTATAAAAGACAATATATACAGTTGTAAAGGTATCGATAATATTCCAATAGCAATCTAAAAAGTGTGGTAAGTACTTGTTGTTACTTTAGAGATAAGGTGTGATAGCGTGCCTTGCAAGCGATATGCAACAAGTACTGTCGGCAACAACACGTGTGCACGTGCTGCCTATCCTGCGGTGTGCCGATATCAATACAGTTTATCAAATAATCAATGTTTTGGGCTACCAGCCTATGTTAAAAAATGTTTGTTTATGACAGATTACAAAGTCGTCTCTGTCACATTTGGGAACGTTAACCGTCTGATATTTAATTTTCCTATTCGTTTTATTCACCTTGATCTATGTATTACGTAAAAATTTAAAATTATGTGTTCATGAAACTGAAAATCTTTTGTTATACAATTTTTCAGGATTTTTAAAGGAATGTATGGTTTTCCAGTAGAAATGGTAGGAAAAGTTATTGAACTGTTTCCTTTCGATTTCAGTAAAATCTTTATTAATTTGGTGTTTTTCCCCTTAAACTTGTACTGGGACTACCTATTAGATTAGGTATTTACTTACTACAATTTATACAACTGAACTGTATAACATCTTATTAGTTTTAAAACTCAACAAAAACTAGTAAACCAAGATAATAACGCCGAGTTAGTGAGTGGATAGCAGCCGTAACATACCGTTCGTTACCCACCTAATTTTTGTAACTCAATCTCTTTACTACTGTCAACTTTTCCACGCACAACTACGACTTTTTAAAACCAAAATGTTTACATTGCGTTCTGGCCAACATGTTAAAGTACAATGTAAGTATGGAAGGAGCATTGTATTGTGAATAATAAAATGATGATAGTGTAGTGGGTGGGCTGAGTGCTATGCCAGCATGGTGTCTTGTCTTGTCTGTCTTGGTCGAGAATGGCGCAACAGTAGGTACGACGCTCGATTAATTGCATGCTCCGTTTTTGAAATGGATAGATCTTAAGTGAATGTCTGTAGAGTCGAGAAAACAAACGTTTGATGTCGTTTCATAATAAAGGTACCTATCTGGGTGACACGATGTAGAAACAGAGTACATTTTGTAACAATAGGTCAGTACATGTCGCGTCGATGGCTAAGCGTAGGCAGGTATATATTAGTGTGGTATGGTTTAGGACACTTGTTTGGGTCTTTGGAGTTAGCATGCCATTTTTAGTAGTCAAATTCAAATCAAATTATACCCAAATTTGCCGTTTTTATCCGTTATATTCCAAAAGTTGCCGTTTAGCAATTTTTGAAAAAAGGCCATTGTCGGATAACTTTACTCGAAGTTAGCCGAGCACCTTTACAAAATGTGATATACAAAGCTAATACGGACCTGCAAGGTGGCTAAGAATTTTCCGTTTTTTATCCGTTGGTCATACGTAATGTTAAAAACTTTCCCTTCGAGCCAGTTTTTAAAAAAAGGCTATCCCTAACTTCAAGGGAAGTTTGCCGGTCACCTATGCAAAATGTAACATGCAGAGGTGATAGAGACCTGCAAAGTGGCTGAGAATTTGCCGTCTTTTATCTTGCTGATATATTTAATGCATGCACTGATAATGGTGTATTTTTAGACCTAATGAAATACAGTAAATTGATACCACTTTTTAATCTGGTGACAAAGAAGATCCCTCAAATTTTAGACCAATATTTGTTCTACCCGTCCTTAGTAAGATATTTGAAAAAATCTAACTAAAACAATTGCTTTCACATTTTTGTATCCAGGGACTTTCACATTATCGTCAATTCGGTTTTACCAAGGGACTCTCAACTATTAATACTTAGAGCCTTGTTGAAGCATATTCTCTCGACATGGGAAAGTTCCGAAGATGTAGTTGTCGTTTTTTGCGGATAGAATTCAAAAAGTGGTTATAAGTGGTGCTAAATTAGGTGTACCACAGCTAACAATAATCGAATCCGGGACCTTTGACCTTTGAGCCGCACGCTCTACCACTGCATTCCTTATTCTGTGCCACTGCACCACTCGGCCCTGTAATAATTGTCAAATTCGTACATCGCTGACCCACCGCCCTGCCTTATCCCTACGGGAATAAGTGTCTTGAATTTTTTGTTTGGTGTTTTTACTTAACTGCGAATGTTATCGCTCATTCTGAAAACAAACATCATTTGATATTAATCAAATCACTTGTATCGATATATACCTCATCGTAGAAAATATTTGTAACCTTCACGTTGCCTTCTCTTCCTTCCTAGACACATTTTTGTATGAATCTAACTAAAATTAACCTTAAGATGAAGTACGCGTCATTATTATTTACCGGATTTAACGGATTTGTGTTTCCCTTCCGCATAGGTTACCCCAATTTTAATAACAGGTTTAATGTATAATTCTCTACAAAAGTACAAAAATCTTCATCTACTTAACCTCTGTGTAACTGATTTCATAAAGGGCGTTCCCCTCCGTAGACTATTTTTGGTGTATGGTACAATGTTTGAGTACCTAATCGCTATTTTAATAAGAAAGCAAACTAACAAATAAAGAATGTAAAGTAATAAGAAAAATTACCTAATTTAAATTGATGGGTTATTCAAATCTTATCTATTAATCAGCTGACATCTGGCTATTGCTTGAAATTCTACTAATCCTATTAAAAGATTAAAATAAAGAGACGATAACATGCATTTAACTAAGACAATTTGACTCATGAAATAAAGAACGATCTTAACCTTTGAACAAATACGATATTATTAAAAACAGTTTTTCCATCAAGCTTTTGAACACCTCTTGTGCTTCACCCGCCATAAGCTTATAATTTGCGCCAATCGTATCTCACGACGTAACAATTACATAAAAATGGCGTTCACATCGAGGCCTGTCGTCGGCCGCGTTTCCTCCTCGATCGTGTAAACTTTCACGAAATCAAACAAAGAAATAGCGAAGTAGCTCATTTGCATCATTCCCACGCGGACAATAGAATGACCCAATCTGTTTGGCAACTACGAATGATGTGTTACCCGAAAACCTATGGTCACGGTTCGACTGTAACCGTGCCATGTGACAGAACAAACTAATTGACGTTTCAATTCTGTGTGAACGAATCGTTTTTAACCGAGCGCAGCGACTTATGTTTAAATTACAATTAAGGCTGGGTTGAACCAACTAACTTTGACGTTAACCAGCCATCAATAATGGAAGATTGTATGAAAATATGCATAGGCACCTTTTTTTATTTTAACCGGCCTGTCGAAGTTCGTTGGTGCAACTCAGCCTTAATCATACTATGTTAGCTTCTTGATGGGATTGCTTATCGCAGGATTTTTGTTGGCAAGTCCCTTAGTGACAGTAGCAAGTTAGTAGATACCAGCAAAAAAAGCGGTAGTTAAGAGTTATCATAACAGGGTTAAATATTAACAACTCACGTTCAGTAGTAGCACAATTCTGCTTACTGATGTAACAAGTAGGTATCACAGAACCAGTAAGTACCAGTACCATTCTGATTCGATGGTCATCGAATAGACGTAGATCTATTTGATGACGGCTATGCATTTCTTGACGCAGCGTCGGAAGACCGCCCACAAGGTGGTCAGACGCTGGATGCAAGCCGCTTCCAACCGTTATCTTCGGAAGGGGAGGAGGGAGGTCTATATCCAGCAGTTGAATTCTTACGGCTGAGATGATGATGATGCATTCCTTTGTAGAACTATTGACTTTAGGCTGAGATAATAATAAGGTACATGATAAGATATAAATAACAGCAATTTTTAAACCACTTAGATGGCAAACAAGTATACGTCCGTATTTATGTAGACGGTGGATGCTTTAAACACTGCAACAACATTGTTTTACATGAAATTTCTTTGACTGTAATCGAAAAAATCCAAAGTATGAATAATATTTCGAATATTGGTCATAACAACGTATTTCCATCAACCCGCTGCAAACATATTTCGTTAACTATGTTCATACCTCTTTTGCAAGAAAGTCTTAATAGTCCCTGCAATGAAACGTCAGATGAGCTTTCCCTATTGAACCTTCCCATCTTTCAAGTTTAGTTTCATACAAAGTACATTAAATCTTTGTATAATTCACCATAAATAGCGTTATAAAAAAAAGATTTTATTACCACCTAACAATTAAGTACTCCTATAAAAGGCACAGTTATATCAATGTTCAGAATCAGGGATCAGCAGTGGGTAACCATTAAAAGCTCAGGTGCCCAAACTTATCTGGAGACTGGATTTGAATAAGAAAAGAGCTATTCCAATTTAAATAAAATGCAATAACCGAACGTATTGTGACAGTTGATAAATAAGTGTCGTAATGAAGAAAACAAAGGCTGCGTAGATACTTTCTATTCGCGCGTACACCGCCACTCCACTCCTCCCACATCTTTCTCCCTCTCCCCTTCTGTGGAGACTACTGAGCTGCCCACGGAGAAAGCCTTTGACCTCCACCTACAGGGCTTAGTCTCAACAAATGATATTTGTGGTATTTTCGCATAGTTCACGTACCTATAACGTTCAAATTATTTTACTTTCTATTTTTAGCACGACATTTCGCCGCCATAGGTAATATTTTTATCTTGCCTTATGCATTGCCCTATGCCTTAGTCAATTTTTAATGAAAACTTAAAAATAAAAAACCAGAAGGTAATGGTGATTATTTTTTTGCTTATTCTAACCTTTTGCTTGTCCAGAAATTGTCACCTGGACATCTCACACTGCGCCATCTGACCGATCCTGACCCCGAATCCTGTCCAAGCTAAGCAAGCCTTACGCGATGGGTACCGGTTACCATGAAATTGATATAAACACTAAAACTATTTTTTGTATTGTAAATATATATGAAGGTACATACGTATTTACATACAAAACACCCAGATTTAAGACAAACATACATGTCCATCCATCACATAGCTGTTTGTCCTGTGCAGCAATCGAACCCGCGCCCTATGTCTACAAGCGTAGCCTATCTTCGAGCAAAGCCACAAGAGTGTTTGTTTATCACACCATATATTATTTGATACACTGTGTTTGTTTAATTTTTATTGCTGTATAACCTATAATATACATACTATTAAACAAAATAAGAATTAGTTCAATAAATATCTATTTTTCTATACCTAAAAATATTTTGTGAAAAGTATAGCAAAATTATTAGTGTGCATTGCGATTTAGCGATCCCGTTGGGTACGGACGGACTCAGGTCGGGCTAACGGGCGCTGGCTAATGAGGACAGAGCAGTTCAGTTATGCAGATGCCGAGGCCGGCCAAGCACGAGCGGTATGCCGAAGTGCAAAGCTGAGCTACTTTGTCTATACCAGACCAATTGTTATTGTTCTTTAAACTCTATTTTTTATGTTTGCCAACAGTTTGATAACGTTACAGAAGTTTTATGGATTTATTGTAATTTGGTAAAATTTTATATGACTTGTAGGTAAGTAACTTGATTCGAGCTACGTATATATAACGTACATTAACATATATGTACATAATATAAAAAAGCTTTAATATTTTTTATAAGTTGTTAAAAATATATTAACATTAACATAGTGCAATAGTTTAAAGTGCAAAGCAAAAGATCATACTTTTTAACTATACCGGCTAATGTTAAAATATTCCAGAACGCGATTTTATGTGAATATAATTACGTCATACTAGTTGACCCTATATTTTTTTTTTTTTCGCTTTAGCTGCCTATAAAATACTCATTTGTTAAAACGACTCACCACCTTTTGAAAAAAACTCACAAAAGATTCAGAAGTTCCTTATCTAAGTCAAATATGCAAACACACAATGCATCTTATCTCTATTCAAAACAATTTGTCTCTAAGTCTACCCGTAGTACCTAAAGTCTATGTAATCCATTCATGTCAAACTCAAAGTTATTGTTGGGCCAAATGGAAAAAATATTGGTGGATAAAGGCCGCAGAGTTCATAAAAAAACTTATTACATCTAGTCCTACTAAATAACTAGTGCAATTTTTAACTAGCAATCACTATCTCGTTTGAGTACATAATTATAAATGATGAATACTAAGCAGTGCCTCTACTGGACGTATTTTAAGCCTTTTTCTCTTACTTACTCTTACCTATATGTAACCTATTCTTAAAATTGGTGCAAGTCGCTGCCGCAAGTTAGACAATGCTTGCCGTAAGCAATGTATCACAGTCATAGATGTACCTACCTAAGACGGTGCGACATGTAGCGGATTAAGATATGCAAATAAATTCTAGGAAGTTAAAGTAATGTAAATAAAATATATAATAAATGCATCTAATTTATATAAATCAAACAATTTGTCTCTTTGTCTACGAGTACGTCTATAAGCGTAGGTATAAGATGCAATCTGTCGTACCCCACTGTACAGCCTCGAGTGCGATATACAGCGGCTTCAGCGCACTAACTGTAATAAGTGTAATTAACTAATACTACTCTTAGATAATAAAATTATAATTTACAACGTCTACGAGCTGAAATTTACTAAAACAACGCCAACGAACTGTATCTATGGCATATAAAAAGTCGTAAAGACGTTCTTTAGTTACTCAAGGTTATGTTTACATAACAGACAACGATATAATTTTTCCATCAGATGTCCTCTCCAACGCAAATGATACTTCTTTATACCTACATCAATCACAAGTTATCAACATAAAGCGGCTAAATTGAGTGAGATACAAGGAGTTATTTTGTAACTTGCAATAGGTATGTCTCCACATTCAACCGTGCATTTTCGCCTTTCAACAGCTACCTACTTTACTACATGAGCATGGGCGACGCGTTCATTCCTAGATTATTATGAAATACTTGCTTACATATATGGACAACTATTTAAGATAAACGTTCACAGCAAAATAAATAAATGTTAGTAGAAGGTCATAGACATAATTTTGCCACACATTTTACTTGAATAAAATATTAGATATTTCAAAGGCACTTACATCGAGTTTCTAGAAACTTTGATGAGCACAAAACAATTAAGTTTTACCTATCTATTAACAAAGTCGTCATAGGACTCATTCATTACCTTTATGGGTTGGGAGTTAACATATACCTAAAAACAAAAGTCACTGTAACGTATTTGTTTGTTTCTTTAACAAGAAAACTAATTGCGTTTATTATACTGTGGTAAAATAATAAATCTTTATTAATCTTGTTGTTTAATTTGCCGCTTAGACTTTAATACCATAATATACGAATGTTGCTGTCATCACATAGTAAAACATCACGTTTCTCATCGAAAATATTATTTATTTATTACTTACTTCTAATTAATGGCTTGGTTTGGAATGGGTGGCCTTGAAGAAAGCTGTTCAAATACAAATATGCGGTTTGAATTAGCCGTAACTAATGACAAATATATAGACTTATGAAGTAAGTATAATTGAGTCGTTTAAAATGTGATGATAAAAATGGACTGAATCCTCTATCGCCGCTGCTATTAGAAAACTTTGTTAGTATAAATTGCAAATAATATACCAATTTTGAAGGAAAATATTCACTGCCATACTAATATTGACGATGAAATCTACACAAATAAGAACTGTTTTAGGAACTAGTTCTTTGATATTTTAACGTAGGTACCTATACAGTCGATTGTTGCTAACAAACATTGAATCTTCTGTTTATTTTCAGGTTTTCTAACTATGATATAATTGCTTCTTTGCAGTTTTACCAAAGTGCTGAATCAAAACGGCTCCAAATACTCGCATGTTGCATCCCTTATGATTTTCATTTCTCATTCTCTAAAAGTATGTGTGTTTTATATAATTGGTATAAAACTCAAAGAAACCTTTCTTTCCTTAGACTTAAGGGTTTGTAACAGTTTGTGAGTTTGGGAGGGTTAAATATTCTCACAGCTTTAAGCTGTTGTCCAGGTTCATTTATCTTCTCTTCATTGCTAGGCACGTGTTGGTTATGCTGATTTTTTTTTCATTTATCTACTGCAATTTTCTTTACCCTCTTATAAGTTTCTTTTTTTACATCCTTTATCGGTGAGTCATCTTAACTTTCTTTTGAGTTCAACGTCTCTCGTACCTCAATCTACTCTTATTTTTCCTTCCATTATATTTTTTATAATATTGCAGTGACCAATGAATGTATCGACAAATCATGATTTCTCTTCTTTTCTAATTTTCTATAGTGTATCTACACTACGTTACGTACAAGACAGTGTTTGCGCTTTTTATATCCACGTATGGTAATTAGATATAAAAAATAACTATAAAGTTTTAAGATAGTTTTTCTTGCAGATACCATGCATAAGTATTTTTAAAAAATGTAATGAAATACTTGTACTTCCAGAAGTATTATAGCAAATTATGAACCATCGTTGTATACTTAATTAGTGGTGGTGGCCTGCGATTGCACCCACCGACCTGCGAAATGAAAGTAACAATCGCTTTATGAAACGTCTCAGTGGAAGGTAAACTAATCGGGCCGAGCGGAGTTACACAATAACGAACTGACTCCGAAATCACAATGAAACTACTAGATGATGAGTGCTTGAACTCAGTAATAGAATCACATTGTCGATGGGAACGATGGGGATTCTATATATTTAGTAAATATTAGCGTTTACCCGCGGCTCCACCCGCCCTAAATTCGGTTATCGCCGTTTCCGGTGTAGAATATCAACGGCAGCTTCTCAATTATAAAAAAAAAAACGAACCAGACTTTTTCAAGAAGCTAATATGAAGATATTCCCCGGGAATCAAACTATTCCCATGCCAAATTTCATCTTAATCGGTACAGCAGTTTAAGCGTCAAGAGTTAAGACAGACAGACATCGTTAATTTCGCATTTATAATATTTATATGGATAGAGTGCAACAAACTTTTCTGATCTAGTGTCTGTCGTTAAAAAGTGTCGCGTAAGTTCACAGCAAATTAATAAGACAACCGTGGTTTTCATGTTTGACCACCAGGTCAGAAAAGTTTGTTGGTTTGATGTCAGTTTAATGATTAACATTGCCATTTCAAGCCAAAAAAATATCAGCTTAATATAATAGATTATTAGTCGGCTCAGCAACACGAGAGTATTTAACTTCTGGTGTAACAAACGTCTATAGAATACGATAACCATTCAAAATCAGGTGGGCCATATGCTTCTTTGCCTCTAGTTATGTAAATAATCTCTAGGTATTCTATAAATCCGGTTTGTATGGGCAATTTCATCCACTACTTTTTATTTCTTAATTTAGGTTGTAACAACAAAGTTTAATTTCGATCTCGAGATTCTATATACACATTACTATCCTATAACCATCTAACATTTTAGCTGATTCATCTAACACTTTTTATTTTTTTAATTTAGTCCTATCGAACCAAATCTAATGTTTAAATCATACCTACTTAGATATATTTTTATACTTAACATTTAATGTAAAATAGAGTTCTACTATAAGTATTTTACATCACAGTCACGTTTCCTTGAACCACCTGACATTCTCTTACTATGAATTTTCAATAACAAAATTATATTCATAGGTATTTACAACATAGATATGTGCGTACTACGACGTAAAGAGAGACCAATAACACCGAGAATGACCGTCTCAAGACCGTTACGTAAACTATTGTCAAAATGTCGCAAGCGTAGATCACGTAGGCTGCTCCGTAACTGTGACTGCTGCACCGCACCGCACCGCCTGCGCCGGCGCCGACGAGACAGATGCAACGCAATAAACAAGTGAGCGACGGCGACTAATAAACAAAGTTACTCTGCCTACCTTGGAAAATACAAATCAAATCAAAACAAAAGTATTTGCCAAAGATTATGGTAAAACAATAAGTAGATGCTATAATATGTAGGTTTTTTTTACATTAGTTTGCTCATAATGTGCTCAGCAAAGCATACAAATATTAAAAAAAAATATTTAAAATATTAACTAAATTAAATAAGTATATTTAGTCCATATAATTATTGAAACACAAAATTAAAGTTAAAAAGTAAAAAAAAAAACTTGTTTTCCTATTTTTTATTACATTAGAATCATATAAAATTCAATTAACAGAAAATTGTACTAAAAAGTAAAAAAAAAAATTTTCAAAATGTATAGAATTTTTTTTTATTCACGTACGACTGCAAGAAAAGCAAGGCGTGCGCACTTACATACAATCACTTCATAAATTCTTAAATTTAAACGTATTTTTTTTTTTTTTAATACTTAGTGATAGTTTGATGGATTTTTTATAATTTTTTATAATATTGCCCAAGTTTCATAAGTTGGGTTGTGAGAACTTGGAGAACGATATTATGTTCAATATAAATTAGTTATTAAATTTTCACTTAATTTTTCACCTTCCACCCTAATATCCACCTTCAGGTGCACTTCCTGCATAGCCAAGAGGTAATAACATCAAAATGAACATCAAATTCGTGATTTGCTACCCTCAAAATCCCTGGATTTTGAATATTTTTCAAATTTTCACCTCCAACTCTGGGAGGGGGGGTTGTTGGTCAAAGTAACTGTGGACTATTGTATTGTCATCCAAGCCTAGTAAGTATGCAAAATTTTAACGAAGGGTGATAACAGGAAGTATGTTTAATTAACCTTGCAAGATTCCACCACAAGATGGAAGGAGAAAAAAGGAAACATTGTGAGTTAATTAAAAGCAAGTAAAAATAAAAAAGGTAGAATGTCAGGCATTATTAATAAATAACAAACGAAATAGAAAAAAATACAAATTAATCTTAATTATATTATGTAGTCATTATTATATTAAATTATTCCAATGTAAGTAATTAATGTCATTTTACAAATTCATTAACATGATAAAAACATTTTTCAACACGCTATAAGTACATTTTATTTCTAAATAGGTTAAATGAGATTTTTTCAAAAGTGTTAGATTCTTGGTTGAAAGCTTTATAAGTTTTGACATTAGCAGTCCGTGGATGTTGCAATCTATTGGGATACCTTCGAAAAAAATATATCATTATCACCAAGTTTTCTGATCATATGTTGGTTTCTCTTTTCAAAACAAGTTATTTCATATATATACATACTAGGCAATGTCAGGATATTATGTCTTTTGTATAATGACCGGCATTGTGAAATGTCTTTGTCAAATTAACATTCAAATTATTACAGTTCAGCCATTTTACCACAACGTCAATAGTTTATTTATATTATGTTCGAACGGAATTATCACTGAAATATCGTCAAAAGAAACTGAAGAAACAGCAAAGGACCTAATACGCTACCTTAAGGCACTCCATATCGATTGTACTTAAACTAAGAATGATAGGTATTTATTTGACATGATTCTTCATCTACTTTTTCTATTGCGACACACTGATCACTATTTTCCAAATAAATTTTCAACCAGTTTAAAGCCTGTCCACGTATACCATAGCTTTCACACCTTTTTTGTAATCTGTTGTGACAGACTTAGCCAAAAGCTTTACTCGAGTCAAATTTTTTTATTTAAAACATTAATTGTATTTTAGTTTATTTGTATTATTGATAGTGTTTTTAAAAGAGTAACTATTGAGTTTCTTGGCGGATTCTTCTCGGTAGAAATCAACAACATTGTGAACCGGCGGGAAGGTGGGAGGGTTCAAAAAATAATATTTTATAACTTTGACGTTTCAAAAGGGATTGTAAAATCCTTATTCGAATAAACCATTTTGACTTTGACTTTGACTTTGTTCAAAGATAGAACTCATTCTTGTTTGCAATACTTTCTCAAAAATTTTCGAAAGTATCGGTACAAGTAAATACGGACGATAATTGTCTAAAATATTATGTTGACCTTTTTTGAATAATGACCTAACGATTACAGTCTTTAAAGCCTTTAACACACCTTCTTTAAGAGATAAATTTCATCTTTTAAAAATTTGGTTATATGTTTGGTACTTTTTCTTAGCATTACTGTTTGTATTAAAAGTTTTATAATAATGACTTCAAATAAATCTTTCAGTTCTACGTAACCTTTTTAAACTTTAAGTGATCCATTTTTTTCTAAATCCAATACCTACTTTGACTTTATGTTTAGGAAAACATAGGCAAATAATAACAGAAAAGTATCTAGAAATTCGTTAAATGCCAAGTCCAAATCATCGGTATCATAAACTGATGACCAAGACATGGCACTCAAGCACTTTTTAAATTTAGATATGCGTTAATTGTTAAAGCTTCTCCTTGATTTATAATAAAATTTCAGAATTTTAAGTTTTTTACTAATATTAAATTTAAGCGTTTGAGCAGTATGATCGGTGATGCCAATTCATGTACTTTTCCTTCAGCACCTCGTATATTACTTGCAATCTGATCAATACACGAATTTAACTTTAACGGAGAATTAATGTGTTAACTGAAATTATAACTTTCAAAAATCCTTTTTAATTTTAATGTGTGTTTAGTTTCTTTTAAAATCAATCTTTTAAAATATTGAAATCACCCAGGATTATGATTTCTTTTGTATATTTTTATGAAGTTCATACAACATTAAATCAAGTTTACTTAGAAACATATTCGGATTACTTTCTGGTACTCGGTAAAGACAAATTATGATACAGTTGATTGTCTAAAGCTCAATTCCGCAACATTTCATTTCATTCAAATATTTACTTGACAGTGATTTTTTCTATCATATTCAATTCTTTATAGGGTAAATTGTTATTAAGTAACATACAGACAGTTCTTTGATTATTTGTACAAAAATGACTAACCATTTGGTAATTTTCACAGAAACACGTTTTTCATCACTTTTTTTAACAATGTTACTTATAGACATATCACGTCAAAATATACAAATTCATCAGCAAAATTGTCAAGCCATATTTCCAAAAAATCCTGTTTGTCAGAGAGACCAGCAATGTTCTGATGAAAAATACGAAAGGCATGAGAAACGTTATTCGCGAAAAAAGCTATTACCGACTTGAGGTTTATTTTTGAATATCGATTGTTATTTGACTCTTGTCCACAGCAATATTGTTTAATTTTTGGTTATTTTGATACATTTTTTTCAAGAAGTATGGTACGGTACCCTTTTTTTTAAATTGTTTTGGTACACCTGGTTATTTGCCTATTATGTTTAAGTTATACTCTCTCATAATCCTAAAAATCAATTTGAAAATTTATACGATTATATAGAAATTTTAACCACTTTTTGGTGCCCACATAGGTCTTAACCTATCACTGATATCAATAAACTTACAATTATTAGAGACATTTCGACATAATAATTTTTACATACTATTTAATTTTTTTTTTTGCATTTAAATAATTATTTCTAATATCAAAAGGTAAAGATTTGATTTTTTTTTTTAAAACTACTCAATTCCGCAGAAAAATATGAGGCTTTGACCACGGCTCGCTAAACTAAGGATCCGAATATTTCTGAGGTAAAACGCAAATTAAAAGCTGCCTCGAGGTTCAGTAAGAAAGCAACTGCCAGAGCAAAATTCAAATTCATCGGCAAAATAGGTGGGCGACTTGCGAGTTATCCGTCTGGGAGTCGTGCTTTTTGGTCGCTTGCCAAAGCTGCCGAAGAGAACTTTTGCCAGTCGTCATTACCGCCACTGCGGAAGACCGATGGTGACTTGGCCCATAGTGCTAAAGAGAAAGCCGATTTACTGGGCAGTTTCTTTGCCTCAAACTCGAATATGAACGATGAAGGCTGTACCACCTACTAGACCGTGGTGCGGCAAGACCATGCCGGAAATCTCCAAAACACAGTGGGAGGTCCAGCGAGCATCTAGACGTTCATATTTCGAGTGGGCCCGACGGTATACCAGCAGTGGTGCTTAAGCAGTGTGCTGCTGAGTTATGTCCTGTACTCACGCGCCTCTTCGCACTTTCCTACCACACTAGGCAATTTCCGTCTTCATGGAAGACTGTGAATGTTACCTCTCTCCTCTTCAAGGTGATGTAGCGTGTGATCAACACACAGCTTCTAAGATACCTAGAAGAACACAGACCTGGTCAGTGACAGTGAAAATGGCTTACGCCACGGTCGCTCGACTGGTGACCTTCTAGTGTATCTCACTCACCGATGGGCACTAGCCATTGAGAGTCAGGGGGAGGCATTGGCATGTAGCCTGGACATAGCGAAGGCGTTCGATCGAGTCTGGCACCGGGGTTTTCTATCGAAGTTGCCATCATACGGAGTGCCCGAGGGTTTGTGCAAATGGGTGGATAGCTTTTTGTCCGGCAGACGTATACGAGCCGTAGTTGACGGTAGTTGCTCTGATAGCATGGACATTAATGCTGGTGTCCCGCAAAGCTCTGTGTTGTCTCTTACGCTTCATTAATTGCTTTCTACTGCATATCAATGACATGTTGGCCATCAACAAATGCATTGCTATGCAGATGACAGTACAGAAGACGCTTATTACACGGATCGTGCAAACATCCCTCGTTCCGTTGTGGAGGAAAACCGCGGAGAACTTGTGTTTCAAATCGAGACCACACTGTCCAAGGTCTCAGACTGGGGACGGGTAAACTTGGTCCGATTCAACACTATAAAGACACAAGTGTGCGCGTTCACCGCTAAGAAAACCCCATTCACTGTAGTCCCACAATTCCAGAACAGTCCCCTCTCCATCTCCAAGTGCATTGGGATCATTGATGTTGACATCTCCAGCGATGTACAGTTCCGAGATCATCTGCATGACAAGGTGAAGCTGGCGTCCAAAAAACTAGGTGTACTCAACCGAGAGAGGCAGTACTTCAACGTCGGGGCAGAGCTTGCTGCTTTACAAGTAGCAAGTTCGACCCCATATGGAGTACTGCTGCCATCTCTGGGCAGGTGCACCCGGATACCAGCTTGGCCCTTTTGACTCGGTTCAACGACGGGCTGTGAGAATTGTCGACGATCCCTTAAGTCTGAGGAGAGACTTTGCCTCCCTGTGTGTGTCCTACCGCTTGTACAATGGGATGTGTTTTGAGGAATTGATGCCCACGGCTACTTTCTACCATCGCACCGCTCGCCATCGGCAGGGAATGCACTCGCACACTTTAGAACCGAAATGGTCGCGTACAGTGCGTTTTCAGAGAAACTTGCTCCCGCGAACGCTTGGGTTGTGAAATGAGCTCCCTGCCAAAGTTTTCTCTAAGGACTACAGTATAGGGTTCTTCAAGAAAGAAGATATTGGATTTTTGAAGATTCGGCAACGCGCGAGTTATACCCCTGGTGTTACAAGCGTCCAGAGGCCACGGTGACCGCTTATCATCAGGCGGACCATGTGCTTGTTTGCCACCTTAGTGTTTCTTTTCATGTTATACCAGTTTTAAAGTAACATTTGTTAGAACTAACGTAAATGTTTTTACCACATGTTAATAATCGGATGATATATTTATCATCCGATTATTATAGTTAAAATAAATTATAGTTTATTATTTTGTGTCTTATGTCAATTTTAATTTATTTTTATCACACGACAATTGATGTAGTATTTTGGTGATATATATTGTGACAACTTCGTTTTGATTTTTTTAAGAAAATTTCATACTTAATACCTACGTGTAAATATATAAGTAATATATGAAAAACATAAATATTTTTTAATTATATATATGGACTCCTAAACTACTGAACCGATTTTGATCAAACTTCGTAACTATCTGTTATTTTATCCAACTTAGGATAGTTTTTATCTCGATCTGTTAAGTGCGAGCCGGACTCGGGCACTTTAGGAAAAAAACAACTTTTGCTGGGTTACAGAGGGACGGCAGCGGAACAATTTGCCGGGACCGCTAGTATATATATATATATATATATATATATATAAATTATAATTTTGTTAAAGAAAACTGATGGAGATAATAATGACACTTAAAAAATTAAAAGGGATACAACTTAAATTTAATGTATTTTATTGATACTTACGCATTTCAAACAATTCTAATTTTTAGAGTAAGTCCTTACACAAATACTCTGTAATACACGTAGTTGAGTGAGTGCTAAGTGAACATGATAATTCATCATCAACCAGAGTAAATAGCCTTGTTACAGTTTTAAAATGTCATACTCGTGCTGCCGCTCGAAACACCTAGGTATTTGTAGATGAAAGAACCGTTTCCTTAAACTTTCATGACCAATTTACAATGACCTTTTATAGGTCATTATCATAAATATGTTTTGGTTTAGCTCAACCTCTCTTAATCCTACCGTAGAGGTATCTAATATGAGGCCCATTATCACTTATTAAATAATTGGAAACGTAAGTAAATCAACGTACAAACTGATATACCTACTTTCTTATATAAGTATCTAATTGCAGTTTCGTACCTGCATTTGGTACTCATCTAATTAAGTTTTTCTGTTTTGGGCCTAAAAAATACTGTTACTGTATATATACACACCGGCACAATTAGCGGAACAGAAAAAAAAATGAGACTATGAGATAATAACGCATATATTTGACGAAATCATTCAGATTGTTGGGGGGTGGCATTCTGGATTTAACCCTTTTTTTAGCAAGTCCAAGACATGCTCTATCGGATTCATATCGGGGGAATTTGCTGGCCACTGCATCACCGGTATACCTACGTGGCTCAGATATGCCTGTACCGATTGTGCACTATGAGCACGAGCATTATCTTGCATTAGAATAAAGTCGTCACCAATAAATGGGGCAAATGGTACAACATGTTCTTCTAAAATGTCTCTGATGTGTCGATCTGCTATCATGGTCCCTCCTGTGACTATCACTAACTCCGTGCGAGCTCCCAAACATATCCCTCCCCAAACCATAATCGAGCCGCCACCATAAGCCACTGTGTGTTCAAAATTAGACTGTATGAGGCGTTCTCCTTTGCGTCTCCATATTCGCTGTCTCCCATCGATCTGTTTTAAAAGAACTCTGCTCTCATCAGTAAAGAGAACCTGCTGCCATTCGTTCAAATCCTTTTTTTGTGTTCCGCTAATTGTGCCGGTGTGTATATATATACTTTGCTCCTGCTTGTTCACTCATAACTGTATATATTCATCTCGCTTCTTCAGACATGCATTATGAAATGAACGTAAGTATTTCCATGTAAGTAGCTCGTGGCCCAGTCGCATTCATCATTTGGAAACGAAAAGCAAGTTAAGCAACGTCGGGCGTGGTCAATACCGGGATGGATAATCGCTTAGTGGCAAATTCTTCTGAGCTCCTTCATGTTTTAAAGGGTAAGATAAGCAGTCGGTTCTGGCTGTGTTGTCAAATGATACCAGTTACTAAGCCATATATTTCCCTGAGTATTATTATTAAAACACTATAACAGTCAACTGGCCACTAGCTTGAGGAGCTTGTCAAACTTCCACCAATTCGTATTAAGCCAACGTGGTGGGCAGGATCGGGGTGGAAACCGTCGATGAGCACCTACATAATAAAAGAATGTACCTATTCAAATTTTCCGTACAACGGATCAAACCGGTGTTAAAAAAATGTAGATATTTATGTATAAATTGAACGATAAGTACTGCGAAGCGAGCACGAAAAGAAAATTAATTTAGGTATTGGTGTCGGTCGGTGAACCCACAATTGTGAAACGCACAGCAATTGCGCCAGTAGATACCTGCCTACTGTTTGTGTAACACATCGGTACAATGCTTCGCGAAATGAACTGCCCCTCGGAAATGTTCATCTATGACGAAATTAAGTCCCAATAACTCATAACAGTTACTGACACTAACAATGGCCACAGATAAGCCAAGAGTCAAGACCAATACTGATGTCAATTATTCATTGTTTTTTGTAACGATAAAAACGATAATAATTTATATATTTTATTATTATAGTATATATTTTTAATTGGCATATCAAGGCTTGTAGACCAGTTGCATTCGTATAGATGAGCCTGAACACGTTAAACCGTCAGACATAGCTGTGTTGTTCTCATATGAGGCTTAAAAATCGAGGAGCCACTAGCTTGACAAACGTCCACCAGTTCTCATTGGGCCGGGTCGGTGAATAATGGCCTGAGCAGCCTTTTCTAATCAGAGGCCTATCCAGAGGGTGAAAGAAGGTAGGACGAAAGAATATGAAGCTTAAATAAGTGGTAGGGTCGGTAGATTACTGAGCAAAGTAAAGAGAACCTTAAACCAAACGTTAGTTTAGGTGCGTTTTATTATACTATTTCAATGTTTTTATGTCATAATCCAGGCAAATTAAAAAGACATAAATTCTGTATGACACACTGTACAAATCTTGGCTCATTCTCTTTCGTTGGATTGTTGACATTATGTCGGCCAATAAAACAACAATATTAGTGACAAAAAATTCGGCAGTGGATGAAGCAAAAGTTGTGGCTTCATGTATGAACATAGTCGGTTGGAATACTTTTGGTTTATCTAAAAATTTATGAGGAAATATTGACTTGTGGCTCAGTTAGTAATGACGTGCCTGCTGAACTGAGGGGCGTGGGTTCTATTCTCGGTCAGGACAACATTTGTGTTCTTACAAGACTACCAGAGCATAATATCTATTACACACTTATTAAAACATGAGTGCCTTTCAGATTTTTTTTTGGAAATATTAGTCCAACGTGTTTGTAAAAACCATATTTAATGTATTAGATTCCATTTAATATAAATTTTTACAACATGTACCAGCACGCCGTGTCTACGCCGAACAATGACAGCAACAAGCACCGCCGGTCCTCCGCTGTCTGCGCAGCGAATCCTCAAAGAGCTCTGGCAAACCTTACTCACCGCCAGGAGCACAACACTATTCAATGTTAATGTTATTATGGCCGCAGTTTTCTGCGTGGAAGTACTTCCCAAGTTCAGCTGCTCATTCGAGCAAGTACTCGCTATGCCCCGCTTTAATTGTTCAGGCGGCTTATTCGAGCGAGTACTCGCTGTGTCTAACCTCTCTTAACTTTCATTTTGGTCGCAATATTCTGACAACGAGAACGAGATTATTTTGTAAACCCTATGTAAACCCTATTTTTTCTTACTTATCTTATTTTGTAAGCAAAATTCTAACCTTAAAACCAAGAAAACTATGATTTAGGTACAAGAAAGGCAGATAGTTACATTACAGTTAAATATCTCTTTATTTATATCTACATATATATTGCGAACTTTCTAATATTTAAAGCCTTAATCATAGTTCATTTGATTTTGAGGTTAGAATTTTGTTTATAAAATAAGACAAGTAAGAAAACAATTGGTTCTATAATAAGACTGTATTGCATCCGTTGTCTGGTCATCGTACAAGTTTTAGAATATTAATTATTTATCATGCAACCAATATTTAACATAATAAAAGAAGGTCAAAATAAAAAAAAGATTGAACTACGAAATCTGTCGCTATTTCCTGTAGTACCTAGTAGGTAACAGTTTCTTTAGATATCTTTAGATTATTATGGATGACGTAACTAATAAAATAATCAAGAAAAATGTAGATTTTAGTAATTAAATATGCGCATCACATCTCAAACATGATAACTTTGACAGAATATACTTCCTTTGTAGGTTATTAATTATTATTAATTAAGGTTTACCTCGTATCCTTTCTAGAACAAAAGTAAACGTGCTCGCTAAGGTTACGTTCCAAATAACTTTAGCTCTTACGTGAACATACTTGTCCTGCTAACTAAAGGGTGCTGATCTGCACAATCCTTTCCGTTTGGAATGGACGATCTAGAAAAAACTATAAAGGTTCTATTTCTGCAATTTAATTATGGAACCTCATGACCTGAATGCTAAAAATATGAAAAAGTACAATTACTGATTACTTTTTACACATATTTATTTTAAATATGTTTTATTGTGTTATAATGTAGCATTATGTACGCATTAATTAAAATATGCGCATGGACAGACGCATATTTACAAATATGATGAAATACATATATTTTTTATATTTTTTCATAATTCTAATAAAGGAATCACTACGAACACAAACTGCAAAGCTTAACAACTCTGTTTTTAACGCAATAAGGAACAATTTCATTTAAATGCGAGGCTCGTAAACGTAGATATAGTTGCTTTTAGATACGACTGGCTGGGCGACCACGCAAATAAACCAACATGAACTGTATCGCTTACTAAACGATACAGCCGGAGAGCGCTAGTTATCTGGTTGAAGTAATCTCAAACAAACAATAGGTTATATATATAGGCTAGATTTAAATACTTAAATAGTTTGTGATCAGAACAAATAAAACGAAAGTTGTATCAAGTATTACTTAGTTTTGCCGTACGTACGGAAAAAAATAATACTAGTTTTGCTCACGGTTCCGTCTGCATAGGTAAGATGAATAGGTACTACTTATTCCTTAGTCGTTTAAATATTTTTTATGCTTAATTTATATATGACATTTATAAATTTATATGATACGATACGATATGGCAATCTTTTATAAAACAAAACTACAATTAATTTTATGCAGTACACACCTTACTTACAAAGATTTATTAAATATTCTAATTTAGCTATTTTTTAACACTGAATAAATTTATAATCTTCTAAGAAAATAGTTTATGGACATGGAAATGAAAATATTTATTAACTTTGATGATTTAGCCATTACGGGTAACCATAGACATGTCATTTATAATACATTTTCTTAGAAGATTCTATCCTTCAGGGTAATCTGAAACTAAAAAAGACTATTTCTTAAGTATGTATATTAAGAATTTGGAAAGATTTGAATGTGGAGAATATTTGAACTTAGACTATTAAGAATTTGGAAAGAAACTCTTTTTAAAGAAAAAAGTTATTTTTTTACTAGAAAATTGTGTTCAAAAACAAGGTAGTGATCATTTTTAACAGTTATGCAGTTGTCAGTTCAAGAAATTATTAAAAATAGGAACTTAATAAAAAAAACTGACTAAAAATATCAGCGCTATGGGGTTCATGGTCATGTAGGTACCTACTGAATATATCTAGGTATAAATTTGAGTTACAACTTCACTTACACTCCCAGTAGGTATAATTATAAGGACAATATGTAGATATATATTTTAGGTATAACTTACCTAACATTGACAAAATCGTCTGCACACGAATGCACCCAGTAATTGGGAGATGAGATCTCGTATGGAACGCAGCCTGAGGCGATATGAATGAAAGCCGCTCTCGGGTGTCGTACTATACTGACTTTTTTCCGCTCTATAATCCATTTGAGTAAAATACATTACGCGCTACATTTACGAAATACTATTGTTGTTAACACAAACTGCGCAGTGTATATCAAACTTAGTGAACTGTTTTTTACAGCGAATCCTTGTTCGTAAACCTTTAAGGATATCGACAGCTGTCGAACGAGTTTTTCCAGTCCGTATCATCGCAATATCACGGGTATTATTGAAACGCGCACCGCGATCGCGACAGGTAAAGCATTTGTCATGAGTATTTACTTTATGTTATTTACATAAAATCCTCAAGTGCGAGTAAAACACGTAAAGTTTAAAGTAACTTAGTGTTTCAAAAATCGTTTAGTAACCGTTGTTTACCAATTCTAAAATTACATTGTATTTTATTTTGAACTCCGGAAAGTTTATTTGTTTTGAAGATGAAATAATTTTCATTAAGAGTTCATCCTACTACTTTTGGATTAAAAAAAAATGTTCGTTTTATTTCCCCCGGGCCCACAGTTTTAAGAAGGGCCTGCGATTTTCCGAAAAACCTTAACTATAATCATGATTTTGACTGTTTGCATAGAATCAATCCTTTCAAATTTCCGCGCCCGAAGAGCAACGACCAATGAGAACGCGCTTTTGGTTTGTGGAGCTGCGTGCGCCGAAATAAAACATGGATACTCCCGGCCCCTGATTTTCTCTCTGCGGCCCTGGATATATTTAATATGTACTAAACTTCCAACTCGATTACCTATTTACTTCAATATACATATATACCTACACCCTCGTAACGTTGTTTCGTGATGACTAAAATATAGATAAAATATTATTATTATAAAAAAATATTATATTACGATATATTTTCTATAATAATCTTAAATGATCACACACGCAGCTATAAATATATATATCAGTTTTGGGTGGATTTGTTTTGGCATATTAATCATTCATTTTATAACTTGTACTTACGTCATATAGTTCTATTAAATGTACTGTAAGAATTTAATAAATAAATATATAACCGAGCTTAAACGAACTATGGCTGCAGCTATAGCTTGCTATGCAAACTTCATTAGTATAATTAAGGAGTTCCACGCCGATAACCAAATTTAGGACGGGCGAAGCCGCTGGCAAAATCTAGTTAAATATATATTTTTTGCAATTAAAACACATAATACAATTAAATTCAGTAAGAGAAATTTTATTCGCTCACAATGTCACGAGCGGAGTGCGAATAGATAATGGACATAATTCAAAAATATGATTTAGAAAGTTCATTCAGACAAAGGTGAGCTCATTTGATTGTATCTTGTGATTATGAACGCGCCGCATATGGCATACATGTGGCACAGTCGTTGACAGAGAAATTCGGTAGTAAAAACCAGTTTACTGTGATTTTTATGATGTTACGTTGATCCGTCGCGTTAGCGTATTCCGTACTGAGCGTATATATGATTTATTGTCTACGATTATAATGTATGGTTTGCTATATACTAGCTGTTGCCTGCGCCTCTGTCCGCGTTAAAGTCTAAATAAAAAATCTTTCCTGTTCCCAACTTAAATATCGACTTAGACCCCCACTAAATTTGAAAACATAGGCTTTTTATTTAAAATTTAATCCCATTAGGCATCCTTAATACCACTGAAGATAGATACATGAATAGAAGTATAGAAAACAACGCCACTGGTAGATGGTGATTATATCTAGTTTTTAGAGAACTAATTAATTAAAAAGTTTTGGCTGAAGTTAAAACATGTAATTGATCGTTTGGCGCGTAGTTCATATCTTGAACCATAGATGGCGCTTTTATACATACTTGAAAGAACAGACAGTACGTAGAGCGCGCGCGATGCGCACAAGACATGGTTCATTATCGTGGTTTCTATGAACTTTGCCTTGATAAAAGCAAAATTAATTTAATTTAATTTTATAAATCAATAAGCACGGCGCTCGTCTCGTTGTTTGAACCACTGGTCTAATAAACTATTTGATTAGGCTCTAAGGGTATCGCCGAATCTAATAATATCAAGTCGCAATTTCGCCCTATATGCTGCTGTACTGTTGCCATCTCTAGGCGGGTGTACCCGGATACCAGCTTGGCCCTTTTGACTCGGTTCAACGACGGGCTGTGAGAATTGTCGACGATCCCAAATTTTTTTGCCGTACTGAGCCCCTAAGTCTGAGGAGAGACTTTGCCTCCCTGTGTGTTGTACAATTGGTTGTGTTCAAACAAATATACTATCACGTAAAAAAAGTAAAAATCATCATTTTTGATAAGGTTTTTATTCATTTTAGAAGACTATACTCTACACCTCTTTATTTATTACCTACCTACGTTTTATCAGTCGATGAAAATTTTAACTCCGCATTAAGAATCATGGAAGAAATTTTAAATCTGATCTCTGTTTGCATATCAAGTGGCAATTGATCCAGTCGTTCTGCCATTTTAGAGAAAAAAGTAGCATTGTCTTCAATGAATGTTGCATTAGTTTTGCGAGTAGCTAACTTAGTTTTACACTGAGCGTCATTGTCTGTTATTTCTAAAGACCTTTTTCTTTTATGTATTGGAGGCCAATCAGTTTTAGCAGAAATTATGGATTCTAATATGGATGATCCTTTGGAAGATTGAACATTTTCAAAATTACTAGGAGTTTTATTATTAATGTTCTGATTTTTTTCGTTAGCGACATTCAAAGATCCGCAACTACCTTTATGCACTAAATGTGGAAAAGAATCAGGTGTTGATTTAATTAATTTAGAGGTCAAACCTGAGGTTTTTTCTAAGGAATCATTTGCAACTTCAATTTCACTGTCCAAGTCTATTGTTTCTATATTATTGTGCTCTCTTGCCAAATTTCTATTATTCAAGTTTATTGTTTCTTTATTATTATGTACTGTAGGTAAATTTTTATTTAGAGTTTGTTCCAGTTTGCACTTCACTAATGCCACCAGAGGATCTGCGGGTATTTCACTAATATCATTGTTTACTTTGGAACCGTCTAAAAGACGTTGTATCATATCTTGAGTGATGTAAGTGACATTATCTCCTTTAACTGCATCTTCAGAACCAGATATGTCATTAATTTGTGATTTGTTATTGTTTTTATTCATTTGTGTACGTTCCAAAGAATTTGACTTCTTTGATTTATTTTTACAACCTAAAACGCCGTCAAGAAATCTTAAAGATCCATCCATATATATTAAATGCTCATTTCCCTTTTTCCTTAACCTCACGTACTGGTCACGTAAACTTTTCCATCTTTTTTTACATAACTCAGCTGAAAAATAGAAAAGTCATTTAAAATAACTATACAAGAAGCAACTTCTCTTTTATGGAGAGACATGTTTTGTAGCTTATATTACACCAAAAGCCTTGATAAAATATTTATTCCTTAGTCTTTTCACAGGTTCTGAAACAAGTTCACGCCGCCCATCTGACTTAGGGGTTTTGTACACAGAACGCGGTCATGTGTTTTGAAAACTAGTATAAATAAAGATGAACAATTGCGGAACTGCTATGTTGTTTTTTATAGTCTGCTATCCAGTGTACAAATATTTCAAGGAATTCGCAGACAGGAGACAAATACACTTTAACGCGTTTTATACACCCCGATGCCGGTGAACGGTCTTTGCAGTAATTCTATTATAACTTTGGTATTTAGCAACAGTTCTTTGGAAAAAGCAGCATTAGGCAACATAAAAAGTTAAGTGCGTCCTTTAAATATGTATAGAGAACAATGTGAAGATTTCATATAAAAAACGTCATAGTAGGAACTATTACCGCGTAGACGTTCGTTCATAGACGAGGCACATGAGTGCAAGACGCAGAATGGTACAAGAACAGTCTACAGAAAACCCTACGTCAGACGTGCCGCGTAAAGTTGTTTCAAAACATTTAAAATTGACGCGGAATATTTTGATGCCAGCTAATTTTACCCACATGGCGACCATTCGTAAAAGCTCTTCATAGTTTAATCAAATAAATAAACGAATTCTAATAAAAAGCTAAATTAATCCTAAGCATGGGTAGGTACTAGTGAATGCACTTTGTGAACAATTATTTCAACTAACTACCTATGTTCAAATAAAATATTTAAATTCCGAACGGAATAGGTTTTTCTGCGGGTGAAACCGCGGGGTTTGTCTATTTTACAATATATTGTAAAGCAGCAAAAGATCGGAAAAAAAAGAAGAAGGATGCCACTTTAGCGACGCGTAAACGTAAACTATGTTCGACGTAATTCTCCAATAGGTGAATGACCGCCCCACAGCAGCTGACGAAATATCACTATCAATATTATGACATTACACGAAATACTCACTGTCTAGATCCAGTTTTTTTCCTATTCCTTCCCAGATTTTTTGTCTTTTTGACCTTTTAAGTTTCTTCCGTGGACCGCTTCCGTAAAGTTCGGGCGTGTTTTTCACATACTGTATTAATACCATGTCGATAGCATCAGTCATAGTAGAACAAGTTTTGCGATAGCTGCCACAGATATATCTTTATCCTGCGAAATAAATAAATAGTAAGTTTTTAAAAATAAGGTTTCACGCACTGTATAAATGTATAGTCACAAATTAGGCAGAGAAAAAGAGAGACACGATAAGTTTTGTATAAACGCGAAACAAGGTACGGGTCGAGCCGAGCGGTGACGCGGCAATGACGCCCGCTCGATCAATGCTGCGCCACGCGGCCGCGGCTACTACATGGCGCGGTTCGCTCGCTTCGCTTATTGCGTCTGTCTCGTCTCTTCTTGACTGTCGCGAGTTCATTTACTCGTTTGCCGGTACTTGGCGATAGCGCGGCAGCGTAAGGTCAAATAATAACGCGTTTGGTATGTAGGTATTTCGCGCAACCACAGTAGAAGTTTTTGTTTTTATACTGTTAAGAATTCGCTGGTGCATCAATTTTTTAAAGTTGGAGGCGCGCCTCCCTGACATCCAAAAGGGGGCGCGGGAACTTTCTTCGCTTGAACCTAGAATTAAAAATCATGTCAAAAACATGCTCCGTTACATTGACTATTCTTACAAGTGTGTGGAAACACTTTTTTTTTAAATAAAACATCTATAAAAATATTTGACTATATCACCATTGTTGTATTTTACAATTGCTTGGCGATTTCACTTGCTGCCATGCGCTGCGCCGAGAGGGGGGCGTGGGCATTTTCATTTATGGCAGTTAGATAGGAGGCATGATAAAAAAAAACTTTGGGAAACCCTGCGTTGGAGTGTCTATAGTAGCAATGTCCCGATAGACTCATCATTCACCAGCCAAAACCGTTAAGGATGGAAATTTGGAATTTAGTGGGGTTTGTTCCATGTAAGAGGGTGGCAAAGTTTTTATTCGTGGGAAACAATATTTTACAGTTATTTCCCATAATGTTGGTATTAGGGAATATAGAACTGGCTTATATTCGAAAACCGGGTAATTTTTGGATTTGAAGGCAAAGAAACCGGGTACCCGTTCCAGAACCGATTCTAAAGCAATATTTTAATGAAAAATAAAAAAAAATAATTAATTAATATAATTTACACTTTAAATAACAGTAAGTTAATACTAATATATTTATTAACATTTATCGATTAAACACATTGTAATGAAGAAAGTAAGATTAATTGTATTTGCATTTTACACTAAAAAATTCTAGGACGGTTTTTTTTTGTTTTAATGTTCGAGAATTAAAATCATGAGAACCTCTTGTTTTTAATTAAAAACTGACCATTAATATTAATAAAAGTAACTACATGCACTATAACAGTCTTAGGAAGGTTTAATTGTAAAAAATAAGAATAAAAATGTGAACTAATAAGAGTTCAAATAGTTTTTGACGAATGAAAACTGGAATATAAATAT
This sequence comes from Apoda limacodes, assembly GCA_946406115.1. Classification (NCBI taxonomy): domain Eukaryota; kingdom Metazoa; phylum Arthropoda; class Insecta; order Lepidoptera; family Limacodidae; genus Apoda; species Apoda limacodes. Next base: position 18,882,885 of record OX291553.1, read on the forward strand.
CTTAACATATCTTATCTTAAAACTATTAATGGAATTAATAATTCAGTCTCAATTTCACATAATTTCCAAGACACCCTTCCGACTAAACTTGCCCAAATTCTTTTTTCACTACTCTGTTCGATGGACAAGAAATGGCGGTAGGCTTGAGATAAGTTATTCCCCGTTTTCAAGCAATGCTAAATCTAATTGTTAAATCATCGGTGGATCCATATTTGCAGAATCAGTATTATTAAATGATGAAGTTTTTTTGAATATTTAGGCTTTACTTCAAGGGCTAACTAAATCAGGGGATTTAGCTATGCGAAGCCCCCGATCTATGTAGACAACAGCTTCGTCCAGTGAAGTTTTGTCGGCCAATAAAATGCTACGAATACGAACCAAACATGTCTGTCTGAAAAAGTGTAGTTTTTGAATATTTAAGCTTTACTTCAAGGGCTAACTAAATCATGAGATTTAGCTATGCGACGCCCCCGATCTATGTAGACAACAGCTTCGTCCAGTGAAGTTTTGTCGGCCAATAAAATGCTACGAATACGAACCAAACATGTCTGTCTGAAAAAGTGTAGTTTACTGCAAATGCCAACCAAACATAACGTAGCTAGCTCAAGAGTCAGAGAAGTTGCTTTGATTTCGGTTTGGACAATTGATTATTGCTGGTATAATGAAAACCGAAGAACCAGGCATTCACTTTTTGAGAACCGGTTCCAAGAACAGATTAAGAAATACTCTCAGAACCAAGTACCAGGTTTTCACTTCTGGAGAACAGGTTCCGAGAACCGTTCAAGAAATACTCAGAACCAAGTATCCGGTTCCCGGGTATCCGCCGAGGGACTTTGTAACTCTACTGTAGAATCGGAATCGGTATCAAGTCCAACACCAGTGCGTATCCATTGTTGCGCACCTAGGCATTGGTTGCTACACAAAACCTAAGCAGGCGGCAATCGAAACGCACTGCACTGGTGTTGTACTTGAAACCGATTCCGATAACGAATATAATGGGGACCGGTTCTGCATTCCCTAGCTGGTACTTTTCAGGTCCATTTAAGGTACTATAAGGATATTTTTTAACTTAATAAATCTACCAAAATATTTTAGAAAAAAAAACCCGATTGCACAAAATATTAAGAACTAAACAGAAATTAAAACATACCAAATATTTAACTATAGGCAGGCAGGACTAATTTCAGTGCAAGTTCAAATACTGAACAGCAAAATATTTTAGAAAAAAAAAACCCGATTGCACAAAACATTAAGAACTAAACAGAAATTAAAACATACCAAATATTTAACTATAGGCAGGCAGGACTAATTTCAGTGCAAGTTCAAATACTGAACAGCAAAATATTTTAGAAAAAAAAACCCGATTGCACAAAACATTAAGAACTAAACAGAAATTAAAACATACCAAATATTTAACTATAGGCAGGCAGGACTAATTTCAGTGCAAGTTCAAATACTGAACAGCAAAATATTTTAGAAAAAAAAACCCGATTGCACAAAACATTAAGAACTAAACAGAAATTAAAACATACCAAATATTTAACTATAGGCAGGCAGGACTAATTTCAGTGCAAGTTCAAATACTGAACAGATTGCTCACGCTATAGTAAGTAGTTACCTTAAAATTAGTTCTGTCTGATTCTAGTTATTATATTTGTTATAGTTAAATAATTTGATATTTTTTATTTTATGTTGATTAGTTCTTCTTGTTTTTGCAGTCGGGTTGTTTTTTTTATTTCCTCTTGGAGGGGTTTATTATTTATTTTTATTCGCAGTTTTTTAGTGTTATTTTTTCCATTTGTTTTGACTCGCGCTTGACTGTTTTATTATAAGCGTTAAATATTTTCGTACTCGCCTTTTCAAGCCCTTTTTTTTACGCATCTCAAGGGTCTTTTATTTAGCTTGCACATTAAAGAGCATAAAATCCGCCATTTTGACCGGAGATATGGTTCATTTGGCTTGTTTCGATCAAAGACATTAGAGAAGCATAAACTGCTAATGAAAAAGTAGAAAATTTGCCTAGTTTAATGATAGTATAGTAAAACAACGTGTAAGCTAACGTCATGCTCGATAAAAATAGATTTATAGATGTCCTAGCTATTATCTATAATAGCTATTATCCGAGACAAGGTTGGTGTAAACTTGTGAACCTCGGAAACTAACTGAGAAAACAAAATTCAACTCTATTGTTCCGCCTTCAAACGTACCTGTATACCTCAAACGTACCTGTATACTATATATGTTTTTCTTAATATTAAGGCGTAAAATATAAGATGCTGATTTTACTAAACCCCCTTTTTCAAATTTGCCGTATAAAATAACAAAATTTCCATGATAGTAAAGCCGCAAATAGACAAAATATTTTTTCGTTATCATATCTTATGATGTATACAACGTATTTTTGTGTTTTACTAATTTATTTACAATACTTTAAAAAAGTTATTAGAATAACTTTAAAAATTGTTGCATTGTCTGTCACATGTACCCAAAGTGTATGCAAACAATGGCAGTTGTAGGTATTATAATTCTGTGAATATAGCTATTATATTATATTAGTACCTATCTATTGCGCAAATGCTAAATTTGACAAAGAATAAAAAAATCTATAATATAAACGTGTATCCAAATTTGCACAACCCGAACAATTTTAATAGAACATCAAACTCGGCTGTATCTAGTTCCTTAACCATGATTATTACAGGTAAAGTAAAAAAACAACTGTTATACAGGTAAATACGCGCGAATTTATTTTTCTGCATGGGTAGTTTATGTATGTATGGTAAGTTTTTTATGATTACACATTTGTTGGTTTACCTGAATACTTACAGGTTACCGGAATACTAATAGTCCCATCAATCTCTCAAATATTTTATCCTTAAAAATATATTATGACGTAATGACAACAGCAATAAGGAAATGGTTATATCGATTTTTTTTTCTCACAACACAACACTATGACTTGGTACCTAAATAAAAATAATAATCCTTTTTTGTGGAAAAAAACATCTACCAGTGATATTAAATACCAATGTATGTGTTTCTTGAACAAATTTTGTTAATGAGAACTTAAGAACATTCTTGGTCGAACGCACGATGAAAAATGCCGGATCGGCTAGCATTTGGCGAGGGCGCCGATTGACGGTGAGCGGCTCATACATTTTTTCGTAATTTGGCGGTCTATGCTACTCTTAATTTGAAATATTTATTTAGAACTATGAAATAAGCAAATTCACCTGGTCATATTTAATATACATTTTATAAAATAAGAAAGAAAGAGAATACCACTTTTAGTTTTTCAAACAATTTTAATTAAAACCCAATAATAAAGTCAGAATTATTTTTTTCTGTTTCAATAGGCAAATTATTATAATATTAGCAAATTCACTTAATGAAGATTTGAACTACAACATATATTTATTTTTGTCAAAAAGTGTACTCAGGAAGGTAACAAAATCAATTAAATTCTTGCAAACTTTTCTCGTTTGGGTATGCCATACCTTAGGTGACATGCATACCTAATATACCTACATTAATAATAGAACATTATTCAGAAGACCGAAAAAGGAAAAGTTAACTAAGTTGTAATCAAATTTGTTCGCTTTGATATAATGAAATAGGTATTTATAAATATACATTATTCTTCATTAATCTTAAACAATCGTCACTTCTAATTATTTTGATTAGGTTTTAAGAACCTTGGCATATTTTACCAGACTGCAGCAGCAGCATAAATTTTAAATAAATCCACAACCCAGTTTATATTTCTCAAAAGGATACTGAACTGTAAATATGTTTGTTTTATTTGTACTGAGTTAAATCTGCATCGATTTCATGATTTGTAACAACTATTATAAACGATATTATTAGCAAATAAATAATAATTTAAAAAAATTATAGTTAAAAAGTAATAAGAAGAAACTATAAGCAAAAAACCGCCCAGTGCGATTCGGACTCGCGCACCGAGGGTCCCGTACCTACCTACCACAGTTTACGTAATTTACAAACAAAAACAACAAATGTGCAGCAATGCGGTCACCTATCTCATAACTGACCAAGCATGACGTTGCTTATCTTCAAATATTATTTCCAACAAACAAATAATATAATTTTTTCTCTTAATAATAATTAGATGGCATGGGCCCGTCTCACAATTGGTTTTTATTACTTCTTATTATACTTTAAAGTTAACACTATTTTCACAGCAAGTTTTAAGTTTGTATGTATTACTCTTTCAACGATAGAGCAAAAACAAAAAATAAAGTGTTCATTGTATGGGGACTCACTTAAATATTTACTTTTTATTATTTGTAAGATAATTCCCCATTATAGTATACTTACATCACATCTTCTGTGAAAAATCCAGGCTTCTACCTAAGAACTAAAAGATAAAGAGAGATATAAAGCCCTTTGATGGTCGGATAGACAGACAGACAGACAGACAGCCAACGTAAGCTTAGTAATGGGGCTCTGTTGGCACTCTTTGGGAACAGAACCTTTAAAAGTAATATTGAAAAAAATTATTCATATTTTAAGCCTAAACGGTTGGCAACTCTTTTAACAACGAATCGGAAAACATCCTTTGCTCAGTAATAAAAAAGAACAGAATATTAATATCGTAAGAGGTATCTAATAAAAGAGGGTGTGTTGTAAATAGCTGATAGCGTAGGTCGAAACTGCGTGGTTACTTGACGAAAGTGGTAAACGGAATGGCGGACGGTAATAACGTAGCTGTCGTAGCGGCATTGTAGGGCGATGACGTCACTAAGTGACGCGCACGCCTACGACGACCGCTACGAAATTACGTAGCCCACACTGTTGACGCGAAAGGCTGATACCGCTAAAGCGTTTAACACACCATGTAGTCTGGTCAACATGTACCTTTTTGGGTAAAATTTTTGTATAGTCTCCGAAAATTACGATCAAGGTGTCATTCGATTTGGAATATTATGTAGAAAGTTTAAGAAAAAGTTCCAAAAGGGGCCGATGAAAATTGCAAAAGTTATAAACAATTTAAAAAAAAAAAAGTAGAGGTATGGTTTTTTTTGAATATCTCGAAAACTAGCAAAGATATTTAAAATTTGAAAAAAGATCTGAAAAGAGGAGGAAATTTCCTAAAAAAAAATCCTACCCCCCGGAACTGTATCTTTAATATTTATAATTTTTACGGAGCCCTGAAAATAGCGCTAAAAGCGGGTAGTAAAAAAAAATAAGTAAGAAAATCCATTTGTTTATAACAAATTGTTTATTAAATAAACAAATAAAAAATGAAAAAAAAAAATTTTTTTTTCCAGAATATTTAAGAACAATAGAATTTATGATTTTTAGAGAAAAAATGGTTCCTTAATATTTATATTTAGTGGCAAAAACGATTGTTAATTAAGAAATGCATTTTATAGCAATAAATAAATTTTTTTAAGGAATAATTATTTTTTTAAAAATCATAATTTATATCGACAAGATTAGGAAAAAAAATTTGTTGATTATCTTATAAACAATGCATTTGTTTATAACAATTATTTAAACAATCGCGGTAAAAAATTAAAAAACATTATTTTCATGTAACTTTTAACCGTTAGAAATCATAAAATTTGAAATATTTGAAAAACAAAATTTTTTTTTTGGAACTTTTTCTTAAACTTTCTACATAATATTCCGAATCGAATGACACCTTGATCGTAATTTTCGGAGACTACAAAAATTTCACCCAAAAAGGTACATGTTGACCAGACTAATGGGATAATATTAATTTTCAGTGTTTTAGTAAATGCATTATATAAGCGGTATTACAATAATTTACCTGCAATAAAAGGATTCGATAAAAAGTAAGATATTAGGCAGCCTATAGCTAACTTTAAATACAGAAAAAAATATAAATTGTTTATTTTAGAATATTTTACTTTGTTTAGTATCATTAATTTAATATCGTTTATAGGTATTTGATACATTTAAATGGTGTATACTTTATGATTTTATTTATCTTCATTTAATTATAACTTAATGTGACTTTACTGTACTGACTTACGACGTATAGTGATTCTTAGGTACCGCGCTTTTTTACCTGACTAAAAAGCTGATTATTTATTTTTATAAAAACTAAAATGCTGTAAATAAAAATTAATAATTAAAAAAAGCCGAGAGCAAAAACATTAACAACCAAAAAGCAATAAAAAAGTGCACGTAAAACATACCAAATATTTAAGTATGAACAGGCGGGACACTTTTCAACGCAAGTGCAATTAGTAGTACAGGTTAATCACTGTAATCAAGTAGTCTCCTGCATTTTTTTAGTGTCTTGTGGTAGTCACACACACACACACACACACACACGCACGCACGCACGCACGCACGCACGCACGCACGCACGCACGCACGCACGCACGCACGCACACACACACACTCACACACACACACACACACACACACACACACAATAAAAAGTACCTACAATATTTTACTTACTTTTCAGTTACTATATTAATATGAATTTGATAATTATTACCGGGTGATAAAGAGAACAATCACAATAACAATTAGAACAATCTTACAATTGTTCCAAATTCAAGACGTTTTTATTTACTCAGTGAGTAAAAGTGAGTTTTATTCACTGTTATGTTTTTATTAACTCAGTGAGTAGAAGTGAGTTTTATTCACTGTTATCGATGAATAAGATGGGCATCTTATTCTCGAGTGGCAATGGTAAAAAACTAATTGTTAAACTGGTACTCGAAAAAGTACACAACAAATATCCATAACATATCTGTTGCAAATCGGCTAATTGCAAGTGCAATTGCGTAGAATGAGAATTATTGAGAATTTCTGAACCCTTCTATAACAAATTTGTTTTAAACAATTAAGTTGAATGTATTTAAAAACCAATATTATCGTGATATTTTACGGATCTAAAAGTTTACGCGGTTAGAGGGGAGATACAATTTTATCAACTTTGGAAGATAATTATTCAAAATTTATACGGAATATAAAATAAATATTGGCAGATGATATTTAAATATATTTTTAAATAAAGATTAATTAACGTAATTTATAGACCTGTTAAGTAATTTGTTTAATAGAGTCAAGGATATTAGGAATACCAGACTTAGCACTAAGTGTTTTACAGCTAAACGTAGGTATGATAAAGATATTTTTGACATTTATTATTCTTAATTAAGAAAATAAATATTTATAGTGGTGTTTTTATATAAAAAAAAAATAGACATTTAACCTTTTTTTGGAAGTTTGCAATCACGTCGCCGTAGTCGTCTCAGTTGGGAGGACTCGTCTCTCCGCAGTCTGCCCCATATGTCTCAACAACGGCCAAGCTACGTTCACGTGGTAGGAGGCCGTGCCACGCTGCGGCTTCCAATCAGTGGCCGCCACTATAGAACCTTTCTTACCCAACGGTTATCGGTTCGACGTGCGATCTAGCCTACCCAATGCCACCAAAGTTTGCTAACTATTTGAGCTATGTTGGTAACTTTAGTTCTTGGGATTCATTCTGTATTCTATCGCGTAAAGAAACAACCATCATACTAGTAGCTCACTGAGCCACTCTAAGCAACTATGAGCTTATGTGAGACGGCCAACAGTTAGAGACCACGTGTCTGTACCGTAAGTTATCACTGGCAATACACACTGGTCGAAGACTTTCTTTTTTAGGCACTTTTGGACGAAAAGATGTTGCGTAAGTTCTCGAACGCTACCCAGCTGAGCTTGATTTTCTTGGGTCTTCTTTGGGTGCAGACATTTCGTTGAGGATTGCACTTCGACGTAGTCACGGCATGTCTGACTGTAGACCGTGACCACGAGGAGGCGTAATCTTATCGTTGCGTTTATAACGATCGGTTATAATAAAATTAGTAAAAAAGGTGTACTATGTGTGTTCGTGAACAACTTTAAGAGTAACGTTTCCACCAACAACCGTAATAGGTGCGATAAGGACATTAATATTACCTACGTTTTCGGTCGTTCATTCATTTATACATGTTTATTTTAAGGTCCACCTGTTGGGTCTCCGAGTATCATGCTAATGCCTTTCAGCGATTCTGCTATGACCACTATGTCGTCGGCAAATTGAAGGTGAGTGATTTAATCGCCATTTATGTTGATGCCATTGCATTTATCCTTTTCACTCCAGAAGTCTTTTAACGCAGTGGTGAACAGTTTCGAAGAAATAACGACATTGCCTCACACCTTCTACAGATGGATTGGTTTCATGTTCTAGTTTTGTGGTGGTCTGGAACAGACATGGTGGCTCTGTTATATACATTTGTAATAACTAAATGTAAATATAAATTTCTGGTCATTACAAACAGCGCCATTTGGTATCAAACTAAGCAAAGCTTGTAATACAGACACCGGCTGAGTTCCATTCAGTCGACATCATCTTACCAGCCAGCGTTCTAGTGCAAGGGCAATTTTTTGTAAATACATACATAATTATACATAGAAAACGCCCCAACTCAAAAAAAAACACAAATGTTTATCACACTTAAGTTTGTCCTCTGCAGAGATCGAATCGAACACAAGCTCCTCGATTCAGGAGGCAGGTCATCACCCTCTGAGCTACGGAGCCGTCAGAACACAGAGCACTGTTCATTGTAGAATTGGTCATTACACTAGAAGATCATCGTGCCACTCGCGGAAAAGCCTGTAAAGCAGTGACTAATTCATAAATGCAGCCACCACACAGATATTTTTGAGACAGCCTCGGCGACAACTACTATGTCTCCTCTGGTACGTAAGTAGCAGTAATCATAATACGGCGAAATATCGATTACGCCTGGCATATCCTGGCCACTCCATACAATAACCACATTCGTAGCTACTAACACTACAAAAACAAATGACGTGTGTATATACGACATGTACGAGTGGTCACAGGATCGTAACCGAGTGGTGCGGCGGCGCGGCGGTGCGACTCTCGAGAGCGGCAGAGAGTGGCCATACAGCACAGAATTAAAGAGCTATTACGTCACAGACCATTTATAGTCTGTGTATAACGTAGGTATAGATACTATGCGAGTGGTAAATGTAATAAAAAACTTTTCCACTTAACACCGACATCTGATACCTACTTGATGGATTTAACTCCACTGGTTTTTTTTTTGGTTTAATAAATTACGGGTACCTAGATCTCAGTCGTAGCTGTGACCGTAAGCGGAACTAATTTAGTAACTATTTTATATCTACCACTCCACACTGTTGTGTTGTCCATTTACGCCTATACTTGAGCTTATCGCCTAATTTGCATGTGTGTGTAAAGAAATGAAGTCACTAACGGACAGATCTGTCTGTAACTTGTTTTATTTTATAAAAAAAAAAGTATAATCTCCATACTCATTTGTAATTATTTATTAGGTTACTTGTCTAGCCGTTTGATTTGTGTTTTTGTCTCTGACATTTAGGATTCTTATTATTGCTAATTTTTGATATTTTGCATTGGTATATTAATAAAATTTAAATCTTAACAACCTTGCAGATAGAAATGCAGCGATTTCCGTTCAACAAGAATACTGACAACTATACCGCCTTATTTAAAATGTGACAGAACAGACTTTTAAGGCGAAAAGAGTGACCACTCATGTGGTAAACAAGCATGCGGCCTACCTGATGGTTAACGGTCACCGTAGCCTATGAAAGCTTGTAAATATTATTAATTATTCGGTTTTTTCAGATTTTTAGAATACATGGTTGAAACGTTATAGAGGGCGTGGGGGAAGGCATATTTTAACGACTTTGGACGCTAAATAACTTGCGAGATAAACTCCTGAGAAAATGCAATTATTAAGGCCTATGCAAAGGACACACAATGAGTGTGCAAAAGAAAAAAAAATCACCCCTTAGTTCTGTGCTTTATCATGATACGTTACAAGGTTACACTTTTTTTTTATTTAATTACAAAACAGTAAAGCGATTCATATAAGCCAATAGAAAGATAAGTATTATAAATCTGTAACATACAGACGAACATAACCAAACTACAAAGGTTTCGTTTTTACCCTATGGCGAAGGAACCCTAAAAAGACAATTAAATAAGTAACAATTTTTATTGTGAAATGTGTTCGATTCCAGTAGCCAAAGCACAATATTAAACAGTTACGGAGCCTTACAAACAACGTTCAACAGTAAGCCGGTGGTGGCGTGGATGTAACTGTGAACCAGTGGGGCATTTGTCGAGCTTGCCGTGTCAATAAACTTTATTCGAAAGTGGAAGACGCACCGACTTACATAAGCGGGCAACAATGTGCGTCGAAGCAGACGATGTCGAAGAAACAGATAGATTAACTAGTGTCGTTCTATACGCAATCAAATATTGTCGACATTTTAGGTTACATGCTTGTATGTTTATGTGTGTGTGTATCTATATGATTCGCTAGGAAAGTTACAAAACATGTTTTAAAGTAATAAGGCGTCTTATAAGATGTGTAACATACAAATATGAAAGCTAGAAATGTTGCTTTTATTACAAATTATTTGATTAAAATATATGAGGACGATTATTTAGTAATCGAAGATGAACTAAATTTACTTGTTTGTACATTAAGGTTGGTTTCACTGAAAAAGGACATAAAGTTTTTTAAATACTTTAAGTTACTATACCTATCTTATACAGAATAGTATACATATAACTCGTCGTAGGCACCTCATACTTATTCTAATTAAATTATATTTTATTTTATTTAAATATATTAATCGACGAATATCCAAACAAAATGTTAAGCTATCGGATTAATTTTCTAATTTCATTATAATAAGTTCTTGATTTCAACTTGGCTACCTACTTGGTACTCAAGTATTAAATTTGCCAAGACTTCAAAGTTACGTTAAATAGATTAAAATGGATATTTGAAAGCAAAATACCCACACAAATTACAAACAATGAAAAATCCTTTATAGTACCGCCCCGGGTCAATAACTAGCTAAAGGCTAAAGATTGTAGTTGCTTCTCCGATCGACCTCAAATACTTTACGGTGAGTTTATTAATTAAAGCGCCCGCCCGACCTTGCCGACCGCACATCCAAGAGGTCGGTCGAAGCGCGAGGGAAAAAGACAACAATATCCTCCCACTCGACGAGTTGGAGTGTATAGGCCCTCTTCGCCCCTCACGACCTGCCGCTATGCTCCGTCTCATTGACCTTCCGTGATCTGCACTGGGATTGTCGTCAGTTTTCACGATACATTTTTTGCGGTGACATTAAGGTTAATTTTCATTAAAAACAAAAATACAAATTATTGCGTTAAAAAAATTATATTTAATGTTTTAAATAATTAAATAAAATGCACCTGTACGTAAATATATAAACCAAATAAACAAGACAGAATGTATCATGATAATTAAATCAATCTTAAAACCTTGGGCAAAGTCAAAAACTTAATCAACAAAAAAGTTTAAAAGTCACTTGGTCTCCAAGCAATTATGGATGGTACGGGGAGAATCCACAGTGAACCCATCATGGTGACGTATCGTACGAACACAAACACAGTTGCTCGAGTAGCAAGCGGAGAACAATCAGAAAAGACCGCCTGACAGGACATCACTCGAAACCGCACCTTAAGCGCATTGTAAAACCGATTACATTAAACAAACAGGGCAGACGCGGTTGGAATCTTGTCAAACAGGCGCGTTGGAGCGTTGACTTGTTGGTAGGGCATTTCTATTTTGGACACCAACAAACCAAATTTAACCTTACCTCAACATGATATAGTTTAATTTAGATAAACATCTTTTTTGGACGTTGTAAAGCTATACAGTACAGAGTACAGACAGGTAAGGCACAGGCAGCCGTGTCGATTACGTACAGGGCACTCACACAAGCGCGCCTCTGTGCTGCCATAAATAAAAGATTCCTACAGAAACAATTGTTGCGTAGAGGTGAGCTAAGGCCTCGGTCTTCGGTGAATGTAGTCGACTAATCGCCTCGAGTCGATCGCGAAAGTAGGTGACCGTCCGACGCTCGCCCGTGATTGACGCTCTTGTGAAACATCTATGACATTTAGACAACACAACACGGACAGTGCGCTAAACCCTCAAAACTATGCTGGAATGTTATGACTGTTGTGAAATTAATATTTTTAATAATCTGCGTATTTTGTTCACTGTTGATTTTAGAAAGGATCGCTCCAAATTCGTCTTGTCTCGAGTTTAATGGAAGCTGTCAGGTCGTTTAGATGACATATCTTAGTTTGGCAATATTTAAAAACATAATTAACCTTTATGATTTCTCTTTGGTTTTTTTAAAACAATATTTTGTTATAATTACATTTATCAGCATGAATATCATAAATTTAGAAAGCATTTATTTAATGATTATTTTACTTATACTGTGATTGTCGTTTTGAAGCATAAAAACAATTTTCCAATTTTTTTGTGGTCCAGTAGAAAGCAATATTCAAAGTACATAATACGAGTTCTTACAACTTAGTCGACTCTATAAGATCTCTGTTCAATCGGAGATGCCGCCGCTCTACTTAACCTCACCACACAGAGACGCGTAAACGTGAAACAATACGGTAAAGTAAATTACAATTGTATTATTTCACTTGTAAACAATAGTGACATTCTATATTGCACCTTAAGGTTTACTCGGTAAGATATACATATCACGTTGAAGCAATACAATTTTTGTTGGTTACAGGTAAATGCACTCACACTACTGCACTGCTGTATAGGGAACTCGTGTAGGTTGTATTGATATGCATGGGAATTCTAAGGGACATGTGTATGTTGCCGCCAAAGTTTCTAATTTTGCATTTCAAAGTTTCACGATTTTTTATGGGTATACGTCGAAACTAGATAAATTAAAGGAAAAAGCAAAGCAAATATTAAAACTAAGTAAATTTAACAATCAAAATATTTACGAACAACTAACAACCCTTCCATGAACGGCTAACTACTGACTTCTCTCAATATACGTCATCATTAAGGTTTGTTAGATTAATTTCAAGAACGTTTTGTTAACAAGAAACAAATATAGGAGTGACATTTTCAGCATTCGTTATCTTTAGACTTGTGTTATTAGATAATATTAAGATATACATTAGAATTCCATGCTACTTTGATTGCTACTGAAATCTACTACTAAACTCCCCTCGCCACAATTTCTGTCATCATTGGTTCGCTTTTTTTATTTGCTTCTAACCTTTTCTTTACTGTTTTTTTTAACTTTTAACTTATCTACCTCTACAGACCTTTCCAATTACTTTCACCTCGTAAATTTGTTTTGTGCATCTTCTTTCATTCATCCTCTCAACATGCCCAATCTCTTTTTCAATCTTTGTGACTACACTTTTTTCACACCACAAAACCCCCGTATCCATACTGCTTCTTATTCTGTCATTCAGGGTCGTGCTACACATACTTTTCAATGCTCTGATTTCCACAGCAGGTATTCTATTTTATGCTTCGTTTGCTATACCCAACATTTACTTCAGTCAGTAGTGGAACCCAACACACCCTCTTGCCTAACACAGCTGAAAGTGCCTTTTTAGGCAACTTCTAACTGGTCATAAAAGTGTTCAACGCCTCAATAATCTGATGTCCCGCTTTGACACTTTTTTCAATGTCACCTTTAATTTTTCGTCTCTTGTGAGCAAAGATCCCAAGTACAATTATTCTCGCACTTTATTACACTTTTTTTTTCTTCTACTATTGCATTCAGTAACAGCTTCATTCCTTTCAAAAATTATCCCTTTAGTCTTATTCAAATTATCTTTCGTACCATTCCATTTTAGGGATTCAATTATTATTGTTATCATTTCCTGTAACTCCTATCCTATCGATGAAAGGATAACCTGATCATCGGCATAAAATAGGCACTTAACTAGTAACAAACTCACTCTTTAATATTATTTTTCTTTCAAATCTCCAAGTCAATTGTCCATTAATAGGTTAAACCGATTGCAAGAACTGGAATTCTGATAAAGGGATTTTCAGTGCTCGGATCAAATGGTTGTTCACCCTATGCCGACAGACAATGCCGACCGTAACTTATTCCTTACCATTCTGTCATAGGCTTCATTCGTATCCACAAAAGCACATTAGAAAATACCTGATCCGAGGTCCTTTCCTAATCCTGCTTCGAATTCCATGTTTTTCCATCCGTTTCTTCCCTCACTCTTTCAATCAATACTTTCGCAAATAAAATTTTGCTGAGTAGACTTATCCCACGGTAGTTCTTGCAATCTTGCTGCAACTCTTGTTCTTAATACAGCGGTATGAGTAACGCTTTGCATAAAAATTTAGGTACATTGCTATTCCTCCACGACAGGTTGAAGAGGCGGTGCAGTTCTTTAAATATGTTCTAAATACGTATCATTGTTTATAGAATACAGCTTTACAGTGTTACATCAACAATCAAAACATGAAATCCAAACCGGCCAAGTGTGTGTTGTACACACATTAGTTTAGGGTTTTTTTATACCACGAAGGTGAGAAACCAGCTAATGGTCCGCCTGATAGCGAGCGGTCACCGCAGTTTATGGACGCTTGCAACACCAAAAGCATCACGTGCTTTGCCAACCGTTTAAAACTCTAATGAGTGCTTTCATGAAGAACACTTTATTGTAGTCTTTAATGAACACCTTGGCAGAAAGTTGATTTTACAATCTATTAAGCGCTCGCAGGAGGAAGTTCCTCTGAAACCACACTGTACGGTACGGTCACGCGATCTAGGTTCTAAGGTGTGAGGATGTATTCCCTGCCGAAAGCGAGCGGTGCGATTGTAGAAAGTAGCCGTGGGCATCATTGCGAACAATCCCTCAGAACATATCCCATTATGCAAGCGATAGAAGACACACAGGGAGGCAAACTCTCTTCTCAGAGTTAGGATTGTCGGCGATTCTTTCAGCCCGTCGCTGAACCGAGACAAAGGGGCAAAGCTGGTATCCGGGTGCGCGCTCTGTTGAGTACTCCAAGGTTTCTGAACTGAACATCGCGCGGTCGATGGACAACATGTCATTGATATGCAGGAAAAACAACGCAGGAGACTCTTGCTATCAGAGCAACTACCGTTACCTTGGACAGGAAAGAGGTAAAAGAAATTGGTCTGTGATTTGATGGATCTGACCTATCGTCCTTTTTCGGCGAGTAGGAACAGGCGCGTGAACACAGCACACAATTTAGGAGCACATTTTTTAAGTGCTATTACTGGTATACCGTCTGGCACACTCGACTTAAGAACTTCTCTTCTGGCAGTGTCTGTATAACTTCGACGGCGTATTTTAAGTCCTATCGCACGATAGCCCACATGATGGGGTGCCCAAATAATATTTTTATCCCTCAGTTCAATGTATGAATCCCTTAAATTTTTTTTTCTTAATTTTGATAACATATCTGTATGGCGGTTCACAAAAGACATATCTTTGTAAATTTCACTTAAATCTACCCGAAGATGGCAGAATTATAAGGCTACATCAGGACGGACAGACGGACATGAAAAATCTATAAGGGTTCCGTTTTGCCATTTAGCTACACAACCCTAAACAGGCCTATTAGAATCGACGGCTACATGAAAACAACTACTGCTTTATAAATACCATAGGCTGTACGGGCAACCATAAACTGCGATCTATATTAAATATACAGACATAGATTTCGAATTCTGTAATCAGTCCTATGGACTGCGGAATAGCCTCACAAAATTGGCCACACTTGGAGATAGTCTCTATGTCTATGATATACACTAATAGATTATGTCTGCTTATTTAATAATATAGTCAAAAGTAAAAACTTTGTATCGGTTGAAACGACAAAATATAAATGTATCAAGAAGCAAGTACTGCATGTTAAAATTACGCACACGACTACTCAATGACTTTCTCTTCTTTCGAATAATGTTATAGAAACTTATATTTACATAAGTATAAGACAAAATGAGCGTTCTAACAGCGCAGCTTGATATTAAAACTATAACATAGGCATCTGTGTACTATTGTGGTCAGACAGTTAGCTATTTGTTTAGTAGACCGAGCACGCCCACTGGCGACTTAGAACCACTGAGGCCACACATGTAGACCAACATTAATTTCTACTTTTTTTAAAGTCAATAATTTGTTAAAACTGTAATTTACTTATGCTTAAATCTTTCAGCAGCTCCCTCCATCGTAGCCTAGTGGGTAGTGTCTATGTCAAGAGTTTGGGTTCGATTCCCGCACTGGACAAACATTTATGTGATAAACATTTGTGTTTGCCTTGTCTGGGTGTATTTATGTATGATATGTATGTATTTACACAAAAAAAGTACTAAGCTTTACTTAGTTTGGGACCAGATAGCATTGTATGATATGACCAAAAATTCTTATTATTATTATTTTGCGATTATTTGCAGAGTATCAAGTAGATGTAACCTATTAATAATAAAATTTGTACATGTTATTATTTTTAAATTTGTAGAAAATAAATACACATAAAAAAGAATTAAATACAAACCTGCTTTTACATCCTATATAATTATAGAGCAATTCGCTACACTAAGTAGGGGGAGGGGGGGCACATTGATGCACAAAAATTCAACCTCTTTTTTAATCGACAAAAAGCATCATATTTGAATATTTATTTTGACGTGTGCATTGGCCAATATGTCAGTTTACATTTTGGTTACGAAAAAGCCGCTAAAAGTAATTAGGTATGGAGATATACTGATTTTAATATAAAAACGTTTTTGCATCAATGTACCCCACCAGAGGGGTACTTTGATACATAAGGGTGGGGCAATTGGATGCTTATTTAAAATCCATGAAAACTGCAATATATACCATAACCTAAATTGTTTAGTTACTTAAAATTAACAAATAAACCATATTATTAATTAAGATCATAAAATACTTTATTAAGCGTGTAAACATTACGTACAATCAGTCTCTTACGTTTTTTAAAGAAAATAAACAAGAAAACAATATTGTCATCATCTAACTAGACTTTATTACTATCTTAATTATCAAATTAGTTATATACCTAACTACTCAGTAATCAGACATTAAACTTGAACATGGTTAATGCAAATATATTATAACGTAATAAAACCTCCTATCAATAATACGTATCATTGTACCCCGCACCTTACTGAATCAAAGTGCCCCAATGGACTTTTTCCACAAACAACTAATTTTTAAAATTATTTATTAATATTGTACTCAAAAAAATATTTAAAAACAATTTTAAATATATTTACTTGCCTTTGGCAACATAAAACAAAAAAAAAAACTAATAAGACGGTGCTGAGACACGATCACAAATCAGCTGAAATTTTAGTTGGCAGCAGCATAAACACGTTTGTGACCGCGTAAGGCCAATGACGAACTAGTGGTGACCGGCGTCACAACTGTCATTCTTGCGCATGTACTTGAGCGTTCTAGTGACGTGCCAGACTGCGTAGTGTTTTTCTGTTTTTAAATATAGGTACTGTATAAATGTGCCCCGTGCATCAATGTGCCCCCCCTCCCCCTAAAAGATTTTCGTGCTTAAACGCACTAGAAAATTTAAAGATTCAAATCAAAAAAGTAAATATTGTGACTTGCTATATAATATTAAGTATGTATCATCGTCATCATATCAGCTCACACCGGTCCACTGCTGGACATAAGCCTCCTCTATGGCGCACCATTTTTCCCTGTTCTCTACCTTCCGCATCCAGATTAATATACCTACTTGAAAAACCTGTAGATAACTGTACGGGCTTAAGAACATATCACAACTTTGCTTAGTAAACAAAAAAACCAACCAACTGGAAGTTTTATTTGTACAATTCGTGCCATAAATTTGATAGTTACCTTTATCTAATAAATTGGGAAAAAAAATATATTAGTTGTTTTAAAATATACCGGTGTCAATTTTTATAATAGATTTAGTGTTTTGTTAAAAAAAGTTTTTTTTTTAATAAATATACTTTTGAGATGCTCTATAATATTATACAGTAGACCGCCTTAAGGGGCTAACATAAGTGAAAGTGGCACCCTTACTACATTTTTTTAATTTCCATTAAATACAAACTCATTTTCAAAAAAGTGCTCAACGTAAAAGTTTTATGTACAAGTAAGCAATTTTTAGAAAGTTTTATTTGCCATTTATGCTAAAAGTGGCCACTTTTAGCATAAATGAACTTTCTGGCCTACACATGCATAATATATAGTGACTAAAACTTTCTAAAAATAGCTTACTTTTACTGTAAAGTTTTAATTTGAGCACTTTTTCAAAATTCCTTATGTGATTAATACAAACTGAAAAATCTAATCGCGGCGCCACTTTCACTTATGTTAGCCCCTTAAAGCGAGATATAAATCAAATATAACTTTAATTTTATGTAGGTATGTATGTGTGCAAATTTTACGGTTCTACATACACTGCTTACCCCAACTCAAACACATCATACTCTGGGGGACAGACAGCCTTTTTTCACCAACCAGGGTAACAGGTAGTAAGCTAATAGACAGATAAGAACATTTAAATCAAATGGTAACTTTTTAGTTACCATGAATTGTACAAAGTAGGGTAGGAAGTACTTGACTTTTTTATAATTATATGGTCCCTACCTGTTCCTAAATGTTCAAATTTTTCAATGAGACACAAAACAATTAGTTAAATTAAATCAAAAAAAATAAACTAGTAATATTTAAAAAATATTAAGATAACTATAAAAACTTGTTCAACAAAACAAACATCTTGCTACCAACATAAACTAAAAAAACAATTTTTTAATTTGAGTATGGCAGCTAAAACTAAACCAGTAACCAATAAACAAAAAATAATCAATAAAGAAATCAAATTTTAATTTCAAGGTTTTTCCTTATAAATAGGCTTTTAGAAATACAAAAGCATTTACAGCATCGTCTGATAGGGGGTTTGTTATTTAACTGACAATGTTTCCCGATTACAAGAAAACGGTCATTCTTCGTCGATGTTGGCTTTATAGTCATTACAACTTTCGGGGGTGACAGCGATGCCTAGGTACCCAGCGCGCGGATTTGATTTCTCGAGGTCTAGAGGCGTTGAGTTTTAATATATCGTCTCGACTAAAGCCAAATTTCTCGAGAATTAGCCTTTGTGTATTTAGACTGGAAGGTAGACTTTATATACACCCAGAGGTGGGCAAATTATCTTAAAACTCGTTAAAGCGTTAAATATTTGACAATTAACGCAAGTTAAAGTTATCCGTCAAAAGTTGTACTAATGTGTACGTATTATAATAGGTATTGCTGCGTTCAGTACCATGTTGCGCATTTATTATTTTCACCCCATAGATTAAAGTACATAAATAAATCGTGTGTGATACATTATGCAAGTACTTATATATTTCTTAAAAAAAACTAAGAAATTGGGCGGCTAAGTCGAAACAACAAAGTCCTGTGGTTGTTCCTGCTTACCGTCCTTGGCTTGGCTGAGGCTAAGTGTGGTTAATACAACTAAACTACATTAGTTAAAATTAAATTGTTCTTTTGAGGATGAGGTGTTGAAAACGCAATGAATTATGGAGTATATTGTAGGAAGTCCTTGTGTTACGCAACAACGTATTGTACTGCCTATAATTCGTGTACAATAGAATAGGCTTTCAATTATTGGTCCGTGCAATCCATAGCCGCGAATTGTTGGCAGTACCCACAATATTAGTTAATAATTGTTTATCCACGCACCATACGCGAAAATATTCGCATGCATGCTCATTATATGCATGAGAACAGAAGCTTTTTGACTCTCCTTTTTTATCTGAACCAAAGACCAGCTTTTCTGGACTACTAAAAAATTTAAAAGTTGAAATGTGGGATTTTGTATTTTTAACTATTCTAAGCATTTATAACGCGTGACATTTTATGCCTAACTTTTACGAGAACCACATAAACCTGTTCAATAGTTCTTAGATGAAAATATTAGTCGGTCTCCCAAAATAATCTTTAACTTAGTTAATATCAAACTTTGTCTATAATACGAGCTGGACTTCTGGTTCCGATCTTAAAAAATAAGTATCAAAATCATCTTAAATTGTTATGCACAAACTATTCAGTACCCATTTATTTTCTATTATATAAACTACTTAGGCACACGTAATATATATTCATAGTGATGTCTAGAGGATAGTGGTAATCGTGCGTATACCAACTTCTCGAAAAAAAAACAACACATTCTAATTGACAAAATTGTTGGCAAATAGGGCATTATTAAAAAGAAATTAGTTCATGACTTTATGTCGTCTAGAGGGCGCCATATTTAAATTTACACATAGCCAATAAACAGCAACGATGAAGACGCTTCCATCGATACCTCATTTGTTAAATAATGGTAAGGAGTTTAAAAGTTATGAGTAAACATATGAACATACCCACATACATCCGTTAAAAACATTATCTTCCTTTTGCCTCACCGTAGTCGGGTAGAAAGGGGAAATCAAAATTTATAGTTCTCAAGCACATGATCATTTTCACGACACTAAAACGAACCTTTTGGACCGGGTCACTTTCATATCAGGATATGCTGACAAAATTCTTTGGCCAAGGCACAGAGTATGGATTATAGATGCAGAGGTCCGACGAAAAGCAACTAGACAGGGAATCGTGTGAGAAGTGCGGGCCAGGGAGCGACCCAACTAGCCTCACCTAGGTAGGGTCGTCGCCATAATACTGAGGCTTTCGTCAATCCTATCTACCTAGCAGCTTATTGGGAACAGTCTCGAGTTATTCGGACCTCTGGAATTTGAGATAAAAATGTATGTACTTGCATTCGCGCGTTTCGAGAGGTAACATAGTTGAATTTGTTTTTCCCTGTCACTGAATTTTCGGAACTGACCTAGAAAACGGGTTCCTTGGTCTTCCATTTTACCGCATTTTTAACTCAAAAGCTGGTGATTTACGCCAAATAGGACATAATATTAAAACCTAAATAACAAAGGCAGTGTTGCAGCGATGTACTCACCACCGCGGCACCGGTGTGGCGCAGGACTAAGTGGTTGGTAAAAAGAGGCAGTCACACATTATGATATATGTATACAGCCCAATATAGACACTGGTTGTCCCCTCGGGGGATTTAAGTCGTGATGTTATATATAAACAATAGGTACATACAGATGGGAACAAAAAAGGTATAGGTAAATCTAAAAATAGTTTTGAAAGAAACCACAGTACAAAAAACTGGTAAGAATAAGTTAAAAATAAAAAACACACGCACATATGTAAGCATCTACCGTAGTCAAAACATAACAGATTTGATTGTAATTACATACAAAGCATCGACTATAAAATGAAGAATATCCGCTATTTATTTTGTTTGCTATAAAAGGTCACGGCTACTAGGTACACATATCGGCAGAATTTTGTCTAAACACAGTATTTTAAGGTATAATTTTGCCAGCAGTCTCACTTGTTTGGTTTAAAACCGGTATCTAATAAAAAAAATACATGAAATGAAAATTTGTCTGACGTTACAAAAAATAACAGAATAAAAAAGTCTCGCGCACCACGAGTTCTCCGTGCCTACCTACTTCACAATAATATTAAGATTTTCTTTTGGTTCTTTAAAACTTTGAAGTTTCAAAACTACCTAAATTTTATTTTTCCTGTAAAGCTTAGGTAAGGATATATACATATTTATATATATATTGGTAGATATGCCATAACTCATAAAACGATAAAGTTACAACTCCCCCGATTACATAGAATACCGAATACAAAAAGTCCTGTAATTAGACAACAGGATACAAATTTTTTCGAAATTAAACCCCGAAAGAAATAAACAAGGATACAAGTTTGTATGAAAATATCTCAGAAAGTCTACTAGTAAATCAGCAAACTTATTTTAATACATCATAAAGCGAGTTGGTTCTTCCAGTAGCTACAAGGCCTATAGTTTGCGAAAAATGTACTGAAATTCACGTTGTTAAAATTTCACATTATAATTACACTTATATTAACCATCTATTACTAATATTTTTCATCGCACTTGCTCGTAACATAGGGCTTAATTGCTCGGCCAAAAAAAGAAACTGCGCGCCATTTTCCGTAAATATATATTGCTAGCAGATTCCGGAGCTGATATATTAACTTTAAAGCCTCATGACGAATAGCGATCTGACGCAGAAGCTAAATCGTAAACAAAAACTGTTCAGTACAATTTTGAGAACTGTCACTTTTACTAATTGTTTCAACAATTGAAAATTAATAACAATACAAGTCTGTTTTTCCTCGCAAGTGTGATGAAAAACGTCGTATGGAACGCGTGTGCCTTGATCATTACTCTTGGCTCGCGCGCTTTCTTCCGCGTCTAGCGTAATAACCAAAACAGCACACTAATATTATTATGTACTATTATATCTATTTTACAACACAAATGTTTTCCTTTTCATAACAGTATAAATTAGTCTAATATAGTTGTAACAAGACAGTTTAGCTTCTGCGACTGCGACAAGGTCTCATCAGGCGTGCATTACTAGTGACATCATGCGTCGCCAAGATACAATCACGACGATCTACATTATTGTCATATTGATTTAGTGACGCCATATACACTCAGCTATAACGATTTAGGCGTGTTACGAATTAATTGGCCACCCAGCAGAACCACTTCGACTAATTTGATTTAGAATGTACATAAGATGCACTTCTACAGGTGGTGCAGGAAATGTAATGCTAATAACGAGTTATACACTGTAGGATGTTAAAGGGATTCGTAGTAAATTTTTGTTTAATAAAAAAAATCAAATGGTTGTGATGTTACATTTTTCCTTCATTTTTGAATAGAATTGGAGAGTAAAACAAGTCTGCCTTTTTTATTTTAGGCTCCAAATGTGCAATATAAATATTACAAACGTTAGGTGAGGGATAATTCCACACAAATTTTAATGATTTATATATATGGATATATGGACTTACTGTGGCACTTTAATACATAGATTTAAAGGTTTTAGTAAATTATCGTTACTAATATTTAAAAACAAAACACCACGAGGAAGTTGTAAACATTTTTTGAACCATGACCTATGATGAACTTTATTATCTTAGAATCTATACTAATAAGCTAGAGATTTTTGGGTTTTTTTGAACCCTAATTAACCTTCAGAAAAACCGGTTGGATTTGAAGAAAACTTTTTTTTTCATTTGATAGCCCATTTTTTGAGGAAGGTATTACCTACTTAACATCACGCTACGACCCTTAGAAGCCGAGCAAAAAGAAAAATAGCGCGGGTGGGATGAGACCGTGAACAGCGCAAGAGTAATGGAAAGGGCAGAAGGCAGATTTGTCAAAAGTAAAATTAACAAACTCTAGTAGGAATATGGAAATTGTGCAGTCATTAATTCCTACGTCACATCAGCCAAATAAACATACTTAAATATAAAAACAAATTAACAAATTGTTATTTGTAACAGTATTTTTAACCGATGGCAATTTTCTAAATCTTCAATACAAACTTCTTAGCACTAAATATCTCTAACTATAAAAATTTCGCTACCCACAATGTGTAATATAAAAAATTGGTTCGGCAGCAAGTACCGTACATTCAACTTCTCTTGAGAAAAATTCTTTTACAAAAAAAAATTACGTCATATTGGATCCGCCATTTTGAATTTTAAAAAACTGATAAAAAATTCGAAATCAGCACCCTCGAAAAATCTTTACTACCCCTCGATACATGAAATTATACATGAAATTTTTGTTGCGTGCATAAAAAAAGTCAGTTTTTTACGGATAAAAAACGAACCGCTAGACCGATTTATTTCAGACTCCTTTCAGATCTAAGTCATGACGTGGCGTATCGATTGATATGTCATCAGAGCGATTCGGTCCAATAGTTATTGAGGAATCGAAAGCCAAAATATGTCTACATCCATACATACATACGTACACACACACACACACACAAACACACACGCACGCACGCACGCACACACACACACACACACACACACACACACACACACACACACACACACACACACACACAAACGTAAAGAAAACACAAAATTTTCGGACCTATTCCAATAACTTCTCAAGAGAAGTTAATATTATAAATGCGAAAGTTTGTTTGTTTGTCTGTCTGTCTCTCTGTCTGTCTGTTTGTTACTTCATAAGTCACTCACACATGGACCGATTTAGATGAAATTTGGTATGCAGATAGTTTTACTTCCGGGGAAGGAGGTTTTTATCCCGAAAAATCAGAAGTTCCCGCGGGGATAACTATAACCGAGCTTAAAGAAACTAAAGCTTGCTATATCAAACTTTATTAGTATAATTAAGGAGTTCCACGCCGATAACCGAATTCAGGGCGGGTGGAGCCGCTGGCAAAATTCATGAATTACCAGCTATCCCATTGATATTATAAATGCGAAAGTTTGGATGTTTGGTGGTTTTTTACTCAATTGCGCTTCAACCGCTGGATGGATCGGGATGAAACTTACGCACACATATACGTTAGGTCCTGGAATAGGATATAGGCTACTTTCATCCCGGAAACTTCAAAAGTTCCCACGGGAATAACTGAATAATTATAACCGAGCTAAACGAACTATAGCTTGCTATACTTAAGGAGTTGCCGTAAGTATTCCAGACCGATAACCAAATTTAGGGCGGGCGGGGCCGCAGGCAAAAGCTAGTTTAGCTTTATTAGTAAAATATCTCTATTTGCCATAGTCACAACTATTCAAATGATTAAAATAGCAATGACATATTTTAGTAATAAATTCATACATTTAATATTTATCATAAACTCTGTATATTTATTTACTGGAATTTTATGGATGAATATGCTTTTTGCGATTATGGTAAATAGCAATATATTTATGGTTAAATATGCTTTGTGCAACTATGGTAAATAGCGATATATTTATAGATGAATATGCTTTTTGCGACTGTAGCAAATAGCGATATATTTATAGACAAATATTCTTTTTGCGACTATGGTAAATAGCTATATTAATGGATGAATATGATTCTTGCGACTATGGTAAATAGCGATAAATTTATAGATGAATATGCATTTTGCGACTATGATTAACAGCGATGTATTTATGATATATGATATTAACACGCTTCGAGTAGCAAAATGTTTATAGAAGAGTTTATTAAAAAAAAGTCGGATTAACCTTAAAACTAAATACATTTGACAAAAGTACATTCTCATATATGTACTACATAATATTATCAGAAACCATGCATTCAATGTGCGAGGCACTGAAGGCTGTCGACAGAAATGGTGCGTGCTGAACCGGTGTCTCCGGTTTTATCTCGTCGCGTGCTAGTATTGGTCCAAACGCTCATCTCCACACACCTCGATTTCTCGGTATGTGAGTGTATAAAATATATCAATCAGTCAAGCTGATCACAAACATTTTCTTTTTTATGTCTAGAATGACAAATTAACGTTTATATTGTATATGATTTTAGAACAAGTTTTTACTTTGAATAAACGTACGTCCTCACATAAAAAAAAAAACTCGAGAACAGTGGCCGTCGGTAATATCACAATCGAAACTTTTGTAAAGAAGGTAGGTAACCTATGTCTGCAAAAGTCAGACTATCACACTAGGTGGAAACGAAATTCAATAAAGAAGCTGACAGAAGAATTTACGGCACTAAAGCTTTTGCCAGTGCTCCCCTGAATTTAATTCCTGAATCCTCTCACTGCAGCCACCCTAATTACTCAGGTTTTCAGGTTATTGACAGCTGCCTAATATCCGGTGTTGTCCTTCGTTTATCACCAGGGTCCGTTCATCAAACAATGCCTTATTTTATATCCTAGAATATATTACTTAATTCTGTGTGTTTCATGGCAAAGGCTTCCTCTAAGTATTCCAGTGTCTGCGATCGCTTGCTTTTATTTTCACCAGCTGTTAACCCTTTCATCTATTTTTTTGCTATCTTAATCTCACTTAGGAGCAACTTAACAAACTTAAGCGACACCAAAATCTAAGCATTCGGTTTATTTTTGGGCTTCGCAAATATGACTGTATACCCAATTTTCGTACTAAGATCAAGTGGCTCCCAATTCGCTTTCGCCGTAAAACAAACATTCTTTCTCTTCTTGCGAAGCGCTTTAAATACCTTTGTTCAAAACGCGCTTCTAAAAACCTGATACTTGAACTCCCGTCACACATCTCCCACTCCTGCCCCAAGACTTTTACAGTACAGGCTATACACCTATGGTACTCGATTCCGCTGCAGATCAGACAAGCATAGTCTTAGAGCGTTTTCAAAAAACAGCTTCAGTGCTACTTTCTAAAACTTTAGCTACCTACCTTTTTAGCTACATGTCACTTATCTTCGAAACAAAGCTGTGGTAACCTTTACTTAATCAAAAATTTATATACGTTTTTTGTATATGTAAGTTTATCTATTTATTATATTTTACTAATTTGGTTTGGTAACTTATTATTCTTATGTACCTTTACTACTCACACTTTATCTATATCTACTTAATTTTTATTTATTTTTATCACATATGATTATATAGTTAAAGTGTTATATTAACTAGTTGTGTTAGTCTTTATTTACATTTTCTTATTTAATGTACTTTTTTCTTAGTGCACTGCTTCAGTTACTTTTCCTACTACTATTTAATTGAATTAAGGTTGTTTGGAAGAAATCGCTTGTTTGCGATAAGGCCTATAGTGCTCTTTTTATTTTAAATCATGTTTAAAAAAAAATGTATTTTGTTGTTATTTTTGGTTGGTGTACATTAACGAATATTTGGTTGATTGATTGATTGATTTAGTGTACTTAATTAACCGTTATTTAGGTAATCACTGATGAATTAGAGTGTAAGTATTAAAAAAATACTAAGCAAATACTTAAATAATGCAACAAAATATGTCTATTCCAGCTCATTTGTCATTATCATTAAAAAGTAATGTTTGTCATATGGCAGCAGTTGTTAAGCTAAGTGAGAGGCCTTATGGGCTGCTTGAAAACTTTGAAAGTCAAGTGGCCACTAGCTAGGCAACATCTGCCAACCCGCACTGAATCATCATGGGCTATGGCCTAAGCCTTCTTCTTCAAGGAGTGACCTACACCCCTGTAGTAGGGGGTTCAACGACTAAGGAGATCAAAAGTTTACAGGCATGCTTTATGAACTTGTTTTGAGAAAAGCAAGTCCTAAGGGATGTAAAATAAATGTTTTTTGCAACATTGACCTCAACTGCTTGCGGCATGCGGAAATTATCGGACATTTTATGTCAAGGTTCAGCTTTCTGTGTGTGACAAAAACGCATGTGACAGACTACAGTCAGGCACCAGGATAGTTCCATAAGTGTTTTGGTTAGACTTTTTTGGTGTTATTACATACATACCACTAAAATAGACAAAAAAGAACAAAAAAATGAAACAGAATTTTAAGAAATGTCACAACATAATGTCTGAGTTCCAAGAGTCATAATAAATCAGGCGCTTCTAGCTTGTATTGAGGACAAGTCTGACCTAAGAAAGGTAAATGCCTCAATGCTGATTGCTATAGAGAACGCGGACTGTGATGCGGAGGCGAGAGGTCACCCGTTCTAGCGGCCCCGAAACAAATGCAAACTTATTTGCCAATAGGCATATACATACATAGTTACATTATCCAATCTCAACCAGTTCAAAGACGTTTATTTATTAATATATGCTATAATATATCCCTACCCGGGTGAAATAAATTTAAATTTATTGTTTTTTAATTGATAAAATTCCTATAAAATTTATTAAAGCTAATTGATAATGTTTCTTATGCCGAAGAATGAGCTATCTTATCGCGAAGTTGATAAGATTTTTGGTATTTCAATAAAAGTGTTTATTTTATTACATTTCGATTGTCTACACACTGTCAAATTTATGAGAATTTTTACGTTGCAATTTTTATCTTTCCTAGACTTTACTGCAAAGATTTGCATATCGATACTCCCGGCAATGTTGAAATGTATATTGATGATAAATTCCATGGTTTGAAAGTTCTCACTAAAGTAGATAAAATTGACGATGAAGGAATCAACTTCCACATCGTTACACAAAATCGTTAATACAAATTAATGTACGTATCCAAAGCATGGTGATTGCAAAACTACTAGTAAATCATAAGTACAAATACATTGTATTAGCCATCACACTAGTCGCACGTAACAGCAAGGTTGTATAGCATAGCCGTAGTGTACGTGTACGTGTACACCAGCCTAAGCGAACACGTGAACACATCGCGAGCGCAGACCTCACTCAATTATAACAACAATAACAAAGCGCATACGTGTAACTACTCTAGTGGAATATACCCGCCATATGCATGTGCCAATTGTGCACTGCATCCTCTTGTACTATATAAGTAATTACCTATAGCACATATATATGAGCGTCATAACTAGAATCGATTCTATTATCGCGCGTTCGGTTAGTATTTATGGAATCTGTATTGTACTACGGATTGCATTTTGTAGGGTTATATTAACTAGTATTTTCCCGCGGCTCCGCCTGCGCTGATTTTGGTTATCGGCGTGGGATTCTTAAGACAACTACTTGTTTCGAAGGGAGGTTGCTTTAGCTGTAGCTATAGGGAATTCGGTTATCCTTCGGGAACTTTTTAATTTTCCTGAATAAAATTTTACTTCTATGTTTTTCCCTTCCTTTCTTAGCGAATTCAATCCATTTAGAGTAACAATAAATCCTGGTATCCTGCTCGTGTTTCGCCGAAACATTACACAAAAACATGTACACAAAACATTGCTACACATTTTTGTTGTTGCAGCTTTGATTTTGTTGATGAAAAAGTTTTTACCCTGCGAGGGAGGGTAAGGGGCCGGGGCACAATAATTAATGCCGTTTGTATATCTGTGGTAATCAAATGTCTCCTCCTTGTATTTACTCAATCTAACGTTTGAAGTCATTTTGGCTAAAATGTTTTTAAAAATATCAAACAACAATACTGAAGCAGGAGACATGTGCATTAAACGAAACATGTTTTGTGTAGATGTTTTCGTGTAATGTTTGGGCTAAACACTAGCAGGCTTTATTATAACTTAATAACGCACTAATAAGTTTTCGCATTTATAATATTCGCGATTGGTCACTGCCCTGACACTCGCTGAACATTTGAACTGTTTCTCTTTAACTCTCAAATCTTTGTGCAAAACATTACGGCAACAAGCAAACTTTAGCATCAATCAGTGTGACCATATTTAGCAGGATCCTGCCATTTTAGCCGGAAATTTAATTAATCTAGAAGTTTCAGCCAGATCGGCTATACAGGTGGTCTTTAATAGCTTGAGCTAGAAACACGTTTGAAATTTTGTATGGCATTTAGGTAGGTAGGGTAGTCCCCCAATTAAGTAGTCTTAAATTTCATGTATAAATATATGAAAATTTAAATGTTCATAACTAAAATCTATAATGCTTGTCATTATATAATCACTTACTAATCCACTAACTATTATTATACTATACATACATTTTTTTCTTAATTGTATTATTTTTTAAACTCAAAATCAAGAAAAATATGGCTTAGGCTAAAAATATTAAAATCGCGAAATGCACAATCAGAAGAGTACAGAATATGACAAGTAAAAAAATTAAGTTTAGATTAGTAAGTTGTGAACTGTACGACTATATACGTACCTTAAACTTCAAAATTTTGGCATCGAAGTAGGCAGGCCATTAGGTATAGTTATATGAATTAAACAAAAAAAACTAAAAACCAACAAAAGGAACAACGCATTAGTATAGTAAAAAAAATATCTACGGTGCGAACTTATTGAATAATAAATACATATATTTAAACAAAAATAATGTATCTTTGCATTCATGACTATAAGCCACTAAAAAACAAATTATCTCAAAACTTACCACATCTCGAAAAACTTACGAAAATGATAACTAGTTTTTAGTAAAAAATAAATAAAAGAACAGTATCATTGACAAAAATGTCTTACTACTCGTAAGAAAACTTATATTTTAGCATTTGTAAAGTATTCAGCAAGACTACAGTATTGGGTTCTTCAAGAAAGAAATAATTGGATTTTTGAAGGGTCGGCAATATACCCCTGGTGTTACAAGCGTCCATAGACTACGGTGACCGCTTACCATCAGGCGAACCGTCAACTTGTTTGTTAACTTAATGGTATTAATAAAAAAAAAAATTTAGCAGTTTTACCCTCTAGCAGGATCGTAAATTAAAATCTAATAAAAATGATTTGTATTTTAGTTAGAATTGCGTATAGTTTTTAACAGCGGATTTACTTGCGCGGAATTTGGTCATCACCGTAAAGTTCCTAGAGAAACTCCTCAAGAAACTTCCGCGTTTTCAACCTATGTTGACCTCGTGATGGAGTTAAAAGTATTATATGTCCACCTTTATTCTTCTGGCAATCGCCGTGCCGAAAATCTAGTGATCTTCTTGCTCCGTTAAGTAAAATTTGTCACAGTATCCGCTGAGAAAAAATCTATTCTTGTGGGAACACTCAATTGGGATAAAAAGTATTCTAGGTTCTTTTCAGAACTTCAGGATTTATGTATATTTTAGACAAATCATTCCTCTGTTGCAACGTAAAGGAGTAGTTCCCTTCGAAATCGTCCACGAAAAAAACTATTTAACTCTCGATGCCTAATGATAAAAAGTATTATATTTTTATCTATTCGCGCCAAATGTCCGATGGTATACAAGCAACTGAAGTTCTTAGTTATCCCATCAAATACACAACATTTTACGATGACACCTAGACCCAAGACACACATAACATTACATTGCAAAAATGTTTTTACTGTGCAGTAATCAAACCCACGCCCTTTGGATCGGTAGGTAACCACTACTACTAAGGACACGGATCATCCGAAAATATTATGTAAGTAGATACGTATTATTATTTCTTTTATATTTTAATTATGAAAATAAGTTCTTAAATATATTTATAGTTATGTAGTTGTATGCAATACAACGCGACACTACGAGTATGTTTATGAAGAAACTATTATAAATTGCCAGTTAGCCTAAAGTTACGCCATTTAAAATAATCGTAGACGATACGTAATCAATCCCGTTGATGTTTTGTCATCTTTCCGCACCACCGCGTAAGTACTCAGTGAGGCGGGTGGTAAGTACTCTACGGCTCTCGTCTCGCCTATATGGCAAGGTCGGCGGGTGCGCCTGTACCGCGAGCCATGCATCGCACGCGACATACGCCAAGTCACTTTCACCGCGCAGTTTGCCTAACAAATGCATAGTAGCGAAGTGGATCACGAAAAAAAAAGAAAGAAATAAATCTTTCCACATCCATGTGATTTTCATTACACTTTTTTCTACTTCTTCAAATTAAAAACATAATTTTTAGAATGCAAATAAACTTTATAATTAAGCCTGTGATATTTTATAAAACGCGATTATTATATATTAAAAATTATTATTGGAAAATTATTAAATAATAAAGATTTTTTTTAATTATTTGGTTTCTCTTTCTAGTTGATTGTTTCGATTCATAAATATACATCACTTCCTATTTGCAATGTGCTAGATTTGTTTCTGAGTTACCTGTGCTGTGCTTTCGTAACTTGGTTAAGCATACGTAACCGCCTGTTACAAAGCACATACCTACGCGCATATGAAATTACAAAAACGAGACTTGTATATTGAGATTGTAGACAGAGAAATATGATTATTGAACCAAGATAACAAGGCTGAAAGTATTATTTTTTAATATCAGTGTAAATGCGCAAATATCGTGCAAAATATTGACTTTGGTCCATTTCAAGCTAATGACGGTAAGGATAGCGATTAGAACATAATTATAATTTCATAGGTAGGTACCATTTTACACAGAATATAGATTAACAATGGGTTTCAGCGAATGTATGTATGTGTGTGTGCGTGTATGCCTGCGAATGCGTAAGTATGCGTGCATTAATATAGACTTTGTGAGGGGTATAATCTTTGGTAACTACGAGGTGATGATCAACTTCTAAATTATTTACATTACAATAATAAAACATTAGGGAGTTTTAGTCTCCCGAAGCTGTAGTAGATGGGTATGCAGCAACAAAGGTCGATGATGCAACTAAGAGGTAGTCTTTAGGCAGTCGCGACGTTTCCAAGCATCAAATATATTTTTAATCACTATTACCTAGTCAATTTGTTGAATAGTTCTTAATATGTAATATTTTTTTTTTTTTTGCTATTTTTATATCGGAAAGCTATATACAGTTAAGCTATGTATATAGTTCAGCTATTTTCATATATAGTTAAGCTTAAATACGTATTTAAGTGTTAGAACAGGATTGCCAAAAAAATTTTGATCGATAAGTCGTTTTGGACACTTAATACCTAAATCTAACTACTTGAACTCAGAAATTTATTTATTGTTTACATTTTTATCAGTTTTCTTAGAAATTTTACTATGGTATGGTATTGCTATGGTAGTACCATACACTAGTACGCATTATAGTTTACGTTCTATTTAAAGAGTGGTACCAGCCCATGTATACACTTTTGCTATCAGAGAAAAGTTTAGTCAAAGTTAAACATTCCTCCGGTTTTCTTCTAAAGGTACTTGCACAAATTCTTTTTCCATACTTTTTTTTTAAATTTTAAAAGCAAGAAACGAGAAAGGCTATTTTTATTTTAAACAAAACTTGCACCTACACTAGGAATAATGTGATACGCGACTCCGATCACAAATTGTATAGCACACGTAGCACAGCGTGAACAAATCACTTAACTGCCATGAACACATAAAATTAACTGATAACAAATTGTAAAATGGGTTAACTTTGCGTTATAACTGTTAGCCTCAATAACTAAAAAATAGTATTAAACTGAAGCGTAAGTACAGTCATATTCATATCAACAAAACGGGTCACGCATAATCAGTACAGTCATATTCATATCAACAAAACGGGTCACGCATAAAACAAACGAAAGGCGATGCGTTAATGTATAAAATAATCAATTGACTCAAAATAAATGCAAACAGATGTCTGTGTAAAGTGTTACATACACGAGTTTCAGACAGTCCAGTTTCAGAGGTACTTCCTCTCGCGAACGAAGGTAGCCGGTAGAAGCCGCATGCGGAACACAGAGAACCGCAAGAAGTGGCGCCAAGAAGGAGGTAGTGTACCAAGGTAAGCTGCATGATGATGTGACCTTTAAAAATATATCTAACTCTAATTAGGTACTTAGGTAAATAGTTTTTGGTCACATAAGTGTTTGTTAATCACTCCCTGTTTGTCTTTAATTTCTGTTGTATTAATAACTTATAGTCTTATGAACCGATAATTTACAATTCCAATGGAAAATAATGTTTTTTTATTTAAGAGTGTGCCAATTTTTTATTTTATTTATTTTTATTATTCATAAATATCTCTACGTCACGCTCTTGACCAAGTAGGCTAAGATGGGCTAAGGCGCTTTGATGGTCGAACATACAGCGTAGCCTTTGGCACCCTAACAATGAATTTCATACGTAATTTCAAATGCGCAATGTACATCTTATTTCTATGGATTTCAAACAAAAACGTTAGCAATTATTTTACGGAATCGAGCCGCAGGAATCAAAAAAATGTGTTGCACTGTAAAACCGTTTATTTCCAGCAAAAAGATAAAGTTGAAGGTAGGCAACATTACTTAAACAGTAAAAAATAAAATAAAGCATTTTTTTGGTATTTCCTACGAAAAGACTGTGTAAATTTTATGGTCACACTCATACCGCAAAATGAGTCATTCATGCATGATTCTCACCAAGACAAGCGGACACAAAAATGACCTCATAATTCAGAACGCTAAAGTATATCATTTTAACTGTATTAATAATACGCAACGTAATGAATGTCTTGTTTGTGAACCGTACTCGGGAATTATGATAACTTCCTAATACCTTCACTGTCACAAGGTAATTTATTAATGTAACATTGACCTAGACTCCCTAAGAATGCAATTTCATTCAAATGTTTGTTTGATTCAGTATTCCATTAATAAAAAAAAAAAAAGTGCGTGTCGTACAGGCATTAAAATAGGTTTCCGTAGTATGAGAATTAGTATGGATATATGTACCTAAACAGTTTTAAAAAATTAATAAAAGTAAGCACATGGTTAACAACAAAAAAGAAACCAAATACCTAAGTAATCGCAGAATATGAGAGAAAGACAGATACAAAAAAGGCAAAGGTAAAACGTCGGATTGTGTCCGAACCGAAAGCCCTGAAAGATTTTTGGAATACTTCGGGTATTATCCTGCAAACTTCCACGAATATAAGCAATATTGGAAGTGTTAAAAATGATTATTTTAGTTAAAGAATTAGCAAATGAAAATACTTTACATATTCAAAGAATTTATAAAAACGAAACACAGCACGGAAAGCAGTTTGCCAAACAAAACCGCCGTATTTACTATGATTTTGATTTTTTATGTATTACAGCTAATTCTCGGATTATTATGTTATTACTAAAGTATATTAAAACTTAGGTGCCGAGTGATCCCACAACAACTACATTTTTATTTGAAAAACTTATATTTATAAGAAAACTTCGAAATTTGCCGAGATTCGGAAAATTTGAAAGAAACGGACAATTTTCCCGGTTTTTTTTTACTCGTTAGCAAATTCCAATTTTAATCGAAGCAGCAATGTTCAGTGTAACTAACCAGTTAATAAAATGATCGTTCTTGCTTTTGATTTAGTACCTGCGTACGTTACATCCACGTTCAATGCATATGATTGGAGTTGTGTTTACACATACTCGACAATAACATTCCGAGCCCAAGTACATAGCGATACGACAAATATGCGAGAGTGAAGAGGACAGCAATAAGAGCATTAGTAACGATGCACCTTTTAGTTATTTCAATACTAACATTGACACTTAATGAGTGTAAGCAATCGTATTTAAGGTTCTGTACAATGGAGCTATATTGAAACAACGCTGCCCGTCCATATATATATATATATATATCTATCTATATTTATGTACTGTACTATAATCAATTATTTTTACCATATTGAAAGAATATTTAATAGCGACAACGCAAGAGGGACAAACTGCATACTGCTCGCCTGATGTTAAGTGAGAGGTTACCGTAGCCTGGCTGTAGAGAAGACGGTTATAACGCCAGTGACATTACTCGTGTTCAATTCCTATTAATTATTAAGATGTTACCCAGGAGGTTCAAGGTTAAAGCAAGGTTAATGGTTTTTGTCGTGGCTTATCTAATGAAATTATCTCATTTGCTCATTTCATAATGGCTATTTCTTTTGCTATATTGATTTTCGTTGTACAGTTAAATGAAAACAACAGCTTAGGGCAAGGGCAACCATTCCACAATGCAACTTTGCAAATCTTCACTTTTCATTCTTCATAACAAAGAGTAAAGTGAAAAGTTGGTAACTTTTCCATTTTTTTTTATACCACTAAGGTGGCAAACAAGCACACAGTCCGCCTGATGGTAAGCGATCAATGTGGCCTATGAACGCTTGTAACACTAAGGGTATCGTTCGCGCGTTGCCGACCCTTTAAAAAATCCAATAACTTCTAACCTTGGCAGGGAGTTCATTCCACAATCCAAGTGTTCACGGGAGGAAGTTTCTCTGAAAGAGCACTGTACGCGACCATTTCGATTCTAGAGTGTGAGAATGAATTCCCTGCCGATGGCGATCGGTGCGATGGTAGAAAGTAGCCGTGGGCATCATTTCGAACAATTCCTTAGAACACATCCCATCGTACAAGCGGTAGAACACACACAGGGAGGCAAAGTCTCTCCTCAGACTTAAGGGTTCGATACGGCAAATGAGTTTGGGATCGTCGACAATTCTCACTGCCCGTCGTTAAACCGAGTCAAAAGGGCCAAGCCAATGGTATCCGGGTGCACCCGCCCAGAGATGGCAGCAGTACTCCATATGGGCCGAACTTGCGACTTGTAAAGCAGCAACCTCTTTCCCGACGTGAAGCACTTCCTCGCTCTGTAGGGTACACCTAGTTTTTTGGACGCCAGCTTCACCTTGTCCTGCAGATGATCTCGGAACTTAACATCGCTGGAGATGTCAACGCCAAGGATCCCTATGCTCTTGGAGATGGAGAGGAGTGTTCTAGAATTGTGGGACTACAGTGAATGGGGTTTTCTTAGCGGTGAACGCGCAGACTTGTAGGGTTGAATCGGACCAAGTTTACCCGTGGACAGTGTGGTCGATTTGAGACACAAATTCTCCGCGGTTTTCCTCGAAACGGAACGAGGGATGTTTGCACGATCAGTGTAATAAGCGTCTCCAGTACTGTCATCTGCATAGCAATGAATGTTGTTGATGTCCAACATGTCATTGATATGCAGTAGAAACAGCGTAGGAGACAGCACAGAGCCTTGCGGGACACCAGCATCAATGTCCATGCTATTTGAGACTTCAAAGTTGTAAGATCAGAAATACTTATTGAATATTGGCTTAGTGGGTGCCTGCCAACCTGCTGTCTTAACCGAGGGTAGATTCCCGCACAAGACTTACATTTAAGTGATGAACATTTGTGTTAGTCTTTTGTATAGGTGTGTTATATAAATTTATGTATATACAAAAAAAAATGATTTATGGTTTTTTTATGCGGTAGCTGGTATCGATAATACACGCCTTGATCGGTTTAGGACCAGGTGGCGCTGTGTGATAAATATTTGTGGCGTGAAAAGTTTGCACTATTAATTTTTCATAATACGCAAAGTGCAAAGAATAAAGTTGACAACTTTTTTTTACTTTTAGGTTGGTCATAGGATTTTTGCACTAGAAAACTTGAAGCGTCAGATTTGCGGCGTAAAGGGTTTGCAGAGCTTCGTGTAATTAAAAAAAAAAAAAAAAATTAGGCCCCAGGTCTTCAAAAATGTATTAAATATTCTTAAGTATTTTCTTGTCTTAGGTAAATATATATTGCGAGTTAGCTTTCTATGAAGGATTTTGGATCGAATAAAACTCACACAAAAGCTCTTTAAAAATCGAAACAAACTAGAAGATAAAGTCCTTGTAAGTCCTTAATTAAGTGTCGAAGAATATTTACAGCAATTCATCAGTTCTTTCCTGGTCGAAATTCAGATAAGCCGTCATAAGACATGCGTGCGGTGCATTCAGAAAGCAAACTCTTTACTGCGTTTAGTTTTTATATGACTGCTTGACAAAGATGGGCAAAGTTAATCTAAAAGTTCACTTCGTTTGTAGTTAAACCTTTAAATTGCCGACAAGATAACGGAAGTTAACGTTAACCGTTAAACAACATAGTAGTAGTTAATATGTTGTGTTTTGTGATACATGGTATAAATTAAATGATGACTTGTCTTAGCCTATTGACTTCTCTACCATTTGTATGGCACAGATTTCTTTGATTTTAAGAATTTGTTGTTTGATCGAGTTATAAACAAATAAAATGGCTTATATTAACATTTTATATTGATTTGAAAATCAACCTTCTATAGAACAGTTTATTGCTTACCGTGTTCGTCGTGTTACCTTTTTTATTTGGAATCTATGTCTGTATTTGATTTAACTTTAGGGTTGACATCTTAAATTCTATGACCTAGTTAAAATCTATTTTTACTCGGCATCGGCATGGGATTTCTACTGCAACTACCTACTTGATTATATTAAGCAAGTTTGTCATATCAAGTAATAGCTGTAGCTAGTTCGCCCGCGTGGCATCTATTGTTGTTTAAGCGGAAACTTTTGATTTTTCAGGATTAAAGTAGCCTATATTATTCTTCGCGTCTTCAAATAACTCTGGGCCAAATTTCAACTCAGTCAGATGCTCCGGTGCGATACCAAGTAATAACAAACAAACAAAAAAACAGAGTTTCACAAAAATATATGAGTTTGGATAGGTAGGACCTACAAATAAACCTAATCTGGCTTTGCCAAATTTTAGGCTTGGCATAGACAACAATTCATTGTTAGGAAAAAGTGTATTTTACACTAAAAACATCCATATTCATAACAAAATTTTATACAATCATCAACATTAAAGGCGTTTCAACAGTTCCAAAAAGGAATTTGTAGTGAACCATGGGCTAGGAAAGAATAATCTATAAGCGTCCGGTACGAAAGTTTATTTATAAAGTCTATAATCGATTAACGAATGGATGCGTATAATTCCATACATTTTGAATTTGTTCAGATGAATGACAGCATTTCTTCTGCGTTTCTCTGTCCAGGGTTTATCCTAAAGTCTATATTTAAGCTTAACTTTATATTACGTTAACAGTTTCACCTCATATATAATTTGACCCTATTTTATCATAAACAAAGCTTTAACCATGGTTCACTGTGTACCATTATAAACTGATTCACTGTACAACTCCCCGCCAACTTTTAAAAATAGATTAATTAGCCACAAAGTGTAATAAGCCATTCGAAACAATAAATAGATAAGCCTTATAAATCACGTCGCTTCGCTCTCGTTAAATTTGTGGTAATTTAAAAAAACGCAAAACAATATACTATTCAAGATCCAGCTGAATTTGAAAGAAATTCAGACGTTGCTCATTAATTGGTAGAAATGGTAGGTTTATGAGTAGAACAAAAGAACTTTGCAGAAGTATTAAGTAAGCACATAAAACCTAAGATTGCTATCTAAGATGGAAGTACTATAGCCGGTTATAAGATTAATTAACGATTTGATATTGATAGCTTTAGAGATATTAGTCAGTATTAGTAGTAATAAATTGTGATTTATATATATCTAGATAGATAGGAAAAATAACCCTTATCTTATAGGACCACTTGCTGTCGGTCCGTCTGTTACATCCGTTTTGCTACGAAACCTTAAAAACTACCCCCATATTTCCTACCTACAGGTTGAAAAATACTAAATACCCATCTGGTTTGGATGGAAATATGATCTGGACAAAGATGTCGAAAGTAGTTTTTATCCTCTTAGGGGATGATTTTCCAAAAAAAGTAAAACACGTCATTTTTAGTTTTAAACCGAAAGGCCATATACCAATTTTCATTAATTTAACTTTAAAAATGACGGATTTTCATACAAACTTTGGACCCCCGTTTCACCTCTTTAGGGGGTGAATTTTGAAAAATCCTTTCTTAGTGCACCCCTTTACCTGATAATGAACCTACGTGCCAAATTTGGAATCTCTAGAGAGCGGCTTGGGCTATGCGTTTATATGTCAGTCAGTCAGTTTCTTCTTTTATATATAAATTATGTAGAACTAAAACAGTACAAAAGAAAAGACACAAATGTTCTTTTCTAACCTTTTTACTCCAAAACACTATGTCCGTATAGTTGGTTACTAAGAGCTATGGATCGATGCATTAAGGGTGCTCTATGATGCGAATTGCACAGTATTACAACGTTGCACAGCCAGGCCAGCAATCATAAGTCACTTAGTACCTTAGTCAATGTTGCCACCACCCTACGGTTTCAAAATATCAACAAACGACTTTAAAAGAATGTATATGTTAATAAATAAGATGATTTAATTGATTATCTTGTGATTTGAACATAGTGAAATACCTATACTATTAAGTTAATGAAAACTTGTAACTTGTAGAAGGTAAAAAGTTTTTGAGATATTTTCAGAAGAAAACAAAATTGTTAACCGATAGAAACTAAATAATTACATTTTAAAACAGGTTTGTGGTTACTCTCTCTTTTTATATTAGTATAGATAAGTGGTAAAATCAGATTTAAAGTAACAAGCGGTAAAATGAAAGACCAGAGAAAAAGAATTAAGTAAAAAACTGGACACGGAAGTACTTTTTTGATGTTACCTTTTTATAAACACTTTTAGACCTAATTTTTGTATTAACTACTATGATTTTGTATACGTGACATGCCATTAAGAGGCCCTACGCCAAAAAGTTCGCAGCCAGAAGATAGGTACCTATTCTTGACGAAATATTAGAAGTTAGAGCTTGCCAATTTGAAATTGCCTTTAAAAAAAAACGACACCTTTAAACCTAATTTCTGTATTAATTACTACGGTAATTGGGTACGTGACATTCCATTATAAGGCCTGATGCGAAAAAGGTCGCAGCCACGTATTTGCAGCAATGATGCGCAATGACGGAAGGCAAAACAAATAACACCATTATCCGGGTAGGTATGTGATCTGTGAACGACATTCATTCATGACCATTGTTATGATCGCGTGTTTGTTCAATGTCGCGCAAAGTACGTTTATTTAAGTGTTTGGTTATGTTATTACACCTGAATTTGCCATTTAAAATGTAATTTGAATGCTTAGATGATTATCATTCTTGTGGTTTTTTTCTACATTTCGTGGCAGATTCTTAATGCGGGGTACGTACTTAAGTTTAAAAATAATAAAATAATCAATCACAAGGTATTGATTCTCGAAAGTCTTAATTTGGAAAATAACAAGAATTTTGTCGTTTGTTTCTTGGCACTTAAAATTTTTCATATGCAATTATTGTGAATCATTAAGAATTGTGTTTTAATTTACAACCCTAATTGACTTACATTCTTTGTAGCTACCCATGCAATAGCACGTACGTATTATATATGTTGATTTTTATTATCAAAGATTTGTACTACTAATTTTTTTTGCGTTTTGAAATTCAGAATTTATATGAACTATTTCAACAAATTGTGAACAATAGTTTGCAGTATAGTACCTACTATATATTTACGGTACTTTTCCCCTGATTGGGGTAACCTGTGACTGGATCCACACACACCTACAACATAAAGTGGGGGAAAGCCTCTTTTCTCCGACCACTTAAGTCCTGCGTTTCAGATGGTTCCGATAGGTACAGAACTACATTGATGGTAAAATAAAAGACCAGGCACAGAATAATGTGCTCCATTTCCTAGTTCTAGACCGAACTATTGACATAAGTCACTGTCACAAAATAAAATACTGCTCAACAAAAGGTTCTACAAAGTTTTTTAATAAATACACTGTAACGGTTCCGTACATAATGTTTTAAATAAATGTACGGAACCTTCGGTTTGTGAATTTGGCCAGTTTTTAATTAGGTTGCGGGATGGCATATTATACCTTGCTTCTATAGCTGTAAGCTCTCCGTACCTTCAATCGCCCCCTTATTTTATAATTTGATGCTCATTTATAATAGGAATATAAGGAAGTCAAAAGTAGGTTGCGTTACAACAACTAACAAATTATGTATGCTTTAGAACTAGATTTCAAATATTTTTACCTACCTATAATGATATGTTTTTTTTTTCATAAATATTGTATCTAAAAAACTGGAAAAAAATAAATATATATTTAGAACCACGTACTTCTACTACGTAACCAACCTATTATACATGTAATAATCACATTAAATCCAGTATGGTAATGATGACTTAAAATGTAAATATACTTTAAATACTTTAACTGTTCGTTTAATTATCGGCGAAAACACAATTAACCGCCAGCTCCTGATACATTTATAATTCAAACAATTGTATAAAAGTATAAATTTACGCAGTTCAATGTCAACATAGCAGCATACGTGCCAGTGTCGAGAGTAAGTCGACACCGCTACTTGTCCGCGCTATGCAAATGGACATAATATGCGTACCTACCAGCGAAGTGACCGGGTTGCGCTACGAACGTACCAACACAATGAGGTTAACATGCAGCCAGATTAAGAAAAAAACGTACTAAGCCACTTGCCGTAATAAACTACAACCATCGCAATTTGGTCGGATTGTGACAGAAATCGAGGCAAGCAAAGCGCATGTGCAGCGACCGAATGGGGTTACCTCACCCACATTCCGGCCTTCCGGAATTTCATGTTGACAGTTGCAATATACTGGCGCAATACTAAATCTGAACTTACTCTTCGTCAATCTACACATTGTTTAGCACTGATTGGAAAACATTTTTGGTACCTATTGGTACAGTCGTTCGGAGTATCTTCGTCATGCATTAGTTAGCTCGTCGCCAAGACAGCTAGCGAACAATATTTATCTATAATTTCGGTAGTTTTGGAAACACGGGTTCAAGTGAACGCATCCCGACTTGCTTGCTGTTATTAGACAGGGCACTGAGGAAAAGTGAGTATGCAAAATTTAGAGAACGAAATCTGTTGACTGATTCGTATACCTGAGGCCCAAACCAAGAAATTGCTATAGCAAGCTATAGCTGTAGCTATATTTCTTCCTCGTCAAATTTAGTTATTCCTGCGGGAACATTAAAAGTGTGCCAAATTTTACCTCAAAGGAGCATCATTTCGACATGAAAAAAAGGACAAACTCACTTTTGCATTTCTAATTTATAGCCTTATTATTAAACGAATATTTTTAATTTTATTTAAACACAAAAAATAAAGGAACTTGAACTTAAAAGTAGCTTATCTACTCGTCTATATCTTAAGATTACGAACATACAATAACATAGCATCATGTAGACAGATATTGGAAGTTAACCGAACAAAAATAAAGAAATAAGACATAAGCGACTTGAAGCACATACCTAAGTGGCTGCAAATATAGTTAGTCCGTGGCTGAGACAAAGTATTGCCAATTATTCCACCTGCCCCCGCCGCACCTGGACCGGCTGCTCTCTTCATTTATTTCGTCGTCGGTGATATTTTTATTGTTAACCAACGCATTGCGATTCGGTATTATCCAAATAAAACTAAGAGCAGCGTTTCTTACAAGCGCATCGCAAAATATGCTTTTCAAGCTAGGCCTTAAATTGAACGAAATCGTTATAATATCCCTACTAGAAATGTTCAAAAATTTTGGAGAACAACACGATATTGATAATTAGGTAACTAAACAAATATAGGTGGAAGGTACAGAAAATTTGTTTTAAACATATTCACTAACTGGTATTTCTTTATCTCTCTCTCTATCTTTAATGTCTTTGTCTGTCTCACACACACACTTTCTCTCTCAATCTTTCTCTCTGTCTCCATTGTCTAAGCCCTTTTCTAGCCCACCGGCTACTTAAGTCAGCAGGAAAATAACGAAGAAGAACAAAAACGAATCGTCTTTTCATCCATACGCCACAGTAACGACACTGGTTAACGCAGATCAAAACAACTACACGAGCCAACTGCCATCTTACATTAGTTGTAACCAAGGAAAACAAGTGCCTAATCTCAGGCTCTCCTACGTCTTGATTTTGAATTGCTGACAAAGACAATAATAGCTAGCATAACTTAAGATTTAACGGGTTCTTTGAAGCACGAAAGACCCAAAGGAAAATAAGATATGCCTTTGCCCAAATGCCCATGTCCCAATAACTTCATAAAGTTGGCGCTCCTGGACCACGATAGATGTCGAGTAACTCCATCGCTTTAAATCAACGAATGCAACTCTGCCTGGTTCAACTCATATTGCTTACAGCATTTAAGTTTTCTCCACCCATAAAAACTTTACACGCCCATTTAAGTTCCGTTGTATCAGCGGTGGGAATCTAATACAAACTTCTTCCCCTTTTCCAAAAAATCTAAAACACGTCATACTTTTTTGCCTTGCATACAGTCTATTTAACAAATTGTATGATTTTATTTACAGAAATAACCGAACGCCCGTACAAAGTTTTATCCCCAAGGTGATGTCCACTTGAAGGAATACATTTTGCAAAATCCTTTCTTAGTGGAATCATAAAAGGAACCTATGATAAAAAGAATAAATTTCTAACACCTGCGGTTTATTCTGTTATTCAGTGAGTCACACGGACAGGACAAACCTATATACACATAGATATACGTAATATATTAAATAAATTAAATAAGCAACAGTAATATGT
This sequence comes from Apoda limacodes, assembly GCA_946406115.1. Lineage (NCBI taxonomy): Eukaryota > Metazoa > Arthropoda > Insecta > Lepidoptera > Limacodidae > Apoda > Apoda limacodes. The sequence goes on from OX291553.1 coordinate 18,926,503, forward strand.
CTTACTGTAATATTTTTGGGAATGTTTAGAGTAGCTGATGTCGAAAGAAGTGAAGAAACTAAGAATTTCGCGAGACGCAGCGCAGGTACATCAAATACGTAACAATACATATTAGCTCACTTTTGTATGACCTTCGAAAATGTTGCATATAATTTGAAATCACTAATGGTAGTGGGACTGGTGGCAATGATTTAATGACAAATATAATTAGCTTGTTCGGTAAATAGGTATTTAGTTTACACTCTTTGAAATTTCATCATACACAAAAGCAATTTACAGATTTATAAGACTAATAAAAATATACTCAAAACATATTTGTCTATTTTCGATAATACTCATTTTGACACCAAGAAATAACTAAGCTGAAAGTTTAATACGAACTCCATTTTATATTAGACTAGCTGACCCGGCGGACGTTGTTTCGCTATAGTCGCTCTCCCTTATATACGTGATATATGTATAGCCTATGTCCCTCTGGAATAATGAATGTATGTACCTTTCAAATAGATGCGATGGTTCCTGAGATTACCCTCCAGGTATTAAAAACTTCAAAAATCAGCTGTGTGTGTGTGTGTGAGAGAGAGAGAGAGATAGAGAGCTTTCTTTATATATTAGTATAGACACAGATTTATGTAAAGACAAACAATATAAAATAATATAAAAAATAAATCGAGGCAAGAACATGCAGACATGATGTGTCGACATGGTTCGTCGACCCCTTCGATATTCCTCGAATTATTCGCAACGAATTCCGTGCTCTTTTCGCTTTTTAATTGTATGTAACCAGCTACCCGACGACAAGGTGATACGTTTTAAGAAAAGAATTTACGGTCCTGTCCTTACACTCGAATTATTGTAACGGAACACTCAAAGAATTAAGATTTGCAAGAAATCATGCCTCAAATCACGTTACAGAAAACTTTTTAATGACCATGTCGTCAAAACAAATTTTGTTACAAATCTCATTTGTAAGGTCATTTAAAGATACAATTAAAAACATATTGAAAATTAATGCAGAATACTTATTATTAAAAAAGCAGAAAATTTCTTAAGTATCGCATTATATAAGGAATTGATATTACTCACTGGCAGCTTCCCAAAACCAAATAGATAATTATGAAAATATGTACATTACTAATACTAGTTTTAATTATTACCTAAATTAATTTGCGTCAATAAGTACATCGTAAAACGAGACTATTTTTTGTTTACCTTCCGTCACATCTTCTACGTAAGAATAGTATGGTACGGTGACATCACGAACTTGTCGATCATTAGCTAATTATTTGACGTACGCACGCATCAAGTAATTAAATAAAAGCATCTCTTGATAATATTTGTATAAAATACTCAATCACAACACTGGATAGACTGGTGAAGCTATTTGAAAAGTTCATTTTAAAAATAAACACAATAAGCGCGACCCCAAGTTACGACGCAAATACTCTGTGATGTTTAGTTGACTATAATTAGCCTTGTTCCGGATCTTCAATGGCTCAGTTTGGTACAAGTTATGAAAGCAAACGTTTTTATGTTCAAGGAGAAATATTCTTTCGCTTGTTAGGTAACTAAGTGCTTGCGACTCTGGTCATTTAAATACATTCAACAATAACATAATTCCTTAGTCTGGAAAGTTTTACAAAATTCTATGGTGTGTTGAAAATTACAGCCAAAAAGAACTCTTCTTGATCGACGTAGGATTTTGAACTTAAAATTGATTTCAATGGTAAATGTGCTACGCGACTTAAAAGGATATTAGGCAGGTTGTTACAGAAATGTCAGTGCCAAAAGTAAAAGAAATTCACACCGTGATTTACGTGAATTCTTACATCAGCTATGACTTTTTGTTTGTTCTTGGAAATGCATTCGATTCGAATGGGATCCAAGAAATCTGGTGTAGCAGTCACTAAAACCGCAAACAGTACCCGAATTTAAAATTGCTCTGTTGACTGTAAGAGACATGTATAGATATATTCTTGACAACCCAGAAAACACCATCATAGCACTTGCTGGCTTTCTCACGGGCCCCGGGACTATTAGCGTATATTTAAATCAACAAATGTGTTTGTTTTACGTTAGGAATAACGAATGAATTCCAGCTATTTTTTTTAAGGAGAAGCCGTATTTAAGATATTTTTGAAAGCGACATCCTGACGTGCAAGGAAATGACTATCGGCAACTTGCGACTCGTTAAGCAAGCCACCTCCAATGCGGCCATCTTTAAGTGTCGCTAAGCTCTAGGCGCTAAGCAAGGCACCTGCAGTGCGTTTACGGCCTTAGATTTGGTGGAAGACTGCGTGTGTATTGTTAATTTTAGTCAACAGTGACGAATTGGAAGTGAGTACTTGCATATTTTTCTATACAAACAAAACATAAAAAAATACGCGTAAATGTGTCTTTTGTTTCTGTTTTCTAGTTTTTACAATTTTTGCACTTACGTTTAACGTTTTGAACTCTATGATGGCTATTTAAGTAACGTCATAATAAAAGGTTAAATATCAATGGAAGAAGCTTCAATATATTTAATTTTTAATAAACTTACAAATTAAAAGTTTTTACAAATATTAAATTACTCAGGTAGGTAATGTGTATATATAGTAAATAAAGTTAAAATCTTATATAAATTTAAGACTAAAAGTAAATAATAAATATTGAAAATTATTTATAAGCGTTTTTTTCATTTTACACTTTACTATATAAAATCCGAGAAAAGTCCCGGGACTTCGCAACTAATTCTCGAGTCCTGAAAAAAAATATTAGGTACTTAAAAAATCAGAAAATCTATTCACCTGTTATTTTAGTATGAGAAAAGAAAACTGAGACAAATATCACCTTAGATTCACCCTAGACTTTATTTCGAAATTAGGCCTCATAATAACTAGGAAAACTGCAAAAAAAAATATTACATAAATTTATTAAACGTTTCTCAAGATATTTTATGAATTACCACATCCCTAGGACGTCTTAAGCATTTTCAGAAAAAACAAGACGATTAGCATCCTTGGTCATCAACCACAATATCAATCCGAACCATGCTGCAGTAAAATCCAATCTCACGAGAACATTACGAAAGTTTTCAGAAATCTTTCATCTTACTTACTACACCGTGGATGACCTTTAAGGCCCCACGCTTTGACTATGATAACCACAAGCACATGTATTACCAACCTACTAATTTGACTGCAAGTTAATAAGTCCTATACATTTGCCCGTCAATCCTTGTCGCCCTAAGCGTTCGTAGCCTTCGTAGCTCGTAGCACGCGCGCGCGTTCGACAATACGACAGATGTACTACGAGATTGTGCCGAGTCATTGTAGATATCAATTTTATTGTGGTCTTACTGAATACCATATTTTATGAATCTTTATCGACCCATCTGTCAGTCTGCCAGGCTTTTATTTTAAAAAAAAGGATATATTTTACGAGGACTAAAGAGGTTGGCATTTAATATATCTCTAATTACTATTTACTATCTTATCGAAGTTACTTACTAATAACAATATTTACACATAATTTATAATTTAATTACTCGCAAATGTGACGTAAAGAACAGAAACACGTGCGGTACAGAAATTACAAAATCAAGTCAATAATTTTGAAAAATTCGAAAGTTAAAATTCATTGGCCTTCGTCTTTAGGCTATTAAATAGCTTCTCGTTAGTAATTTTCTTCTTACCACCCTTAATACACAATGAATAGCTGCTGTCTATAAAACAAGCCGGGCTATTTCAGCTATAGATGATTTTTGTGACAACGACTATGGGTGGTAGATTAGTGAATCACGTAATACCAATACAGTGGCGGTAATGGGAAAAATTGACATTTTCCTTCTTTATATGTCCATGAATGTCCAGGTTGCATAATTAAATAATTAATTACTTAATTCTTCATTTCACTATGATGTTACCCATAGAAAATTACTAATGTAGGTATGTTATTTTCTCAAGCAATAATATAACGTCACGGTTTGTATTCATTTATTTTACCACTAAGGTGGAAAACAAGCTTACGGTCCGCCTGAACACTTTAGTCCTGCGTGAGCATATCGCCTATTGTCGCAACACTACTTTTCATGCAGTGTATCTGGACTAAGGTCGCTTGATATATGTATCGTAACCTCCCTCCCTCGCAGCCTAATTGGTAGTGTGGTCAGCTGCTGTGCAGAGGGTGTTGGTTCGATTCCCGCACTGGAAAAACATTCATGTGATAAACATTTGTATTTTACTTGAGTCTGGGTGTATTTATGTATGTATTTACAAAAAAAAAGTAACATATATTTATTTATATCCGTTGCCTGATATCCATATCCCAAGCTTTGCTTAGTTAAACCCCATTGACTGTGGTCCCACAATTCACTCTCCTCTCCATCTCCCAAGAATTCATTTCCACACTTTAGAACCGAAATGGTCGCGTACAGTGGGGTTTCAGAGAATCTTCCTCCCGCGAACGCTTGGGTTATGGAATGAGCTCTGGCTAGGTTTTTTTAAGGAATACAGTATGGGGTCCTTCAAGAAAGAAGTTATTTGATTTTTGAAGGGTCGGCAACGAGCGAGCGATACCCTTGGTGTTGCAAGCGTCCATGGGCTTCTTACCATCAGGCGGCCTATGCTTGTTTGCCACCTTAGTGGCATGAAAAAAAAAACGGCGCTGTTTGCGATGTCAAAAAAAAAATGATTATTATTATTATCGTATCACATAAGTATTTAATACCAGCTACTTATAATAGCAATAACTGGTAAAATGAAAGACCAAAGACAGAATAAAATACCCCCTTAGCCAATTCCAGACAAGCGATAAAAAGCAAGTCGTTTAGAAACGCTGCTAAAAAAAATTATTAGAAGTAACGTGTGGTTATTTATTGATAACTTTTCTTAGTCCATTTTATGGCTCATAAATTAACATAAAGTTGACGATGTTTATAGTATACAAAATATCATGGAATCAGAGATAATTTATTATTATTTAAAAGTATTAGTCACCGACTACAATACTAAAATTCATGAATTAACACGGACTAAAGTGTGGGACGTTGACCCGTAAATAAATATTATGTTCCTTAAATAAGTTGCGAAATAGAATACTATCTAAACTATCATACTAAGTTATCACATCATGTTTAAAAGAAATATTCAAAGCACACATATTCAACTATTATAATAATTATAACCAACCCAGTACCTTCATACTTCCAAAACACACAAGGAAAGATCGAGGTGACTTTTGAAAGCGGAATCATTCAAATAATAATGTATAGCTACTATATTTAGAACATCAGAACTAAGAATAGACGCACCCACGACATGCAGCCATGTAAATCAACGCCCGACTAATGTATTACAAACTCGCTACACGGTAGATACTATAGAGGGAACGAATGAAAAATACTATAATATTCTTAACCTCTTGTATATGTCGCAGCCATCTGGTTAAATTAGCCAGTTCATTGGACGCCTAGGCACATCGTTAAGTATGGAAAAGAAATTATCATATAACTAAACTGAAACTGTTAAACATTGCGAATTCTGTTCCTTTCTTTTCCATACTTGACGATCTGCCTATAGGCGTCCAATTAACTGGCTAATATAACCAGATGGCTGCGAAATTGTTTTACTCCTATTTATTATGTTAATTATAGTTAGTAATATACCTTCTAGCAGCGGTCGCGTACACTAGGAAAATACATAGATCGACCAGGATACGTGCCCTAATTTTCTAGGGAACATGTGTATTTTCCCATTCGAAAATTACCGTAAGTTTAGAAAATCCAGTACCTCTATTATCTATCTACCAATATTATTCAAGTCCGTTCAGTTTATCATATCAATTACGTAATCAGCAAACATCTCAACTTTGGAATTCATAAATTGTTATTCAATAAATTGTTATTCAATAAATATATATAAAAAATATATATATATTAAAGAGTTTAATATTATGGGTATTTTTTTACATCAAATCTATTGCATATTCCAAAACTGTATTGGTAAGCTTTTCAGGAGAGTTCGTACTCAATAAAAAAAACTTATATTCTTTCCGTGCTCATAACCTTATAGCAACTAAATATTACAAGTACTTTCATATCAAGTCAGTAAGCATCAGAGGCGACAAACTACAAAGTTTCAACATACAAGTAATATGTAGTTACATTAGGCCCACCGCAATGCAGCAATATGGCCTGCGTTTACGATTTACGTAACGTCTTATTTCTATGTTTCTCATTAATAAATTGTTTTATTAAGTACTATTAAAAGTAACTAAACACTGAGAAGGGAATAACATCAATAGATACAACCTTAACTTTTTACCAACTACGGGTAACAGTACGTAAAAACTTATTCTAGGCTTCTTATTTATTTATTTAAAGAACACACACAGTCTACAAAATTTTACATAAAGAAATTAAAAAATATGAGTATTACAGAGACATAAAGTGTTCACCGGTAATACAGTATCATATAACAACAAATAATACAAATTATAAATTAATCCTTTTTTAAAGAGGGTTCCTGACGCCCACTAGCGCCACTAATGGCAATTTTTGATTTTATATTTGAAGATAGCGAATCTCAAAATTGTGCGTTTACAGAAATATAAAGAAAACTAGTAATAAGGTACTTTTCGAAATTTTTGTAGTACGAAAGAACATCAATCGATAAAACTTAACTTTTTACCAACTAACCCGAGTTTAACTTTGAACTAACAACTGGGTTGGGCTTAGTTTTAACTTACAAAGTTGACACAATCATCAAATTTTGATAAAACTAATCACGATTTGTAGTGACTAAGGGCCACTTGCATCACCGCTCTAAAATATGTTATTTTTTTAAATTTCTTATTTTAGTCAAATATTCTTCTTGCACCAAAATTTTATGGCTTACCAAAATTAAAAACATGTTTAGAAGTTAAGCACGCCGTGGGCCCTATGCTAAAGTTAGTAAACTGTCAAGGCGGCCATTACGGACTACATTGTTATGATTTTAGGTTGTTTTGAAATACATATCTACCTACTGGTTTTTATTAAACTATACTAATAAATAGGTACCTACTGCAAGTTTTAGAAATTATTAGACATTAAAAAATAATAAAGGTTTTTTTTAATTAATTTATTCACCAAGCTTTAGAAATAAGCAATGTAAATAAAAAGTTTCTAAGAACTATTTTAAAAGAGTTAAACGAAATACATCTTTACTCACTTGTCATAAGATAACATCACAATTGATCAGAAATCTTTTGACAGACACATATTGCACAGTACTCAGGTTTAATATTAATTTGTACATCAATCAAATATTTGATTACCTACTATCTAAAAAGATGAATTTTGACAACTAGAACATGCGTAACAATAAAGAATACAAAACCAAACCGTCATTAAATAAATGCTTGCTTGTAATGTGTTGCAGAGGACCTATAATGGCATGATGCGTTTCAATTCCTCTACCTGCCTTTGTTTTTAATACTTACTTAAATAATTAAATCTTCCTTTACAATGATGGCATTCTGTATTACGACCGATAAATTCGTTTAACTAAACTGATTTTTTAACATAAGTCAAATTAATTTAAAACACATTAGCACAGAAGCTGGTGCAAGTGGCCTTAAAGGCACGCGACTGGATAGTGTAAAAATTAGCTCTATAGAGAATGTTGTCGATATTTTGCAGATATTTAAAAACTCACCAAAAGGAAATCAGAATTATATACTTATGTTTTTTTTTTTATATATTTCTGGTTAAATTTCAAAACATTTTTAATTGAATCACACATGTAAAGACAATATGTAAGAAGATAATTGCAATTTTTTTAACGCGCTGTACTAATTTTTAACAAGTAGCTTCAGTGCTGGTGACGTCACAAACCTTGATCGGTTTGGTATGAAGCGTTTTTCGCTTCAAAAAGGGGGTAAGCGCACACCTTTTAACGTTAATATCTTAAAAAATAGTTACCGGAGGAGAGTTTTATTTCACTGATGTTTCTAACTAACAATGACCTTTCATAATTACGGATAAAAAAAATGAGGCAACTAACCTATCCCGTAGATGAAATTGAGTGAGCTAAAAATGTTGAAATATTAGTAAGTGTGGTTTAGTTTGAGCGTTCGCGACCGATTGAGGTGCTGGACGGATGCGTGTGATTATAATTAGGATTGTATTTCTGATTCCGACGAAGCGCGGTATGGCGGGCACCGCTGAATTCCTTCTGAGTCATTGTGCTCGTTCGGTTGCCTTTATTTTCGTAAATCACTTAACCCCTTCGCGTGTATCATTGTTCCTCATTTAATTGTTGACAGACGGTTAGTACATACGACGAATATATATCAATCATTTTGTTACTTTAGCTCGGATCAATACTAAATAACTAAAAACACCTTTTCCACAACATCAATGATTAGTAATCACTAAAAGACGGCTTCGATATCAAATTGATGACTAGGGAAAGTGTGAAACATCTTAATCTTCAATCTTAAGTACCAGCTCTTTAGTCAATCCATTTTATTATATTAGTTGTTTACAAAACAACAGACGTCAGGTCGAATGAGTTCATTACCCACAATTCAATACACGAGAAAAATATTTTTACAGACTACACGACTATTTTTACTTGCAAAACATTGTTGTCCAACAAATGAACCGGACTCATTATAACTTCAATGTTAGAAACAACGTCATTGAATTACTTTTATTTAGCTATATCTCGAATACAGCAAATAATCACACCGGTAGGTTTTAAAAGTGGAATATAAAATATATTTCAGATATTTATTTCACTGTACTTAATTGGACAGTGAAGGAAACGTTAGTTACCACGCGCGATTGGCGACATATTTTCCAAGCGAAGCGCAAAACTGGTTTTGTACGTAAGGGTATACATGTATGTTTGTAACTGCTCGCTATGTTTGCTTGCCACATATCACATCATTATGAGCCGCGATCGTATTTAAATGATTTTCTTTAAATCCCTGTACCTGTGTCAATTCCATAATTATTCTTTTATACCTACTTCCGTACTTTAATTTTGCAATTATAATATCATGTTAGTAGTCCTAGTGGCGTTTAGTTCACCGACATAATATGTACATTATGCGCTTAATGTCAATGATACAACTAAAATGAATGAGCCAAGATTTGTAGTGTGCCACACAGAATTTATGTCTCCTTAACTTGGCTGGATTATGACATTAAACGCATTGAAGCAGTGAACAAAACGCACCACTTATTACCAACTCGTTGCACAAAGTACATACTTGTAACATAGCGCGAGCAAAGATTGTAGATTTGTAGCGCGAGCAAAGATTGTCATTAAAGTACGAACATAAGTAAAACTGTACGCCACAGAATAAAGAAAAGGAACCACATGTGCAGCACGCTTCCGCTAGATGTCGTTGTATTAAAAATAAATGGCACATTTTTGCCGCGTCATTTGCTTGAGCAAACATTTATATTGATTATTCTGAATTACTTACTAACTTAGGTATTTAAAATTGCATATTATAGGGAATGCCGGTAGTAAGCTATCCTTATCTGCCTAATCCAGAATTGTAGACAAGGCACTGCTTTCGCAGAACTTCTGCTTCTATATAAGTTAATGCGGAGGGTCAAAATCATCATCTGTTGTCGAAAGTTACATCTGTAGACTCTATACAGAAAAAAATGGAAGTTTCTAACAAAATATTATATGCCATCAAAATTAAAAACATAAATGAAGTAAATATAAATATACCCCCGTCCTCCTCAACTAGTAGTAGGCGGGAGCGCCTGTGATTCATTTTAATAACTGTAATATCCAGAAGTAACAATTACTATTATAAGTAAATACTTTATTTAATTGAATTTTTTTTTTACTTATATAGCAATATACTAATAATAGTAATATAATGATATACTTTATTGCATCAACATAATAATTTTACAAAAAACAGTTTCAAAAAACCGGCCAAGTGCGAGTCGGACTCACGCACCGTATAAATTTATGGTTTTCGGAATTTTTCCTTTATATGTGCTATAAAACATTGTAGTCCGTGAGCCGGCAACAGATTTTCCTGACCAATTTCCTCTGAAGCGATAACTCGAGAAATGCTTCAGAGAGTTGTATTATGCAGCATGGTGAACGTCAGCTGCCGCTCCGTGGATGTGTGGGGCAGCGGTACACCATGCTGGATAATACAACTCTCTGAAGCATTTCACGAGTTATTGCTTGAGAGGAAATGACTTGACAAAAAACAGCTCCGAGGGACAGTAGACCTGAGTATTTGATATAAATTTTAGCTTAATACCACCACGCGTTCCTGAGAAAAAGGGTCTTAACAGACGGACGGACAGACAACAAAGTGATCCTGTAAGGGTTCCATTTTTTTACCTACGAGGTATGGAACCCTGAAAATAAAGAAAAATAAAAGGCGGTCTTATCGATTTAAAGTGATCTCTTTCATCTATTCTTCTTTTTTTCTGCTCGTACAAAAAGCAGTGTATGCAATTGCACGAAATTTGTCATTTTAAAACTCGTGCTATACTATTGTGAAACTCGGCTGCGCCTCATTTCGCAAACCAGCACTCATTTTAAAAAGTACTCACTTTCGCAACAATTGCATAAACTACTATTGAAAAACTCTTTGTGCCTTAGTCAGTGTCAGTTCCGTCATAGATATAGTATACGTATGCAGTCTGTTATAATACCATAATACAATATGAAATTATTTCCTACTTCTATGCAACATTAGTCACTAGATATCTAGTCTTACAAGATATCACACGTACATCGTTATCTTACATTTTGTCATCCTCATCATGAAATTTGCCATAAAATTCCAAGTTCTTTTTGATAACGTTCTAAATTACAACTTGTTATGAAGTGAGAGATAAATTCTGTTATATTGGTTATATTTCTTCTTTATTTATATATGTATTTCTTCAAGGCTTTGACCCCCAAATGAGGGTAAACAGGAACTGGATAAACACTGACATCATAATTTGGGGGACATGCTCTTTTCACGTGCCACTTTAGTCATGCGTGACAGGTGGTGAACCCATCACCACAACATTGCTTCTGATAGCAGTGTATCTGGACTAAGATGAGGTATATGTCCGTATTTGGGTCGTCTTTCTAATAATTGAGACAGAATAATATACGATCTCTGGACTTTGCCAGTTCCTGAACTGTAACAAAATTCAGTATTAGACAAGAGGAAAACAAACGTACAACTATGTCATATTTGGAATGGAAGTACAAGACGAAACAGAAATAGCTGATGTGCATGTTGAGTATCTACTTTTTACGACTCCTGCGCATCGGGTTTGAGACGAAGCCGGAGCGAGACGCGGCTGCGTTGCAAAACCACTGACTTGACGATAATAGCTGGATCGTAAAATAAACACGGCAACTGTGATTTATATCCGTTGTCGACGAGGAAAAACGGAGTTTTTAATTCTTCGCTTTCAACGCTTTGATGATGATCTGTAGTTGTGCACACATTTGTATTTATGTTACTGTGGTGTGTATGTACTTACTCTATCTTGCCACTGGTTACGCCCTTCTGAGGATTGAAACCATATTTTTTTTTTATTAGTATTTAGCTTACGTCAATTATTGACTACACCGAGGTTTAGGGTTGCCAGGCGTCCGGATAGAGCCGGACACAGTCAGGCTTTTTGGTTGCGTTGTTAGGCTTTTTAAATTTGATGTTTTGTACATTTGTCATATATTGGTTTCCGCGCCGCCCGCCTCACCTTGTATCACTAGCGCAAGCTTTTATTGTTTTTAAAAATCTTGCTAGATGGCGGTATCTTTTAGGTCCATAGATTCAGAGCAATAAACTTCAAATTATACAGATTAGCAACACCTACGTGTGTGTAATACATATTTGGTTAGAATTGCTAAAGTGCGATAGATCTAGTGATGTCAAAAATAATGAAATTTGACTTATTGAAAAACGCCCATTACAGTGCAAAAACTTTTCTGACCATGGTCGTTAGTGTCGTTGTGAGTTCACAGTTTCAATATCGCGACTTTAGTTTCGATTTTTGACCACCGTGTTAGAAAAGTTTGTTGCCCTATCTGACCATGAATGACTCAACTAAACTAGATTTTTATCTGTGACCGAGGTTTGTATAAATTTTTGAGTAAACAGGTAACATGATTTTTACGCATGTTTTCCTATTTATATATTCAAAACGTTACTAATTGGCAGAGCATAGTGCAAACATCAAATTAAGATAATTAGTATGTTAAAGATTCGTCATATATTCCAGGTGATCTTTAAATAAAGTTAAATAATTTTAGTGAGGGAAACGGATAAAACCTATAACCTCTTATTTAATAATCTTAATTCCACGAGAACAGCTTCAATTACCCTTTTTTGGATTTATTTATAAACTTTGACTTATAAAAATAGCTACGTGATTCCAAGCTAATAACTAATTCACTATCATAAAATACGTCACAAACAATATCTGATCCGATAAGATTTACTGTATAATATAAAAATTCCAGCTAATCACGTTTCAACCTTTACAAAAAATATACTTTGATAAATATTCGAATTCTATTTACGTAACTGTATTCTATGTATTCAATACAATAGTTAGACGCCTACAATATGTACTGAAACAGCATCGACGCACATCGGAACGCGGAGGAGAAGTGTTTGAGCGTGCATCGCTTTCCCGACTTTCCCGTCGACACTGCGCGACCATGCGCGCACCACTGTACGAAAATCATAACTATGTGAGTATACATATCTGTATTCACTCGTGCTTGCGTAAAGTAACATTTGTGGAGAATGAGTTTATCAGAGATATCCACTGATTATGTACTTGTCTTTAAAGATTTGTTGTTGGTCTCATCTTTAGTAAAAGTTTTGCCTTTGTCTAATTATTATCTTTTGTTTCTTTGCCATTAACCATTTCGACGATTCCCATGCTTTGTATTTGTTTACAGTTTGTTCTTTTCCAGTCTTATTTTGTTTCTCATACTTCCCTTATTATTTTATTGATCCTTCCAAATATTTTGCTTTTTATATTTATATGCTTACTGTTTGTTCCCTTCCGTCTTATTTTTCCTCTTTTACCTACTTTCCCTATCTATTATTTTATTGATCCTTTACGATCTTTTGTTTATATGTCATTAACTATTTCTATAATTCCCATGCTTTCTATTTGATTGGATATCTACTATTTAATTTCTTCCAGTCACATTTCGACCACACTGACTGAACTGACTATCAGTTCATAAGTGTAGCATTTACAAAATCGAATTTCTTATTTATCGGATGATATAGCTGGATTACTAAGTTTGTTTTCATTTAAGGCCTTTTATCAAAACTAGCCACTTATGCTCAAAATGAAACAAAAACAATACATACTAAGTCAGTATTTATTAAGTCAGTGTTTATAAGATTTATAAATGTACTAGGAGTGCATAAGATGATAGATGTTATTCAAGTTGCTACAACTACATACATAAATCGTATTATTTTTAACACTGACACTAATCAATTAACAATGGGATAAGCAGTCGGTGCGACGAGGTGTTCGTCCAAAGTGCGTGCGGCGACGACGCGCGGCAAGGACACTGGAGGACGAACGAGCGATCGTCTCGTCATGCGCAGGTAGCGACCAGAGGACGACGTGCCATGCCTATTGTTTATCATTGCTAATTATTATGCCCGACGCAGACGCTTGGCGACCACTATAGGTACCTCTAAAACACTGCGCAAAAATTTATCTACCTGAGTTAGCATAAATAATAATAATTAACAAGAAACTGAAGTTTTACGATGAAAATGATATGCATTTTTTTGTTATACTTATTTAAAATTTATACTCTTTTAATTACAATAGTGTAATATCTTCAATCTAATTTACATATTACAATTGACAGAAATACCCATAATTATCGATTAGGTAATTCTTTTGATGTCGAGTTAAGTTAGTAATGCTACTTATGTTATGGAATTTTTAACAAAGTTCATTTTATCAAACATCATACACCATTGTACGAACTTGAAGAAACTAATCGACATACTCGTAATGACAGACCGTATCAACTATCGCAGTCGCTCGCAGTATCGCGCTCGATTGGGAGGACCGTTACGTGAAAATGTAGATTGCGCGGGGTGGGGCAGAGCGCCGATACAGCGGCGATGACGCCCGAGTGTGGTCGATCGCGATCGCCGAGTGCCGAGACGACGACAGCGGGCGGGGGTCGCGGGGGTGCGCCACTTATCGCAGCGAGCTGGCAACACCGCGAGGGGTGGGAGCGCCCCGCGCCGCAACCTCTCTCTCACCGTCGTCGCCGGCTCACCAACTAGCCATAGCCAGCCAGTGTTACCTTTGGCGGTCGAACGTGCGATCGTTCAGCGAGACGTCAGTGGCTGCGGTGTTGACGCTCGTGTAACACGTATATGATGTTTCGGTGATTTCAGACTAAGATTCGCTCGGGAGTTAAAGACAAAACCTTGATGCCTAATATTAAAAGGCTGGAACACAGTGATACACCCACACCCCTGGATTTGGATTTTGTTTATTTGTGATGATAGTGAACAAGTGACATTTTTGGATTTGCGTAAAAAGTTTTGTGAAACATATGAACAAGGATTGCATAGAATTTTGTGAAAACTGAAATAAAATTGACAGTGGATTTTTCGTGGAACGTGTTAGTGAAAATAAAACAAGTAATTAAACGTGTTTTTATGATTAATGTCGTGTATAGTTATTATTTTGCGAAATCATAATTTAAGTAATTATAGACAAATTATTACAAAGAAAAAAAATATTTTAAATTTGTAAATATCTAAATAAAAATGCAAATACTAAACACACGCCGCATCTGTCGTAGTAAATGTGTACGCGTTAAAATTTGCCACAGCTGATTATGAAAAAGCTTTCATTGTGCGCAAATTCAATGATAAAAAAAGAAAACTTTTATTTTGAAAAAAAAAGTTTTACAAATTATAATTAATTAAAAAGTTTAATTTTATAAAATGCTTCATAAATTATAAAATAAATGCCAGTGAAGTAAAAATATAAGAAAGTACTTGAAAAAAATATATAAAGAACGGTAAATCAATAATAATAATAATAATAATAAAAAATCATCATCAACATCATCGCGAAATTTACTGCACGTTATGTACATTATAACAGCGAGTGATGGACGTAACGTTGACACGAGTACACTAATTGAAAAACATTAAATTGTAACTGAAGATTTTTAAAGAATCGACGAATATGGACGTCTAGCTGGTTTATTGGAGCTTCAACAAAGTGCATGGTGTTTCAGGGGGGCGCATTTGAATCGGCAGAACGGAGAACTCCGGTGTTACGGCTGGCTACGCGGGGTCTACTGTCCACTACGCGGGAGCAAGAGCTCCCGATATTGGCAAGAACAACCCTCTGCAAGGGACCATTGGATATAGAATAAACGCTCCTAGGTAAGTCTTAAATATAATATATAAATTAATCGATTTTAATTTCGATGTGCTCATTTATTACGTTCTTATCAGCAGGAAAATTACAAAAAGTATTAAATTCTTAACTTGTTTTACTGATCAAATTTTGACAGTGGTACTTCAAAGTGATTACTTTTACAAATTAAAAAAAAAATATTAAGTTCAATATGTACTTAGTAACTAAGTAGTAAATAGGTGTCCTAAACATTTATACCTTTTAATATTTTTATGTCACTAAATTGTTTCCATAATATTTAAAAAAATATTAGTTTAGTTATACATTGAAAATTGTACGTGTAATAATTATGCTGTCCTAGAAACATCAGTAACTGACTGTTGTAAATGTACTTTTTAATCTCTCACAGCTCTACAGGTACTTATTTTTTATCTTATCCGGAACAACTCTGTTTACATTTCAACAAAACGTTAAAGCGTGACTCGCTTACCTGTGATGTCTTATCGGTGTTAACTAGCGTAGCTACTACATATTTAAAAAGAAATCCGACTACCAATGTAATATTCTTACCAAAAATACCTAACAACAATCCTCAATAATAAAACATCCACAAGTAAAATCAAACCGTCTGAACAAAAATCAACAAAACAATCGTAAAAGTAAAAAAATATTTAGAAGTATACAAAGTGACATTGTCAACGCGCATCATTGCAATTATAAATAAAATTATTATTGTGTGCGCTTCCATTCACACGCACAAACGCTTGAGGGCACCTACACATTGATACGTCACTGCACACACACTGATACAACTTCACGCACACACTCATCCACTCACTCACACTATCAAGCCATGACAACGTCCGCGGTGACTCGGTGACATGACACTACTAAAGCACATTATAAACCCAAATAACAAAATCCATATTACAATAATCAAAACAACAAAAAAGAAGCACATAAATGTAAAACAAAAACTAATACTATAAAAGGTTTAGAATTGATTATCAAGATTAAAAGGGCAAATTTCGAGTTAAATTAAAATAACGATAGCTTCTATATAATTATTAACAATTGAAATATTATAAAACAAAGACACAACACCATCCAAATAAATATCTTAATAAACACATAGTTAAACATATCGAACAGCTGCAGGTGCTAAGTTGACGCGTTCAACGGCTTTGTTTTGTAGTCACCTTTACAAACGACATATTGTTGATGACTGCATGCCTTTATATTATACAAAACCAATAGGTTGATAATAATAATAATGCAACGGGGACCCGCCACGAGATTGTGTGAACCGAACACAGGAAGTCTACTGCGGATCAAGGGTGGCGAGAAATCAACGACGGTTGGAAACTATTTAAATACTTCTCGAAATTTTAATTATATTCTAATATTGAAAAAAAAAATTAAAAACAAAACATTAGTAAGCAATACTTTATCTGTTAGTCATACTATAAATGAAAGAATTAACGCTCTAAATGAAAACAATAAGATGGTTCCAGGTCCTGCAATTCACTCATTGATCGTGGGAAAAAACCACAGTTTGTCGAAGTCCAACGTTCAATGAGCTAGGCGGTTGGGGGCGGATGCGCGCTGACAAAACATGTACTTATCTAAAGCCGCGTACCAAAACGTTCACAAGAATTTATTATTAAAAGTTACCAAGCCAGAAAACAAATCAAAATAACTAGTAATTTTTAGGTTAAACATAAATCTTAAATTACATTGCACTGTACTACAAACAAACAAATTATTATCAGGAGCGTCATAATAAATGCCCAACATTGACGTGACCGGGCCCACTCAGTTACCCTAAGCGGGTTGCCTCGCCCCGGTCGACCCTTCCCGCTTATTGTGTCGTATTTACCTCGAAGCGCTTGCATCCATTTGTAACCCCTGGAATCCGCTCCTTGAAGCATGATTCATTCCCTCACGGTCGCAATCTGCGGCGTCAATTGACGAGTATGAGATAAAAATCGATTGATTTGGTCTGAACCACAATATTTCTTCTTTAAATAAATAAATCAAAATCTTACTAGGTATTACTTTTTAAGGCATTCATGGCTTCAGTGAAAATCTTATTTAGGAATTTTATTGTTTTTATATAATATATATCCATACGTGTAGTTACACCAAAATTTTTGATTTATTGATACAAAAAAAGAAGATGCGATTTATAAAATGTATGGGCTTTTAATAATACGTATACTAAATTTGTATTTTAAATTCAATGAATCAAATATCGATATAAGTATGTAATTAAATAACCCACACGAAACAAAACACAGAGTTTACATAGTATTGATTCAGTAGTATCTACTTCGCAATGTGCATACAAGCCACAATAAAGTGGCGTTCAAATGGGGGTGACCAACTGTCGTCACAAGAGGGTGGGCGAGCCACGCCATGGCTTCACACTCCAACGATAGTAATCAATTTTGTAATGATAATTAACTTAAAAAGACGACTAATCGCATGAGCTCGAAAATTTCGTGATCATTTCACAAATAATAAAAAATGAGATTTAAATGTTAACTTCAAACAACAATTAATTTTCCAACAATTCTCAAGTACCTAGTTGAACATTTAATTAGTTGTCCAAGCATAAACTAACAATGTGATTTTATACGAGACTATCTGAACTGCCAATTAACTAGGAATCCGACACGTCTGCGCTGCGATCTAAATTTAACTGCAACCCATGTATCAAAATACCTACGCGTTACTCACACATCTCTCAATACTATGCCAAACACCTTCCAGCTTCTTGAAATAGAGACATGCTCATTCATCGTGATTTATGCAGACGCATTTCTAAAATATTAGGTGTATTGTAAAATATACGAGTAATTCGATCAAATCTTGGTATTATGTCTCAATTTATAAATAATATACCTAACAAACAAATATTGTCGACGTAACGTCTGTACGCGCACAAATACCAAAAAGATTTCAACTCAAAAGCTGTATTCCAGGAATTGGCTCACAAGAAAGGCCTACGTTACCGACCGCCAGGGCATTCAAGATCCCAAATATTTTGAACAGAACGTAAGTGATTATTCGGATGTGGTGCACTTTTACAAAAAGCGCACAAGGATACAGAACACACCGATTTTTTGTTGGCTACACATTTCGGTCGGCAAAAAGAAAAAAAGGCTCAGACAAAACTATAAAAAGAAGGTCGGGCCGAGTTTACCTAAAGAAGGACCCTTGTAAATCATCTGTACCATCGAATAATAGAGACGACGAGTTGAGCGCTGTTGACTTGTGTGTTTATTGGTTGTTGCTCATCCCAATGATGCTTCCAAGTATCTGTTAAGCCATTTAGAAGAATACTTAAGTAGCAACTGTGGACAGCTAAGAATTACCATTTATTATCATCAAAATTTACTTTTCACATCTCATTTACAACAGTTTAGTATTTTAACGACTTAATAAAATTACGAAACTGGACTCTGGTCAAGAATATAACGAAGTAAGAATTAAATAAAAGTTCTATTGTTTTTACAGTAATCACCGTCTGTTTTAGATGCATCTGATTTTACAAACTGTAATTAAAACCATTTTGTTAGTTACCATCACCCAATACGTTTATTATAATGCACTACTACAGAGAAACGGTTAACAATGGGTAGCCCGTGCGAGTGTTTGTCGTGCATTTGTCGAATGGGAATTATTAAGGAAGGGCCCCGGGAAGGCTCGGGAATTTGCCCTAAAAGCAGTTCACATGAATCGCGGTCCCACTCCAGAGCTATACAAAAAATCGAACACATCCCGAGAGAAACACAGGGGTAACAACGCGTCAGTGTACGTTCGTATTGATTTTTTCGTTCATTGTTAAAATATTAAAATCTGGTCTGGTCTGCAAAATAAAATATGAAGCTGCAAATAAAAACAAGATACTGATATAAAAAAGGAATAGATCCACTCACTCACAGGAATATCAAATACTACGATATTATCCTTAGTATTGTTTATATGAAATTAAATTGCATTTTCTTAACATATCTACGCAGTTAAGAAAGATAAAGTGTGATCAAAGCTTTTAGTTAAATATCGATTGAAACAAATATGATACATACTAATATAACCGAAGCGTTAACGTAGTATGGAATGAACGACTCTACAAGGCCGTTTGCAATAGAAACTACGCGTGTTATATAAAGTTAAATTAGCTGATTTCACATTTCAACGCTATCTACAACCTGCACATATGTACATATCGTTTTTAATTATATGAGTCGTGATGGTTAGGCTTTACCTAATCATTAGATACACTCGTATCTGCTAATATTAATAAATATTGTAATTATTTACTTTCCTCTTGTTTTCTTTGATAATTTAAGTCCTTTAACTTTTAGAATAATTTTTAATTTATTGTATTTTATATTTGTATGCATACATAACTTAAAATACTTAAAACTTGTTAATACATTTTTGTTTTCTTTTTTTTGTCAGCGGCTATGGGTGCGCCGGCGGTACGGGCGCGATGAGCGGCGGGGGCGAGAACGCGCAGTTCGGCGCCACCGCCGCGATGGTCGCCGCGGCCACCACGGCCGCGATGCAGGACTCGCAGCCTTTCTCGCAGGTATACATTTTTTTATATAACCTATAATTTGTCAATCACAAATGCTCCTATCAACTGAATTTATTTTTTACCTCTGACCTTTAATTCACGACCTTCTAGGCTATAGAAGTATAAGATATATTGCTCAATAATGTTTACTTGTTGATGAAAATGTGATAGAATAGATATATGTGATTATAGTTTCCAACTAATGTTAATTCCAGATGCAAAGCAACATGACCATGGGAAACCCACAATACGCCGCGATGAACGGCTACGGTCAACAGCGCAGCCACAATCCGGGAATGACCGGCATGGGAATGGGGGCAAACGTAGGGATGAACGGCATGAATAGCATGGGTCAGATGGGAAATGCTACAATGAACGGCATGA
This sequence comes from Apoda limacodes, assembly GCA_946406115.1. NCBI lineage: Eukaryota > Metazoa > Arthropoda > Insecta > Lepidoptera > Limacodidae > Apoda > Apoda limacodes. The sequence goes on from OX291553.1 coordinate 18,946,875, forward strand.
ACCCAATGGCACAAATGGCTAACATGGGCATGCATGCGAACATGATGTCTTCTCAAATGGGCCCTGCACAAATGGGTGGTACAGCAAAAATGGGACCAGGATATCAGAGGCGACATACTCCTTATCCGTCTAATACTATGATGATGGGACGAAAAACACAATATATGGGTGGTCAGCCCACTTTTGGACCCGGTCAGTACCCTACAAGCTATGTGGGACGACCTAGTTTCCAAAGCCAATATCCCCCACAGCAAGCTCTTGGACCTAGTGGTAATTTTAGCACGACAATGAGGGGGAGTATGAGGCAAACAACGCCGCCCTACACTAACCAAGGGCAATACTTCAACGGTGGCGTACCGGCTCAGTTTCCACAGCATCAAAGCGCGCCACAATATGGAGGACAGTACGGCGGCCAATTTGCCCAAGAAGTAGCTATGCGAAGTAACATGAGTTATCAGCACAGTCCCATTCCTGGAAACCCTACACCGCCCCTGACACCCGCTAGTAGCATGCCACCTTACATAAGCCCAAACGCTGATGTGAAACCCCATTTTAACGAACTCAAACCACCGATGGGCATTCAAAGTAAGTTTCTTCAAATCGCTGGTAAAATAAAAACCCAGATTTTTAAAATATATATATAGATTTTTATAATATATTGATCTAACAATATTATGTTTTCTTTCTAGATGACGAGCTCCGGTTAACATTCCCTGTAAGAGATGGTATTATTCTGCCACCATTTAGATTAGAACATAATTTAGCCGTTAGCAATCATGTATTCCAATTAAAACCTACAGTCCATTCAACATTAATATGGAGGTAAATATATGTTATAATACCAATAAACATAAAAAGTATACACATATGACATAAAATTTAGAAAACATTGAAATAAAATGTAAATATTTGCTTGTGTTTTGACAGGTCAGATCTTGAATTGCAACTAAAGTGTTTCCATCACGAAGACAGACAGATGAACACAAACTGGCCAGCTAGTGTTCAAGTGTCGGTCAATGCAACGCCATTAGTCATAGATAGGGGCGAGAACAAAACATCACACAAACCATTGTACCTGAAAGAAGTTTGCCAGCCTGGCCGAAACACGATACAGATTACAGTTTCTGCGTGCTGTTGTGTAAGTATCAGCAACTATAAATTTCTGATATCGACAAAATGTACATTTTTATACATTTTGAAAATATATGCTTGCATTCGATTTCGAATAAATAAATAAATTTGCCTTTTTGGTTTCACAGTCACACTTATTTGTACTACAATTAGTTCATCGGCCGAGTGTCAGGAGTGTTCTACAGGGACTATTGAGGAAGCGGCTACTGACAGCAGACCATTGCATTGCTAAAATCAAGATGAATTTTAATCAGACACTGCCAAGTGCTAATAACGGTTCAAACACTGCCAATGACAGGGACAGTATTGAGCAAACTGCTTTAAAGGTTTCTTTGAAGTGTCCTATAACATTTAAGAAAATCACACTACCTGCAAGGGGACATGAATGCAAACACATACAGTGTTTCGATTTAGAATCATATTTACAACTTAACTGCGAGAGAGGATCTTGGAGATGTCCTGTTTGCAAGTACGTATATTTGTAGATTATCTTTGCAGGCATCGTGATTTTTTACTCACATTGCTATTACGTTACCCACACAAACATAAAAAAAAACTGAGGACCGTTAGGCTACTATAACTAGTTTTCAGGTTGCAAGCAGTTGCTTTTCTTTGACATTTAAAGTGAAGAACTGTATATAGGGATTTCCAAACCAATGTTGTAGTATCGAAACATCTCGTTATGTATGAACTAGTAATAACATAAATTGTTTCTTTCAGTAAACCAGCACAACTTGAAGGCCTAGAAGTAGACCAGTATATGTGGGGCATCCTCAATACACTGAACAGTTCAGACGTAGACGAAGTAACTATTGACGGTGGAGCTAATTGGAAAGCAGCTAAGACTTTATCTAATTCTGGCATAAAGGTACCAAAACGTACAATGTTATCAATCATAATAATAATTACACCTTTTTAAGACTAAATATTTAAACATTTTAATATTTACAGCAAGAAGATGACAGTGACAACAGTATTGGGAAGAGAGGCAAAGCTGTTTCACCGGGATCAATGAATATGCCTACTATGAATAATTGGGATATGAACGCCTTGTCACCATATCTACCACCAGACATGAACACCATTGCCAGCGGGTCAATGATTTCGTCCTATAACCAAAGTGGGCAAAATAGAAATCCCAATACAGGCAATCAAAGCTATGATTTTGGAATGAATAATGGACCAGGAAGCAATGAATTTGCAGGCAATGGTCCACTATCGCATTTAAATGATAGCGTGAATTCGTTGGATCCTCTTAACGCTATGGAAAAAAGCCTGAACGAACAGGTAAGAATTTGTTATTATTATTTAAAACTAGCTTAGACTCACTAGCAGTTACAAAATACGTTATTGAGTGCACCAACTCGTTTTCTTAATAAAAAAAATTAAATTAATTTCTGCGCATAACGACGACTACATAGTTAATTAATATTTTATATATTAAAGTTTTATACTAGGTATTTTATTTTGTTGGCTTTTAATTCATTAGCATGTAGTACCTACCTAGTTATTTTTGCCAACTACAAGCACAATAATATCTAATCTAAATTCAGGAAGAAGAAAATCTATAAATTGTTCTGGTTGATGTTGGTCAACCATTACCATTTTATAGATATCTTCTACTAACGCAGTTGCGCCTATTTTATTAGGTTGGCTGACTATTCTGTGCTATCTGAATTAATAATTTGATCAGAACTGGAGAGTTTATAGTAGAAGTTAGTGGGAGAATTAGATCAGCTTGTTCTCATTGAATGTAAATATTTAAAAAAAAAAATATTAGTTGTTTTTTGTTTTATATTTAGTCATGACATGAGGCTTTCTTATTTTTGCTACTGACACCACGTTGAACTTCTTCATAAGCAAGTAGTAGTTAATTTTACATACTGTAAGAACGATTTCTGGTCTGAATTCAGTGAGTAGCATTTCAATAGATGGGTCTGATTAATATTTTTTGTTAATTGGTTCATTGAAATATAAAATGTGATTTGTTTGTGTAATATTCTTTAGTTGTCTCTCCATTACTGGAGTTTGACCGCCAGCTTTGTAAACAAGCCTGTCTTTAGCGTCACGAAACAACTGCTCTTCACTCGCGATTCCACTTCCAATGGTCTAGAAGTATGTGAGATATCTTAGTACATATCCACGATATTTAAAGTTTCGCTTTTTGATGGTGTGCATCAACATTAGAGTCTTAATAATCCGTTGGAGAACTTTGTCATTCCTGACCCTCTGCGTCCAGCTTGTGCGAAGCATTGTGTTATCGGTTGGCTTCAATTCTGTCACGCTAGGTATAGAATTATTAGGTATTAGTTATTTGAATGTCATCATATTTTCAATATAATAATTCCTGGTCTCAATTCAGAACTACTTGAAAGGATAGGTCAGACTACGTATTTAGTTATTTGGTTGACTGTTTCTGATCTGTTTACCGACTAAAAGATCTAGTAATTTGATCAGTAAGGCTGCATTGTTGTTCTCTATAGTGTCTATTGTCATACTAAACTATTTTCTTCCCAGGTTTCTAACTTCTTTATTTTATTACAGATGCCTCACACGCCACATACACCACATACTCCAGGTTCTGCGCACACGCCAGGTGGAGCTGGTGGTGCACATACGCCTGGCTCTTCACATACACCGGGTCCGCCGTCTGTCGGCCACCACTCTCTTACCGATGTGGATATACCTTCTGATCTCAACTTTGATCCAGCGGCTGTTATTGATGGCGAGGGCACCGATAATCTTAACGTGAGTATATTTTTTACAAGAAAATAAGTAAGACTTTACTAAAACTGTTGGATACTTAGAAAAGCTTTAGTTCTCATTATGGTGATTTTAAATTTAGTTTCTCTTGAGAACAGTACATTTTTTTTTTGGAAAAACTTAAATGTTTATTAGTGATAGATAGATTTAATATTTAAATTAGGTTAAGAATAAGACCTAATTTATCTTTTCTCTAATTCAATTATTGAATAGTGTATATTATACTGTGTTAGACACCCTCTTTTTACCGATGACTTTAGTTCTGAATGGCAGGTGGTCACTGTAAAACATTGTTTCTGATAAATTGCATATTGAGTAAAATGGCTATTGGCCTACAAGTCCTAAATCATAGATCTAATAGAAGAAGCACAGCCAGAATAATATGCTCCTTTTGACAGTTCTTGACGAACATCAAAATAGTCAGGATTGCACGAGTTATTCCGACAAAAATGACGGGTCTACCAGAGCCAATTCGCGGTCGTCGGCTACTTAAGCATAATATTAAAACTTTCTATCCATTTCATTTCTTAATGAAATGTTTCCTGATGAACATTTTGTATCGTTATAGTTATTACCGGAGACGAGCGTAGATCCTATGGAGCTGCTGTCTTACTTAGACACACCAGCATTAGGGGAGCTACTTGCCACTCCACCATCTTCGTCATCGTCAGCGGGCTCGCACCCTCCCCGTGCCCCCTCATCAGATGACTTGTTGGCCCTCTTTGAATGATGCACACAAATACATCAAATTATGCGAAGCTGAGTCAACAACATACATTTTATGAATTAAGCATTAGAGAAAATTTACCTTTGTAACACCAAGGTTTCTTTTAATTTATTATGATGTTAAAGCTTCGATTATTTGATAGTCTAATAATGTATTAGGTAATTCGACTCTTATTGGAGCCAGCTAAGCCCGAAATTGTGATACTAGATTTTAGTTCCTTCTCCATTTGTAACTTTGTTAAACGCTGTAAATATTCAGAAACATTGTAGATATCCTTGCAATTTACAAATGATTCTATACGACGTTTAATAAAGTAACACACAGAATGTATCGATTGTTCAAACATTGGTACTGGAGAATATTTTAGATTATAAGTAATTTAAGTGGAGATGCGTTTATAAATGAAGATATTACAATTCTACTCTCACTCCTTTTGTCAAATGAACAGTTTTAATGTGTGCCAGATTCTTTGCTTATTTTATAGATATATAGTAGACAAAAATATACCTAGTAGGTATTTATGGGAAAATAGTTTCTTGTACTAATCCATTACACTTAGGTAGACGAGAGGAGTGAAAAGAGAATGTTTATTACTTCGTTTAAACGTGCTAACTACCATAAGGTGACGCGTGCACCATGTAGGTAACACGCGGCTGCAAACAAATGCGTTCATAAACTTACCACTTGTCTTAATTACGTTACCGTATACCTTCCTTCTATTTACTTACACTCCGGCATTTGTTTAGTTCTTACTCAATTGTACCTTACTGTATTTAAAATTTTATAATTATACTTTACAAAAAAAGACCCTTTGTAATGTTTTTTGACGTGACAACGTCTTATAAATTGGTTTGCCGGGTGACACTTCAAGAAACTGCGTTACGCTCCGCTCACGTTATGCGCTCACAATGAGAGCGAGTGAGAGGCACGCGCCCGCCTAAGAGCGAGAGAGACAGACATAAAATCATTGTCACGTAAAACTTTCGCCCGTATACCGACTTTACAGGCAACCAGTTTTTTTTTTTATCTAATTTATTTATGAGCGCAAATCGACAGTTGTACCATACGTGTCATACAGTCTAATGTACGTCAATTCGATTACTGCACTGAAAAATACCAGCACGCCTGAAACACAGTACAGCATGCAGGCGTCGCGTGCAATAGGGGGGCGCCCATACCCAACCGCACCATTTCTCTGTGGAACAGCCGAGTTGACTCACTATCAGATTCTATTACATGTAAGGTTGTACTAATACTTGTACCATGCTGTATAGTTCCTGGCACCGCCGCGTATGGTGTCGCTACAAGCACCTTACATTCTAAATTATAATAATTGAAAAAGCAAAATTACGAGTTCTCATTATATTTAAATAAAATAGGTTATCATAATCCCACAGATTTAGATCTGCGAGGATGACTTTTAAATAGTCTTTGTGTAAATAAAAAGGTTGTTTTATTTGTGCTATTTTAGTAACGTATTGTAAATAATGATATCGTAGTATGAACGTTGTCGGAGATGGTTCGCTTAAAGGCATTATGAATCTTATAGTTCCTATGGATGCGAGCGAACTATAATGTTCAACTGTCCTATACCTATGCAAAAGTATTCCTTAAAGTTTTCGCATATTCTGCATTTTTAAATGTTAAGATGATAAGATTCGTGAGTACCTTTAACGTTACTCGTTTACTGGGTGATATATTCTAAATGTGTTTTATAACAACAAATAGTGGTAACAAATTAGTTAACTACTTGTATTGTAAATGTGAGTGCAAAAACGAATTCTGTTAAATTATTTTGCGTTAAGTATGTGAATCGAAGAATGATAGAAATATATTTTAATTTCTATATAAATAGTAACGAACTGTATTATTTGTACATATGAATTTAATTAAGAATATTATATTATTACCTAGTTATATTTAGGACATGGCAGATACTTATATGACGGCCAGTTTAGTATAGTATTACTAAATTATAAAACTACACATGGTTTTACATGTACATAAATTTACCACAGTTCATGCGACTAGAGTACAGATAGAGCGTACCAATTGGTACTCAAAGTGACCTCGCACATCACACAATTATACACTCTGTACTCTATCGTGTTCTTTGTTCACAAGTGCAAACACCAACCATTATGTAACCATTTAATATAATCATAGTTATCTGTGCTCCTCTAATTTGAAAACTTCTTTGTATCACATTCACAATCAAACATGATGCTTCAAATATTAAATTTTAAGATTTAGTTCCACTAAAAATTAATATTAATTAAAGATCTGTTAGACGAACCAGTACCAATTTACATGTTACCGACGATACTACAAATTAACAACACATTTCCTTATTTTACATATCTTTAAATTTAAAACCGAATTCTAGCTAAGCCAAATTTACATTACGAAACTAGTGTCACGAAAGTAGTTTCAAGACACTACTTTCAACAACAGTTTCAAATGTAAACCTCTGCTTTCACAATGCCTGCATCGTAAAGGTTATTCATGCATTTTTAAAGTAAAGGTTTATACGTGAAACTGTTGATGAAAGTAGTGTCGTGAAACTACTTTCGTGACACTAGTTTCGTAATGTAAATTTGGCTTTAAAAAAAATTTTTTTTTTTTTAGATATTTATATAAGCTGATGGTCTTGTGTCTGACATACATGTCTCTTGCGTCTGGCATGCGATTGCGCTCACCTAATTCAAAAAAACCACTAATCTGTTTCCCTAATTAAACTCAAAAATTAAGAAGTAAGAGCGTAATTACAACTTCATGAAATTTTGAAGGCCTGGCTCTACTGCCTCATATTTTAATTTTATTTTTTGTTTACAGTCTTTTCATACATAAAAACTTATTATTACTAAATTTTATTCATTTAACTAGGTGATTACTGTCTTAGGTAAATAAAAAAAAATACAAACTGATATCTTAATATACCGACAAAGCATTTTAGTTGTAACTAGCAAAATGTACTTAAATATTTTCAAATTGTGTACCAATATTTGTAAATTTTTCTATTCAAAATATTTACAAAAAACTGTAAGAGAATTAATTGTGTCTGTATATTACAGCCATGACACCTCAAATTCTTTTTAGAGATATTTGTGTGTGAATCACACAAAAACTATTTAAGATTTTGTATACATTTTCCCTTTCAATATTTTTTTATACACATGCCACGAAGTTGCAGGCAAAAGAACACAATAAAATTAGAGGGGCACAGATACAGTGAGTCTTGTTTCACATATTTTCAAATGTTCGGTTGAAACAACATGAAGACGCTAATTGTTTCTTTAAAAAAAGAGTATTATTAGACAAGCGTCATGTTAATTCTAAATGGAATTAAGTTCCCATAAAGTTCAAGTATCTGTAAATCATTTAGATGTTGTAAAGTTTTCTGAGATAGATTTACTGTTAATAACTTTTTTGAATAACAGTTTATAGATATCTCTAACTTAGAGTTGTATGTAAAACTCGATTCTTTCATAAGCTATGGCGCGCATATTAAGGTATCGAATAATACACAATTTGCAAGTTCTACATAGAAGCGTCCAAACAGAGACCTAATGAGCTAGAGCGCTATTCAAGATAATAAAGAGACAGTGCGCGCCGTAGCTAACTAATGTAAAAAATTGGTGATTTGCGTATCTTTACTTCATGCTATGAATAACGACGCCTCTTTAGAGTTAGTCAAATATTATGAAAAACAATAAAATTAGTAATAAAAAAGCAGTGGTCAATTACTCAAACAATTGGAAACTTCAAAGTTCTCTACTAACTTACCTGTGTTGAATTTGAGATTTGAATGTAATTGTGTGCATAGTTGATCACAGTTTTAGATTAAAATATATACTTTTAAGGGACCTTAAATTCCAGTTAGCTAGTTCTATTTATTGTAATTTAATTTGCTCGAAGGTGAATCATGATATCTGTTTCAAATCGTTAAAAATATGCTCAGTAAATCCATACACTAGCGTAATTTAAGTACTAAGTAGTACATAAGTGACAACTAAGACCAAGAAATATAACAACAATACACGCACAAAAGCATATCAGTCATGATAAAACATGTAAATTGATTGAGTGATTCATCAAATGAGCAATTAATTACAATATATTTTGTTGGTTATTATAATGAACTGCTGTGGAGAATAGGTACTTAGTAAGATTTTACAGAATTCCCATGTTTGGAAATAAGTGAAAGAAGAATTTTAGAACTAAACTAAAATGCAACCCATGACTCAGGAGTTCATTCAAACCAAACTGTGCTGTAAGATAAAGTTCACTTGGACATTCTAGTTATCAGATTTATACCCACTGAAATTCATTTCGATATGTGTAAAAAAGAAAAAAAACATAACATTTTTATGTTATTGAAAATAAAATGAATCTAAAAATTAATTTCATTTATTTTATTTTGGAATCCCATTCTGTAACCTTTTAGATGTTACTTTATTTTGAGACTTCTCTATAAAATAACTTTAAAATTGAAGTCCTTTAGTCAGCTGAATTGAGAATGTGGTATAGCTTTGATCTTGATGAAAGTATGCTCATATTCTCTAATATCTGCATGTTGGAGCAGACACCAACACTGTGAAATCCATGGAATGCTTAGAAATTTGTCTCATGACTGACATTGAATAAGTTCAAAAATATTATTGAAATGAAAGACAATATTACCTATCTCATCTGTGATGGTGGGTCTTACTAGTTGGACCTCAGTGGTCAGACAACACTAATATGATCAATGTGAGTTTATTAACTACAAACTGATGTGACCATGGGATGTAATATTTACAATAATTAACACCCAGTTTTTCTAATTAATGTATTTTGTATAATCCTAGACAAAGTAATAAATAATAAAAAACCAAATGAGTAATTATACCAAAATGAGAAATAGATAGTGACACTCCTCATTAATCTGATCAGTGACTTTTTTTTACTCTGATGTGACCATGGGATGTACTATTCACAATAACTAACATCCAGTTTTTCTAATTAGTGTATTTTGTATAATACTGAACAAAATAGTAAACCAAATGGTTTATTTTACCCAGATGACAGATAGACAGTGGCACTTATTATATCATCTGTGACAGTGGTCAGACTTCACTAATCTGTTCAATGTGATTTTTTACTACACTTGTGTGACCATGGGATGTACTATTAACAATAATTAACATCCATTTTTAGTTATTACTACATTTTTTATTAGACTAGACGAAGTAGTAAACCAAATGAGAAATTTTACCGAGATGACAGATAGATAAAATGACCCTGTGTTTACAATATTTCTTCAGGACACCATTATTTTGTAAATGGTGTTTAATTTGTATGGTGCAAATGATTATTGAATATTGAAGTTGAAGTTGAATACAATATATTGACGATGAGCTCCAAGTAAGAGAGTTTAGAACTACGTAACTAACCAAACCAAATACCTGGTTAACTAACTAAGCCATAGAGCATGATGTTTCTCTTGCTTTGAAATAAATTGGTTAATGTTTACAATGCTAAATTGTACTGTAGCTAGGTCAGTTAACATAGGGTCTTAAGATATTAGCATCACCAGGGGTGCAATTTATGCAGAGTAGGCAAGTATAGAAGTCAATGTGATGATAATAACTGCAATGCTTTAACATGTGAAACCACCTTTCACATTTGAAAGTGTTTTGCTACAAAGTTACCTATTACCTTTCTATTAAAAAAGAGCTAAGCACCTATCTTCTCTCTTAAATTAGATCTTAACCTAAAAAGTCCAAGTAACTAATTAATAAGGTGAATCCAAATCAGATTCTTCCCTACAACCCTCACTAAATATCTGTAACAATAAGTGTGTTATTATTGCTATTTATTATTGTTGTAAAATGTGGTAATTCTTTACTTTCCAAGAACATGATGTTCAGATACAGCTAGCTATCCCTATGTCCTTCAGATGACTGATGGAATTCATAGGATAAGTGAACTAACTTGTTATTAGCTGTGTCATCATTATCAAATATTTGGAAATTATGAACCTACTTACAACCTTTTTTTTACTTTGAATCATGTTTTTTTTTTGAGTTTACAAATAATACAAGTAAAAATTCGGGTACCTACCTCCAAAAAATGAATATTTTTTCCAAGTACCCACACTAGACAAGCCAGTGAGGGGTTTTAAATAGCACCTGTTTTGATTTACCTCGTCTAAGATAAACTCCACTCATACCTACCTAACCACTTGAAGTTTCAATTAAAAACTTTTAACTTATGTGGAGTTGCGTTGCAAAAGGATTTTCGAAGTCCCTCAACGCCACCTTTGTACACCCCAAGACCCCAACAACCCACTAAGTAATTCGAAACAGGTTCACATTACAACTATTACTAAATATATTTATAAGTTGTACAACTTACCTATTGCAACTAATCTTTTCGTAGTTTCACATCCAATAAACAAAGTGAGACCACCGGTCCGGTGCCGGTCCAATATTTATTCTAAAAACGTAGTAATTATATTCTCTTTGATTCATTCCAATAAAATAAACAAACAATAGACAATGGGCATTTTGTTGAGAAGCATTATACGCATGGAATGCGCTCAATGCTGTCTAATGCGCACATTCGATCGTTCTGTTGACCAATAATGAATGCGTTATGTCGTCATTTCCGGACCGTAATCCACGCATTGACTGCACTGGTCGGGAAGAAGAGTAGTGGATGCGCTGTCAAATTGTTGACGGCCATATTACAACAGAACAATTTCTTTGCCTATGCGATGTCATAGCTCTCAATGCCGTTAATAGAACGCACCTACAATAACATAACATGCATTTTGTTTTAATATTATGGGCTCGCACCAAGAAGCTTATATATATCACTGGAGAGCGCAGTGTGAATATTTTTTGACCTTGAAATCGCTTTGAGTTTATTATGTTAAGTGTTCTGTACCATAAACGGAAAAACAGATCCTTTCTGAGATCACTCTAATGTCCCTCCGTCCGTCTGTCACAGAGTAGAGAGCGGGAAATTGAATTTAATATTCAACTATTGAAATCATTCGAAAGAAAAATCATTTTGTGTTTGGAAATTTCAATTTTGATTTGAAAAATGTTCAAGTACCAATTTTATTTTAATCATTGCTCAAAAAATTGCTCGTGTAGTAGGTCCTTTAGATAATCCTTATCCTTTAGTCCTAATATTTTTTTTGTCATTTATAAATAAAAAACTGTAGTTTGACAGACTCGTTACAAATTACATATTAACATTGCGTAAATATCTGATAAAAGATATTAAGAAAATAATGAATACATAAAAAAGTACACAATGATTAATCAAAATAACAATGAATTATGTTCCTTTATGTCGAATTTAAATATATGAACACATTTGACACGGTCGTTTAGCTAGGCGCTAAATATGATAATAAAATTGGAGTAATATTAGATTTAGCCTCGTCGAATACTTGTCAGTCTTAAGTACCAGTCTTATTGAATAATGATTGAAAACATAGTATTTGTATTTGGTCACATTAATTGATTTGAACAAAATCAAGGGATAACTGTCTGAAGAAGTCATATTTGTCTACAAAATTATATGTTAGTCAGTCAGAACTCAAAATACATAATACTAAGAAGTACTGATTATATTTTAAAGTTTTGAACAAGTGTTGTATCACTTTTAATCAATACTGCTTTTTTTAAATTAGGTAGACTACGTGTAAATAAATATTGCGGATCTAATTTATTGGCTTTTAATTTTAAGCATTAATTTACTTAAATGATAATTCAAAATCAGTTTGGCTTAGGCCAAATTAGTTAAGCTTAAATATTTAGGCCAAACTAGATTGTCCTGGGCTAAACTAGTATATCATGAAACGCTAAGGTTGAGCCCGTTTGGTCCAAGACAAACTAACTGGCCTGAAATCTGGTTTGGTGGGTAACATATGGCCCAAATCAGCCTCGGTCAGAGTAGGCCGTGCCACTTATGCGGCTGATAAGGTGCATATTATTATATTACCCTCAAATTAGGTCCAGTAATTATTTTTTTACATTGTCATACTAACTCGACTGTTGTGACTGTCAAAATGATTTTATTTTGTGTTATTTCTATTACAAATTTTCTTAAGATCTTATGCAGGTATATTATAGAAACTAAAACGCTGCAGACCGATTAAAAGAAGAATCCTTAGATATTCTGCAATATTGTAAAAGTTGAAAGGAATTATTAAACGTGATATTTTACAGTAAAAAGCCGTATTAAAAAAACATGAACTGTTCAAATGATTAAACTTAGGCCAAACCTGTGAATTAGATGCCACGACCTGTTTTCCATACACTTTTGCAACCACGAACCCTGCAGCACTTTCCTTATTATTATAATTAACTCTTAAATTCACACAGAAATCTGGAAATGAATTTAAACAAAACAAATATCTATCATTAGAAAGTCACAACAGTCGAGTCAGTGTGACAATCTAAAAAAATAATTACTGAACCCGAGTTAAGGGTAGCTTATCAGCCTCATAGGTCCCCACTGTTTGGGCACGGCGAATTGTGGACTGTGTATGTCTTTAGTTTTATGACATATGCAGGTTTCCTCAAGATGTTTTCCTTCACCAAGCCAGTGATGTAAATAAGTAGTGTACTTAAATGATGTTTTTCAGTATACTTACTTACAGCATTTTTTTTATTTATTCATTCAATACAACAGTTAAATTAGAATTTCTTTATTGCCTTTTATTGAAACCTCACACGGCTTATCTGCGAACAGTCGAGATCGCTGTGCTCTGAGACAAAATACTTTCACAGTCTATAAATTTACTTTTTTTTATTTTTGCAAAATATGTTAAAATATATTTTGATGTTCGGTTTCTATATACATCGTTATTTTTTAGTAAAACATAAGTTAAAAGGTAGCTTAGTTTTCGTAAGTCATCATGACTCGTTTTTTCTACTTAGTTCTTTATTTAAGTGAATTGGTCTATTAGTATATTAATTTTTATTACTTTACTTTGCAGTGTTTAAAAAGAACTTTATCATCGCTTTTTTATGTAGGTAGGTACACTTTCCAAGATATGTTATGTGTGCCACCGTATATACCAATACAATAGCTTATTATAGAGTCGACAAGTTAAATGTTTGGGTTCTGCCTTTTTATGCAATAAGGTAATTTGCACTATAGAATAGATATTTTGGTTAATAGAGTTCTAATTTTGTTACATAACATATGTAGTTTCCAATTTAATTTATTATTGATATATGTATAGTTATAAATATAAATGCTCATTTACTAATTCTTAATGTTTACAATTATGCACATTCAATTTGGTATATAAATAAGACAGATGATCATGGCTCACAATGGCTGGCTTGGCAAAATATGTTAAATGCGTGGAGTGTTAAATGAGTGGACCAATGTTATAGTTTTTTTGAATTATAACTTGCACTTCCTCCAAAAGCATTTTAAAGTTAGGCCCTGTATTCCATTTTTTTCTAATTTAGAAAAGATGGTTTCATAAATTAAATAATCTAATGCCTTAGAAATGTCTATAAAGATAGTAAAAACACGGTTTTTCTCATTTAAGCATTTGTTTATATCATAACTAAATACGTTTTATAGTTAAGAGGAACTCCAGTTTTTCTGGAAACCGTAGGTACTGTTTTTCATTGATAATATTGTTATCTATAAAATATTTATTTATTTGTTACCGAAATACCCCTCAATTATTTAATCAATACGTGACAGTATGGTTACTAACCTGGTTATTTATGTCGCTGAGACTACCATTTTTATAAATTAACACTGATCACAACCTGCTACTGCCCTACCTTAAAAGTACCATAAACTAAGGCATAATTTATACAAATTGTTTTTCCGTACTATAAATTAATACCATTTTGCTCTGGTTTTCCCGCGATCCCACCCAATTACCTTCTACCTTAATTACTCTCGCTCACAAGCAGGTAAAATAATGAAAGATAGAAAAATTACTTGCGCCGTACCCGTGCATGAAACCACCGCTGACCTACCTTAGATTCAACTCTAGCTACAGCCCTGTAATTCACTATTCATGAGCCTTTGCTGCACAATTGTTAACACGCTTTCGTAAAACATCGCTTTAATATAAACATCGAAACACACTCAATGAATTCGGAAAAATTAAACACAAAAAGAAACCACTCCTTCTTAAGATTCGCGCCAAAACTCCATAAAGGTGCAATACTAGTGACTCCATAACATGCATTTTTACAAATTATTTTAATTTCTATTCTAAAATTGCAATTTTAGGGATAGTAAAAATTGACGATTATTAAAATCGATTATAATCGCGGCATGTAAGTTGATTCTGCGCATTAACACAGTTCGCAGACGACCGCCATTTTGATTCAACTTATGTGCCGCGAATCTAGATTTTGATAATTTTTTTAACAGTGGATATTTTTGATGAAACATTATATGGGAATCCGCTTAGTGTTAGTATTGTAAGAAAAACCATGACAATTAGTATATTAAATATATTCGCAGTTACAATGTTTTAATAGTTTAATTTTTGGATAATCATAGAGGTAAAATAGGAAGATAGTTTGTATGGGACGGGAACAATTTAAATCGCGCAGGTAAAACCGCTATAATCCTGTAAGTATAGTTTTTTCGTTATTATTCTATTGAGTTTTTTAACTGTATAAACCTTTTTCTGAGTCGGGATATTTCATTGAATCAAAATCGAATTACTTCTCAAATTATGAGTTTCATTGACTGATAAGTATTGTCTCAAAATCAGTTACAGTTATACGTTTACGAGCTTATGTAGTTATTTAGACTAAACAGGTTTATTTTTCGCTTTTCAGTTTTGTTCCCGTCGTTTTAATTTTTTGTTATTTTTTAGGGTTCCGTACCCAAAGGGTAATTAGCGGAACCCTATAACTAAGACTCCTTTGTCCGTCCGTCCGTCCGTCTGTCACCAGGCTGTATCTCATAAACCGTGATAGTTGACAGTTTATACAGATAGATACAGTTGACTTTTTCACAGATGTTTGTCTGTTGCCGCTATAACCACAAATACTAAAAAACAGAATAAAACAAAAACACAACAAACGTAATGTTTTTGCTTGATTTTGATAACGGCAACAGGTAGACGCTTAAAATATTCACTGAATATTTAGTTCTATAGTCACTTTAAAAATAAATAATTAATTTACAGTAATAAAAATATTTAAGAGGGGCTTCCATACAACGAACTTGATTTTTTTGTCGTTTTTGTAGATAATGGTACGGAACACTTCGTGCGCGAGTCCGACGCGCACTTGGCCGATTTTTTAAATTTCTTTGTCGCTAGTGGGTACCTAGGCCTGCTTAAATGCTGCTTGAATGAGAAAACCATATTTGGAAGAATCCACTAACTTTTTCTAAAGTTCAGATAAATGAAACAAGCCTTAACACGAAGTCGCTATTGCAAATTGTTGCGGAGTTCCCTCGAATGCCGTCTATCTCTACCGTTGGGTTTTCCAGGTTATCGTTAGTTCCATTATGTTACACTGTCATCAAAATTTCATATACGTGCCAAGTTTTTAGTTAGGGATTCGGTTCGCAGGTGAATAATCCGTGGATATAAGAAAAATTAGTCATCCCCTGATTAGATTTTTGAAATTTAAATTGGACTATGAGGTGTACGCTATCCAATAAAATAAAGAATCTTCAAAATCAGACTAACACATAAAATATGTGCGTCGATTTTTCAATTGAAACCGAATTTAAATCGATTTTTGAAAAGTTTATTATTGTTTTACAGAAATCGACTTTGTTTTAATCGATTTCAAGGTTAAGAAAAAATAATCTATTATTTATTGATCAAATTTTATGTGAAATGTCACATAGTCACATCTCTATAATAATTCATTTTACACATCCAGAAGGCAATCGCGTTAACGCATCCGACCCGGTCGCTTGCGTACTCTGTGGGAGCGAAGGCCGCGAATTACCGCGGGTGCCCAAAAGCTCCCAAACAAAACCCGCGTAAATCCAAAAAGGGTAAATCGCGCCCGTCTGCCCCCCACCAACAGGCCCCGCTCGTGCCTGCTCCCCTCCCTGCCGTCAACGCCTGGAGCCGTCTTCCAGCGCTAGTCGACGCGGATAAGTATAAAGAGAGAGACAAACTTCTGTCTGCACTCCCTGGGCCCGTATCAGTCGCGGGTATTCCCTACCCCGGCCCCCTCATGTCCCGGGACATCCCGCGTCCAGCGCCTATGCGAAGTGCTCCCGCACCTCGAGAGCAGACGCGCATTGCCCCCCCCCGCGCCCCTATCTCGCGCTGCCTCGCAACGCCGCTCAGACGGCCGAGCAGCAGCAGCACCTTCGACCCAGCCTACTTTGAGGTTGTGTACGCCGAGTACGTACACTAATCCCCTACCTCAATCAAATGCTCAGCTTCATGGCTAAGCATCGCGAGTTCTTCGCCGCCCTCCGCAGGGTGGCCCCCAAACTTTAAAAACCAAAATGGATTGCACAACCACGCGCGAAAAACCCCGGTCCGTCTCCTTAGGCTATTTTAATGCCAACGGTCTTCGAAACCAAAGAGAGAAATTATCGCAATTCCTCTCGTCCCAAAAACCGGACGTCTTCCTCATCCAGGAAACGTTCCTAAAGCCCGCTGTCCGCACCCCTTCGATCGCGAAATATCGCACCGTTCGTAATGATAGAACTGCCTCCAATCTCGGAGGCACTCTCATCTATTACAGGCGCTCCTTGCATTGCTTCCCTATCGACCCTCCACCACTTACGAACTTAGAAGCATCCGTCTGCCGCTCAATGGAAAGATGCAATTGTTATAGGCATCCACAAGCCAGGCAAAGCTCGTACTGAGCTGTCCTCCTACCGCCCCATAAGTTTACTAAAGGCCCTTAGTAAACTCTACGAACGCCTCCTGCTCGCTCGCCTACGGAACGCTATAGTCTTTAGATGCATTTTAATAGACGAGCAGTTCGGCTTCCATGCCAAACCCTCATGCGTCCATCAAGTCCTCCGCATCATAGAACATATTCTTACTAGCTTTGAACCAGTATTAGGTAAGCCCCGTCACACGGGCGCTGTCTTCTTCAATGTAGCGAAAGCCTTCGACAAAGTCTGGCACAACGGTTTAATTTATAAACTGTACAACTTTCAGTTGCCAGACCGTCTCGTGCTCATCATACGAGACTATTTGTCGAATCGTAGCTTTCGCTACAAAGTAGAAGGCACTCTCTCTTCCACCCGTCCCATAAAAGCAGGAGTCCTGCAAGGGTCCGTGCTCGCCCCTATCTTGTACCTTCTGTACACTAGCAACATCCCTAAAACGATAGGTACCGAATTAGCCGTCTTTGCGGATGATACCGCTATATATACCACCGATAGGCAAGTGATTCGAATCACTAATAGACTCCCACCCGCTATCACCGCCCTAGGGGAATCGAGAATCGAGGTGAATCCCGATAAAAGCTCTGCCGTCCTCTTTACCGTAGGCCGCCCTCCGCGGCCATCTCCCCTCTCTCTCTTCGGTCGTGCCATTCCCTGGCAAAATAAGACCTAATATCTCGGTGTGACCATGGATAGGCGTTTGAACTTCCACGATCACACCAACATAGTTAGAGACCGAGCCGCTTTTGTCCTCGGTCGTCTTTATTCCAGGATAGGCAAGTACAGTAAGATGTCGCTTAGAAATAAGCTGAATCTTTACACAACTTGCATCCGCCCCATACTAGCTTATGCTAGCGTAGTCTTTGCGTTATCCAAGCGCAATCTCCATAAACTTCAGACCCTCCAAAACCGCTTTCTTAGAGCGGCCTCCGGAGCCTCCTGCTACATCCGCAATGCGGACCTACACAGAGATTACGAATTACCAACGATTCCCCAATATTTCAAAGATCTGGCAGTCCGCTTTTTCGAACCACAACGTACCATCCCCCCGATCGACCTCGGCATGGTCGTAAAACTATAGTTAGGCGGCCTCGGCACGTACTAACGGCCCCAGATCTCACAATCCGGATAGTGAGATTAGTCTCAACGACCTCCCCCAATAGGGCCTCCCTCCAAACACAACGCCGACGTCCCCGGATACACGAGGTATCAAAGAGTACCGGGGCGCATGTCGCCCCCACTCAATCGCAACCGCCCCCGCGTAACGGGGAACTCCTGGCGGTGACTCACCTTCGGGTTCGAGACTCACGCCGGTCGAAGGGACGCCCCCTAAAGCGACAACCCAAGCCGAGGCTCCCCCCGCAAGGAGCCCTTGAGCGTTGGGCGCTATACGGGCGGAGGCTAAGGTCCGGTAAAAGCAGTAATGGCTGCAACAGCCAACTGCAATGTCAGTTCAGGAAAATAAAAAAATATCCAGAAGAAAATGAATTTTGTATTCATTTGAAAAATCTATTCAAAATCAAATGAAAATCACTATCAACCAATATTTATTCAAATAGGTTTCTAAGAACATTTTTGAATTCTCAATACACTGTAAACAATGTCTACATGTCTGCCAAAAAGAGCTGGCATTCTATTCCAAAATGTACTCAGGGCTGCCAGTAAAGCCTACTTATTTTATACTGCTGCGTCCCTAAAATTACACACAATCAGAATCGCACTATATAAACAAAAAAAACCGGCCAAGTGCGAGTCTGACCGCAAAGCACATGGACGTAAAGTTAGCAAAACAACTATCGCAAATCGAAATTAAATAAGTTGCGTGATTTGCCGTGATTTATCCGTGGAAAAATTTAATTTGCCGCTTTTATATTTCTTGAGTTATTGAGTTTTCTGCTACACTTACGATAAAAATGGGATTTAGAGAAAACCAAATACATAGGAATTTGCCGCTACGTGCAATTTGATAATAATTTTGCACCTCGTGCCTGTAAACTGTTCGTTTTGCTCCTATTGCTAAGCTGAGTAACAAATTTATTGCACAAAGTACAAAAATTCGGCCTAGGTTTATTAAATCTACACAAATTTTTAAACCATCCATCATTTAAGCCATCGGGTTGGAACTCGGTTAAAGTGGTAACTCCACCATGCTTAGTTGGTTTTCGAATGCTCCACCAAGCTGATTACAGATTAAACGTATTTAATTTGTGATGTTGGTGTTAAGTCAGTGATGTCAGCATGAAAATTCTATTTTGTACACGAAAACGAGACAAAATACTTAAAAATTAAAGAATAGGATACGAAGTAAGATAGTAAGATAGTTATACTTATTTTATAGTAGGTGTAAAATATCATGGCCCTAGATTTAACAACTTCATTCATTTTTTTGCGACAAATTAGCGACAAATTCCTATGTATTTGGTTTTCTCTAAATCCCATTTTTTTCGTTTGTAATCTGCTAACTTTACGTACAGTTAGCAGATAACTATGTAACTCAAAAAATATAAAAGCGGCATATTTTATTTTTTCCCGGACAAATCACGGCAAATTAGCAGCAAATTACGCAACTTATATCATTTCGATTTGCGATAGTTGTACTGCTAACTTTACGTACATCACTCAGACGTTGCTGTGGTTGCGGGCGGGTCTTGCGATTATGTCAAATGATGCATAATTCTTGTCAGGTCTTCATGAACTCTACTAGAATTTGTCATCGTATCCCAGTAAACAATATCAGCAAGCAAAAATACAACCACAGCCTAAATTATCTTCTATTCAAAGTGATGTTTTATTTATTAGCAAACTTGCAATTGATTATATAATGTAAAATACATTATAATCTAGCGCTTTTTTTAAACCACACTTTTCTTGCGGAATCTAGCACTTTTTATAAACTAATCTAGCGTCCAACACTGAAACAGACGTGGCAGCCTTGATCGTCACTGCTTATTTATTATCTCACCGCTCGCTATCGGCAGGGAATTAATCTTCGAGATTAAATTTATGCATTAATTTGAAGGTATTCACTACTATGAGAAAGCTTCGTTTAATAGCTCAAAAGCCGATTTCCCAACACTAAAATTGACTCAGGTCTCCAATAAGCCATATTTGTGTACATGATAAGACAGGTAAGAAAAAAAAAAGAGTTAATAGTTTAGTTGTGTAAGTTCACTCATAGCCATAGAATAGGACTAAATAGTCTTTGAATCGATTCTTATGTTCTTTCCCAGGACTCAAACTATCTCCATGCTAAATTTCATCCTGATCTGTACAGAGGTTTGAGCGTGAAGAGGCAACAGACAGACAGACGTACAGAGTTACTTTCGCATTTATAATACATATTATTTACATTTTTTATTTCTTTACTTACATTTTAACTAAGATTAACCTAAATTAAATTTAATACACTTAAACAAACAAATATTAATTCGGCACAATATATCCTATATTAAAAAAAACACAAACACAAACTTATTATTTAATAAAACTTATTATTAAAAGAAAACATAAATATAACGTTATTGAAACATAAATAAGACACAAATTAACTTTTAATCGCCGATAGACAGGTATTTGTGGCGAATACGATTTGCCTAAGTCTAAATTGGAACAGGTCCACATCTTGTGATGATATAAGACACCCTCGCAGTTTAGTTGGTAGTGTGGCCGGCTACTGTGCAGAGGGTGTGGGTTCGATTGCCGCACTGGACAAACATTTATGTGATTAACATTGTGTTTGTCTTGAGTCTGGGTGTATTTATATATGATATGTATTTATTTACAAAAAAAAAGTAATATATAGGTATTTTTTTCCGTTGATTGGTATCCATAACCCAAGCTTTGCTTACTTTGGGGCCAGACGACGCTATGTGTTATGTCCAAAAATAATTATTTAAAAAAAAAATAGAATTGCTTCTTATAGAGGAAGCGGCAGAATTTTTTGTGGACTTTGGAATTTTGAGTGCAGTACTTTGCTTCGTATGGGTCCCAACTCCCAAACTAATGCGTTATATTCGAGACGGCTGCGCACGTACGCGTTATAAAGCATGACCGGTCTGGAACGCAATAGTTTGACACATAACGAAACCAAGTGTTCTGTAAGCTGCCTTTGTAATTGTCATAATATACTGCCGGAAGTCAAGACGAGAATCGAGGATTAGGCCAAGATCACGAATCTCATCGACTGTAGTCAAATTGAAGTGTAGGTGATTAATGTCACTCCGAACCGAAACTCTGTTTATATCCGATTGCAGATCGTGTTTGTCGCCCCCGAGAGCGACAACCCAAGCCGAGGCTTCCCCCGCGGGGTGCCCTTGAGCGTTGGGCGCTATATGGGCTAAGGCTCCTTCAGAGTCTCGCCCCAAAAAGCCCGGTGAAGCAGTAATGGCTGCAACAGCCAACTGCATAGACAGTTTAAAAAAAAACGAGTTGCACTCCGGGAGTGCCGGCAGAAGTGAAAACCTTTACACACGATTCGCGCTTAACACTCAAATATGTCACAAGACATGTCTTTGACATTGTCAAGAAATAATAATGTTTGTTTATTTACTTTTTTGACGTAGTATATTTGACATCGCAATCTGTCATAGAATTAAAATTCCATATCCAACCTCTCTGTACTACTCATAATCGCGAATACTAAAAATAAAAATTATAATAGGCGTATCATTATGGTTTCCGTCATACGAATTTCCACGATTAGGACACGTGACCTGACGCGAGTTTATCATGTTTTACCCATACCAAAAAAAGTGCACAACGCCGCTAAAGAAGTTTTCACCCCTAAGAAAAGCATGGATAGTATGGATATTTTTAAGAGTAAGTATATGTATGCATATGATTGTGCAAGTATATAATTATAATTGTAATAATCCTACTTATAATATTAAATATCGGAGTACTCTTAAATATCAGAATTCCTGCACACGATTGATGATATTTTTGACGCTTCCCCTGTACTACATAAAAACAAAAAAACTTAAATGACGTGTGTGTGTCACAACTTTGTTATTAGTAGATTTACTAACTTATTTATATCACTAAGTGTTTCAATACAGATTGTATACTTGTTAGTTGTTTAACAAAATATTGTATTATTTCTTTGCACTTTCTTTTTGGCTGAAATTAACATTGTTTAGATTGTATTTACAGTTCAAAGGTGTTCTTAGAAACTTACTTGAATAAATATTGTTTGATTTGATTCGATTTATGAAATTGTAAAGGAAGATATCTTATAAAAACCACCATACAGTTTATAAATAAAATTAATAAAACTGAGTCATGAAAGTATTTTTACGCGGACCTCATTGTATGAAGTGTCGTTAAATGCATGAGTAGGATGTCTTTTAAAATATTTTTTATGGTTTCTTAGATAGGTTTTTAAAACTATGCTTTGATTTATGATGAGCTAGAATCAAATAATTTCCTATATATAGCTGACCACGTTTAGTTTATTTTTGGTTACGGAAACCTACATCAAGTCCTATCATGCTTTTGACCGCCTGTTATGGTTTCGTACCATAACGTGTCCGTCGTCTGTCACACAGGTTTTACAGCCAAATGGTTGAAGCATCACCGTTTTTAAATTTTCACAGTATAAGTATGTTGTTGTAAAGAAATATTTTTAAATGTTATTAAGGGGTGCGCGACAAAAAAAATTAACCTACACTATCAAGTGGGGTATCGTTGTTAGAGCTCTCTTTTAAACATTGCATATACTTACTGACACTCACTCATAGTCATAGGTAATAGAAAAACATTTTTTTTCTGTATGATAAAAATTAACACCATCAATATGAACAATTTTTATAAGCAGGCATTTCTCATAAAATTAAAAATCTTAACTAGACAATGTAAAAGCCAGTAGGAGAGTCTGCCCTTTCATTGTCTTTAATCCGAAGTGTTGAGTGATCAAGTTTTAGAGGAAGGACGCAGCGCATCAAAAACAACTCTGCCGACTAGCTTATCAAAGCCTTATCACAGAAAATACAAAGAGTGTAAATCATATTGGTAGACGGTAGAGCGAAGGCTAAATTGATAGCTGAGAAAGTTTGCGTTCCTGCCGGTACACAATATCATTCATGACCAGCTTTTATGTCAAAAGTGACCGCGAGATGAGTGCCGCAACGACGTACTTTTGCTGACGCCAGGCAGCAAAAGCACGCGTGCGTTCAATAATGCAGTTTTTGGAAATATGTGGAAAAAACTAGACGCAGTCCTATCGGCTTCCTTCTCAAAATAGTTCCGGCCTAGTTGTATTTGAACAGAATCTTGGATTACCTCGAGTAATGTACCAGCACCATGATTTTTGTCTTGTCCAAATTCATGTATATGGTATTCACTCTAGATGTTGTAAGGATTCATCTAGGGTATGCAACACATCGCTCAGTTCTTCCAGTGACACCGCCATAGGGACGAACGATATCGGCGGTAAACCTACAGTGTGCATTGTATTCGCCGTTTACGCTTATGCAGCGCTCAACCCAGTCCATTGTTTTAAAAACATCTTTTAGAGTGTTAGTGAACTGTAACGGGAATAGGACGTCCCCCTCAGAATGAAGAAGTATATATCAGAAAAGTACTAGGAGGGAGCTCATCGCCTTGTTTAAAGACAATGTAAAGGAATAACTAGAGAATCTTATGAGGCAACAGACGATAGGACAAAAAATATTTATTTGTAAATGTAAATTTTTTAAGACATAAAAAAATACTTTTCTATATAATATTTGTTGGATTTGAGAACACAAGTGAGAAAAAATATCAGCAAAGAAGAAGAAGTTTGAAAAGAGAGATCGATATAGGTACAAATAAGCAGATTAAACTGAAGAAGAAAATAAGACTCAAGGAAATACTACTGATAAGAAAAGGTACAGAAATTATTTTTACATGACCCCATGAGTAATTTATTTAGAGCATTTGTTTTTGGTAGTTTTCCAATTCCATTCTGACAAAGTTGACATTTCCTATATAGTCAAGCTCAAAGTTAGTCGGTGTAAGGGAAATATGCCCATTGCCCCTTAGAGACACATACGAATGCACCAACTAAGGCAATAGTCCTTATAAATGAAACAGTAATTGATTATTTAGACCTGAGTGATTTTTGTCGAGACGATTTGTGTCAATAACAGAGAAAAATGTATTTCTGGGAATTGTGAATAATGGTAGAGGAAGGACATTTAAATAAACGTTGATCTAGTTTTAAGTTATAATTAAGGATATTTACTTAAAAGAAGGTTAAAAGGCAAATTCATAATGAACGACCTAATACTGTTGCGCCGAAGATATAGACAGAATACAACAAGATGCATTATTTATAATGGTCTTATATTGAACTATTAAGAACTTATGATAAATCGTGCTATAGGTAAGTTAATCTTATACTCTCGACATAAGGTTTATTATGTTTCGAAATGGTTTTAAATATTTTTTACAAAGGAAACGCAATTATAAAAAACGAAAATGCTTACCGGCGGTAACAGTGATTTTTATTCACGCCGACAAGAGCAGGGAAGGTTTAAAACATTGCACGTGACTTAAATTGTAAACAACTCTTTGAAATAAGCATCCTTTTCTGCATTTCTTTTGTAAATAAATAAAAATAAATTTTAATTAATTAATCTTGATATTCAGATTTATTAAACATTCTAAAAGACATACGCATATAGTATTTTGTTTTTGAGCATAAACTATTTATTTTGATAATAAAACTTTTTACTTAGTATAAGACAACGGTTGCCTAAGAGACGTAATTATTTGAAAAAAATATTATTATATTATTAATTAAAGAGTCTTACTTGCAAGCAATTATTTATACATTATATACGAGTATGAGGGTTAATTTCGTCTTTGCCAGGTTGAAATCATTAGTTTCATATAAGGCCATGGATATCTTTGAAAAAACAAATTGTTTCGTTGTCTGAAGGACAGATTTTTTTAGGGTCCTCTTGAATTTTTGATCAAAAGATCACCTTATTGTAAAAAAAGTGCTCTGTTCTATACGAAATTCAAAAGATAGATAGATATCGAATTGTTTAAGGTTATTAAAAGTTTTAAATTTAACAATAAAACAAAAATTAAAATATTTGCAAACAGGTCAAAAAATAGTTGATCGACCCATTTGCTAACGTTATATTTGTATTTATTTACTCGCAAATATGATGCGAAATCATTGTGTGTACCGCGGGCTGTACGGAAATTACAATACTTGAGTCATTAAAGCCTTCGGCCTTAGGCTTTTAAATAGCCTCTCGTTAGTAATTTTTTTTTTTTTTTTTTTATACCACTAAGGTGGCAAACAAGCCTACGGCCCGCCTGATGGTAAGCGGTCACCGTAGCCTATGGACGCTTGCAACACCAAGGGCATAACTCGCGCGTTGCCGCATTCAGAAATCTAATAACTTCTTTTTTGAAGAACCCCATACTGTAGTCCTTAGAGAAAACCTTGGCAGGGAGCTCATTCCACAACCTAAGCGTTCGCGGGAGGAAGTTTCTCCTTACGACCCTTTATACACAATATATTATTTTAAAGAAATGTTTTAAAATATATCTAAAAACAAATTCCGTAACTTTCTTGTACAAGAGTGTGTAAAGATAGTTATTTTCAATAAGTTTAATTTTGTAAAGGAGCGGAATACTACACATTATGCCTAGGGGGAAACCATGATTGGGTGTCAAGGTTAATAAACAACAAGTGCAGATTTGCTGATTCGTTAAAGACTTATATAAATATAAGTTATAATTTATTTGCTTTATGTAGTTTTTATTTAGACATATAATAGCAAACTTCCTAATTGAAACTGCATATTATAATGCAATAAAAGATTATCGAAATACTTTTATGGTTATGAAATTACATTTTTTACTGAAAAGCGTTTTTGCTTTAAACAATCAAAATTTTAAACGCATTTGTTTTGCGTCTCAAATCGTCAGATATTATTACAAAACAGACAGGCCTTCAAAAAAATGCAAAAAGAATAAGTAGAAGTAGGTATTAATAATTTCATTGCAAAAAGTTGATGTCGCAAAATTGCTTTTGCATAATATACCTACCTAATACCATTTTATTTTTCCTCATTTTTGGTTATTAATGTGATTAAATATTTATTGTATAAGTAACTAACTTTTCCATCGCTAAATTTATTCATCGGCGTAGGATTCCTACGGCAACTCCTTGATTATATATATGTCGCAGCCATCTGGTTAAATTGGCCAGTTAATCGGACGCCTAGGCAGTATATAGATATATATAATTGGAGTTCTTAACCACCATCTTTATCCTTTTAGCTATACCTTAACCAAAAATCTAGGCGTGTAGATCCTCCTTTACGGCGATTTGCGAAAAAACTGTTTCCGTGGGAACTATCGATCAGGATAAAAACTATATCTGTGCAAATCTATATATTTTATCAACTGCGGGGTTAACGCGAAGATTAATTAAGACTCTACCGACTCAAACCCAGCAGTATCTTTCTGCCCCCATGTGCAGCAGTCATGGGTACGCTTTTACACTAGTCCGCAACCCCTATACGGCGCCAGGGCGCTGGCCTGCAACGAAGTCTGAGCCCCCCAAAGTCAGGACAGTGTATTATCACCACTGCACCTACTCCTGGATTCGGGAGTGCGAAGGAAGCGAAATACTAAATTCCATTTGCAATCAACGAAAAAGAACCGCTAATGCAGTGTTACGGCTATCTATCGAACTAAGAAGAAAGAAGCGCAAAAAAGTAATACCAGCTAGAACGAGGTTGACAAAGGTGTCGAGCAGTGAACACAAAATTAGACTGTTTTAACTTCGCAGACATCTATACTAACCAGCCCGTTTTGAAACGATTCGAATGAAGAGGTAATTTAGATCTAGAGGAATTAGAAAACATAAGTTCTTCAAGTATTACCT
This sequence comes from Apoda limacodes, assembly GCA_946406115.1. Classification (NCBI taxonomy): domain Eukaryota; kingdom Metazoa; phylum Arthropoda; class Insecta; order Lepidoptera; family Limacodidae; genus Apoda; species Apoda limacodes. The sequence continues at coordinate 18,974,261 of OX291553.1, forward strand.
TCTATGCCGACTTATTCACGGTTCGCTAATAAACCTCAATGAAAATCATCGAATTCACAAAAAGAACTAGCGGTAGTAGTCGATTTCTATTTTTTGGGTTTGGAGCTCGGCGATGGTCTTAACTTAACAAATACTCAAGTAAAAGATTGAATTTAGTAAACCATCCAATAGTGTGTAAAAACGTTTTTTTTTATTTATTTTTCTATACAAGGTGGCAAACAAGCTTGCGGTCCGCCTGGGCATCATGTCGAACAATTCCTCAGAACACATCCCATTATAAAAGCGGTAGAAAACATACAGGGAGGCAAAGTTTCTCTTCAGTCTTACGTAAAAAAAAATATTTTTGCCTTTAAAAAGGTTTGAAATGCAACAGGCATTAACAACAATAAAGTCAAATTGCAATTACTCGTTTACTTACCCCATTTGTTAATCAATCTTCTCAGGATCGGTTTTTATTAACTAAAACATGATTTGTGCAAAATCAATGCAGATAAACAAATCAGTGTATTAATAACAACGTAATAAAACTACGGCGTTTAGTATGAAATATCAGTAAAAGATAATATTATGTAATTTTTTTCTCCAGGCGTCAATGCTCATAAAGGGTCGCTAAATGTACTTTGAGAAAGAGTGCTTTGGAATATATTTGCTTTGGAATAACTGATGAAATAACTAAAGCATTTAATACATATTTCAGTTGCCAACCTCAAGAAAAAACGGAAACCTTATAAGTTTACCCTTCCTCGCAGCCTAGTTGATAGGTAATGTGGCCGACTGCTGTAGGTTCGATTCTCGCACTGGACAAACATTTTTGTGATAAACATTGGTGTTTGTCTTGTGTCTGGGTGTATTTATGTATGATATGTATGTATTTACAAAAAAAGGAGGTATACAAGTATTTGTATCCGTTGTCTGGTTTTCATAATACAAGCTTTGCTTAGTTTGGGACCAGATGGCGCTGTGTAATATGTCCAAAATTAAAGTTCACAGCGCTGTGTGTCAGTACTTTTGTCAAAAACCTTGTAACACCCATCCAGAATTACTGAAGTAGACTAAATTAAAAGGAATTCATATTCCACTTCTACTCAATAAATCTTATCTTTCCTTTCCTAAAGAAACCCATCCTGTAGTCACTACATAGAGAAAGCCTCGACAGGAAATTCATTCCACAATCAATTCACAGGACGACGCTCAACTCAAGCCGCACTGATTAAATGACTCAAAGGGCTGGTATCAATGTAGGGTTACCCCCAGGGCCCCAGAGATGACGGCAGTACTCTATACGAGGCTTGACTTATGATATGACACATAAAGTAGCAACCTTTGGCCTGAGATCAAGGGTTGCTTCTTCTCTTTATTGAGAACATCAATCTTCTTGAACGCTATCGTTCAAATTGACCGTTTAAATGTTTTCAAAACACAACGTCACTGGAGATGCAAACTACAAGGATAAAAATCCCCAATGTTTTGGTTATGGTTAATATAAATTGTTAAAATACAGTATTAAGTGGTTATCTTAGTGGTTCTGGTGAACGCGCAGAAGTGTGAAGACATTGAACAGAGGCGTATCGATTTAAGAATAGTAGTAGTAACTAGTATTGGACCAAGTTACTTCGTCCCTGGAGAAGACAATGCACAAAGTCGTTCGATTTTAGACACATTAGTATCGGCCTGAGATTCTTCATCCCTGCGTGAAGACATTGCACAGAGTCGTATCGGTTTTAGACACAAATTGTGGCTTCAATTTATGACTTTTAAACTAATCAAAGGGTAAACATGCAGCTCTACTTTAGTCCAAAAGTCGGTGTACCACAGGGTCCAATGCTATTTCTAGTTGCATCTGTAGTGTAAAATTGTGGCAATTAGATTTATATTGTTTCGTATCCATATCAATCACTTGTTATTTTTTATTAACACAGTGATAACACAGTTCACAATTTTATGTCAAATCTTGCATGCTAAACTATCATAAACATATCAAACAATTGAAATGCAATTAGCATCATGTTACACTGGGGAAACATCGTTTTTAGAGTATTTCGACTCCACTGAATACGAATCTGCCAGCTGTTGCCAAAGCAAAATTTTGATCGTTAGTCCAGAATCCAAGATGGCCGCTAAAACTCTGTTTTCCCAACGTAGTGAAAAAATCCTATGTCTATGGTTTTCCCTATATCTCCTTTGTACGTTGGCTTAAAATTATTATTTAAATGTCTGTTAGTAGTTTTCTTGTATGCCAAACACATTTTACAATGATCAAAAGTGACTTGAATTGAGATTTGGCTTCCAAGATGGTGCCCAAGACGGTAGCCGAAACTTTGTTGCCTGTAATCAAAGTTCAAACTGTTTATTGCAAGATTGCACAGACAAAAATACAATCAGCCACGTCGTTTTACCTTGGTAACGTTGTTGGGAAGATCAAAAATAAACCATTTATAGAGTTCAAACATTGTCGAGAACGGTGGCACAAGTTGGTGCAAGTCAATCCTTTCTTTATGCCCATGCCCTAGATCGTTTAAAAGCTGACAGGCCGTTCCATTAAAGACTTTCCATGCTGCTTTTTTTGTTATCGTTGCAAGGTGAGTGTCGAGTCGCAACCCGTAACTGCTAAGATGCTGGAGTGCTAAGATGTTCTTTTTTTAATCATTTGGAAGAATGTTGCAGACCTCATGGACTGGAATATACTTCCTTTCTTTTGGCGTAACACACATAATCCACACTTTGGAGCTACTAATTTTGTCGAAGTGATGCAAACAATATCGGAATCCCTAGCCATCACGACGATTTTGTCAGCATTGGAGTAGACAGCATGTAGTACCTACAACGTGTGTGTCAGCCCCTTCATGCGTCACAGATACAGCACTAACGTCAAATTTTGGGTTGTTTGTTCAATAATGTTAAGATTAGGGTCTAAATCTGAGCTTTGGTGTACGATTGCTTCAGATTTACTAAAAAAATATATCAAATATATTTAAAAAAAGATATGCATGATATAACCGCGTATAGCGAAATACACTATTCGCTGGCAACATTGATACTAAACTATTTAGTATGGATGGCTGGCAACAATCGTATGCGCAACACTGGTGTGCTGTCACGACAACGAAGTCTTCTCACACACACACTCTAACACACTCACACACATGTATATAACAAACTAGTGGTACAACAGGCACTGCTGTGGCACTCACTACCTGTGGCTTTTACATAGACAGTTGATTAGTCGACGGGACCGACCACAGAGGCAGGTATAGTGCCTCGTCTTACCGGTTTATCGACACAAAACGATCGAACGAACGCTTCGCCGAATGTATTTTGTTTCATTACAAGTGTAATAGAATAAAAAACTACAGTGACAAGGATTTGCAGTGGCAATGAACGCAATTTGGATATAGACAGGTAAGTTATTAATAATCTTGTGCCTAGCGGTTTCTCAGAACCAGATTTTAAGTTCTCAATTTATATAGCTTACTTATATGTAGCATATTTCCTGTTTGTTTATTGCTTGTTTTAATGTATTTCATTCCGAGGACTGAACTTCTTGTGTATATATTAGTTGTTTTAGTTAGCTTTCCATATAAATCTGTTAAAATTTAAAGAAACGACATAGGTATATTCGCAAAATTTTACAGTAATATTACATTGAGATATAAACTTGGCTTTTATCAAGGATCTGTAAAGCTTGTGATTTATTAATAAGTAATTGAATAAATAAATATAAAAAATAAATTTGAAACTGCTTATTTAGTTGTCTTTGTCTTAAACAGAGCTTTGGTAAGCATTCTTACTAGCTAGGTAGAAAATTAAATAAGAATTAATGTTACGACGAAATATAAATTAATAATCTCGTATCATATGACAATAAACCAAAAAATAACACTGCAAAACACAACAACATTGCAATAGGGAAGTTGACAAAGTTGACATGGTCATCAAATTTTGATGAAACTAATTACTATTTCTAGTAAAAACTAAAAGAACATTTCTAGTGAAAAAATTAGCTCGATGGATAAATATCGACCACATTTTTTACGTTGTCAATATTTAGCATATATTTAAAATAAACAAAAGAAAAACAAAATTATCCAGCTACCTATTTTTGATGTACTTGTTTTTCATATTATCGGTTAAATTTCAAAAGGGATTTAAGAGTCAGTATTCTTTAACGCGATGCACAAATTTTCTACGATAACAGTATTAATGACGTCATTAACCTTGTACAGTTAGTATGGAGCATTTTTCGCTAGGTTTAAAAAGAGGTATAGGCATAGGTATTTGATTGTGTAATATCTCAAAAAGTAGTTATCGGAAGAAAACTACTTTTACTGATGTTTTTAATCAATAATTTGCGCATGAAAAAAGGAGCAACCATCCTATTTGTGCTTACTGCCTACATAGAGATACCTACCTCTACCTAAAGTGTAAAGTGCAGTTGACTCATCGTGTATGACTTCGAATACAATACCATAGAATTCATATGTAGACAACATGGCATTCAATCCTTTTATCGCGCCTTTCAACATTGAAACCCTTACTCAACCTAACTCTACTTTGGCACAGAATTAAACAATTGTACTCCATTGAAACCTAACAGAAAGTGCAACCAATAACCAACCTAAATCACACAGGTAATATTTTATCGACATTTGGTTTCGTCTCTACTGCCTATGTATTTTGGTGACGGCAACAAATTGGTAGTAGGTATAGTGATGTAGACATTAATTAATTTAATCTATCTTACCGTATCTATATAATTCAGTTTCTCTCAAGTTACTAGGTAAATTTATGCCAACAGGATATATCAGGAAACTTTATGTAACTTTAACTGTATTTTATTTACTACTTAAGTTCACATTCACACGCCTCCTTTACAAATAACGACTATTGTTACATTAATATAAAAATGAATATAAAAATTGTATAATACATGCTTATCTAGCTTGATAAAATGTATAATAAATAATCCTTTATTTTGGAAATCAATATCTATGTATGTACATATATATTGTCGATATGTAAATTTTACCAATATACACACTAGTACTTGCCATTTAATTTGACAAAGGAATTGTTTGTTTTCATTAGACACATAATATGGTTTATCGATTTTATATTTTGATCTTTATAAGAAAAACTATGGTTGTAAAACTTGAAAACTTTTATATCTACTTCCTTATTTAATCCTATAAGCATGGGTTTCTCAATAGTGACAGGTATATAGGTATCTCCTTTGTTAACAAAATCCACTATTCTAGGTTCCTTAAGAGGATACATAGTAATATCATAAGTTATATATTTATATTGCGATGGTTGTCTGCTAAGCAATGCAAGGTTTTAGTTTCATATACTACATTGCAACTAACTTTTCTGACCCGGTGTCTGTCGCTAGTGTCGCGTAAGTTAATAGCATTTTAATATGGCGATTGTTGTTTTGATGTTTGATCACATGGTGAGAAACGTTTGTTGCACTGTACAAATGATATATTTACCTGACTGTTACAATATATTGTTTAATTGCTTTGCTGTTGCATAATCATTGGTCATAAGGCACATTAATCAAAAAATATTTCTACCTAGTCATATACCTACTAGACAGATCTACCAAATTTCTAGACACAAACATATGTGTATATATATATATATATATATATATGTATGTTTATGTATCTGTATGTATGTTCACGTATTTTCATAGCAATACAAAATTATAAGTAGTTTGTATGTTTCTCGCTTTTTAACATTTCTCTTCCGGCAACACCTATTTATCTAGCACCTATCTTAATTACTTGTACCCCAAGGTTGCCCGCAAGAGACCGTAATAACTAGTAGTGAGTATTACGCTAAGACCAATAGAAGCGGAACACCAATGAAGAATGTTCCAAAATCGGGAGTTTTTTTTCCTTTTGAGAACTTCCGCTGCGTAAACGGTAAAATTTTCACAAAGTCATGTATGACAGAATTGTTCCATTTTAAAAGTTCTTTAAAAAAATCCGGGACAGCATATGTCTATCTTTTAAGGTTGGCTCATTTTTTACGCTAACCAAATTTGTTCTAAAATAATTCATTATTTGCGAAGGTGTTTCTATAAACACGAAATTAATCCTTATCCAAATAAATACGTTATTCATCAGAAGTATTTAATTTAAAACAAAATTTCCCTTTACATCATTCGATTTCAATGAATATCTTAGGAGATATCGCAGTTTTAAAATAACATGTCATCAAAATAATGATCTAGTACTGCGCGCGCAGTTATGATGTGCTAGGCCGGCGGGCAGTCGTGAGGGGGAAGGGCGGTACCTATTATTTAAAAATATTTTCAACTTCTAAGTTTTATTTCTATAATAGAGGAGTTGCTGTAAGAATCTCACGCCGATAACCAAATTTTGGGCGGGCGAAGCCGCTGGCAAAAGCTATTTTTAAATATTTAAGATTGTATTATTATTATTTTTTTTATTCTTTAGTGTGGAATAAAGTATATATTCTATTTCATTCTATTCTTTCTACTTAACAACCTTTAAAAAATTCAAAGATGCTTTTATTTTCTTCGTCATCCTAAGATGTGAAATAAAATACCTCGTGAATTAGCTTCTTTACATTTCACTCCATAATCTTAGGACGATAAGAACTTTTGGCTTCAAATGTGGCAGAAGTAAAAAGTAAGGCAACAGTAATTACTCAGGTAGGTCACCAAAAAGTAATTTCAAACGGCATGGTAACAGCAAATGGTAAAAAGGCATTTAGAGAAACATGAGAAAAAATTGTGTCTCAAAAATGTCGGCGACAATAATTAATATTAATGAATGGTAGATAAATCAGTAAACATCGATAGTAAGTAACTAAACTAAAGCTTAAATAAGTAAACGAATTTTTTTGAATAAAACTAGCTTTGATATTATTAAAAAAATAACTAAAAATTTAAAAATTTACTTCTAGTGGGTATAATTTAATTTTTGACCGACATTAAAGTTCTTTCTTTTTTTTGTCAAAATCATTGTATTACTAGAATTAAAAAGTACATTTGACATTTGATAACATTTGAAAGAAGAGAGTGTGAGTAAAATTATTTTATCTACTCTCATATCGTAAAATTCGAATTATAAACTATAAAACAAGTTTATATTGACAGACTTCAAAAAATACCAAAATCTAAAAATATTATTTTATGGGCGGGGCTAAAGCGCATGCGCGGTAATGTGCAGGGTTTTGGCGCCATCTATACGTTTTGTGTTCTGAATTTCGTGGGCTTTTTTTAATTTTGGTAAAAAATGTCCGATAGTAGTGAATGTGTAGAAAATTTGATATCGACCGATATTTTAGATGTGGCGAAGGAAATGAGTCATAACCTATAAGATACCAGGAAAGTCGAAAAAAAAATATGATAAATGCTATCACGACTTTATGCCATGCAAAATGCAAAGGCTACATCGTTTAGTCTTACAAAGAGTAAGAAATAGTTTCCGAACTATTTACTAGGCACCTTTGAATTTTCCGAGATGAAAAGTAGCCTTTGTGCTATTATTTTTTTTTATTTTACCTCTGTGCCAAATGTCATCCAGGTCCATTCAACCGTTCTGGCGTGATTGAATAACAAACACCAGTCTATCCAAACTTTTGCATTTATAATATTAAGTTTAGATTAAATATATGCGAAAGTGTAAAAATAAAGAAAAATCAAATTAGTATGATTTTGTTTTAAGATAAGTTAAAATTTCTACGTTATCGATTGGGCAGTCGTAAATTTGCTCTTTACTATACGTACTTATTTACTGGACTTCAAAATACATACAGCGAAATAAAGCAATATTACGAGTCGTGCAATTCCTCACTGAGAAAATTTTCGAAAGCGAAACCATCCCATCAGATCATTTGGCATTTGCGTAACGGTAAACGTTCTCAAAGTACGTGTTGCGGCCTCTTTCGAAGACGTTGGAGGTTGCGTAGAATTCGTGAGTTAAGTATTAACAAAAAAATAACACTATGCCTTTATTAAAAAGGCTGTAGAAAACTTAAAATGGCAACCCTAACAACGCACGAATAATCTTTTAAAAGGTGCGTTTTGTTCACTGCTTCAATGCTTTTACTGTCATAATCCTGCCGAGTTAAAAAGACATAAATTCTGTACAAAACAGTACAAATTTTGGTTCATTCTCTTTGGTAGGATTACCGCATTATGTACATTATGTCGGTCAACAAAACGCCACTATGGCTACCTCCTAAATACTAAACTAATCCCCTTACCCTCGTTCCCTAGTTGGTAGTGTGGCCGACTGATGTGCAGAGGGTGTGGGTTCGATTCCCGCACAGGACAAACATTTGTGTTTGTCTTGAGTCTGGGTGTAATTATGTATGATATGTATGTATTTACGAAAAAAAAGTAATATATGTATTTGTATCCGTTGTCTGGTATCCATAACAACACAAGCTTTGCTTACTTTGAGGCCAGTCGGCGCTGTGTGTAATGTCCAAATATATTTATTTATTTATTCAGCCCTAAAAAAAAAGGTGCGTTTTGTTTACTGCTTTAATGCGTTTAATGTCATACTCCAGCCTAGTTAAAAAGACATAAATTCTGTATGGCACAGTACAAAGTTTGGCTCATATTCTTTAGTTGGATTATTGACATTAAGCGTATAATGTACATTATGTCGGTGAACAAAACGCCACTAAATTCTCAACTTTCAACGGAAGAGTACTTCTTTTGTTTCGTTAGTACCTACCAAATTACGGTACATACATATTTGCCAATCTTGTCTTTAAAAGACTTAATGATATATTTGAACACAAACTTTTAGTGAATTCCATTTGTTCATCAAACACAGATTAAACTAGTCACTTTGAAGCAAACATATAAATTTGTCAAATCATACAGGTTTTTTAATTTTTATGAATATGCAAATCAAATGATTAAATTCTAAAGAGCAGCCATAATTGATAGTAAAACTTTACAGTCTTAATTTTTCAATTCGCATGACAATGACAGCTTACTTTAACACACTTTATTATTAATATTCACTTTTCCTATTACTTAGCTGTAGGTTAAATTGTTACTTAGTCTCAGGGATACGACTTACATCCTATTTTTCCTACTTGTCTAATTTTTAAACTCAAAGTCAAAAAAACTATGATTTAGGCTTAAAACATGAAAGAGGCGAAATGCATAATTAGTTAAACACAGAGAGATATACCTATATTTTACCTAGTGGTCTTTCTTATTTGAGCCTAAATCATAGCTCCCTTGATTTGAGTTAGCAATAAAGAAAAGAAAAAATAGATTTAGGCTTGTCTGTGGGTAAATACTATCACTAATCTATGAATAAAGCCGTTCTTCGGCCTCACGCATTATGTATGCAACTCAGACCCTACATGGATGCAGCAGGACGTTGCACTCCGTACGAACTTGACGCTCACTGCTCACTCCTTCTTGTTCTGTTAATTAATATTTTATTTACTTTATTTTCGCTTGAATATTTTTGTCGTGCAATTTTAATAATTTCACAAACCTTCACCGCAAATCTTACACCTTACAGCGTTGCAATACTTGTGTCATCACCGCTGCAAGAATGCAACACAAATTGCATTCAAAAACATTTATATAAAAATGCATAATTTTTGTCATGTAATGTTTCGTAATAATAAGTTAATATTAAGTATATATTTACACAATAAAAACTATTTTCCTTATAGGGACTAGTTTAGATTTAAAAAACATGTAATAACAATAAGTGTTAAATTGTATTAAGTTAGGTAAGAGTAGGTTTGTTTAATTTCCCCTCTTTACTATTTGTTGATATCAAAAATAATATTGTGTGAGTACCGACATGTTGTCGACTTTGTTCGCGAGACTATATCCCCAAAAAAGCGGGAAATTTAGTTTAATATATGTATGTAAAACATATGTCATTTGTTGTGCAAAAATGTACAGAACTACTATGTAAAGTTCTATATAGACCGTATGTACGGTTATTAAGTTACAGGTGAAAATAGTTAGCGTGTTGAGTATTGTACATTCTTTCTCCCTCACTCCTCTGATAATAGACTGCGATAGAGATACAACAGGGATGGGTCTATGGGTAAAACAGAGAAAGACTGTCTAAAACTTTACCTGGCTAGGGTCATTAAGTCCTTAGGCTATGCCTAAAATAAGCATTACAGGTTAAAAGCACACCTCTGCCCCTACACGTAGGTATCTATACCCTTACGATAAGTAGTATGGTTAGGGCGCAAATTACGTATAAGCTTATGAAATACAATAGCTTATAACTCAGCAACCGGGTTACATAGGATAAAGATAAATACATCACTAGATACCCTACATAGGCATCTACCGAGATAAATAGGTTTCATACAGGTAACTTTCCGCCCTGAAGTACAGGAGCACAAGGAAAATCCTGAAAACTTTTATCACACATTTTTTCATGATTTAACATACTGACAGACACCAAAAACACGGAAAGGTATGTCCAAATTTTAGGTCTATTTTTAAAAGTCTGTAGTCATCTAGTGTAGGCAGAAAACCTACTAGAATTCCAGCTCTTCTCTCACTACGGCCTAACCGTACCTATACGTCGTTGGAGAAAGCTCTATCTTAGGACACCTAAATCGTCATTATAGCTCCTACCGTTTGGCTATAAAACCTAAAAATGTAAAACAGCGTTATTTTAAAGTCAATCCGCAAATCGTGTGACTGTGATGGCAATAGCCGATAGAGACCCCAACTGTCGGTAGCGTTTAAATTTTAAAATTCTAAGGAATGGAAAAACATGTCATAAATGTAATTGCTTCAAGACGACTGAGAAAAATTTATTATTTTTTTCAATTTTGTCAGTACTGATCTAGAAGCGTTTTAGCAAAATTAGAAAATGCAATCACCTGGGGGCAATTCGGATATTAATCCCGGTGTTAGTGTTATTCAACACTTTTTTTACACTAACCCGTTCGGAGTTAATTTCGAACAGAGTCAATACTAAGGGTCAGCTCACACATAAACAAGCAACAATTATGGACCTTGTTTACTAGATGAAAAGATAGAAATTATAGTGAGAGCACACAAGTGAGAGGTTACGTGTCGAAGTACAACAAGATGCGTCGCGCGACGTTGGGATAACAGGGTCCATATTGGGCTGCTTTCTCAAAAATCTGTCCTGACTGAGAGCTGACCCTAAGTCAATTGGAAACTAGTGTCACGACACTAGTCTTAACGCTGGTAAAATGGTAAAAATAATTACTTATTTCCGAAAATATGATCTGGATCACAGTTTCAAGTTGGTAATTATGTATCTTACAGTTCATAACACACTTAACTTGCATGACACCAACTTCAAACGGCAATTCAGATCAGATTTTTGGCAATTATTTTTACCTTTTTAGTGCAACTTTTTGAATCCGGTTGTTTTTTTGTTAAAAAGTTTTCATTTCTTGCTTTTGAGGGACGAATTGCTTTTTTTCTAGTACACTAAAACATCCATACATGCAACAATTTTATACAATCATCAACATAAAAGGCGCGATTCACCAGTTCAAAATTAACATCAATTATTTATTTTTTTCTCCAAAAGTTTTAGGTTTAAATCCACTTCATTACTATGGGACCACCTCAAAGGCAAACTCTTTCGAATTAAAAAAAGATTTTTTGAAATCGGAAATCGGTGGACATGCATGAAAAAAAGGCCGTCGAACATAGAACCTCCTCCTTTTTTAAAGTCAGTTAAAAATAGAGTCTATTTAATAAAAGAGCGGACAGTGTCCTATTTCTAGGACTTCGATTGGGCCGGATACCCTAAAAACGACCTTGAATATCTTGCATCATAATTAAAACGTTTCTCGACTCATTGTTAGGGTTCCGTACCCATAGGGTACTTAGCGGAACCGTATTAATAAGACTTCGCCGCCCGTCTGTCACCATGCTGTATCTCATGAACCGTGATAGTCAGACAGTTGAAATTTTCACAGAAGATATATTTCTGTTGCCGCCAAAACAACAAATACTAAAAAAACAGAATAAAATAAATATTTAAGGGGGCTTCCATACTGCTTTATTAACGGATTTAACTTTCCTACCATTTTATTATATGTATAGATGGTACGGAACCCTTCGTGCGTGAGTCTGACTCGCACTTGGCTGATTTTTTTTAAATCGGTTCACAGCTGGCGGAAAAATCGGTGGACATACATAAAAAAAATATACCCGTTGAACATAGAACCTTTTTGAAGTCAGTTAAAAATAGAGTCTATTAAATAAAACAGCGGACAGCGTCCTATTACTAGGACTTCGATTGGGCCGGGTACCCTTAAAACGACCTTGAATATCTTGAATTATAATTAAACTGTTGTTCGACTTCTTCCAAATCCCCCTGGCATATGTAATTTTCCTGTGATCGGAGAATTTTCCAAGTTCTTACCAAAAGCCGTTATATTTGATAAGCTTGGTATATTGTTATCTTATTCTTTTATAAAAATGCAATGCGGGACTAAAACCTTGTCATATTTTTTAGCTAATTAAAAAACCTTAATATTAGCAATGTTTGCATTTCCGTCTATTTTTCCAAATACTGAATAGAAAAAAATTGTCGAATAATTTTTTGCCAATTTACTATACTTAGTCCTTTATACCTACTATCAAAATTTAAAAATTGTCGTCTAAATACAAAAAATAACAAATTAAGCATTCGTGGGAATACATCATCTCTCTACTGTATAAGTTTAAAAGAACAAGATAAAAAAGGCTTACTTCAACTTAAGTACCTAATACATACCCTATATATTCTAAATAAAATTTCGGCGGGTTGACTTGAAAAATTCCCCGATCTCAGCAAACTGAGACACAGGTAAATTGGCAAGAAAATGTTTATCATGCATGATGCAAGACTGCCTAAGAGCAACGTCGCTGGTTTTTTAGTACGAACAGCTTGCAGTGTACAACAGTGAAGCAGTATTTCATAGCTAGTGTTAGTTTAGCCTATAAACTTTTCAAATTGAAAATTAGATAGCCAGTTTTTTTTTTTTTTTTTTTTTAAATCGGACTGATAGTTTTTGAGGAGACAACGAGAGACGATCCACTGCATAACTTATTCAACAATTTTAACCATTTCTTCTAACAATGTTGTCATAGAAACGTAGACCATTCCAAACAATAAATAAATACGAAAGTCTCCACAATTTTTAATCGGTTTTTTGTGACTTGTTTAAAATTTAGGGACACGTGTAGGGCAAAATGCTCCCAGATAGATTTCATCTGACGCTCTTACCGTTCTTTTACTTGCGTTGACATTTCATACCTTATAAAGGCGACTACGGCTTCCAGCAGCTGCACGGAAGCAATTTATCAACACGTTGCTTAAATATTTTAGCATTATTATAACCTACTTTTGGTGGCTCAAACCTTTTATTGTTTCAAGAATAGTAAAATTATTCAAGACTTTATACCTACTATCAAAATTTAAAAATTGTCGTCTAAATACAAAAAATTACAAATTAAGTATTCGTGGGAATACATCATAAGTTTAAAAGAACAAGATAAAAAAGGCTTACTTCAACTTAAGTACCTAATACATACCTATATATTCTAAATAAAATTTCAGCGGGTTGACTTGAAAAATTCCCCGATCTCAGCAAACTGAGACACAGGTAAATTGGCAAGAAAATGTTTATCATGCATGATGCAAGACTGCCTAAGAGCAACGTCGCTGGTTTTTTAGTATGAACAGCTTGCAGTGTACAACAGTGAAGCAGTATTTTATAGCTAGTGTTAGTTTAGCCTATAAACTTTTCAAATTAAAAATTAGATAGCCAGATTTTTTTTTTTTTTTGAAATCGGACTGATAGTTTTTGAGGAGACAACGAGAGACGATCCACTGCATAACTTATTCAACAATTTTAACCATTTCTTCCAACAATGTTGTCATAGAAACGTAGACCATTCCAAACAATAAATAAATACGAAAGTCTCCACAATTTTTAATCGGGTTTTTGTGACTTGTTTAAAATTTAGGGACACGTGCAGGGCAAATTGCTCCCAGATAGATTTCATCTGACGCTCTTACCGTTCTTTCACTTGCGTTGACATTTCATACCTTATAAAGGCGACTACGGCTTCCAGCAGCTGCACGGAAGCAATTTCTCAACACATTGCTTAAATATTTTAGCATTATTATAACCTACTTTTGGTGGCTCAAACCTTTTATTTAGAAAAATTAAATTCGTTAATGCTACAAATGCAAAAGTATCTTTGTTACTACTCAAATTCGCACGAAATTTGTACGAAATCAACTTGAATCATAATTAACCTAAGAGTTGCCCGTTTCGAGAGCGGGAATTTCCGAATAGAATTCTTCACTGGTGAAAATAAAACCTAATAAGTAAATATTTGATGATGTGCAGAATTAAAACAGCAGAGCATATTTTCTCCACAATCACCATATGCAGCTTAAATTTGCGTGATTGTATACATTACTGTTTGATTAGCGAGCGTTATGGCGGACCTAAGAACGAAAACAGCAATGGATAATGGCAAGTCTGGATGTTATTTTTAAACTAAGCTACATTTTAATAATGGAGGTACATTTATTAAATTCGTAGACACAAAAAAAACTAGGTTAGACAGACAGGTGACAGGTCTTAATAACAAAAAGCGAAACTGAAATGTTCGTATGTATGTATATACCTATGCATTATCTTCTACACTGACTTTATATTGTCTATCGGTTTAGTGGTTAGAAAGAGCACTCGCTTTAAAATCAAGGAAGTTCTTGGTTCAAATTCAAATCCTGGGTTGGACGTGGATATTTTTATACACATATGTGCCGTAGTGGTCTCTAGTCACTTTCGTACAGACCGTAGAGACACAGCATACTTACGTAATAACACTTCATGGTTAAGAATATCCTGGATAGGGGCGACAGCATTATTTTTATACGTGTGCATTTATTTTTATGTTATACTTTTTCTGATCTTTTATATGATTCTAGCGCCTCCATTCGCATAAATTTTATGATGCTTTTTTTATTTACCCCAATAAACTAAGATGAAAAACAAGCATACGGCCCAATGTAAAGCGGTGATCGTAACCTGTAGAAGCTCGCAACACGAGCAGTATTACACACGTTTTGGAGACTATTTCATAATTTGAACACTTTCTTCTTAAAAAACCCCATAAACCCCTAAGGAAAACTTCTATATGAGCTCATTTTACAATCTTGGGTTCACGGGAGGGAGTTCCCCTGAAAACACATAGTCCGTGCGTGACTATTTAGGTTCTAAGATGTGATGATAAAATGTATACAAACCAGTTTTTAGTATCAAATGTTATCGTTTTGTACCTTTAACACAAGAAATTACAATAAATATTGTAATATTTCCGGTACTAAATCGGCTCGTACCATATTGTAGTACATACACACCACAAAGATAAATGATAATTATAAGCATCAACATAGTTTTTTATCAATAAAAAACAGTGTAAGTAAATATAATTATTTTGTCAGATTACATACTTACTTAAATTGCATTCACAGTTATTTTAACATGACCTTTGTATGTTTTTATTTGACATTGTTACTAATGATACCTCGGACTGAATTTATTATGAAGTTGCGACTATCAAAGCATTAGGTTTACAGACTGTCTAACCTACTGTGCCACTACCGCACTGTCACGTAACAGCAAAAAAGGAAATGGTAACTCCATCTAAATATCAAATTACGACAATATTTTAAAACCGCAACAGTATAACAATCACAAAATATTAGATTGTACAGATGAATTGAAGTATGAAGACGTGGGAAAACTGCAGTTTTATTATTTTTTGTGTGAAATATGCATGGTATTAGTATAAGAAATAAAACACACACTTTCCCCTTATTAGTCATTCATATGGCTGTACTTTATGTGTACCTATTTATTATTTTTATATACTAAATCGTACGCATATTAAGTCAGTATATATGTTTTTTTAAGAATTTCAGTATTTAAATATTGTAACGAATGTGTGTATATAGTAATTGTAACATGTTACTTTATGTATTACTTTTACTTCTAAAGGACCAGTCGGGCGATTTTCTTACCCCAATGGTGATCATTTAAAGACCATTACAACGCAGACTTATAGAAGACAGCGGGTGTGAAAATTCGTTAACAGAAACTGATAGCACTAATTTTTCCAAGTACGAGGAAGAGTAAATATTCAAAAAGCCATATCTACATATCATAGACTGCAAGACCAGATCACGAAACCAAATGTATTTGCAGAAAAGTGAGACAAGACGTTATTTCTTCAAAGTGTTGGAGGATGTGTTTAAACTTCTAAAGTGAAAAATGGCGAATTGGCGAATACATCACTCACCTTCAATTTGCCGACGACATAGTAGATGTTAGAATCGATGGAAAACATAGGCACACGATGCTCCGCGACCTCAGCTGAGTTTACCAACAGGTGGGACTTAAAATAGACATGGATAAAACGAACGTTATGTTCAATGTCCATGTTGCGCCTACACTGGTTGTTGTTGGAAACGCTACTCTCGAATCAGTTGACGAATACACATACCTAGGGCAAGCAGTCCAGTTTTGATGGTCAAAATTTTGAGAAAGAGGGTAATAGAAGAATCTCGGCTGGATAGTGTCAGGAAATTACTCAACATAATTTCTTCCAAAATACTTCAGTGTCAAGAATATAGTCTGCAACAAATGTGTGTTTCTAGCGATGACTCACGGTACAGAAACATGATCTCTAACTGTTGGCCTCCTAAATAACTTCAGAGACACTATGGAGAAAGTTATTCGTGGTGTTTTTTTGCTCGATAAAATCCGGAATTAGGGAATTCACCGAAGAACCAAAGTCACCGACGCAGCTCAGACAATAAAGCTGTCAAGCTGTAAGTGGCAATGGGCAGGCCCAACGCTCGTTGAAGAATCGATGGGGAAGAAAGAATTTCAAGTGGCGGCCACGGATTGACACGGGTGGACAGCCGCCCTGGTTCGAGCTGCAGGAAGCCGAGGTGCGGTAGGGGTGTGCTTAGTGTGAGTTTTTAACTTTACTTTCGCGTTTGCGTCAACGAAATAAACGTATGAAATTGAAGGAGCACCTGTAGCGGACGAGTTTTGAGACGGTTTTTTCTTATAGGACTTTTAATGAATACGCGAACGCGGTAGTAGAGTTACAAACACGCCACACTGTTCAGGACCGGCCGTAGTGTGGACAATTGCGGGCAGCCTACGTTTAGCAGTTTTCTTTATATATCATAGATTGAGTTTTTATTTCTTCTAAAGCATTTTTCGTACCAAATTCCACGAATAAAATAATAATAATAAAAAAACAGTTATCGTGTTTGCCATTAGGTATCGATATAATAGACATTCAATGTCCAGTAGTCCAGAAGAAATCTTTCCTTAAAACTAATATTAGTTCGGTGTGACGGATGACTGTGTAAGCTGCGCACACTTAGCTAACAACAGTTCCGTTATTTCCTACTAAGCGACTTGCATAGTAATGTGTCAGATCTATGGATACTCAAAGAAATACCGTCTTACTTTACATCTACTGACAGGTGGATTTTCCTTATCAAAGTATAAGCTGAATAGAACATTTTAATTCTAACAGTAACATACACCAACACTCATCCATAACAGATATTCGTTTTAGCACATGTGCCTTTTCTAGAAAAACAGTGTCACGCATTTAAGCGTACCTTTATATAAAAAAAAAATATTAGCATTTAAAAAAGATTTTTAGACTTGTTAATTTGTTTATTTCGGCTTAAGGCGCATATAGCAGCTAAGTAGCACCGCCATAAGCTATTATTTATTTACTTTTCGTTCAAAGTATTTTTTTAAAATGTAAAACATAGAAGTTATATACTTATTCGTAAGCTATTTTAAAAACGTTTTGTATTGTTTCTGAAACACATCTGTGAGTTTTATTTTTTATATATGCAGAAATGTTAACTAAAGCTCACATATACGTTCCAGAAAAAATATAAAACGTTCTAAATATAGCTTATGGCTAGTGTCATAACTTCTATGTAGTATATTTATTAAAGATATAATAGCAGTGCTAGTTAGCTGCTATAGGTTATATGCTTATATGTTTTTTTCTGTACATATCCGCATCCAATCCTGACTTTATTTCTTATAGCTCTGTCTCACATTTCTCCACTGACTACTTTTAATGCTGGTGATTAACGACATGGAACATATATAAAGCCTCCCGAGTCCAGAATACAGATACACGGTTTCAGAAGCAGTGTTGCGGTGATGTGATGGGCTCAGCCCTTGGCACGCAGGACTACAGTGGTTAATGAGAATGGGCTGTCCCCGACATTGTAATGAGGGTGTTACTAGCTACTGTTTATCCCCTGAGGTGATAGGGACCATCACGGTATACATAAAATATACATACATACGTGTATAGATGTTGTCTTTTGCAATACCCGTTATAAATATGATCTACTACTGATAATCGATTAATCGATCATAAATCGGACACTGTCGTGACTTGAGAATGATTAATAGACTTATATGCATGTATAATTGATTGTTCTAAACTAGATCAAATTAAAGTTGAAAAACCGGTATACCAACTGGTATACCGGTTTTTCAAACAAAGGTATTTAGATGTCCAATATTTTTTGCAAAACGGTTAGTTCTATTTAATTTCCAATAATTGCTGTAACTAATTAGCACTTCCCTCCGTATAACATGGTTAAGCGAAGCGTTGGCTGATTCATGTTTTATACTTGTGTACGGGTGCCGCCTGTGGGGGCTGGTTTGCTCTTGCAAACTTCTTTGTATTCTTAGTATTCGGTCATCGGCGTAGGATTTCAACGGGAACTACGCAATTTTGAAAAAAAAGGAACAATACCTGACGTTTTCAAGTAGCTATGTCCTTTTTCGGGACTCAAAACTATCTGCATGCCAAATTTCATCTTGATCGGTACAGCGGTTTCAGTGTGAAAAGGTAATTGACAAATTTACTTTCGCATTTATAATATTTATTATTATATTCATGGATAGTAAGGATTGTTTTTAGTATATGTAAGTATATGTATGTGCATATGATTGTGCAAAAATATAATTATTATGGCGCTAATGCCACTAGTACTATAAAATATCGGAATTCTCCTAAATATCTGAATTCCTTTACAAGATTGTCGATATTTGACGCATCACATGGTGCGCCCGTATGCTACATAAAAACCAAAAAAAATAATAATTGACATGTTTGACTTTGTTTTTAGTAGCTTACTAACTCATTTTTTTATTACCTAATAAGTGTTTAGATACATATTGTATACTCTTGAGCTAATTATCAAAGTATTGTATTATTTCTTTAATTGGAACTTCTTGCCAGCTCTTTTTGGCAGAAATTAACATTGTTTACATTGTATTGACGATTCAAAAGTGTTCTTAGAAACCTATTTGAATAAAGTTTGATTTGATTGATTGTAGTATATATTTTTTACCTACTATCTTGTCGAAAAAACCTGCAGTTTCCTGTAATTTAAAGCTTACTATTTACCTTTCCCTATATCCCCTATCAAAATTATGATTTTAGCTTTCGAACTTTATAGGAGAAAAAGGCAAAGGTTTCGGTAATTTAAAAAGGAAAACAGAACCCTTCTAAGGTCACTAACATGTCCATCTATCATAGAGGTTTTTTCAAAAACTAAATAACTTAAATAAATTAAATTTGGCATAAAATTGAAACTCTTGAAAATAAAAGCTCGTCAATGAATGCATAAAAATTAACATATCGTGTCGAGTATCATCTGAAGGACCAAAAATTATCTCTATCTTTACTTTTTTGCTTCTAATCATCGATTGAACGGAGTCTATATGTTATAGTCAAAACTCTCAACTAGTAAAAAGTACTTTTGAATGCAAAAATAAGTCAAAAAAACTTTTGACTATAGACGTGTCGGTCAAAAGTAGTTTTAACTTAGATATTGGTTAATAGTGCTTTTAAATTTAAAATATCGGTTACAAGGGGTTTTAACCGAGAATGTTAGTCTAAATCGCTTTTGACCGAGAGCAGTAGCGAGTAAAAATCGGCCAAGTGCGAGTCGGACTAGCGCACGAAGGGTTCCGTACCATTATCTATAAAAACGGCAAAAACATCACGTTTGTTGTATGGGACCCTTAAATATTTGTTTTATTTTAATTTCATTGTTTTTTTAAAAGTGACTATATAACTAAATATTCTCGGAATATTTTAAGCGTCTACCTGTTGCTCTTTAAAGTAAAATTTTAAAGAGGGTTCCTATACAAGAAACACTTTTTCGTTGTTTATATATTATGTCGATCTATTGTTTACTTACAAACTTCAAACTTGCAGGGGGAACCCCAACAATTTATTGTTTTTTTTCTA
This sequence comes from Apoda limacodes, assembly GCA_946406115.1. NCBI lineage: Eukaryota > Metazoa > Arthropoda > Insecta > Lepidoptera > Limacodidae > Apoda > Apoda limacodes. The sequence goes on from OX291553.1 coordinate 18,994,623, forward strand.
TTCTTGTGTGAAAATCTTAATGCAGTTTACAGAATACATCTACTTACCAAGTTTCAACAGTATAGTTCTTACAGTTTCAGAAAAAAGTGGCTGTGACATACGGACCGACAAACAGACAGACATGACGAATCTATGAGGGTTCCGCTTTCTGTCATTTGACTACGGAACCCTAAAAAGTGTTTGATAAGTATTAGCATAATCGTTTATTGCCATTATAAATAAATGAAATGCTTTACATGTTATTTATAGACTCCCTAGCAGACTAGTTGGTTGTGTGGGCTGTGCAGAGAGTGTGGGTTCGATTCCAGCACTGAACAAACACTAATTTTATATACATTTGTGTTGCCATCGACTTGTTAATGCTCTAGAATCCATTGACGAATGTTTGGCGCTCCGCATGCGCATGGTTTGCTTGCTTTAGATATTGCGTTAATTGAATCTTGTAAGCGTGAATGTGCACACGGTGTTTTGGAGTTGACATGTTTAATGGTTAACAACAATGACTAATGGAGGTGGATTGGAGTTCGTGTACACTTTGTCTGACTGCTGCAATGTTTTCAAGCAAGCTACCCGTACGAGAACGGCCACCTGCTTTGATATCCTGAACAGAGCCAATATATACGTTAATAAACAATCTAAGGTTAAAATAACTAATAATATTCGAACGTTGCATTACTTTGTCTCACGCTCGCAGCGTTTGGTGCTGGATAGGTGAAATAGTTATTTGTTCAACAAGTGGGCAAATTTGTTTTTTGTGAAGCGTGCCAACTTTGAATCCCGAGCCGATTTAAAGGCACGAGACCTCAAATAATTTGCTCTCGTGTTAAACATACAACTTTTCACCTCTACCAATGCGAAAAAATAGGTCTTAGGCAAGGAACACACTAAAGGCCATATTAAGTAATAAGTTTCTTCAAATTTACAAATACTACCTACTATACTCTGCTCCTATCAAAAAATAAACAATCGATAGGTACTAACAATTCTTTTTAACATTAGCACCTTTTGAAAGTTTCCAATTATTGAACAATTCCTAGGCTTAGGCACGAGACCGAGAAATTTTACTCAGGCGTGGACATACAACTTTTCACCTCTACCAGCGAGAAAAATATTTTCACGTGACTTTTCTGGTAAGTTCGGTATTAGAGACTTGTTGTCTTAATTCTTCTGGTGTCAGAGAAATATCTTCGTAGCTTGTATCGCTCATTTTTCAAACAAAACAGAATTATTAATTAACTAGCTTGCCGCCATTTTACTTTGTTTTTTTTTTTAAATTGAGGTTGCGTTTGGAATTGTACCTACTACAACCTCTGCCATTGCTATCAAAACAACGTATTATATTTTTAAGTAAGCTGTATAAACTTTTAATAATACTAATAATTTATAAAAACTCACTTAAAAACGAAAAAATGCTGTGTAGTTATATTCTTAATTAAAATGAACAATGTTAAGTATTTGTCCCGAAATTTGTTTCTGACCTGTCATTGTATTGTTTTTTTTTCATCATCGGGTTAATTCCAAAAGTCAATGTTCGAACAGTGAATTACTTTGCCTGACTAGTCAGCAAAATTCGATTTTGCTGACTGAATTTGGACAACAAAACTATCCTTTTCGTGCTGGTGAGGTGAAAACGGTATTTACACACAATCTTCAAACGTACAGTGTTTTTAGTGTATAGGTAACCAATAGAAAAACAACTAGTAAGTACAAATAGGTCAACTGTTACACTAGTTTTGTAAAAATTTAATGTATAAAAATTAATTACAAGCGCTAAAATATTTACTACAGGTATGATTGCCAACTATTATTTAGTAGGGATTACATCAAATATGTCCGACTTGCACTTGGGCGGTTTCTTTGTATCTATACTGATATTTATAATAGTTTTAATTTTTTTGATGATTGGGTTAGAAAAAACGTGTCACTTTAATTATTTTAATAATTTCATTCTATATAATCTCCCTCTAGGTCAAAACATTTCTTTAGCTTTTCGATCCAGTCAATAAAATAAGATTTTAGCAACCCTACATAATAAGCACTGGTTTCGTATGATCTCTTCATTGAAGCCAAATCTTTTTCCACCCGACAATTTTTTTCAAAGTCGGGAACAGAAAATAGGTGAGTGAGACAGCAACTTGTAGAGCGAATTTGGCCGTGAATAATTGCTCGTGTCAGACGCATGCGTTAGCGGTGAAACAAAAATTATCGACGATCCGCCTAAAATCATAATTATGGTCTTTCAAAGTGTTTTAAAGAAAAGGTTGATTTTCGAAAACCTTATTTTCTACTTAATAGGGGTACCTACTTATCACTTACACTTGACGATTACTAACAGTTAATCAGGTCAATACGACCGTGGTACACAGACAGACAGATCATTGCGGTTGCTTTACCTTGATCGTTTTATCTCAGAGAAAGTCTGGTTGGTCCGTAACAAAGGTTCATTCTAAACATACATGATTTGCGCAACGAAAATACGCGTGACTTACAATCATTCATTGTTCTTTTCGTGTTCAAGTTGAGCAAATTATTACTAACGTTGGAAAAATGACACACTGATTATTTACAGATCAGTGATGTTACTTTCGAGAGACCGAATGGAGTTATTGTGTAAAGAAAGTTTTAGTGTACACATATATGTCGTAGCCAGATCTTAGAATTAGTCACTTCATGATGTGTCTGACCATTTTATGGAATGGTCGTATTTCATGATATAACCAGCTAAATCTAACCCCATAATTTAAAAGTCAACGTTTGGTAATATGTTAACCCATAATATGTTAATGTAGGGTTTTCATAATATATAAAAATATATTGTTCTTGTACGTATAAATATTAGCTTTAAAATTAAGTAACGTAAAATTTATAGTTTGCGTTTGTACAGATAGTCTGCACTGTGATTGTTGTCATTGATCTGGCTAGACATATCGTGTGGTTCCCAACGGGGACTGTTAGTACTATATCATCAAAATATGAACATTTCATGAAATGATCAGACACATTGAATTTGACTGCGAAAATCAGTCAAAATAACGTTTAATTGCAGACGATGGCCAAAAGTACTTTTGGCTGAAATATTGGTTAAAACTACTTATCACAACCTTGCAGACGTAAGTACTTTTCACCGACTATAAATTCAAGTTTCAATTAGTCAAAATTCTTAGAGTTATCGAACCCCACCCAAATTTATCTACCCACTTAGGTTATCGAAAATTACCAAAAAAAGCATTAACAACACGATATTGATATCTAATATTAACTGCAGAAACACATAAGTACGTGCGTGAATTTTTGAGTACCTATAAGTGAATCACAAACATAGGTAAGGAATGGACAGCAGAAGTACTCGTAAATACGTAACGACGTTTAACTTCATAGCTGTCTAGGAAATACGCTGCCCAGTTTCTATCTATGATTTACTTACCTAAACTCCTAAAATTTTTAGGTTGAAGTTTGATTGAGACAAAGTTAATCTGCGGTCAATTGTCTCTTTCTAATGAGTGGTAAATTTTGTGAGGACAGAGTATAGAACTTAAATTCTATGAAGTGAATTCAAAATAAGAGCTTTTTTGAAATCCGTAGAATGAAAATAGTTGCAAATATCACAAGCGTGAACCAAATCTGTTCAAAAAAATTTTGCTGAAAATATTATGTAGTTCTAGTTAGGTTTTTAGGACTCGCGGTAAAAGTTAGGCGAAGAGAGACTCAAAGTTTTTAACTTTGGAAACCAATAGCTCGCAAAATGCATTTCTAAAAATCTTCTAATGATACCACGCAGAAAGTGTGAAAAAAAATAATTAAGCTTTCGGTTCAAAGAACGGTGATCCCGTCTCACATTTGGTCTGTTTTTATTATTTGTTGTATACCTCACGATAAAACAACAAAAACGCTTACTACGGTCTAAAAGATAGAGCCCATTAAAAGTTGGACAGACTGACAGAAAGCCAGCGTAGACGTGGTCATATGAGTATTTTCTTGATTTTTGACTCGTTGATTATTTTATGACAAAGAAATACTTACCTAAAGTATAGTTTTTTTTATTATTTTGCTTCTGTTTTTAAATTTTCCCGTTCTTTAAGAAAAAAACAAGGAATATTTTGTAAAGCATATGTTAATATATTCTACGATTCACAAAAGTATCTTATGCAAAGAATAAATACTTCAAACAATATATTAGCAAATAAATGCGATATTGAATGTAAAAGAGAACTTAAAACGGTCAAAGTCTCTTGTGAAATACCAGAAAGTGCATTTATGCACTTGTCTTAGAAAATATTCGTTAGTTTAATGTTATTCCTAGCTGACCTGGGACCTTATTGGGAACGGTCTCGAGTTATTCGGACTCTGGAATTCTAGAGAAAAATGTATGCAAGTTTATTCACGTGTTTCGAGAGGTAAGTCAGACTTCCATACAGTTTTCTTACTGGGAACGGTCTCGAGTTATTTGGTCTCTAAAATTCTAGAGAAAAGTGTATGCGAGTTATTCATATGTTTCGAGAGGTAAGTCTGACTTCCATACAGTTTTCTTACTGGGAACGGTCTCGAGATATTTGGTCTCTGAAATTCTAGAGAAAAGTGTATACAAGTTATTCACGTGTTTGGAGAGGTAAGTCAGACTTCCATTCATGTTTCCAGACATTTTTTCTCGAATTCTGTCTGTTTTTATTATTTGTTGTATACCTCACGATAAAACAACAAAACGCTTACTACGGTCTAAAAGATTGAGCCCATTAAAAGTTAGACAGACTGACAGAAAGCCAGCGTAGACGTGGTCATATGAGTATTTTCTTGATTTTTGACTCGTTGATTATTTTATGACAAAAAAATACTTACCTAAAGTATAGTTTTTTTTTTTATTTTGCTTCTGATTTAAAATTTTCCCGTTCTTTAAGAAAAAAACAAGGAATATTTTGTAAAGCATATGTTAATATATTCTACGATTCACAAAAGTATCTTATGCAAAGAATAAATACTTCAAACGATATATTAGCAAATAAATGCGATATTGAATGTAAAAGAGAACTTAAAAAGGTCAAAGTCTCTTGTGAAATACCAGAAAGTGCATTTATGCACTTGTCTTAGAAAATATTCGTTAGTTTAATGTTATTCCTAGCTGACCTGGGACCTTATTGGGAACAATCTCGAGCTATTCGGACTCTGGAATTCTAGAGAAAAATGTATGCAAGTTTATTCACGTGTTTCGAGAGGTAAGTCAGACTTCCATACAGTTTTCTTACTAGGAACGGTCTCGAGTTATTTGGTCTCTAAAATTCTAGAGAAAAGTGTATGCGAGTTATTCACATGTTTGGAGAGGTAAGTCAGACTTCCATACAGTTTTCTTACTGGGAACGGTCTCGAGTTATTTGGTCTCTGAAATTCTAGAGAAAAATGTATGCAAGTTATATCACGTGTTTCGAGAGGTAAGTCAGACTTCCATTCATGTTTCCAGATATTTTCTTCTGGAAGACGTTGCACCTATTGCATGCTATAGCAATTCATTGGTTTAACTTATTCATTAATTAATTAGAGTTAATTAAGGAGTTCCACGCCGATAACCGATTTTAGGAGGGGCGGAGCCTCTGGCAAAGTCTCGTAGACTATAATTTTTCTCAAGAATTAGGCTATCATATGCAAAAAGAGTTCATCAAATTTGACTGGTACTTTCCGAGATAAGCGCGCTGAACCATAAAAAGTTTGGTGTGTGTATTACTATAAAAAAGTGTATTACAATAGTATAGATTGATGAATTAATATGCATAAATACAGAGTAGAAATATCATTAATAATTATTATCAATATCGTTTTAAATAATTTAAAACCTTATTGTTTAACCTTTATCTATTTTTGTAAACAAGTTTTATTTTAGTATTGAATAACAAATATATGGCTAAAATTAAATAAAAAAGTTTACCTTGGTTGTCAAATGTGTATATTTAATAACTTAATTAGCAACTTGTATCTACAGTAAATGTTGATAGGTCATAGATATCAGATACAAGAATTTGGTAATAATAATAAACTAGCTGGTTCCCTGCACGATTTAACTTTTCCCGTCGTATCACCCATATAACCTTTGTTCTAGATTTGCCAAAAATGCTGAAACATGTCATTTTCAATTTTTAACATAAAGTCAAAATACTAACTTTCTAAATTTAACTTTAATTAACTTTAAAAAATCCCGAACACTTAAAAGAAAAGCAAGAAAAACGTCAAAAATAATACGCTTCGTTGAGCCATATGTTTTAATTATAGATATTGAAGGATGGCACGATTAGATTTTCTCGTTGAAATGGCTCTACAATGTCGCACACACACACACAGTGGTCAAACTTATAACACCCCTAATTTTCCGTCGGGGGCTAAAAACGACTTCGCAAAATGCTTTCTTAGTGGAGATCTACATCAACGTAGTTCGTAAAGTTGTTCAAAATTTCATGTTTCGCCTCACGTGGGGGCTGACTCTGTAGCTTCAGTAGTTTCGGCTCGGCGTTGATGGGTCGACCTCGACTGTAATCTGAATTTGAACTATATGGCAATTTAAAATTATTTCATATAAAAGCCATTCATTTAAAATACAAACATTGTTGCGCTTCTTTTACAGTTACAGCTGTTTTAAAACAATTACAGCAATTTTCTAGCGTAAGAATGTGTAACGATTTTTTTTCAGGACATTGGAATCGATTTAAAAAAGAGCCGAAATTTGCACATTCGCGAATATCGTAGCCTTTGTGAAGTGAACACATTTTACTGTTCAAAAGTAAGTTAGGTATAGTTTTTCTTGAATTTTTTTTTTGTTTTTAATTATTTGATACTAAGATATACAAACTTTCAAAAATCAACATTAATTAGATTAAGATAATGGTTGAAATTTTTCGATTCAAGTCTTGCAAGCACTTAGATAGAGGTAAGGCAAACCAAGGTGTCAAAAAAATTGTACTTAACAATATAATACATGTATGCAGACATCATAACACGGTTATAGGTAGGTATGGCAGAATCAAGTTAACTATTACACTATTCTCTTAACTTTTAAAGTAGAATTGTCGTGGTTGTGTAACATTACAAATAAATTAAACGGGTCTCTTACTACGATTGGTTTTATTATGTTTTCGATATTTCGGCACAGTTTTATGCGCCGTAGTCGTTTTCTGTACAGTTTCTGTACGCGGTTTCTGTACAGTTTTAGTTATAATTAATTAAATAATTAAATAAACTTTTATTCAATTTTGCACTTGCTCATGAAGCAGATTACTGCACCGTTTTCAGCTTTTTATTACCGTTTTTTTTTTATTTTTAGCAAGTAGAAATTAATCTTCTAATTATTTTGGGAATCAATCCATTGTGTTTGTTTAAACCATATCTAAACACTAATATAAGCATTAACTGACAACTGACAAGTGTGTTGAAAACAGTCGTATGAAACTCGTGAGTTCTACTCAATACATACTCGGCTTTGCTTGCTTGCTTTAAAATACGATAGCGGCAAAAACCGAATATGAATTATCGAAGAACGTAAGTATATAATTGTTTTTTGTGGCGATAGCAATCATAGTAAGTACCGTTATTACTCTTCTAATTAAAAATATATTTTTCGTGTTTACTGCCCTAATTTCAAGCGACATTTAAACCTTTTAATATTTTGGAATATCTTCCAACTTCTAAATCTTCCTTATTTTTTTTTTATCCGTATTACGTAATCCTTCAAAGTATGTATACGTACAGTAATGTACCGGGCGCTTCTCACCCCGTCCTATCCCAACCCCTTGACCTGGGAAGACAGTAACCATGGCAACGATGCTCCCTCCCTAGCCAATAAGTCTTTTCTTATATTTTAGTCCTTTTTAATAGTCACATACAGTACCCAGGTGCCGAGACCTTGAGTCTGGATATTATATAGCCTTGTGACCCATTTGACGCTTAAAAGTGCCTCAGTATTTGGATTATTAAAAGAAAACCTTTCGTATAACTATGTTTTCTTGATGAAATGTATTTCCATTCCCTTTTTAATTCATCCTAGACGCCGACAACTTTGTATGAATAAGGCATAATATATAAAATTTGGAAAATCCAAAAGTGCACGCCTCATAGCGGTCATTCACATTTAAAAAAAAAAATCTAAAAGAAAAACTCAAGTTTTTTAAAATAAAATAACAAATAAGCTGAGGAAAAAATATACTATTAAATATAAATAAAATATATATATATATATATATATATATATATATATATATATATATATATATATATATATATATATATATATATAGATATACAGTATACAGTGGTATATTAGTTTTTTATAAATTATAATTAAACGACAGTACTTAGAACGCTAATCTTAATATATATAAATCTCGTGTCACAATGTTTGTCCTCAATGGACTCCTAAACTACTGAACCGATTTTGATCAAACTTCGTAAATATCTGTTATTTGATCCAACTTAAAAGATAGGATAGCTTTTATCTCGATATGTCAAGTGCGAGCCGGACTCGGGCACTATAGGTAAAAACCAACTTTCGCCGGGTACAGAGGGACGGCAGCGGAACAACGTTCGCCGGGACAGCTAGTATTAACTAGGAATCAGCACAGTGTAATACTTTATATATTAAAAACAAAAGTATTCCGGTAAGATGAAATTTTCGACCAATTTCTCTGCCACATACATGGTCACATAAACACAGACTCACGGACGTCCAAGAATGATTAGTTTTAATGTTATTATTTATTATATTAAACAAATTAATTGTTTATAAAATGTACCATATGTGCTAGACAGATTATTTAACTTCATATTAGTGTACTCATATTATTCTGTAAGTGTTATATTAAAAAAAAAACGTCATTTAAGTTTCGAAAGACTGGGTTTTTTGACATGTCGAGAGTAGAGCACTACCTCACCGCTCCGCTTATGAGGCGTGCAATAATTAATGTAACCTTCAATAGGTACATGGTTAGTCAACAAAAGGGTACTTTGTTAAATTGACAATATACACAAATTATTGCAATTCATTGACTATATAAGTTCCTTAAACTTATAACGGACCCCTTTTATAATAAATACTAGCTTTTGCCAGCGGCTTCGCCCGCCCTAAATTTGGTTATCGGCGTAGGATTCTTACGGCAACTCCTCAATTATAGAAAAAACCCACTAAACTTGACGTTCTCTCTCTCTCTCTTTCTCTCCCTCTCTATATCTCTCTCTCACTCACTCTCTCTTAAAAATAATAAATCATTAACAAACTAATTAACTAATGGATTAATAACTGTATTAATTAACGGATTAACCTCGCGATGTTGGTGCTCCATACAAACTTTAAACCCCCGTTTCACCCCCTTAGGGAGTAACTTTTGGCAAATCCTTTCTTAGCGCATGCCTATATCATAATAGCTATACTCGTATATGTGCCAAATATCAGCTAGATCCGTCCAGTGGTTGGAGCTGTGCGTTGATAGATCAGTCAGTCAGTCATTCCATTAGTCAGTCAGTAACATTGGCCTTTTATATATGTATACAGATTACTATTAGATTAATAATTAACAATAGTAATTTCATTGTATAGTGACAGAATATTATTTGTATGTATAGATAAATAAAATTTTCGTCACTTAAGACTGCAATATAGGCTTGATTGAGTAAATACGCCGTTTTTTGTGCAAATTTTGTGGCTAAGCATATAAAGCATTGAAAAAAATTATGTTATAATACTTGATTTTGTCTAGTGCATTACCTTTCTGAATTACTTTCATTTATTGTATTTAATGATATAAAAAAAGCTGGATGTGACCATTGCTTTAACACTTGTAAATTTTTAAAGCGTGTTTTGCATCTGCTTGTTCTAAGAGTTGATTAAATATTTAGAATTCGTAATTTTTATTTTATCTCAGTTATTTTCTTATCTCGTGTATTGACTCTTAAGTTGTAGCAAAAAGACAAAAAATGTGACTACAAAACGTTAAATTCCATAGAAAGAAATTTAAGTTTTACAGTCTAAGTCAAAATTTATTTATTCAAATTAGGATTTTACAATCACTCAAAGAATTCAATCACTTACTATGGCATAAATTGCTTAAGAAGTGTGCAACGAACATAGTAATGTATATGATATGGCGTTATGATTTTTAGTACTTTTAAATGTATATCTTACTAAATAATGTATTACTGAAATTAGCTTCCTGGCCTATATCGCCATATTATTTCGAAATTAAGTCTGTCGGTATATAAGGCTAATCTATTTAACCTATTTAACTACCTATTTTTACCTATGATAATTATCTATTATATGTATAAAAAATACTTTACAATATATATGTGTCTGTATTAATGACGAAACAGTTTTTATTCCCCGAAGGGGTTAATCAGTGACTGGGAACATACTCACCCCAGAATGTAGGGAACAACCTCGTTTCAAAAACCATTATATATCTGCGTGACAGTTCGTGTGGTCGGTCAGCCAGCCCATCGCCGTAACAAATTTACAAAATTCATAAATCGTTGTATATTAGTATAGACCCTATAGAATATAGAGTGACTATGTGAAGGGTTTATCGTATTTCTCGATAAGGAGCAACAGGTGCGTTCTATTTACCGCTTCAATGCGTTTTATGTCATAACCCAGCCAAGTTAAAAATACATAAATTCTGTATGACGCACTGTACAATTTTAGGGTCATTCTCTTTGGTTAGATTATTGAGATTAAGTGCATAATGTACATTATGTCGGTCAACAAAGAGCAACCGTTATTGTTTCGATAAAATATTATTACCTTGCAAATCCGCTAAAAACAATTCAGTAGTACCTTAGGTATACCTTCACCAAAAGATATAGCGCACGACCAACTTGCGTCTCCTGAAGATGCCTCGTGTTGAGGCGAAACACGTGTCGAGTTTTTTTTATCAATCTGGTGGTGGTGTTGTGATGAAGTTGGCATCGTCCACATAAGGAGGGAGGGAGGGAGGTGCACTCCTACATGTGGATGGTGTACTTCTGCACGTGAGTGCTACAGAATTGTTTTTAGCGGATTGTCAAGGTAATAATATTTTATCATAATAATGAATTTTCGCAAAGTAACGCCTGATTCTATCTTTATTGTTTAAATTTTTATCGCCGCTGGTTTGTGCCCAGAACGGCGGCCGATAAGCTCACCACTCATCACGTTTGTGGGACGGAAATTCCTCATCCAGGAAACGTTCCTCAAGCCCGTTGTCAAAACCCCTTCGATCGCAAACTATCGCACCGTCCGTAATGATAGAACTGCCTCCCGTCTCGGGGGTACTCTCATCTGTTACAGAAACTTCCTGCTCCCCTATAGATCCTCCGCTTTTTAGGAACTTAGAAGTATCCGTCTGCCGCTTAGCGATGACTAACCATCAGCCAATCATCATTGCATCGGTTTATCTCTTTGCCTTAAAAGACTTGCTGGAGAGCAATCTTCAGTCGCTATTAAATTAAGGCGACGCTGTCATTCTTGCCGGCGACCTAACTTGCAAGCACCGTAGATGGAACTCTTCATTAACTTCACGGGGAGGCAGACTCCTCGACCAATTAGTTGACAGACTAAACTTTGACAACATCGCCCCCATGACGTCCACTTGCTTTCAGCGCAACACTCGCAACAGCCCTGACGTGCTAGACATAGCACTTATAAAGAATGTAAGGCTAAGCTTTCGCTCTATAGAGGTGCTTGGCGAGCTTGACTTGGACTACCGCCCTGTCCTCCTCCGATTCGGTCCCCCTACGGACTCTCCCCCCGACACTAGAACCGTTACGGTCTGGGATAAATTCGGGCAATTACTGGAAAACCCCAGCGTGCCACATCTAGATCGCGTTCCCGATATAATCTCTTCCGCGACCGACTTAAACGTAGCTATCGACTCACTCACTAGCCACCTGACCGCTTTGCCACCTTTGTTAATGATTCTGAGCCACAATTGGGCCTTAACTAGGCCACAAAGAAAATGACTTTTACTACTTACGTTTTGTATCTTTCCCTTATGATCGGTCCCCCTTTTGCAGATGTTTGTGTTGGTCTAGTATGGTGTTTGTATGTGTCTTGTTTTGTAGTATTCGCTAAAGGGGGCGCTCTGTGGTAGATAACGAGATCCCGACGTCCTTCCTAACGGATTATCCCGAAGTCCTCTCCCGCTTCTAAACTTGGTGACGGGGCTCGGAACGATAACAGTTAACGTCACTTAATGTCCACAATACCAAGAAGCAATATCAGCACTCAGTTCTAAAAATTTCTTATCTAAACCACCGACAGTGGGCCGATTCCCACTGTATTTTAAATATCAACGGACTTGGACATAGAATTGCGCGCTGAGCAACGTGACTTGACATAGTCAAGAGTTTTAGATGACTAACGGTTACGGACAGAGGAGGCGCGACGATCCTATTTAACCCGTCGCCGGTTCGACCATTATTTTCCGAACAGCCACCGCTGGCGAGTGCTAGTTGATGACTACTACCACCTAATCCTGCCTTAGCACATCAGGTCGCTAATGACTGAGCGTAACTCGGCCCGCCGCCAACGCGATCGCGCTCCCACTACCGAAAACAAAGCTCGCTTCAACGACTTACACCGCCGTGTAAGAACCGCTGTAGCTGAGATTCGCGCCCAACGTTTCGGTGATCTGATTAAGAACATTTTTCCTTCTCATCAAGCTTATTGGCGCCTACCCAGAGCTTTGAAATCAGACACCTTCAACTCTCTCCCCCTCCGTTAACTCGTCCCAACAACGTTTCCGTGTTCGATGACGACGAAAGAGCGAATTGCCTCCAAGCCCAAAGTGCCTTAAGCACACAACCTTTCGTGCAAGAGGTAGACGGTGAAGTGGAGCGCAGAACTTCTTTGCCCCCACAAGATCACCTACCCCCGTCACAGTTGACAAAGTCAAATAGGTCATCAAAGACCTACGCCCCCGGAAAGCGCCCGGCGTGGACGGTATCTAACGATTACTAAAGCGCCTTAGTCTCCCCCTTGCACCTTTTCTTCTCAATGGAAAGATGCAATTGTTATAGGCATCCATAAGCTAAGGAAAGCTTGTACCGAACTGTCCTCCTACCGCCCTATAAGTTAACTAAAAGCCCTTGGTAAACTTTACGAACGTCTCCTACTCGCTCGCCTATGGAACGCTATAGTCTCCAGAGGCATTTTAATAGACGAGCAGTTCGGCTTCCGTGCAAAAAACTCATGCGTCCATCAAGTCCTCCGCATCACGGAACATATTCTCACTGGCTTTCAACCAGTATTAGGTAAGCCCCGTCACACGGGCGCTGCCTTCTTCGATGTAGCGAAAGCCTTCGACAAAGTCTGGCACGACGGTTTAATTTATAAACTGTACAACTTTCAGTTGCCAGACCGTCTTGTGCTCATCATACGAGACTATTTGTCTAATCGTAGCTTTCGCTACAAAGTAGAAGGCACTCTCTATTCCCCCCGTCCCATAGAAGCAGGAGTCCCGCAAGGGTCCGTGCTCGCCCCTACCTTCTGTACACAAACGATATCCCTAAAACGATGGGACCCAACTAGCCCTCTTTGCGGACGATACCGCTATTTATACCACCGAAAGGCAAGTGAGTCTAATCACTAAGAGATTCTAATTCGCAATCACCGCCCTAGGCGAATGGTTTCGGAAATGGAGAATCAAAGTGAATCCCGAAAAAGCTCTGCCGTTCTCTTAACCAAAGGCCGTTCTCTGCGGCCATCTCTCCTCTCACTCTTCGGTCGTGCCATTCCTTGGCAAGATTAGAGACCGAGCCACTTTTGTCCTTGGTCGTCTATATCCCATGATAGTCAAGTACAGTAAGATGTCGCTTAGAAATAAGCTGACTCTTTGCGTCATCTGCATTCACCCCATATTAGCTGATGCTTGTGTCGTCTATGCATTATCTAAACACAATCTCCATAAACTCCAGACTCTCCAAAACTGCTTACTCAGAGCGGCCTCCGGAGCCTCCTGGTACGTCCGTAATGCGGACCTACACAGGGACTTCGAGCTCACCTGGCAGTCTGCTTTTTCGAGCGTACACAAAATCAACCGTATCGATTAATTGTGCAAGCCACAACTTATCATCCCCCTAAAAAACGGTCGTAAAACTATTGTTAGGCGGCTTCGGTACGTACTAACGGCACGTTTTAACGGCCCCAGATAACGATTGCGAGACTATCCAGATAGCGAGATTAGTCTAAATAACCTCCCCTAATAGGACCTCCCGCCTGACACGACGCCGACGTCCCCGGGTTCGTCGGCGACCATAAGGATACCCGAGGTATGAAAGAGTTCCGGGGCGCTTCTCGTCCCCACTCAATCGCAACCCCAACCGCGTAACGGGGAACTCCCCTCCTGGCGCTGACTCACCTTCGGGTTCGAAGCCCACGCTGGTCGACCCTAAGAGCGATAACCCAAGCCGAGGCTCCCCCAACAGCGACCCCCTTGAGCGCTGGGCGCTATATGGGCTGAGACTCCTTTAGAGTCTCGCCCCAAAAGTCCGGTGAAGCAGTAATGGCTACAACAGCCAACTGCATAGTCAGCACAGAAAAAAAATAAAAAAAAAGGGACGGAATACCATCGGTGAAACGTGGATACGTTTGTAACGTCTCTAACCACCCCTTCGGGGATAAGTTTGAAGGTATAGCATGGTTTACAATTCAGTTAAATAAAGTGATTTTGAACTTAATTATCTTTATGCAAAAAATAATGTCCCTACGATAGTATCCCCAAGAAGTGTAGTCATTAATAAATAGTAGTTAGTTTGTGAGAACATTTATATATTTTCATCTTACGGCTTCATTCCCTTCGAACTTTGTAACGTAAATAGTAGCAAATCAGGTTATAAGAATATGTAATGAGTTTCCGGGCCGTGACGAAAGTAAGAATAAACTTTTTTGTTAACAGTTAGTACCTATATATATAGACAGAACCACGATAACTTGCACCATTCTTCACACTTCGTTACCGACAGTTTCAATGTCAGTGCACATCGTTTGCACTATTAATAGACGTATTTGTTACGATCAAGAATGTATAACGTTTGCAACAAGTGGTACCTAGCTCGTATCTATACTATTAAATTCAGGGTTTATTAATGATCTGGCAAAAGCATTCGATAAAGTGTGGCACAACGGCTTAATTTATAAAAAAAATCACTACAGAGTACCAGACAGGCTCGTACTCATCATTCGAGACTTCCTAATGAACCGTAACTTCCGTTATCGCGTTGAAAGGACTAGCTGCTCGTCGCATCCGATTAGAGCCGGAGTACCACAAGGCTAGCGAAATATCCCGCGAACACCTAACATACAAGTAGTATTATTCGTGGACGATACTGCTATGTATACTACGTATATGAATCCCAAGGTCATTGTAAAATGACTCTAGTCCGCAGCCAACACTCTAGGTAACTGGTACAGGAAATGGAGAATTGAGGTCAACCCCGATAAAAGTGCCGCGATATACTTTAATTGGAAAAAATCAAATCCAGATGGCACTCGCCACTCCCTCAACAATATCAAATTATTGGGCAAATGGATCCCATGTGTTAGACATGCTAAATTCCTAGGAGTCACCCTTGATGACCGCCTGAACTTTGCTAGTCACGTCAAGACAATAAGAAACCGAACAGCCTTCGTGCTCGGAAGACTCCGCCCAATGGTAGGCAAACGTAGCAAGTTGTCACACAAAAAAGTTGACACTGTACAAAACTGGCACCCGCCCAATTATATCTTACGCCAGTTTATTTTACGGCCATAGAAAACCCGCCCTGTAAAATCTTTAATTTTTACAAAACCGATTCCTAAGAAAAGCCACAGGTGACCCAGGTGCGAACGACTGACCTTCGAAGAGACTGCCCTCCCATCGATAGCAAAACACTTTAAAGAGCAGGCAGCCCGCTTTTCGAATCGTCAGCTTCGCATTCGAATCCACTTGTAGTGAAAGCTTCCGATTATGTCCCCAAGATATCCATTTAGGATAGGCCAAAATCAGTTTTTTACGACTCTGAAGATGAGCTAACAGTCGGTATATCTAAACTCATACCGTTAAATGCAACTACTGCAACAAACACACACCGACGTCTCCTGAGTCGTCGAACACAAGGAGCCAACGATCACTCGTCAAGATCTTATGAAAGGTTTCGGTATATACCTAAGCGTTACTCACCCCGACCTAACTCAAATCCCCCTTGCGACGGCCCAAGCCGAGGCGCCAACTGGGGCGATATTAAGTGCTTAGTCACACACGGCGGCTGGAACTCCCTAAGAGTCGGCTCATGCTGCGCGGCGCATCTACAAGCTGCTTCATGTCGGGTCGCATCGCGCCGCGTCTCGTGCTCGTAGTGATAAAAGGCGCGGCGCCTCTTCAAGCCTCTTCACGTCGCGTCTCGGTCTGAGCCGACCCTAAGAGTTCCGCGCCAAAACACCCGGTGACGCTATAAAAGCCGCAACGGCCAGCAGCATTATGCCTTACACAAAAAAGGTTTATTATTGTTTGGTGTTTTTAGCGTTCTGCAGCTCGTCATGTTCGTCCATCGGTCCAACTGTATATACCAGCCCTATGATTTCCTCCAACTTTGCATGTTTTCTGGTAAAATTCTACAGGAAAGAGTAAAGTTCCCATTCCCAAGATGGAGATGTAATGAAAAAGAAAAATAGTTGTTTAAAAATTAGTAGCAAATTTTTTTATAAATACTTATACCTTGCCCGACACGTCTTAACTATAACACTATGTTTTTAGTTTATTAAGAGCTTGTATACTTTAGTAGTTTTCAAGTAAAACCTTCTTTCTAAATAATTTTATCAGAAAACTTTAAAAATAATATTTCGAGTAAAGTAAACGTAATCATGTTTCTGGCTCTGATACGACGTTCAGAATATCTACTTACGTAGGTACGTATACAGTTATACGTTTAGTAGCTTTAGAAAAATCGCTGCTAATGAAACGAATTCCTAATACCCTCTTAAGGAAATTTCCGAAAGAAAAAAACCGAAATGGTCGCGTACAGTGCGGTTTCAGAAAAACTTCCTCCCGCGAACGCTTGGGTTGCAGAATGAGCTCCGTGCCAAGGTTTTCTCTAAGGACTACAGTATGGGGTTCTTCAAGAAAGAAGTTATTAGATTTTTGAAGGGTTGGCAACGCGCCAGTGATACCCCTAGTGTTGCAAGCGTCCGTAGGCTACGGTGACCGCTTACCTTTAGGCGGACCGTTGGCTTGTTTGCCACCTTAGCGGTATATTGAAAAAAATGTAGGTACAGAAAACTTAAGTAATCACAAGGATGACGCGATACGTAACTGAGCGTGCGTGAGTATAGCTACATCTCAAATCACTGAGATTTTCATTTAAAATAAATGAAATTAATTAATCGTTCATTGCATATATTACTGTTATCAAAAAATGCTTTTTCTTAGGGTTGAAAGCATTATTACGACTATGCTTTAGCAAAGTTGTAAATTAGAAGCAGTTAGAACTTTGAGGATTTATTTGCCAAAACTTAAAAAAACCAACACTGAAACAAATGAGGTTAGGATTTTTAACGAACAAAAGCTCATTAATCGGGTTTTCACGTTTTTCAGGGTTTGAACTATACCCTAAGAAACCTTTGGCAAAAAAATTAAATTAAGGTATAGCCTCTTAAGATATTAAACTTTTCAAATAATGAATTTAGCTGATTACCATTTAGATTGAATTAAATCATATTTAACAGTATTTGTCCTACGAAAGTTCAAATATATACTACTTATATTATAAATGCGAAAGTTTGGATGTTTGTTTTTTAACCACGCTTCAACCACTAGACCGGGATGAACCTTGGCACAGATATAGTTTAGGTTCTGGAATAAAACATAGGCTAATTTTTTTCCCGAAAAATTAAATAATTCCCGCGGGAATAACTATAACCGAGCATAAACAAACTTCATTAGTATAATTAGGGAGTTGACGCAGAAGTTAAGTTGCGATAACCGAATTTAGGGCAGGCAGAACCGCTGGCAAAATCTAGTAGTTTATAAAGTAAGTGAATAATAAATAGCGCACAAAAACTAGTGTACTTATGCACTATTTACATAAAATTTAACTATGTAATGGGATTTGTCTAATAACTTAACAGCAAAGTAATGTGGAAGCACTAATTAAACTTCAAATACCAATTAGTTTAAGACACGCGAATGAAATAAATGTTTACGAAAGGCTCACGTTTACTTTCATGCAATAACTTATGGATATAGATCTTTTTGCTTGCATAAAAATGTTAAGTAAACGTTATCATGTTGTTAAGTTAGTTACTACATTCTTCGGTTCTTTTACGGGACCGAAATTTAAAAAGTCACTCGGGAATCCAATAAAATACCCTAACTTACTTATTTACAAAACTAGCTTTTTCCTATTTTGACTATTTCCTCATTTCCCTTCAATACCAAATAGTACGAGATATGGCCATTTTTTCGGTAAAGCGTTTTAGGTCGTTCTTTGTATCCCAAAGCTTATTGGAGGATGGTAGGTATGGAGCACGTCTGGCATTTGGGAGTGGTTGCGTTTACCTATGAGCATCCTATATGTGTAGGCGCTTTTTTAACCTGCCCCGGTATTGGATTGCTAATGTCGCGTAGTGTCACGTAATTTTCAGCGTTTTAATATAACGACTAGAACTAAACAAGTAGGTATAATTTCCACCACCGACCGGCTCAAAATGGTTTATTCAATGATATATCTTAAGGCAATTATACTAATTTGATTTGCTTATTTCAGTTAATATTATAATGATATATTTATCAAATTTCCAAAAGTAGTAATCATTCAGTATAGTAGGAGCATTGATATCTAAAAAAAATATTAATAACTAAAATAGCACCTGCCACGGGGTTAGGCAACCACAAAACTGTCTGGTTATTTAAATTTACACTGATATGGTAACACAGAATATTATGAAAAACATTACCGAAAATCAATTAATTATTTATTTCGAAATTATATAATTGTTTTAAATACGAAATTTTCACCTATACATAAAGGAATGCGCACAGCTGCCAACGTGTCGCATGCTTCAATTAGAAAAGGAATATCAAAAAACTAGCCGACCTAGTGCGAGTCAGCCTCGCGCACGAAGGATTCCGTACCATTATCCATTATTAAAAAATCACGTTTGTTGTATGGCAGCCCCCTTAAATATTAGTTTTATTTTGATTTAATTGTTTATTTCTAAATTTCTAAAAATTCTGTGCATATTTCAAGCGTCTACCTGTTACCGTTATCAATATCGAGCAAAAAAATCACGTTTCTTGTATGGGACCCCCCTTAAATATTTATTTTATTCTGTTTTTTAGTATTTGCTGTCATAGCGAACAGAAATACATGTGTGAATATTTTAACTGTCTAACTATCACGGTTCATCAGATACAGCCTGGTAACGAACGGACGGACGGACAGCGGAGTCTTAGTAATAGGGTCCCGTTTTTTACCCTTTGGGTTCGGAACCCTAAGAATCAGCCGACCTATCTCTTATACTTAAATTCTTGTGCCAAAATTCAGGTTGAACGGATGTACCGTTGTGACAATAATACAGACTTTCGCATTAATATGTTAGTATGATTTACATTTTATTTGCAGTAGGTTTCCAGTTTACAATAAAACGTCAGGTGCATACTGCAATCTGCTTGCATGCGATAATGCCAAATATATAAGTCGTAAAATCATAAATAACGCACAGCGCCTCGTGAGGGCTTAAATAGAACTATCTTTTATTTATACAATGTTATTTACTTAACATGGGAATAATTATAACTTAATGTGACTTTTTTTACTCTTTCACATCGCGTCACACCAGTGCATCCGAAATTTGGAATAATGATAGTTGAAAGAATGATGAAGGACAAGGCTATTTTTCCCGATCGAGAGGTCTAGCGGGAATGAATACCTATCTCCATAATTAAACTTTGCGCGGGAAAACACGATATGATTGAGCTTTAATTTATCACAGAGATAGATAAAGAGACGGAAAAGAATTTAAACTAATTTTTATCCTAATTCAACCTGGGACCTTTCACGATAATCAAAATTTTGGCGAATAAAACCACATTAAAATACTACGCAATTGAGCTCAATTTTTACACAAGATTAGTTAAAGAGACGGAAAAGGATATAAGCTATATTAAATACCAGTCAAGAGTTCCTGTAGATATAAAAATCCTATCGCAAAGTTTGTACGGAAATTTGTTATTTTACAATTAAAATGGATGAAAATTGGTACAAGGCCTTTCGTTTGCAAATTATGAATGACGTGTTTCACCGTTTTTGGAAAACAATTCCCTAAGGTCTAGAGGGGGTAAAATAGGGGTTGTAAATTTGTATGAAAAAATTCAAACAATGGAGCCGATTTGGCTAAAATTTGGAATACAGATAGCTTATATCTTAACATAACACATAGGTTACATTTTATCACGGAAAACGCACAAGTTCCTACGGGAATAATTATAATTTAATATGACTTTTGTTACTCTTTCACGTCGCACCACTGCATTATTGCAAAATTATTGCAATGCAAAAGAAATTGGGCATAGAGATAGTTGAAAGAACGAAGAAGGATAAGGCTTTTTTTCCGATTGAGAAGTCCCATAGGAATGAAATCCTATCGCAAAAATCAAACTTAGCGCGGGAAAACACGATTTAATTGGGCGGTAATTTGTCACAGGAATAGTTGAAGATAATTATCTTCAAAAGGATTGAAACTCCTTTTTATCCCGATTCGGAAGTTCCCGTGGGAATAAAACCATGGTAAAATAGTATGCAATTGAGCTGAAATTTGGCAGAAGGTTAGTTGAAGAGACCGGAATAGGATATAAACAACATTTTATACTGATGAAGAGTTCCTGTGGGAATAAAAACGTATCGCAATATTTGTATGGAAATCCATTATTTTTCAATTAAAATAGATGAAAATTGGTACATGGCCTTTCAGGGATGTACTAAGAAATCATGTTTCTAAATTAAATTAAAATTAATGACTTCCATGAAAATCCATTATTTTTTAACCTTCTTCTTCTTCTTAGCCATGGGACGTTTACTGCTAAATATAGGCCTCACCTCATATGTTTCTATAAGGAGTATAAAAGAAGACTCTGACTGACTGACATATCAACGCACAGCCCAAACTGCTGATCCTAGAGACTTCAAATTTTGCACAGAGATTTCTGTTATTACTCAGGCGCTCACTAAGAAAAGATTTTTCAAAATTCCAACCCTAAGAGAGTAAAATGGAGGTTAAAAGTTTGTATGTAAAATTGACATTTTTGAAGCTACATGCGTAAAAACCGGTATGAAGTCTTTTGGTTCAAAATTAAGATGGACGTGGTTTATCGTTTTTGGAAAATCATCCCCTAGAGCGATAAAAGTCCGAATTTAACGCGGATACGATTCAGCTGAAATTTCGCACAGGCATTGTTAAAGAGACGGAGAATGACATAGGATACTTTTAATCCCGACCAAGAGTTCCCACGGGAATATTTTTTCCGGTACTTAAATCCGGCATCCAATTGGCCTAAATTTTAGCACAGGAATAACTATAAGTCGAAGACCAAATTTAGCGCGGGCGAAGCTAGTATGGTATAAATTACTTAAGAGAAATACTTACAAGTATAACAATTATATCTCATAGTACTTGTGTACCTAATGACTAGTGTTCATTTACATGGATACATACAGAACTTAGCTTTCTGGCCTAAATCAATGCGTCCAGCTTACGTCCGGTGTTGCGTAGACAGTGGCGTCATATTTGATTGGTTTGAGCCGACCTTTAGGCTTCTGTTCAAAACTCGAACCGATTTCCGTGATTGCCTGGAACTGTAAAGCGTTTCTCGCAATTAACACGCAGATTCGGAACGCCGCTTAGCTTACACTGCCATATTGCTTATTAATGTATTAAAAAAAATCATTTTTTTTTTGTTTAAACGCTACAAAATCAAACCTCTACCTAATTCTTATTCTGTTCTTCTACCTAAAGATAATATTTAAAGCAAAGTCTTCCTTTTTATTCGTATAAAATTGTAAAATCTTTAAGGCATTATAGATTCACACAAACACCTATACATACTTTGTGATTACCTATACTCAATAACATAAAATACCCTTTTCTTTTTGCCTTTGGAAAAAAAAGTATACTACGATAGCTACTATGCCATTGGTACCTCATGGAATGAAGAAAATATCGTTTGTTCATTTATAATACAATCCCTGTTTAATCTGTGAAAATAATAGCTACACTATAACTAGTCACCTTCTTGACATGCAATAAACACAAGTATTAAATTACCAACGTACACACGGAATATCGTAACTTCTACAGGATGTTGTTAGTTATGATTTTCACAACTAATGGTCTTGTCCGCCTAGTTACCTAGGTCTCACTTGAAGCACGTTTGCCTGGCGCCTGTCCCACATAGCTTGAAGTCGTCCAAGTGACTGCCAATCTTGCCTTGTGTAACGTTTGCGACACAGTGCTATATCGATTATCGAACATTTTATTTTTAACAACATTGTGTTTATTGCGGTTCTTATACTTTAATAAAGCTTAACATTAAAAAAGGCATATATTAAGAAATTCCGGATTTACCTGTGTATGTTTACCCTCAACTAGGTTTTATAATTTTACCCTCATGCACAGAATCTTTAGGAAGGGATAACCCTTTATGTAGTGAGCGTGTATATTTATTTTTGATTTAACAGTCCTTAATATAACGTAGATATCACTATATGCTCTAATACAGGATACTTAACGACGAAGTATTATATTATTATTTTTCTCTTTTCAAATTATTTTATGCATAAAATTTATTTGTTATTGTAACTGTAATGTGTATTATTTTTTTATTTAGAAATTATAACAAATAGTGCGTTTTGGTTCACGCTGTAAGCACTTTGAGTAATAAGTCTATAAATGTTAATAAATAAATAAATACCGGCAAGAAAACCAATATAAATAATCAGAAAATTTATTTTGATAAATGAGTTATCTTTAGATTCAAATACAAAAACACAATATTAAATAGTGTTTATTGTGTTCTAATTTCCAGCAGGTTGGTAATATATTAATATTTTCAACTGATTTAATTGTGATTGTCTGTCATTGTAACGAATAAGTTGTACGAACTCGAATGCCGTATGACCGTACGTAATTTTCATTTACGTACAGCACCAATAATGTTTCGACCTGATTCTGGCAATATTGGATTACCACGTTCATTTAGCTACAGAATATAGTCGTTGCAAAAAATCTGCTGATATGAATAAGTGCTATGCAGCATAGTTTCGGACTACGATTTAATGTAGCATTGCTTATCTAACCTTTAAACTAGCAATTCTTGTATATATGTATTTATATATATTTGTATATAATCTGAATCTGATTGTCATGAAATTTAGTATGCGGGGGTTTCGGGGGCAAAGCTAGTTTTCATTTTTAGAAAACGTCGTTTTATCCGTGTTTTCAGGAAATGATAAACTAAAAAATATGACTCTTCTAGACATCTATTGGTGAGTAGTAATACTATAATTTTACCACTTGACAATAGATGGCGTTGTTAAAAAAACGAGCAAAGCTCGGTCTTCCAGATACTATGCATATTAGAAAATCAATGGTGGAAATAGAAATCGTAAGGTAATAAATATATAAAATACATCAAACTATCAATTTAAGTTAATTAAAAAAAGGTTTATACTTTAAATTTAAAATATTGCTAGGTAGCTGCAGAGTTAATGAATAATACGTGGGTCATGGTGCTGCTGCTACTGCAGGATAAATCGTTTTGCAGCATTTAACTTTTTTTTTAATTTTACTATACGGAAGTTGATCCCAAATTTATCAATAAAGAAAAGTGGGAGTCGGAAGGGTTCCGTACCATTATCTATAAAAACGGCGATGAACCACGTTTGTTGTATGGGAGCCCCCTTAAATATTTATTTTATTCTATTTATTATTTGTTGATAGCGGCAACAGAAATACATCTTCTGTAAAAATTTAAACTGTCTTACTATCACGGAGATGAAGCCTGATGACAGACGGACGGACGGACGGATGGACAGCGGACTCTTAGTAATAGTCAAAATAAAAGTCATCTATATAAAATACTTCTCAAACGATGTAAGCAATAATAGAAACTGACGACTTTGTACTTGTCATATTTAGATCTAGTTCCAGATCTAGGGGCATTATATGTATAGAGTATATCTTATAGCAATTACAAAATCAAGGCCTAATGGTTTCATCGGTGTTCACGTGTAATCAAGCGTAAGTGGTACTGTCAAGAGTGACAGGTCTATAAACGGATTGTAATTATTTTACGTTACGTTAACTATGGTAGCATCAAAGCTTAGGTAGTCCACAAAGCTCAGGTAGTCCTCAATCGCAAAATATAATCGACTAGTGCCAAAGGTTGTTACAACCATTTACAAAAGAAGTGAAATGCCATAATAAACATTACAATGTAAAAAAATACATGCCAAGCCCCACATCGTATAAATTTGTGAGATCCCATGACGTATACCAAGTTTGTGATTTTCTTATTATTGAATTGCCACGTTACCAATATTAATATACATTAAGCATATTATTGTTGTAATGCGGAACCGATTTGTAAAAATTTTAGATATAGTGACGGCTTATATAGCTAGCTACTACTACTACAGATAGCTCGACTAGTTTCGGCGCGCCAAATAGGAGCCTTAATCATGAGTCTTTCCACGGAATGCAGAAAGAATATAATCGAACCGGGAGGACGCGAGTGAAAGCTTGGGTATTCCACGGACCCTGGGCAGCCTCTTGAATTTTAGTAAATATGGTCTCGAGAACTAAGATTTACTTACCTACATACATACACAGAGCTTCAGCCCGGGTCATAAAAAAACGTCTTCGCAACCCGAACCTTCGGAGCTCTATCTCCAATAGAGGGAGTCTGAAAGATGACCACGATGATGATGATGAAAACGCGAATCACTATGTCATTTTATGACATCTTTAGACGTATGCTATACAAATATGACCACTAATTTAAAAAAAAAAAAACAAAATATACAGACACGGAATAATTCATTACCTTCAAGGTGAAGTAATTTTTATTAAATTTGGTTAAGATTTGGAAAAGGAAAGTGATTTTGATGATTACGACTACGAAAAACAGCCCGAGGCGCAGTTGTCCCTATCGCACGTCCGTATTTTGGACCGGGTCCTAGTGCGACAGCAAGTGTTTTTCAAATACTTATATCTGCATTCTAGCATTAAAAATACCGTACAACTCTTAATTTTAAGCGCCTTTTAAAATTCTGATTATATAAAAAAAGGCAATTAAAAAACCTGATGTCGCTGATTGGATTTCACGTTTGAAACCGTAACTAATTCAAAATATAAGCAATTAAAAAAGTTACTTCAATTGCCGATTGAAATGCCAGGGATATAAAAAAAATGATTGTACCTTAAAGTTTTCTTAATTGGTTACCTACCTACACACAAAGCTAGGCGTTTTTTACTAAGTAATATCTGTAATATTTCCCATGATACTGTGCTAAGCAAATTTTAACATGAACATGTCAAATTGGCAAAAATATGTTGTTTCTGTGGAGCCGGCCATACATTAGATTTTTTTTTTACTTTGTTAATGCAATAATTTTGAGCTTATATATGTAAAAAAATAACTTTGCTGTGATGACGACACAAAGTTAACATTATTACGGCCTTGATAAGGGATAACCAATATTGTTACAATTTATTAAGTGTAAGGTTTTCGACTCTGGTTTGTTCCCGGCACGGTGAAGTCATCGGTGAAACGTGGATGTTAAGGTTAAGATTGTTTACTTTGTCACTGCGACAGAGTCATATTTTATTAATTAATTAAAAATGGGTTATTAACAAAGTTGCTTCATTTGATTTTATATTTTATTGTATTTCTATAATTACGACGACAATTGACATAGTCAATTCTACTACCTAACATTGACAATTAACAAATTTAAATAGACAATTTAACAAAGTAAATTTTATTGTTATCTTACATATAATTTATTCTTAGTTATGCTAAAAACTTATAATGGTAAATTTAACAATTATTATAATTATATAAAACAAGACTGCTTTTGATACCCTGAACTGAGATGTGAATTTTTTTGTGCACCTGATTGTCTATAATTAATTTGAGCCTTTTCTGGTACGTGCTTATTTTGCTTGCTATTAACCTTTAATCATGAAAATGTTGTGCCTTTAACTTTTGACCTCAAGTTTTATAAATCTAAAACAAATAACAATGATAGAGGTTTATAAATACTTCCAAAGATAGTCGTTTTTAGGGTTCCGTACCCAAAGGGTAAAAAACGGGACCATATCACTAAGACTCCGCTGTCCGTCTGTCCGTCCGTCCATCCGTCTGTCACCAGGCTGTATCTCATGAATCGTGATAGTTAGACAGTTGAAATTTTACCAAAAGATGTATTTAAAACAGAATAAAATAAATATTTAAGCGGGCTCCGATACAACAAACGTGATTTTTAGGGTTCCGTACCCGAAGGTTTTGATATTTTCACAGAAGATTTATTTCTATTGCCGCTATAACAACAATAATATTTAAGGGGGCTCCCATACAACGAACGTCATTTTTTTGCTCAATTTTGCTCGATATTGATTACGGCAACAGGTAGACGCTTAAAATATCCACAGAATATTGAGTTATATAGGAACTTTAAAAAAAAAAATTTAATTGAAATAAAAAATTTTAAGGGGGCTCCCATACAACAAACGTGATTTTTTTGGCATTTTTATAGATAATGGTACGGAACCCTTCGGGTACGTTTTTCCCATTCTACGGAAACCTAAATTAACACTTCTACAGCACGCACTTGGCCAGTTTATTTTCTCATCTAGAGTCTAAGCGTAATGTAACTAACCCCCCCAAAGAACACATATACTAGCTACCCTTAAAGTACCTACCTAACTAACCAGTATGGACATAAAAGATTATAAGACAATATAAACACGAAACTTGAAAATTGAAGTATAAATTTATAGAAGGATTGGCTATGTGATCGTCTAAGTGGTAGGACCCAATTGTGCAACGTAGACCGCAGGTTCTTTAAGAGAAAGACTGAAACACCGTTCTAGTAATGAAAATAGTATCCTCTACCCCTATGCGCTTTTTACTTTTCTAAAAAAATAAAAAGGCGGAAAGCTCCACCCAGCGCTTCCCACGGTACGTGTCCATACCGAGGCTAACTTAGCGCACATCCCCCGAAGGAGTAGAGGTGTGAAATCATAAATGGTATAACCATTAAATTATCATTGCAGCCGAAGCTGAAGACCGAAGTCTTAATATGTAGTTTCAGGAACAAATCCTTGTGCGTGCATAGCACAAACACTCAGCCTTTAGGCCAAAGAGTGTGACCTCCGTTCGCACAGACACAGCCATGACATTGTCAAGAGAGCACGTCTCGTGTTAAACACACTCCGAAGTACAGGACGCAATAAACCCCACTGAACCATTTGTGTAGTAGGTAATTTATGTACCAATGGAACAGCCATGGAATTCACCAAGAGGGCACGCCCCATGCTTAACACACTCCGAAGAGCAAGACGCAATAAGCCCCACTGCATCCATGTAACTTCAGTCGTAGATTATAAATAATATATTTCGGTTTCCAAGCCGGCGTCCACACCATACATGATCAAGGATTCATAAACAGGTTGAATGTATAGGTATATTATCAGTTCAAGTACGAAGAAATATAGTTTATAGTTTATTTGATCGATTAACGATAGAATAAGTGTGAGTTAGATTATTTATGTAATATTCAGTATCGCAGCTTTTCAGGAATTTAGTCGCGGACCAAATATGATTCCATGAGTTGTTACCAGTCGCGTAGGTGAAGTATCACTGTCGCCTTCGCGTAATCAGCGTCCGACTCCCCACAACTTGGCAACGGTTTACGTGTCTATTTAAATAAAGCAACAATTGCCTTCTTTCGCAGTTTTTCGACTCTGACAGACAGCTCGGGGCAAGGACCTTTAACCTTCTACACTGTGTGGTCTGTTGTCGTCGTTCAAGTCTCTCGGCACTGAACTCACATTCGTATTTGACCCAAACAAACGGATCGAAACGTTAGGCGAGAGATATTCAAACCGTCTGTGAGCTCAGCCGATGTAACTTGAAGCCACTAACGAATGTTAACGATAAACATTCTGAGAGACCAGTAGGTTTTAAGCTTCCGATCCCCGGGCATGCCTCCATTTCATCTCCTTGTCTCCTCTTTACTTAACTCAGGTGAGGCCTTTTTACCTGTGTAATATAGAAGCATTATAAACGATCAAACCTCAGAAGCAACGTCCATCACTAATACAAGCAAAGGAGTCGCATTCCAATATTCAAATCGCTACAAGACTTCTCCCTATTTGGTGTCACCAGTCGCGTAGGTGAAGTATCACTGTCGCCTTCGCGTAATCAGCGTCCGACTCCCCGCAACATGGCAACGGCTTACGTGTCAATTTAAATAAAACAACAATTGCCTTCTTTCGCAGTTTTTCGACTCTGACAGACAGCTCGGGGCAAGGACCTTTACCCTTCTACACTGTGTAATCTGTTGTCGTCGTTCAAGTCGCTCGGCACTGAACTCACCTCCGTATTTGACCCAAACAAACGTATCGAAACGTTAGGCGAGAGATGTTCAAACCGTCTGTGAGCTCAGCCGATGTAACTTGAAGCCACTAACGAATGTTAACGATAAACATTCTGAGAGACCAGTAGGTTTTAAGCTTCCGATCCCCGGGCATGCCTCCATTTCATCTCCTTGTCTCCTCTTTACTTTACTCAGGTGAGGCCTTTTTACCTGTGTAATATAGAAGCATTATAAACGATCAAACCTCAGAAGCAACGTCCATCACTAATACAAGCAAAGGAGTCGCATTCCAATATTCAAATCGCTACAAGACTTCTCCCTATTTGGTGTCACCAGTCGCGTAGGTGAAGTATCACTGTCGCCTTCGCGTAATCAGCGTCCGACTCCCCGCAACATGGCAACGGCTTACGTGTCAATTTAAATAAAACAACAATTGCCTTCTTTCGCAGTTTTTCGACTCTGACAGACAGCTCGGGGCAAGGACCTTTACCCTTCTACACTGTGTAATCTGTTGTCGTCGTTCAAGTCGCTCGGCACTGAACTCACCTCCGTATTTGACCCAAACAAACGGATCGAAACGTTAGGCGAGAGATGTTCAAACCGTCTGTGAGCTCAGCCGATGTAACTTGAAGCCACTAACGAATGTTAACGACAAACATTCTGAGAGACCAGTAGGCAAAAGAGTCGCATTCCAATATTCAGGTCACTACAACACTACCACCTTTTATTAGCCATCAGAAAGGTACATAATTCCTCTCATGTTAGAATGTATTCACTTAATAATACATTGCATTTAATATCAATTTATCGCATTTTGCATATGCCCACCTCATACGCTTTCTTTATATATTGTGGCCACGCGACGCTCGCCGCTGCCTATGTATGTCTACGTAAACTTATGCTGTCCCGGGTGTTCTAGTAATGAAATTTATTTTATTTTCGAATTTAGGTTTTTAACTACATAAATGTGTTAAGCCCGTCTTTAGAAAGTCTACAAAAATATTAAAGACCTCCACCACCACGATCCTGGCTAACTTTTTCTAAGTCCTCGATCTTCCACGATCCTATTTAATTATTATTTTTATCATTATGTTAGTTTTATATAACAATTTTTTTTTTTTTTTTTTTTCTTTTTTTTCTTTTTTTTTTTTATTTATAGGACGAAGATGGCTTGGTAGACGGGTAGGCTTGGCAGGTGGGTACATTCACCCCCAAAAATCTTACGGAACTTGCTGCAGGAAGAATTTTTAAAGCTAATAAATCTTACTAAACCACAAATACTTTTATTTACACCCCCCAGACTCTTTATCGTTTAATTATTTTAAACTTTCTTGTTAAAATTCGTTGAAGCCTCACAATACTTAAATACATCATACATTTTTTCTATTCAGTCAATCTCTTCCATTTCACGGACAGCAAATTGTAGGCGTAAGGCCTACGGTATATGCGTCTACCTATTTAATTTATACTTTATTTAATTGAGTTTAAAACTATTATTTAATGAATTAAGCGCTTATAGCCAATAAATAACCAAATAGACATAGGCTAGTTCCCCGCAATGCTAACAATTATTTGCATCCGCATCGCGCAGAAACCATCCACAATCACATCGGTAGTTATAACCATTTAATTAGATAGTGTTTAACACTAAAACTCTAGCAACTAGCATTGTTTTTGCAGCAACTTAGGAACCTCATCACTGTCACCACGGCTTGATATAGCCATATAGACAGAGGCCAGTCCCAAGCGACTCCATGTTCCAAAGTTCTTATTAAATTAAAAATTATATTTTTGTTTAATGATAACGTCATATAACACATTTTTTTTTTTCTTTGCGTGAATATTCTGTCTAGGATAGTAGTTGTAAACTAGCGCACTCCCACCCTACGCTCAAGCTAATATATTCTTAAAAATCATTGTCATAAAGTAGCCAAGCAGGCATAAACTCTCAAATAGCAACTTCAGTTTGTGATCGCGAATAAGAAACTAACAACCACTAAATGGGTTTAAACATTTAAATACCTATTATTTATTACATCACTGTTCCTCAACATACGACTATAGCAATTTGTCTTACTATATTCTGTCCTAAGTAATGTATGTTTTACGTTCATTGAAACCATAGCAAGCAATATTTACTAAAGGAATTTAAAGTCTACACTACTGCTTATAGTGGTAGCACATCAACCTAACAGAGGTGCGATAATTACCATTTTCCTATTGTTACTCACATATTGCCAACTGAATGAATCTCCCCCTAGACAGATAAGTCCAAATCATAGTCTGATCCATTGTTAATGTCAACTAAGATCCCAATGTTGTGGCCAAAGGTTTCAAGATCTTAACGCGGAGTAGTATCTTAAACAGGAACACCGTTACGTGTTGGCTGCAATTAAGAAGTCTTGTC
The DNA here is from genome assembly GCA_946406115.1 of Apoda limacodes. Classification (NCBI taxonomy): domain Eukaryota; kingdom Metazoa; phylum Arthropoda; class Insecta; order Lepidoptera; family Limacodidae; genus Apoda; species Apoda limacodes. The sequence continues at coordinate 19,025,665 of OX291553.1, forward strand.
GACTTAACACTCTGGCAAGTATATGCGTCACACCAAACTTTCTGTCGCCTGGTATTCCGCACTCTAACCCCAGCTCACTAAGAAGCTCAAGGTCCACTTATACGCTGATAAAACTAATATATCTAGTGTAGTCATTGAGGACGACTACAAACCCAACAAAAAAATATTAATGATTTTTGTGCATTTCACGGTGACTAAGTTACACACATCTCCCTATCGTGATTAATTTTCCCAGCGTGCCAGACACAGGTCTCTCAAGATATACTCATTTTTTCGAACTGGATTGCTGTGTACCAACCAGTTCTGCGAATAATAACAAAATTCCTGTAAAACAGAAATAGCACATGTTCATTTTTGTGTTACATATACCTATACAATAGAGAAGCTACAAATATAGACTGAAATGTCTAGTATAAACTCATTCCCTATTCATACACTCGGCAGTAGTCTGCATAGGTGTATCTAGAAAGGTTTGTTTCTTTCTAAATACAATGGTTTCCACTTTAATTCAGTCATGATTGTTCCATCGCGCCTCAAACAAATTTTTGACATGCCACCAGATATAAACAACCCTAATGCCCCTTAAATATAAGTTATTATTAAACCCTTTCTTAACACAATATACTTGTGTATTTATTGTCTATGTTAAACTACACATATTTTTACTAAACAACCAAATGTTTACCTTAACTGATATTTGCAAAATATGTTAAATTTTCAAAATAAATATTCTATTTAGATCTTTATCTCTCTCAGCATCTTATAAGTATAAGTGTAAGACTTAAAAACCCATAAGGCTAGATTGTATCACGAAATAAAATGAATCGAACATATTATACAGTTAATCCTAATTAATAATAAAACAATTTAATAGTTTGACTTTAAAATTTCAAAAATCATAGTAGCGTACTGTATAAAAACAGATCCTGATGTGATTGAAGCAAATGAATACAAAATGTTATGTGTTCAATATCCTTAATCATTTTTATTTTCCTTTATATCTCAGTGTGTACATTTTAAAATTTGTTTAAATTTATATTTATCCTTATAAAATTTAACAAACAAAAAAGATTTTAATATGTTCCCAGACTACGATCTTTTTATTCCTATTTTAATTTATACCTGCTGCATTCATTCATTATTTCTATTAAAAATTTATTTCAAATTGTCTAAACAAACAGACTAAACTACAGTATTTAATTAAAGCCCGCCCTATCGACATAAAACTACTTAATTATCTCCTTAATTATACCAATGAAGCCCGCCATAGCAAGCTATAGCTCCATCTATTGTTCTCCAAACTCTGTTACAGTTATTTCCGCAAGAACCCCTGAATTCCTCGAGATAAAATGTAGCCTTTATGCCATTCCAGGACCTAGCCTATATGCCAAATTTCATCTCGATGCGTCCAGCGATTGAAGCGTAATTGAGCAACAAACATATATCCAGACATACAAACTTTCACATTTATAATATTAGCAGGATTGATTTAAACCCAGGCTCCAAATTATCAAGTTTAAATAAATAGTTTAAAATCAATAAAGGTTTACCGCAGACAACCTTTAGAAGTGCAGACGAAACAATCCTAGACCCATCGCTCGCGCACTATTTACAAGTTAAGAAAATCTATATTGTAGTTCACGTTAACATTGTAAGGATACTGAACACAAAACTAGTTTTTTTAATTATAGTGATTATGATTTTTAACTTTCTCAAACACATCTATTCCATCGGCCCGTCGAAGTAAAACTTACTGTAACTACTGTTCGATTCCGAGAATTTCTTTAAAATTGTCAACCAAAATAAGACAGCTTATTCTCTTAGTAGACCTCACTCGTTACTCAAAATTCAATCATCCAACAAAATCGACCACCATGAATGCAACTATACAATAAATTAGACAACCGATTTTTTGTTATTTACTAGATTGGATTTTGTACAAAACTACTTTTAATAATCTAATGAAATATATTAATTTCCCTATAAGTTACTTAATAAACCCAAATAATACATGTAAACCTACATAAATTACATCACCATAATTTGGATAAATGGATGAGCGTTATTACCTTGCCTTACGACACAGTATACTACTTACTCAAATTCACATTAAGTAAAATGAAATTATCAATTTTTTAATAGAACATATTAAATATCTTATTAAGTTGTTGGATATGGAATATGTTTAAATTTGATTTAATTAACCATGGAGTAAAATTCTCCTATTCTCATTTTTTTTTTTAGTCTCATAAAAAGCTATATTTTGTTTAATCGACATAAATTTTGCTAATATTATTAGAAATTCTTTTTACGATTTAAGCGAACTCAAAACTTGCAATTTAAACGTTTCTCATAAATACAAAGTATCTAGATAATATCGACTGTTGTGGTTTAAGTGTTATTTGAAAAGTATAAATTATTAACTTATTTTATTCAATAAAAAGATACTATATTACTTATTATAGACATTTGTTTCAAAATACCAATTCGAAATCTAAGTAATCTAAAATGAATTCACAAGTTCAATATCTAAGTAAAGTCAACACTAAAAGTCTCTGAATAACCAAATATTAAAAAAAAAAAACTTGAATTTACGAAAATTTCGAAAACACTCACAGGTTCTTATACTTTTGTCAAAATTGAAATATAACATAAACTACAACATTAAATCAGCTATCAAAACAACAAATATTTATTTTGACTAATTTGTCATTGATTCACACGTAACAACTTTTACTTTGTGTATGATGCAGGTATCAAAACTAAACTGCTATGTGTTCCTCATTCAATTGACTCTCGATTATTTATTTTTTATGATTTTTAAATAAAATTAAAATTTTGTATTTATTAAAATATTTATAAACGACTACGAATAAAATCAGTTTAATAGCGATTCTAAACTTTATAAGATTTTATATAAATCTAATAATCCTGGTCACGGCACCAAATTGTAACTAACCCCCCCCAAAGAACACATATACTAGCTACCCTTAAAGTACCTACCTAACTAACCAGTATGGACATAAAAGATTATAAGACAATATAAACACGAAACTTGAAAATTGAAGTATAAATTTATAGAAGGATTGGCTATGTGATCGTCTAAGTGGTAGGACCCAATTGTGCAACGTAGACCGCAGGTTCTTTAAGAGAAAGACTGAAACACCGTTCTAGTAATGAAAATAGTATCCTCTACCCCTATGCGCTTTTTACTTTTCTAAAAAAATAAAAAGGCGGAAAGCTCCACCCAGCGCTTCCCACGGTACGTGTCCATACCGAGGCTAACTTAGCGCACATCCCCCGAAGGAGTAGAGGTGTGAAATCATAAATGGTATAACCATTAAATTATCATTGCAGCCGAAGCTGAAGACCGAAGTCTTAATATGTAGTTTCAGGAACAAATCCTTGTGCGTGCATAGCACAAACACTCAGCCTTTAGGCCAAAGAGTGTGACCTCCGTTCGCACAGACACAGCCATGACATTGTCAAGAGAGCACGTCTCGTGTTAAACACACTCCGAAGTACAGGACGCAATAAACCCCACTGAACCATTTGTGTAGTAGGTAATTTATGTACCAATGGAACAGCCATGGAATTCACCAAGAGGGCACGCCCCATGCTTAACACACTCCGAAGAGCAAGACGCAATAAGCCCCACTGCATCCATGTAACTTCAGTCGTAGATTATAAATAATATATTTCGGTTTCCAAGCCGGCGTCCACACCATACATGATCAAGGATTCATAAACAGGTTGAATGTATAGGTATATTATCAGTTCAAGTACGAAGAAATATAGTTTATAGTTTATTTGATCGATTAACGATAGAATAAGTGTGAGTTAGATTATTTATGTAATATTCAGTATCGCAGCTTTTCAGGAATTTAGTCGCGGACCAAATATGATTCCATGAGTTGTTACCAGTCGCGTAGGTGAAGTATCACTGTCGCCTTCGCGTAATCAGCGTCCGACTCCCCACAACTTGGCAACGGTTTACGTGTCTATTTAAATAAAGCAACAATTGCCTTCTTTCGCAGTTTTTCGACTCTGACAGACAGCTCGGGGCAAGGACCTTTAACCTTCTACACTGTGTGGTCTGTTGTCGTCGTTCAAGTCTCTCGGCACTGAACTCACATTCGTATTTGACCCAAACAAACGGATCGAAACGTTAGGCGAGAGATATTCAAACCGTCTGTGAGCTCAGCCGATGTAACTTGAAGCCACTAACGAATGTTAACGATAAACATTCTGAGAGACCAGTAGGTTTTAAGCTTCCGATCCCCGGGCATGCCTCCATTTCATCTCCTTGTCTCCTCTTTACTTTACTCAGGTGAGGCCTTTTTACCTGTGTAATATAGAAGCATTATAAACGATCAAACCTCAGAAGCAACGTCCATCACTAATACAAGCAAAGGAGTCGCATTCCAATATTCAAATCGCTACAAGACTTCTCCCTATTTGGTGTCACCAGTCGCGTAGGTGAAGTATCACTGTCGCCTTCGCGTAATCAGCGTCCGACTCCCCGCAACATGGCAACGGCTTACGTGTCAATTTAAATAAAACAACAATTGCTTTCTTTCGCAGTTTTTCGACTCTGACAGACAGCTCGGGGCAAGGACCTTTACCCTTCTACACTGTGTAATCTGTTGTCGTCGTTCAAGTCGCTCGGCACTGAACTCACCTCCGTATTTGACCCAAACAAACGGATCGAAACGTTAGGCGAGAGATGTTCAAACCGTCTGTGAGCTCAGCCGATGTAACTTGAAGCCACTAACGAATGTTAACGACAAACATTCTGAGAGACCAGTAGGTTTTAAGCTTCCAATCCCCGGGCATGCCTCCATCATCTCCTTGTCTCCACTTTACTTTACTCAGGCGAGGACTTTTTACCTGTATTGTACAGCAGCAGTATAAGCAATCAAACATAAGAAGCAACATCCATCGCTAAATCAAGCAAAAGAGTCGCATTCCAATATTCAGGTCACTACAACACTACCACCTTTTATTAGCCATCAGAAAGGTACATAATTCCTCTCATGTTAGAATGTATTCACTTAATAATACATTGCATTTTATATCAATTTATCGCATTTTGCATATGCCCACCTCATACGCTTTCTTTATATATTGTGGCCACGCGACGCTCGCCGCTGCTTATGTATGTCTACGTAAACTTATGCTGTCCCGGGTGTTCTAGTAATGAAATTTATTTTATTTTCGAATTTAGGTTTTTAACTACATAAATGTGTTAAGCCCGTCTTTAGAAAGTCTACAAAAATATTAAAGACCTCCACCACCACGATCCTGGCTAACTTTTTCTAAGTCCTCGATCTTCCACGATCCTATTTAATTATTATTTTTATCATTATGTTAGTTTTATATAACAATTTTATTATATATATATTTTTTTTTTTCTTTTTTTTCTTTTTTTTTTTTTTATTTATAGGACGAAGATGGCTTGGTAGACGGGTAGGCTTGGCAGATGGGTACAGTAAGCATAGATTATATAAGCATAGGTGCATTTTTGTGCTGCGTCTACCGTATACCTGTCTACAGATAATTACCTTTGATTACCAGAAGTATTTATCTTTGAATAAACTAATATTATTACGACATTCTTTATACAATATATTTCCGTCTTTTTCTAATATCAACTGTTCGCGTTGCCCTTGAATAATTCCTCTCGATACTTGACTTCAAGACTAATGTATTGTGCCAATTTTCACATATAACAAAGACAAGACTGGAATTAAAAAGTAATTCTGACGTACATTATCTACAGCATTGAAATTTCTACGTCTATGTATTAAAGAGCCATGGAAGAGCAATTAAAGATAGAAGTACAAACGATTCAGATAAAGTGATTCATATATTTTTTAAATTTCAAAAGCGTAAGCCACAAACTTTTTTACACACACCGATTGCAAACACCTCGATGCTCTATTAAAAATTTGGGTAGGTATTTTTTTAGCGAAATGATGTTGTTAGCCGCCAATAGTATTTCCAGTTCTTGGACCACAAAGCGTCACGGCAAAAAAGTTTTCTTGAAAAACCTGTAGTTTTACTGTACAATGTCGAATCGTCAATGAATAATAGGTGACTTTGAACGTAACATATTTGTATGTATCCAACAGCAATAATTTTTGGTCACAAAAGGAATTGAAAAAATTTAATAATACTACATAACTTAATCATCGCATGTCTCCACTTATCGTAACATATAATTTAACAGGGAATAAAGATGCATGTAGGGTAACATAGGCTTATAATAAAGAAGTGCATTGTCTGGAGCTTTGGGAACGCCATAGCGTAGTCTTTTTCATGGGAAACCGCACTTGTCACGAACAAACATAACTACCGGTAATCATAACTGTAACATTGTTAAGTGAACTTTGAATTACAGTTACTACGTGTTACAATTCACATTGTAAATGTACTACAATTTGTGTACACAATAATGTACCTGACACGACTCTAGCACACGTACCTACACTGCTCGCTCTGTTAATAACACACAAAGCCTTGAACAGAAATTAGGAATGGATTATTTTTCTCTGCTGTGCAACATATATACTGAACAAATATACTAAATGAAAAGTTAATCTTTTAACTGCATCTTTGTTTTGAAAATATTTATTTACATTGATGATATAGCCATAGATATTATGGCATGTATAATTTATTTTATTATATATTTTATGTATAATAAACGAAGACTGGTTATTTCTATGTACCTATATTTATTTATATTGTATTTCTTAATTCTATGAAGATTTTGTGTGTTTGTAAGATAGATGTACTAGGACTTTATAAGTCACTAGAAGTTGTATTTGACGTTCTTAACGAACGTATTTCCAGGTCAAAGATGAAATTGAGATTTTCATCAGCCACACTTGTGCCTCGATAGCTCAATTGGTAGAGCACTTAAACGGAATGTAAGGAGTTGCAGTATCAAGTCCTGGCTCGAGGTTAATCTTTTGACTGCATCTTTGTTATGAAAATATTTATTAAAATTGAATTGAAAGAGCAATATAGGAAATGTATGTACCTACATGGATTACGTCACGGTTTTATTCACCGAAGGGGTTAACCAGAGGCTGGCCACATACCTACACCACAATGTAGGGGACAGTCTTCAGGTGACGGTGTTTAACCTAATATCGCAACACAGTTAAATCAATAAGAAATCTCATTCTGATATTATAAATCTATGCGAAGGCATTTCAACGTCAGACACGAAAACTAATTAATCTTAGGGATGATCTACTAGGCAAGTACCGAAACCTAAGCAATAAAAATAACTAATTATATTTTATTTTTGTAATAAAAATAAATAGGTAATAAAAAAAATAACATGTGCATCTAAAACATACGACCTATAAGGTAAAGTCTTATAGTGTGCAATGTAACATGTTTTGAACAGACATCTTTAATACATACTTGATAGAATAGGCGCGTCATTACCGAGGTTTTATGTAGTATTTTTGTAATTTTTTATGTAAATTTACATAGAAAAAGCCCATCAGGAGTAATTAAGGTCTTAGCACACGCTTTGTCACACAACTCACGTTATAAGAATATGCAGTGAGTGTATGTATGTATGAAAATAAATAATACATTGTTTATACTTCTTGATAATTATAGCACTTAACCAAATTCTGAACTATAAGCAGACGGAACTCATTTTAAGGTAATGAGCAATGATACTACTATTTAAACTTTCATTGAAATGAGTCCCGCTTGCTTATAGTTAAATATTTGGTTCAGTGTAAATTTATCATAAATGAATTTTATTAAATAAATCATATATATTTAAAACTAGACTTTGCCAGCGGCTCCGCCCGCCCTAAATTCGGATATCGGCGTGGGGCTCCTTAATTTAATCACAGTATTAATACTGTGATTTACTCCTTAATTAGCCCGCCCTAAATTCGGTTATCGGCTTGGGACTCCTTTATTTAATCACAGTATTAATTCTGTGATTTACTCCTTAATTAGCCCGCCCTAAATTCGGTTATCGGCTTGGGACTCCTTTATTTAATCACAGTATTAATACTGTGATTTACTCCTTAATTACACTAATGAAGTTTGCTATATCAAGCTGTAGCTATAGCTGTAGTTCGTTTAAGCTCGGTTATAGTTATTTCCGCGGGAACTTATGAATTTCGGCATAAAAAGCCTATATGCTATTCCAGGACCTAACATATATGTATGCCAAGTTTCATCCCGATCCGTCCAGTAGTTGAAGCGTGATTGAATAACAAATATCCATCCATACAGACAAACAAACTTTTACATTTATAATATTAGTAGGATACTATTAAATTACATTATGACCATGACTTTACAGGTGCAGGAGTATGTTTTAGGTGTACTTGTTTATATTTTCCAGTGGGGTATTTTTTTAATTTTATTTTTTTGTTTACTAGTCGGTTTTGATGAAAATATTTTAGAGTTTGGTTAAGGAAGGTTGTTTCGCTGTGCCCAGTGGTTTTACCCGCCTCAATTTTATTATTTTATTAAAGAAATCAGATCAGGTATTTAAAATTAATAAGCGGGTGTAACCGCGGGGCACAGGAAGTATTATGGTTAAGATTATGAGTAAATAGTTTCAGGAACCTTATGAGAAAATTATCGAGTTATTTGGACTCTAAAATTCGAGACAAAAATGTATGAAAGTCTGACTTACCTCTCGAAACCCGTGAATGTACTTGCATAAACATATATAAAACCATCGTTAAACACGCGTTTCGATTTAACCAATTTCAAAATCATCAAAATTCAAATCAAAACAAGATATTGACGTTACAAAAATATTGTGTTAATCTTTATAAGTTTACAAAACATATTTTTATAAGCTTTCCATATATCCCTTGAATCCTTCTTTATATATATATATATATATATATATATATATATATATACATACCACAAAGGTGGCAAACAAGCACACGGACCGCCTGATAGTAAGCGGTGACAATCATTAAAAATTTATTCGATCATGTTAACTTTTGAGATTAAAAAGCTTATAAATACGTAACAATTACTTTTAGACATGCATAATGTAATTTTGTTTGTTATAGCCACTATTTACACATGTTTACACACTCCCAGAACTTTATTTTTGAAACCTCAGTAACCTGAACACCTAACACGCAGAACTAAAGTGATTGGTGAGTAGAGGCTGCCCCCAAATTATGATGTGGTTGTATGACACGCCGCTGCTGGCTGCACCAATACAAATATAATTATAAAAATAATATGAATGATAATGAAAATAAGTCAAAAAATATCTTACATATACATATACAGAGATATATATAATATGTAATATGCAAACTGAATATATATTATATCCATATAAACATACTCTAGGAATTTTGTAAGAGACTAATATCAATAACTGAAACTGATAACTATCACAAACTCTAGAATTATAGAACCTAGGCATATGTATATGTGCAAATATCTGTGTATTTATTTTTTTATACATGGACCCTTATTTCAAAAGGTATATCGAATCAATTCAATTAAATTCAATAGATTCTAAAAACCCCACATAATTCAATATATAAAATAAACAGCATTAATTCTACTGCAAAATGACACAAAGCACTATTCATAGACAGGTACTTATAAGAAATAACACTTACAGGCGACAGCAAATAGTTTCAAGTGTACCGATGACAGTCGAACTAATATAAATCACAATATTTTCCCGACATTTTGTACCGTTAACATGCACTGATAACCTTTTTTTACTCTAATTTTTTGTTTTGTTTTTTTATATAAGTACCCGTTAAAACTGGCGGCGACGCGACGGGACTCAGATAACAGTTTACCTTTGTAATACCTTGGCTTTTGCCAAGCCTCAAGAATTCTTTAGGTTTTGAGATTGCTCCTGTGTCCTTTACGATGCCGGAGTGTCAGTAAACAGCAACCATGATATCAGCTAGCAGGCTCTGTCACAAATGTAAAGTTTCTGTAAAACCTGATAATGACGCATGCCTCTCATTTGTGCTGGCTACTAAACCCTTTTTTTTAATCCCCGACGAAAAAAAGAGGGTAGTTATAACTTTGCCCGTATGTGTGTGTGTGTATGTGTATCTGTTTGTGGCGTCTGTGGCATTGTAACTCTTAAACGGGTGCACCGATTTGGATGCGGGCTTTTTTATTTGAAAGCAGGTTTTCTAGCGGTGGTTCTTAGAAATGTTTTATCAAAATCCGTTCAGCCGTTTCAAAGTTATCAGCTCTTTTGTTGGCTGCGGTAGGAATCTTAGACGCATAATGGGTATTTACTATATTTTCAAACATATGTGTATCCTAAAATTTTAAACACCCATGTAGGCTTCTTAACTATACGAGATTGTTGAATTCTTGGTCTAATGCTACATCCAGAATATCCACCACATTAGTACACTCTTGAAAAAAAATTAGCAAATATGTGGTGTTTTGATTCGTTTTTGATCAGTGAACTTATCATACATTCTTTTGTAAATAAGTTTAAAAATAAATAAATAAAAATTAAGTTAAAAATTAAAAAAAAACCCACCGCAAAAAGAAAAGCAAACATTTAAAAAGTCAAAAATAATACGTATTGTTCAACGATCAAATTTGATTGAGTAATATCTATATATATTTTAATTATAGAAATTGATGGATGGTACGATAAGTTTTGCTAGTTGCAATAGTGCTACAATGTCGCAGCGGGGTATCGCTAAGTTTAAAGCAATAACTAGGTAAATAGGGAGAGTGGACGCACGCAATAAAACAGTATTGTAATTAGTTTGTAAAGCTGGTTGTAGTTAATTTACTTGACGATTTGAAAGTGTTTTTAGTAACCCATTTGAATAAAATGATTTTGATTTTGCTTTTGATTTTGAGGGCAAACTCATAGCGCTCAAAGACTTAGCAATTTAACACCTAATGTAACTAGATTTACAAAAAAAATTGATTGTATCGAAGCAAGTTCTTCGGAAATGCTAGTAAAGTAATAGATAGTTCAATGAAATTAAGGGTGTGACTTACTTAAGCGGTACCCCGCTGCGACATTTTAGCGTTATTTCAACGAGGAAACCTTATCGTGTCATCCATTAATTTCTATAATTTAAATATATTTAGGTATTACTCAATCGAGTCCGAATAACTAGCAGCCTTTCTTGAAACTAAATCATAATTTTCTTATTTTACAAAATAAAACGAGTAAGAAAAAATAGGGTTTACTTTACAAGCGAGTACTGCACAAAGTTATGGACTCTATTTACCCTACCGCAAAATTTACGTAGGATCGTATTTTCATGGGTGGAGCGGTACCTATCGTCACCGTCAAGTTAGCGTTTAGCCACAAATATTGTTAAATATACTATGAATAATAAATATAATATAATATATAATTATATTAAGTTACGTAGTATTATTAAAGATTAAGATCGCATTAAAATGTTATATGCGCATTTGCATTTAAAAAAAATCGCGTTATTAAATAAATTTAGCGAGCGCAAGATTTCCAAGCGAGCACATAAAAAATAATGATAAATAAAAGTAGTTATGTTTGAGTTTGATGACTATTCTTTGAGAGTTCAGATCTGTATATCAGTTAATGGTAATTTAATTTAAAACAAATAATAAAAGGTTATAAATAAACTCGATATAGTTTTTTTTTTTAAATATACGGTGCGTACATCAACAAATACCTAGTCTTTCATTAAAAGTAAAAAATATATGTATTCAATGAAATGATTTATTATAATATCTCAATGATTAAATGTTTTTTATGTACGAGTAATAGGTATAAATAATAATTCTGCAGAATGCTGAATTATTTTATAGTTCTTCAGAAACTGATAATAAAGTATATTATTATTATTATTATTCTATATATTATTCTGTTTCAGTTCCTTTATTATACCGGTTATTACATTAAAGATGGTCATTTACATATTAAGTACCAGCTTTTGCTACGGTTCTACACGCCCTACATTCGGTTATTGGTGTAGAATTTAACGACAACTTTTGAACGGCATTATAGAAAAAAAACCGACTCCTATTCGACTTTTTCCGGGACTCAAACTATCTCCATGCCTTTCATCTTAATCGGTACAGTACAGCGGTTTAAGCGTAAAGAGGTAACAGACAGACAGTGGTTTTAGAGAAACTTCCTCCCGCGAACGCTTGAGTTGTAGAATGAGCTCCCTGACAAGGTTTTATCTAAGGACTACATAATGGGTTTCTTTAAGAAAGAAGTTATTAGATTTCTGAAGTGTCGGCAACGCGCGAGTGATACCCCTGGTGTTGCAAGCGTCCACAGGCTACGGTGACCGCTTACCATCAGGCGGACCGTAAGCTTGTTTGCCACCTTAGAGGTATAAAAAATCCAGATTTACTATCACATTTGTAATACTAGCTTTTGCCTGCGGTTTCGGTGTAGGATTTTGCCGGCATCACCGTAATTATAAAAAAAAAAAACGGACCGGCTTCACGTTTTCAAGTAGCCTATATCCTTTCCCAGGATTCAAAATACCTCCATGCCAAATTTCATCTTAATCCGTACAGCGGTTAAAGCGTAAAGAGGTAACTGACAGACAGGCAGAGTTACTTTCGCATTTATAATATTAGTATGGATTTATATGGATAAAGCTACCTTAGTCCAGATACCCTTTTGCATTGTTTCGTCGATGGTGAGCAGGACTAAAGTGTCTGTTGAAAAGTGGGTGTCCACCACATTTGATGTGGGTGTGTATCCAGCCGCTGGTTACTCCCTCCGAGCTTGAAATATAAAATCTGAACATCGTAATATATTTCGACTTTACTTAACTGTTACTTAACATAACTTTACTGCTTATATAGGTTTACGGCGGCCTTTACCTTACCACGAGTATCTCGCATTGTGACACTCACGAAACAATGCGATAAGAGCCCAGCCTAGTTGAATGTAAACCTAGTTGGATGAACTTTAAAAATTGTTATGACTACAGTGACTAAATATCTTATCTCTGTCGACTTTTTGGAGCCTGTTTATCACTAAAGTTAAATGTTGTTTTAGGTAAAATAAGCACAAATAGCCATTTAAGTACCATAAGTTTATTTAAATATTTATGAGTGTGTTTCGTATTAAATAATCAGTACAGAGATACTCACAGCTTTTTTATACCACTGAGTTGACAAACAAGTTTACGGCCCACCTGGTGCTGAACATCTTCTTACTCCTGGGGCATTATTCGCTCGTTCAGGACCATTTAAATCAAAAATCACCACCGTTTTGAAGAACTCTATACATATTGTAGACGTTAGCGAAAATCTCTACATAGACATCACTGGAATAATGTTCTAAAATAGTATAGTGGGTGACCTTGCAGGTTCTTATCTAGGGTTTGGTAGGAGCATAATGTCCCTGCCGATGGCGAGCGGTTTGATGGTTGAAAAGACTTGGTACAAAACCCATTATACAAGCGGTAGAACACCCGAGGGATTGGTATTTAAGATAAAAGTATCGCAGGTACCCATTGAAATTGTATTGAACTTGCCTTTGCGATTTGAATTATGTTAAAGTAGTTAGCTTTTCTTTGTTTGAGGAGTTATGTAAGTGTTTTTCTGTTTTGAGATCCGTAGATATTATCAGATAGGTAGTAGCAGTAAATAATGTAAAACGAATTTTAAAGACGAAATAAATTTAATAATTACTAAAGGCATTAGAGGAGTAAAAAATAGTTTCTTGCTCTTATACCTAAAATGTACCTACTTGTGCGGAAAAGTTACCAGCAATATGACCGTTGCAAGGTATCGAAAATAAACTAAATGTGTCTGTCGTCTGTTATTGGATCAAAAATCAAATCATGATGTGTTGTCATAGCTTACTTGGTATAAAAACTTTTTAACAAAAAAAGACAACCGGCTTCAAAAAGATGCACTAAAAAGGTAAAAATAATTACTTATTTCCAAAAATCTGATCTTAAATACAGTTTAAAGTTGGTGTCATGCAAGTAAAGTGTGTTATAAACTGTTAGGTAGGTACATAGACACCAACTTCAAACTGTAATTCAGATCAGAGTTTTGGAACTAAGTAATTACTTTTACCTTTTGAGTGCATCCTTTTAAAGCTGGTTGTCTTTTTTTCTTAAAAAGTTTTTATTTTATACTTTTAAGTTTTGTTTTTCTCTAAAAGTTTAAGTTTAAAATTCACTACATTAATATGGCACCACCTCGGAAGCATGACCTTTAAAAAAAAGGAATTTCGCGAAACAGTCCAGGCGATCATACATAAAAACAAAGATTCCGAGAAATTGATAAACTCCTCCTTTTTTGAAGTCGGTAAAAAATGTTGCGCACTAATAGGCTAACACGATCAAACTTGACCGCTTCTTTATGCCTTACAAAATGGTTAAAAGATGATATAATCGCGGAAGAATTTCTTGGCTTAATTAATTGATATATTTCTAATACAATTTGTGTCATGCGATGAAACACGTGCAATTGAGATCTTTTCCGTCGGTATGAATTCTTTTATACTATAAGAAATAAAGTTTTAAAAATTCGTGAATTTATATATCGTATGTAGAAACTAGAACTAGGCACATAGAAACCAACTTCAAATTTTAATTCAGATCATATTTTTGGAAATACGTTATTATTTTTACCCTTTTTTGTTGGTAAAAAGTATTTATTTTTTACTTTTGAGTAACGAATTGCTTTTTTTTTTCGTACACTAAAAACTTCCATACTCGTAACAAAATTTTATACAATCATCAACATAAAAGCAGTTTTACCTGTCCCAAATTAACATACACTCATCATAAATGTTTGAAGTTGTAACTCATAAGAGGTTATCCATCCCCCACATCGGTTGAGGATTAAAACCGTGCAGTAATAATACATATAAACATTAAAAAAAATCGTGAAAATCATATAGAGTTTAATATTTTAAACCGTTATAGTAAAGTAGAGTCGAGAGATAATAGGCAATGTAAAGAAAAGCAAAACAACGGTCTGTAACTGTCCTAACTCCTAGCTCACAATCAACAATAGTATTCAATTTACAAGGTGTTAAATGTTTTTATAACTGTCTCTGAAAGCCTAACCTTCGTCAGCTGACTGTTATTTAGCCTCAACGTTTTCAGGCCAGCTTTGGTTTACTCTACCAAGTAGATACTATTACATACAACAGTCAGTTCTCAGTACAATCTACAAAACCGTTCGGTGCAGACGTGCTCATGCAATTCTGGGCACTAAAATCAATGTGTAAACAGACCTTTATATTTTAAAACTTTAAAAGAGTTAAAATGATTTTTAAATGTTTATATTTCTAGAGTTGTTGTTGTTAAAATGTTTAGTTATATGAGTATTTGACTTTTAGTGCATATTAAAAAGTGTTATCAAATGTCGTGATAAAAAAAAAAACATTTTGCACGATAGTGTCAACTTACGTTTGTTTGTTTTGTGAAATTGTGTCGCAGATGCGGTGTTGATAACGTCTTGCTTCCTTGGTTTGCGGTGAACACGATGCATATTACATGTGAGTTTTATTCAATTTCATAGTTTTGTTTGCAACGTGTGCTAGAAACATGGTGGTTTTGTCAAGTTCGATGCACGCGGAAAACACCGAAATAATTTTCATGATATTACCATGTATTTGCTAACTTAGTTTTTGCAACTTTTAGGGATTAATTTAATAATATTCTTTCTGCGGACGAGTTTTAGACCAGAAGTGCGGTATTAAAAAAAAAATAGATGTATAGAGAAAATGTTAATTTTTTGTAGTGAAAGCCTCAACTCCCTTTTAGGGAGTTTTTTAGGAGGTCCACCGTGCGAGGTTTTAGTGCCAGCTACTTTCAACAAAATTTATATATGCTTTATCATAAGGTATCGTTTATTAGTCATTAGCTTTAAAATATATAGAAACTACGGTATTAGTATCTTACTACTAAATTTATCTTGAGTTCTTAAGTATTATATTATGCATAACATAAAGTTAAAAAGACACGTGATAATAATATATTGAAATAATAATACCTGTGGCTGAATTTTAAACAAGCTAGGTAATTGCTTAAGAACCAGCTAAGTTGCTATTATGTAGCGAAAGTCTCAACTAAATCCTTTTAGTAAGGTTTTGATGATGTCCACCGTGCGACCGTTTTTTACTGTACATTCATTATCATTAGGTAGACTGTAAAATACATTAATTTAAAACATTAGGTTTAATATACATAGAAATACTGACTACAGAGCCTTCCTACCTAGGGGAGAGTGTGCATGAAAGAGCCAGTTTTGAATAGTATGAAAAAAACACACTTTTAAAAAATTATTTTCAAATGAAACTAGTATTTTTTATAATCACTTTAATTGTTAACATTATTAAATGAAAATAAAGAGGAGAACGACGCTGATAATTTAGCTCTTTCATAGCAGCAGGTAATGAAAGAGCTACCATGTGTTAACCAACCCCTATACCTACTACCTAGTATCTACTACCTAGATACCTACTTTTGAGGTACTTAACGGTTATTTTATCAGTTAAATTATGTTAAGTATTTAAAATCAGATTAATACTAATCTAACTTTGGTAATTCTATGAAAATCACAATTTTTAACCAGTCTCAATAATAATTAAACATTGTCTTAATCAACAATTAAAACTTTTGAACATTGTCTTAGTCAAAAATTAAATAACTAAATAAAAATTTGTCTGAAAACATAAAGTCGAACCCTTATTCGTATACTCTATAACTTAAAAATAAAAACAATTAGCATTAAAAACATTTTTGGCAGAAGAAATTAAACAACCCTTTGTGGCCACACGACTCATTTGCCCAAGCCGGCTCTTTCAAAGATAACTGGCTCTTTCAAAATACGACGCTGTTAATAATATAACCTCAAAAAAAAGGTATTATACCAGAACGCTGATCTGATATTATTTGTGCAAAACAAGGACAAATATATGGACGAAATACTGCATATCTTTTTTGTCAACTTATGCAATAACCTTTTTGAAAAAAAAACTGAAATAAACACAAAAAAACTTACTTTTTGGCTTCTGAATTTTAGTAACAGTCCTGTGAGGCCATTTGCTGTCGTGGAACTGTCAATGTGTGAGTAAAATTAAACTTTGGTAGAATATCGATGAGTAATGAAAAATCTTTTTCATGCACACTCTCCCCTACTACATTAATAGTATCTAGACAATTAATTAATCTTAAGTTTTTAAGTATTATATGTGTCGCAGCCATCTAGTTAAATTAGCCAGCTAATTGAACGTCTAGGCCGTTAATTTAACGCCGGCTTAATTAAACTAGAATCTTAAATTTTTAACAACTTGGCGTATTAAAAGGCCCTTTGAAGATGACTGACTAAGACATGTCGCAGCCATCTGGTTAAATTAGCCAGTTAATATCATAAACTCAAAAAAACTAGTAAAGATAGCTTAATGGAAAAAAAAGTATATTGAAAAGTGTTTAATTTTAAATAAATAATTAAATAGATTATTAAATACGCTTCAATGTTCCTTTGACTTCATAGAGCTGTCATAAGTTGTTTAGGAAATATTGTTGTCTGTGCAAGTGACTAGTTATTTTTGGTCGTCAGTGTACATAAAAATGACACGTAATAATTGAAATGTCAAATGTCATGTTAAACAACCTAGTTTCTTTAAAATTAGTTAAGTATAGTATAGCTAAGTAGGTACCTTCAACGTAAAATGCTAATTACCTACCAAAAAAAATTTAATTACCTTTTTTCTTAGTAACTTAACGAAATACGTAAGCTATATTCATCAATTAAGGAAATAAAGTCGTTTAAATATCAATTACAGTTTAGTAATAAAATACCTCCATAGGCTACATAGGTAAGTTACGTAAGTCAATATTCCTAATCATAATAATTACTAGATTATCTCAACGATTATTAATTAATATAATGATAATGAAGAATTTAAAATTATTTTTAGCCACAGAACGTAGACAATGCAACAAACTTTTGACTTTTGACTGACCCGGTGGTCAAACCTGAAAACTACAGTCGCCGTATTAAAATGCTGTGAATTTACGCGACACTAGCGGCATTCAACGGGTCAGAAATGTTTGTTGCACTTTACTGTAAACTGTACTAAAGTAAAGGTGCGTTTTGTTCACTGCTTCAATGCGTTTAATGTCATAATCCAGCCAAGTTAAAAAGACATGAATTCTGTGTGGCACACTACAAAGTTTGGCTCGTTCTCTTTAGTTGGATTATTATTGACATTAAGCGCATAATGTACATTATGCCGGTGAACAAAACTTATATTAATTTCTGTTTTCAGAATCAACGTACGACCAAGAGTTTTGCATGTATTTTATTCATGTAAAACTCTTTATGCTCGATAAATATCGTCTTTCAGGAAAAAAGTTTAGGTTTATTGTCGAAGGGTTAGGACTTTTAAAGGATTTTTTTGTGAAAGGCCTCGGTAGCCCATATAACGTTTTCTTAAGCTCATGAACAGCATGTTAAAAGAGATTTGCATTCCTTTTCTCCGTGCCCTTTGCAAAAGCAATACCGATGAGTGACTAGATTCGAAAACGAATTAAATAGAGATCGCAGATAGTTAATGAACGATATATCTAACCTGAGCATGTCCTAGGAATTAAATTTATAGAAGTAAAATTTGAAATGTTAAAAATTTCATACTAAATTTTGTACTACAGAATTATCTGGATTATATGTTGTTCCTCAAAATGCAAGCTATCTCCCTGCCAAAATCCATCAAGATCAGTTTAACGATAACGCCGTGAAACTTAACAGACAGACAGCATTTATAATATTAGTACCTATGTGGATTAGTGTAGATAAGACACCTACGTAAAGAAATATGTCATCAAGGATAATTATTATTCAATCCATGCTAATGAGTGCCTAACAAGAGACGCCTACCTATCTTGACAACAGTAGGCCATAGCAGTAAGTTTTGCAAGGATACAAATACATAGACTGTCGGCCCACATACTTACGCTATCATGACAGGAGAGATTGATTTGAATACAATGGTTGCAGTATTTTCAATACGATATTATACATTATTAAATAATGAACTAATGCTATGTTATGTACTTCTCGCCTATTGTTTTATTTCTTTAGTCTTATGTATTTGTTCAGTTTTCTTTTATTGAATTTTAGGAAAAAAATGTAATGATCGATTAATAATGTTTTGTTTAAGTCACAGTAAAATCACTACGGTGGTAGGACAGCCCAGTTCGGAAAAGAATTCGGGCGATTACACGTTATCTACTTTTGAAACCATAACTTAAAGAAATCAACAAAAAAATTACACTGCTCTCAAAAACCCACTAAAAAGTAAAAAATAAATCATACGCACGCACATGGAATATTAAACCCTCGTAGATATTTTCTTTTCTTTTCAAATGCAAAAATTTGCATCAAAGATTATGATGATGTTTCATGTGTGTGTAATTATTTTTATTTATTTTAAGTGAGGTTTTTAAGGTGGTGTAATTTTTTTTATGATCTATTTTATTAAACATAAACAAATATTTGAACTCGGACATACATCTCAATAGGAGATCCCACTTATTAAATAATTAAAAAGTATCAAGAAGAAAGTTAAGTAAAAGTACCTGCAATTTCACAAGTCTAATAAGGCTGTTTTTAACACCTATGATCAAGTTTAAAGTTTGAAAAGTGCTACTTTTATCACCCTTTAACCCACCGATTTAATTCTAGACCACTTTAAGGTACCTCAGAACCATGAAAGTCTAGTGATTGAGGTAAGTTTTAGGTAATAAACAATTGAATCAATAAATCCCTTTAGTGACCAAACTGCGCGGGCGAAGCCAAAGCAAAAGCTAGTAAAACCAATTAAAGTGAACTCTTCAAATAATAGATAAATTTACACTTACCTACTACAGTAAGAACTTGTAATTGATATGGATATCGCCTTTCTATTATACGACTGCATAAATTGCAAACTTTCCACAGCTATATGCCAAACGATAGAAACTTGTTGGGAATTGCCTTAAGCTCCGAACTGTCTGTTAGGGAAAGTAATACATTTATTTTGTGGAAATACTGATAATAAATTAAATGACAACAATGCAATTCAAATATGTTTTCTACAGGTAGCTCTGTCTTAGGTATATAAAGAGATGCACAATATGTCAATATTGATAATGAACTGCTACCTACTCTAGACCGGGATAAAAGTATTCCATATGTTAATCCAGGACATGATTTTAATGTATGTTATTTTATCCAATTACTTTAGTTTACGCCGAAATAATTCCAGGACAACTTTTTACTGTTATAAAATATTCAGAGACCTCACACCTCATAATACTATATATGTCGCAGCCATTTGGTTAAATTAGTAAGTAAATTGGGCGCTTAGGCTAATTGTTGAGTATGGTAAAGAAATTATCATATAACTGAACAGATTATTATATGAAACTTGACTGGAACGCTTCGGTCGCTTAGCTCGCTTCGCTTCTTCGTTTACACAAGAAATACTGAACCCCACCCAACTTACATGACTTATACAGTGCGATATCTAGTCCTTTATTTTCATAACTAATTTAACCAGATGGCTGCGACATACAGACTGGGTTACAAATTTCGTACATTTTTCTTGTAAAGGTTTTGTAGTCTTTGGGGCACAAATCCCCTTGATCCTGACGCCCTGACGCTATCTATGTCGGATTTGAGATGTATAACAGCAGCTATTTTTGTTACAGCCCTTACCAATGCAACCACGATGCAGACCACAAGAGAAACAATCAGACAAAAAAGATGTAACAAGAGACGAAATTCTAGAAAGAAATCACTATCACCTTCCGACTTAAAATGTGCCCGAGGAGATCCAAAAACCGATATCAAACTGAATAGCAAAAGATCTCTATCAGAAGTGTCAGTGAAAGTGAAACACAGAAAGAGTAACATTCGGAGAACTTGGACTCATCCGTTTACTTGCACTGATGGTATTCAGGATGTGAATATGATAGGTGTTTTTAATCGTGATGTTAAAGTAAATGTACCGCCTGAAAGTGATGAATCTAACCTCCCTCCGACTAGTAGTGATAGAGATACCGAGGACGATGCTAAAGTCGTTCCTATGCCAGTTCTACCTCGACCAAGGTGGGATTCTGGTAGTGAAATGGACTCTTTAGTATCTACTGTAGTTAAAAGAGCGGCACGACGTCGCAGAACGCCGGCAAACCCAGGTTAGTAGTTTTTTGATTATTCTTATGTTGTATGAACAATGATTGTACAACAAATGATTATGTAATTATTGAGCTTAAACCACATACTGACTTGAATGTTTAGACTTTTTTGAGCATGACATGTTTATGTTCTCTGCGTTGAAGCCGCTCAAACGGCCAGCGTAAGGTAAACTGCTCTTGCAGGCGTATGTGTAGCACAACCACCCTAACGCGTAGGGGACCGGGGCCGACAAGCGACATGACCTCTCTTTCTGAAGCGCGTTGCACACTAAAGACTAACGCTCGAGCAGAATCTCATCCAATCTTACTAAGGGGAGAGGGTTCCGCCAAATATCACGTAAATTTTATTTTTCGCAAAGATATGTGTAGAATTGCGAGAAAACTGTGTTAAATATCGTCAAATCCTATAGAATAATAATTATCTCTGCTTTGCGAACGCTACAAGATAGCAAATTAGGTTTTTTTAAATATATCCAACGCAGTCAAGTACAGATTAACGAATTTACACTAACGATACGTATTTTAAAAATAGGGTAGGGGGGAGCCATTTGAGCTAAATCTCACCAAAGGTGGAGGGACGGTCGAAAAATCGCCAAAATCACCTCACGTAATTTATGGACGCCCTCTAACTAAATTTTTTACATTTTTAATGTACCGTCTAGAATAAAGACTAATATTTGAATGTATGTAAAATTTATATTAGTTTCGGCAATAGTTGAATGGTAATCATTGATATAAAACCAACAAAAAAAACTATCGTCTTTGGTCTAAGCGCTCTTAAAGTGTTTAGTATGTAGAAACAACCTAATACGTAAATAACATAACTAAGTAATGCTAGTGGTTATAGTAATTTGAGACGATTAGTTGCGTTGCATATCTACTAGTACAGTAACCGGTACCCCGGCAGCATCCATAGACCGCAAGCGGCATTTTCTAAGACCATTGCGTAGCGTTGCAACATAAAAATGAAACAGTTTCATAACAAAACTAAAAGCTGTTAAAATGTAAACAGAGTAGGTACTTTTCGACACAACCTACCTGTCTATAACCTACAAAGTCAACACTGTAGGTTTTAATCATGCTTCTGATTTGACATAAATTAGGTCTACTCTGTAATTTTATTGAGGCAAAGGACGATGTGCAAAAATGTTAATGTAAAGCTGGTTCTCGAAAACCAATTACGACCAATTAAAATTATTTATATACAGTTGTTATGGTCTAATTATGTAAAAAAATGGTCATCATGGTGGATAGTCTCAGTTTGCTATCCGGTCTAGGATATGCGACCTTTACAAACAGTTTTCAATAATTGGCTTAGTGGTTCTTTTGTTTGCCTATTGTAACATTAATCCTTAATTAACAGGATTAACCCCTAATTAAGCACATGGGGTCAATACTTGGAGCGAAGTGCGACAGCGCTCTTTCTTCAAGTAACTTCCTAACTTATCGTAGGGTTCGCAAATTAGTCGCACCAAAATTTGTTTCTTTATTCATTTTAATATATTATTTATATTTTATTTATTAATTTTTATCCTTATTAATAAACTATTTTAAAATAAAATAAAATAAAAATTTAAAATAGTTTATTAATAATAGGGAGTAAAAAGTAGCCTATGTTCATTATTGATAATGTCGGCTTTTAATGGTAAAAGAATTTTTCAAATCGGTCCAGTAGTTTCGGAGCCTATTCAATACAAACAAACAAACAATCAAATCTTTCCTCTTTATAATATTAGTATAGATAACTTATCTTATCATATTTTGGTTGGGGTCTCTAAAGACCCTATGCAAGTAATTGTGTGATTTGAATGCGCCAAAGTGTCTACGAGCGACATAGCTTATATATTTCTAATATCTATTCCATTAATGTTACAACAAACTTGACTTGATGGATAAGAAAAGAATAAGACATGAAACTAAATAATAGGGTGCATAGAAACTGTTGACGTTAAAGGTTGTACATTTTCTGAACGGACAGCGAACTGAGACTAACCCAATAACGGCTATTGTTCTACATAATATTTAGACCATTCAAACTCATGAACATAAATTATTTTGATTGGTTGGTTGCGATTGATTTTGGGTACCGAAACTCCCATTCTCCTCTCTGTCAATGTATTTCTAGTTCTATTAGTTATTATATTTGAATTGCGATAAGTGATCCTGACAGCTATTTATGTTGTTACCTAAGTACTAATAGTATTATTACTATCGGTTGTTCCTTGGACGTTCTGTGTCTTAGTGACATCATCAATGACATCATATCATCGTATTAACCGTATGACGTAAAATAGTTCGTTATGATCAAGTTTATTATTAGTTTTTTACCCGACTACAGTAAAACTTAATTTTATTTTAAATGTTGTATATGTCGTATAGAATATCTAATTAAATATTTAAAAAAAATATAGCTAAATATTACTTGTCTTTGATATATCTATTATAATTATAATTTGACAAACGATCGTATAAAAGCGTCTTGATGGCGATGTGGCGCCCCCTGTAGGACAAAGTCCTGTATTAAAAATTGGGAACATATAAAGATACATACCAATAACAAGAAAATATATACCTATATATATATATGTCGCAGCCATACGGTTAAATTAAGCCAGTTAATTGAATGGCTGCGACATATATAATATATTTGAAATGTGCCGTGTAGGATATTAAAAAAAAGGGGTTGTGTCAAATAAAATTAATAAACTAGCAGTTGCTCCCTGTTTTGTTTGATAATTGCTGTGTCAAAGTACTGCCCCTTAACTAAAATTTATAAGACTTTTTGACAGTAATTTTTAATGGACCTGTATCGTAAAAACATGAGGATAGTTACTTTATATCATACAACTTTAAAAAAAAACAAAGCTTTACGGTCCGCCTGATGGTTAGCCTATGGACGCTTGTTAAACCAGGTGTATCACTCGCGCGTTGCCGAGCCTACAAAAATCCAATAACTTCTTTCTTGAAGAACTGCATACTGTAGTCCTTAGAGAAAACCATGGCAGGGAGCTCATTCCACAACCCAAGCTTTCGCTGGAGGAAGTTCTATCTATCTATTTATGTACCTACTATTATAATTCCATGAAATTTTCGTACAAATTTATATCCTCTTTTGACGCTAAAACACTTCAACTTAACTTTCATCCTAAAGGCCTAAAAATAATTTTTATGCATTTCGCTTCAAACATTACGACTTTCCGTACACACTTATAAACCCTTATTTTACAGCCTTAGGGGATGAATTTAGCAAATCCTTTCTCAGTGCTTACCTACGCCATAACATGAACCTCTGTGCAGAATAACAAAATACAAAATTATCGAAATTCTCATATAAAATATCATCCCCTATTTAGTCTTCTAGGGAATGCTTTTAAGGGTTCCGTACCCAAAGGGTACAAAACAGGACCCTATTACTAAGACTTCGCTGTTCGTCCGTCTGTCCGTCTGTGTATCTCATGAACCGTGATAATAAGACAGTTGAAATTTTCACAGATAATGTACTTCTTTGCCGCTATAACAACAAATACTATAAAACACAATAAAATAAATATTTAAGGGGCTCCCATACAACAGATGTGATTTTTTGAAACCCTTCGAGCGCGAATCCGGCTCGCACTTGGCCGGTTTTTTTTTTAAACTATGAAACCCGTCAGTATTTATTTCAACCTAAAGGCCAAAAAATGTCCAAACTAATTTCTAAAACCCATTTCGTTAACCCATTACCTATACATATTTTTCTGTACGGATTGTCATACAAACTTCCTACTCTTAAAACTACTACTAACTAAATATTGCAAAATTCTTTTTTAGGATTCGCCTACGTTACGTTATTTTTACAAAATTTTAAGTCAACGCGGACGAAGTCATGGGAAAAAACGAGTAGAAAATAACTCAGTTACGTACAGTGTTGTAAAAGTGAAAAATTTTAAATCGGGAAATTTGCCAGATAAAAATCGGGAGATTTACTACTTATCTATTACTTTTTATTTTCATACCACATCTTACGTGTAAATAAAAAAACATTTTCTCGTCAATATTAAAAATAAACTCACATAATATAGTGTTCTTTTTGAGAATCTATTTATATTGCAATTCAAATCGATTTAATAATTCGAAGGATCGTCATAACTATATGTATTCTGCGGCCATAACTATCCTACAGAACTTTCCCTCGTACACTCACTAAACAATAATGAATGAACCCTAAGGTATTTCAGTGCAATCTGCTTTAAGCATGCTGCAAGGTTAAAAGATCGTGCAAGAAAT
The DNA here is from genome assembly GCA_946406115.1 of Apoda limacodes. Classification (NCBI taxonomy): domain Eukaryota; kingdom Metazoa; phylum Arthropoda; class Insecta; order Lepidoptera; family Limacodidae; genus Apoda; species Apoda limacodes. The sequence continues at coordinate 19,051,125 of OX291553.1, forward strand.
TTCGGGAATTCCCCGCGCATGGATTATTTATTTCTTTTTTTTGGGGCTTAAACTTCTTAATTTTTTTTGTAATTAAATATGATGGTATAATTTGAAATCTGTATTAGTCTAATTTCTAATTCAACAAATTCATAGTAAATGCATAGCAAGATTTTCTTTACTAGAAAGCTAGAATGTTTTTAATATTTTCACAACATTTAGGATAGGATAGGAATACCTATTTAGGATAACCTAGACTTAAAACATGAAAACATTTCAATATTCACTACAATAAATACCTACATTCTTAATTTTAAAACCAACCATGAGTAAGTTGAATGTTAATAAAAGCAATAATGAAACACCACATTACATAGTTTAAATAAAAAAAAAAGCGATTTTCGATAATTGGCACAGATAATCGTAATGTAGTAATGTGGCCGATGGCCACATAATTGTGTGTTCAATACATGAGGAATAAGTCTACAATAATCGTTTCAAAAACGCTCTGCTATAGCAATACTGCACGCTTTTTCGTTTGTGACTTGTCTTAGGCCCCAGGTTTCATTTAGTTTTGCTGTATATTGAATATTATATTACATATAACTGTGAATCGGGAGGAAGGGAAGCTAAATCGGGATATCGGGAGACAAAAGCCAAAATCAGTAGACCTCCCGAAAAATCGGAAACTTTTGCAACACTGGTTACGTACTATATTTACAAAGACGAATAGGTATGTAAACCCTCATTGTGCCTAAAATAAATAAAAAGTCAAAGAGAAATACAATAAAATCAAATTTCTGATTCTTTCTGATTTAATTAAATGTAAGACCTAGACTAGACCAAAAATAATTGAATATTCTTAGAAATCACGCAAGAATTAGAGAATCGACAGTACTGCCATCTCTTGTTGAGTAGTAAAACTAAACACTATGTTTCACGTCGCACTACCTCGAAGTCATGTCTGTTGGTAGTTCATTAATTGTATAACAGATGGCGCTTGACCCTACTTAACATAAATCCGTCTTTTGTATTAATCTTTAAAGTTAAAATTTTTAATTATAACCGTGACCCGCTAATGGATCATAAAATATATTTGTAAAGTGTAAGTGTCAAAAAAACTACCCAATAGAGATAATCACAAAACCTAGACCAGATAGGTGGCGCTTTGGTCGACTTATTAAAACCGCAGAGAAACAGCTAGTAGGTAGTTTTACAAGTTATAATACTTACTTTGTATAAAAAAGCCTTGAAAGTATACTAAAACGGATCTATATATAAATAAGTAGTGCCTATATTACTTACTTATATACTAACATAACATATTCAATTGTTTCCGTTTCATGGTCAAAATGCGTGGGATGAAATCGGACGTGTCGGTGTTGCAACTGTGATATTGGTGATAGGTTTTGAGTGGGACCTAGAAGATTAAAATAATACAAGGCTCTTTGCCCGCGCCCCAGACGTTTGAATTTTGGTAGAACTAAGATTTCGTGGAGCTTATTCAATTCTCGAGCACTCCAGATTTAAGATTTCGAGCGAAAAATGAAAGTCGGTCTCTCACCTCCAGAACTGTGAAACTCGGACATTCTGTTAATTTTTTTTGGTCCAATCCAGAGTCAGGCTTATTAAGACTGTTCCCAATAACCTGCCAGTTACCACTAATCAATCAAGAAACCAGCCAAGTGCGAGTATGACTCGTGCACCAGAGGAGCTGTACCACGACAAAATGCCTGACCTGAGCCCAACTCGCGCTTGGCGAATTTTCGTTATTTGTTGTATAGAAACTCTATAGAAATAACATTATAATCGTTTACAGTTTTAAACTTGTATGTATTTTACCGTTTTAACGGTTTAGAGCTAAAACAACTTCTTGTTTACTTTTAGCTCTTTAAGGATCCGTATCCGAAGGGTCCAAACGGAACCCTATTGCTGTTACTCACGTGTCTGTCTGTTATTTGTCTGTCACACAGGTTTACAGCCAAACACTTTGAGCTATAGTCTTCAAATTTGTACAGTCTTCATCAATGCTTTCAATCATGCATCATGAATTTCAAGCATCTTGTTGACCTACAGCCATTGACAATTATGTCAAAAAAAAATTTTTTTTTTTAATTTTTACGGAGGGCTCCCATACAGATTAAAGGTGGACGCTCTCTTTGATTAGAAAAATACTGTATTTTTCGTTTTAAAATATTGGAAAATAAAGGAATGAGCAGCCACCAAAATCAGCTTTTGTTACAGAATTTGGTTCCGTAGATTTTTTAACATACCATTTCTGAACTTGGTGATGATGTTTATTATTACATATATTTTGCTAACATACATACATACATACATAACATCACGCCTGTTTCCCAGAGGGGTAGGCAGAGACTTAAGACTGCCACTTGCTACTTTTTTGCTAACAAATACTAATATATTGATAAATCAGATTTTTGCTTTGACATTCCCTCATTTTTCTTATTACAATCTACTTGATTTTTCTACTCACCTACTGCTTATAAATAATTCTACCATTCGTACGGCTTATATTTTACATTAGATACGGAACCCTGAATGTACGAAGTCCGACACGTACTTGGCCGGTTTTTGTTTTATAATTTTTTGAAAAGTCCAACATTATATCATACAACCTACCTTGTTCTAAAATAATAGCTCTTTTAAAGTCACTCAGACATACAGCCGGCGTGGGCTTAGTAATAGAGATTCGAAATAGAAAAAAAATCCTTGAGAAGCTCTCTCCTATCTAACGGCCTAACATTATCACTTTGATCTCGGAAAGCAGCAATGTCGATGGATCTGGTATATTTTCTTAATTCAGTGGAACGCTCAATTGCCATCTCGCTGTAAATTTGACACCAATAAACAGCTTCAGACATATTTTTAGGCTACATAATCAAACAGTATTATTGATATTATACACCACTTAATGAATACGATTCGCGGCGCCTCGTAGCGAGCTACATACAAACGAATTTCATACTTATTTTTGACTCTTACTAAATGAAACATCATAAAAATTTTGAGGTACCTACTTCTCCTACTTTTAGTCAGTAAAACCATCTGGTTACGAGATGACTGTGACATGCATTGTCCGTTTACTTACGTTTTAATGAAAAAATGCGTAGAATAAACATATGGTTATGACCTATATTGCTGATTAAATGGTTATTCTCTACTTTTTTTCATTGAAACGTAAGTAAACTGACAAAGCGTGTCACATTCATTTAAGAACCAGATGGTTTTACTGACTTGAATAAGGGGCTGTTCTAGGAATGTGTGCCAGTTTCTATTCAATTGTATGTATAGTTTAAAGACACACACCCAGGGTAGGCCTCTTTTCACCTACTACTTTTGTCCTGCATGGTATGTGGTGAGCCTATCGCCGCAGCACAACTTACTGCCTCTGTTACAGTGTATTTTAACTTAGGTAGCTTTATATTTGTCCGTTGTCGTAAACTACTAGCTTTAGCACTATAATTAGTTAATGTAAGACCATAGACAGAATAATATTTATAGCTAGTTTTTTAGCGAATTATAAGAAATAAATCAGAAGTGGACCGAGGATTCTAGTTTGTAATACAAATATTCTCAAATAAGATTAGTCATTGCCTTTGATTTATCAGACAACGTCAAGACAGTCATGGCACCGCGACAAAATATAAGGACAGCACCCGACTAGTCATATGTGACGACATAGCCATATGCGTTCGCCCTCCGTCTCGCCGCGCTTCTTACGTCTTTGATGGTTGACTGTATAAATAAAATAAATGTTTAGAATGAGTAATTATCGCCCGGTAAAGTTAAAAATATTTTTTTTTATTTGTATGTGATTGGATATCAAACAATTTTGCCATTTTTTTATTCCTTTTTTTTTGTTGTTGTATCTAGAATGCAATGTGTAGACAATGCAACAAACCTTAATTTTGTCGTGTTTCTTAAATGTATAATTTTTTTAAATAGTTTGTATATTTTTCATATTATGATGGCTGGCAGGTGGAGTATCAAAACTACATGTAATTGTTAATTACTTATACTTAAATATTTTAATTATTTTTTTCATACTTTTTTATATTTTATTATTATTTTTATATTTTATTATTATATCTATTTATCTTATTTATTGGTATGTATAATGATTGTTATAATATTACTATAAATAGCACTGATTTTCTTTCTTGTTCTGACGATGGATTGAACAGCGACGATAGTTTTCAAAGTATCTCACACTCCCTCAGCGCAAATCTAACTTCTGTTTTCTCAGGCTCTCTGAAAAATTTAAATGTTGTACATATAAATGCTCAGAGTATTCCAGCTCATTATTCTGACATGCTAGCATCTTTTGACATCAATAATATTCACGCTATTCTGTCTGATATCAGAATCTTGGCTGAAACCTTGCTTACAATCTACTTCTTACTCATTACCCGGTTGATTCGTAATGAGCGAAAAGACAAAGGTGGTGGTGGGGTGGCAATCTATCTTCGTTCATATATTCCTTATTCCATTGTTATACAGCCGAGCATCTTTTTATAGAAATTACTGTCTCTCATACAAAAATCTTGCTTGGCGTATTTTACAATCCAAATCTTAATATTAATTACTTCACATCTTTTCAAAAAAAATCTTGAAAACCTTACACCTCAATATGATCATACAATAATAATGGGGGACTTTAATACTTGCCTTTTGAAGAATGACAGTCGTAGCCACCAACATAACACCACTTGTCGAGGAATGTGACTTGCATATACTTCCTATTAAAGCTACTCACTTTTTTCCCAACTGTTTACCCTCTCTTTTAGACTTAATGATAGTCTCTTCTCCTTCACATGTTACTAAGCATGGTCAGTGCGCTGCTGACGCTTTTTCCCACCATGACTTGGTTTACCTATCATATAAAATCCGCCCTCCTAAAGCTAAGTCGAGGACATATATATATATTCATCGCTTATGTGATGATGCACAAAAAATCAACTGGGATTCGGTCATAAATGCTTCAACAGTTGACGAAAAAATTGAATTATTTAACAAACACATTAAGAGTCTTTATGATGTACATGCTCCCATTAGTGCAGTAAAAGTAAAGCACCTTCCTGCTCCTTGGCTCACAAATGATATTAAAAAAATAATGATCAAAAGAAATCGTGCTAAGGCAAAATATAAAATTGACCCATGTGATAGCAAACTCAATAAATATAAGCTTTTGTGGAATCGCTGCAATAGGTTGTGTAGCGATGCACAACGACGCCATATCCATAAATCCGTAGAAAACGGTGATCCAGCAAAGGTCTGGAATTTTCTAAAGTCATTAGGAGTCGAAAAATCTAAACATTCTTCTATCTCAAATGAAATTAATATCAATATCCTAAATCAACAATTTTCTTCTAATGTCATCATTGATGATAAGCAAAAAAACTGCTACATTAAATTCACTTTCGAAAACACCGACGCCTGACTTTCCTCCTTTTATTCTAAGTCGATTTTCTGATTGTGATGATAAGAAAAACATACTGTCTATTTCTGCCAACGCTGTTGGAAATGATTGCATTAGCCGAAATATGATCACTCCTATCCTCGATACTGTTGTTCCTGTTATAACAAATATCCTTAATCACTCAATATCCACCTGTACCTTTCCTGAATCATGGAAAAATGCCATTATTATTCCTTTTGCAAAGAAATCCAATCCTGCGACCTACTTCGATTTTAGACCTATATCTATCCTACCCTTCCTGTCAAAGGTACTTGAACGTCTTGTTCAGCAACAATTATCTTGTTCTTTGACAAAAAATAAGTTGTTAAATACTCTCCAATCTGGTTTCCGTCCTGGTCATAGTACGGCTACTGCACTTGTTAAAGTATAAGCAGTATTAACATTGTTAGACTTTAGCAATGCTTTTAATATAGTTGACTTCGATATTTTGCTACATCAACTTCGTTCTCTTAACATATCTCCAACAGTTATCGATTGGTTTCATAGTTACATGCAGGGACGCCGGCAACGCATTAAGGTCTATGATTCATTTTCAACCTATTGTGACACTTTTGCTGGCGTTCCGCAAGGTGGTGTGTTGTCACCACTTCTCTTTGCAATTTTCATCAATCTAATTACATCCCACATATCTTCTCTCTACCATCTCTATGCAGACGATCTTCAGATATACACGCAAGCTTCTATTAATGAGTTGTCAAATGCTATTACAATCATTAATAGGGACCTTGCATTGTAGACTGAAGTGAGTCACATGGTCTTGTTGTAAATCCGAATAAAACACAAGTCATTATCGTGGGTAGTAAAAGACTAATTTAGCAGGATTGATAGGCAACAAATTCCACCAGTCTGTGTAAAGAAAGTTCCTGTTCCATACAGTGACACTGTAAAAAGCTTAGGTATTCTTATCGATGAAACTTTATCATGGGGTCCACAGATTAAAGAAGTGATTAATAAAATATTTGCTACCGCGAAGTCTTTAAGTAGATTACGCAATTTTCTACCTATTCCCACCAAAATTGCTCTTGCTCAGTCACTTCTTCTTCCTGTTCTCGACTATGCACATGCTAGCAATCTTGATCTCACTGAAGAGCAGCTTGATAAGCTTGAGCGGCTTTAAAACTTATGTATTAGATTTATATTTGATCTGCGAAAGTATGACCACATATCCGAATTTTGAACAAAGCTCAAATGGCTCCCAATCCGTGTTCGCCGGAATACTCATGTTCTATTTCTTCTTTATAACGTCCTGTTCAATCCTAAATCACCGGTATATTTAAAAGAATGCTTCAGTTTCATTGGTTCTCGATTACTTCGTGACTCCACAAGTCTATTGTTGAAAACTCCAAGGCACAATTCACAAATGTATGATCACTCATTTACTGTTAAAGCGATCAGGTTGTGGAATACATTGCCTTTGGTCATAAAACGAGCGCAGTCCTTGAGAAAATTCAAAAAACTAATAATTGACCATTTGAGCAAATAAATAAAAAAAAAACTAGTATATTAACATTGCAAGTATGATTTCTATCCGAATGTATATATATATATATATGTATGTTATATTTTACATATGTTTATTTAAATATGTCTATGTAGGTATATATACTTATTTAATATTTATGCATATTATTATATTATATAAATATTTATTATATTACATTGTTTAATAATTAATCTACACTTATGTTTGTTTATTAATTTATCTCAACGCACACACTATCCTGGAACTTTTAACGTTTTTTAAATTCCTTCACCCAAAGGTTATCTGGGAGAGATCGCTCCATAGCGATAAGATCGCCATTTGTACCTGTATAGTAAATACTGTTTTTATGTTTAATTTTGTGCAAAAAAGTATTTTTATTATTATCAGTCAAAAACGTTATCTTGGTTTTAATATTATAGTGTGGCCCAAAATCAGTCAGGTACGTTATCTTGGTTTTATTCTTATAAAAGTTTGCCCAAAATCAATCAGTTACATTATCTTGGTTTAGTCCTATAAACTGTTGCCCAAAATCTGTCAGGTACGTTATATTGTTTTATTGTTATAAAGTGTTGCCCAAAACAGTCAAGTACATTGTCTTGGTTTTATACTTATTAAGTGTTTCCCAAAATCAGTCAGATACCTTTGTCTTGGTTTTATTCATACATAACACAACCACCTGCAACATAAATCTTTTAAACAACTTATTATCGATGAATATAGCAATGACTGCCAACTTCTTGTTTAAAAGAAAGAATAGAACTATTTCTTAATCTGTGATATAAGGTAATATAGTGATATAGTGCTATCTGTCACTCTCTTCGCTTCACAACAACCGCAACGGGGTCTACAATTACATAGGCGCGTTGAAGTCTTTTGTATGACCCAAAGTAAAATTCTGTGTCAATTTGAAAAAAAACAAGTGTTATTTGTTGCTACTATACAATTAAGTAAATATAAAGTATACTGACAACAACAGTGATTAACTTAAATTTTAGTAATCGTGTACAATGTTGTTATTATGTCAACAGATAACTCATGTAGCTTTAAGACTATTGTGCAGTTACAATGTGTACCAGAACGATATTTACTATGCAATAATGTTTACCACAGTATGTTAGTACTAAAATAATCAAATAATATGTAAAACTATATAATAATATTAATAATATACTTTATTGCATCAACATAATAACTTTACAAAAAACATACAGGAAAAAAAGTCGGACTTATCGCTTTAAAGCGATCTCTTCCAGATAGTAGACACAGTTCATACCGAAAATTAAAGTCACGTACTATTTTCTATATTATTAAAGAAATATGATATTCAAAACATTTATATTAAGAAAAAACCAGCCAAGTGTGATTCTGACTCGTGCACTTAGGGTTCCGTGCCATCACAGAATGCAAACCTTTAGTTTTTATTGCTTTACTATACAGCTTACTGAGCTTACACTGTAATGTTTGTATGTGTGTATTATTTTTTTTACGATAGAGCAATGGTCGAACAGGCATACAGACAGACATTGTAGGCTTGGTTATAAGGGTCCGTCAAAGAAACCCTAAGAAGTAGTACGCATAATGTAGTTGGGATGAGTAGAGAGAATATGATATTGATAGTCTGTATGTAGATCTTGTTTCACAACCAAAATGCTATGGCAAATTTTTCGTATACACTGTTAGTTAAGAGCTTAGCTAGTATATATTTTTGAGTATTTTATTTTGATTGTTTTGTAGTTTATAAAAAAGATATGACCTTACAATGCAAGAATAAACTTTTTTTTTTAAATATAGTTATAATTATTTTTAACAGAGCATTCACTTTCACGTTTGACAGCTGTTAAAAAGTGGCCAGCTGTCAAAAAGCAGCAGCCGTCAGCTGCCAAAATACCCATCTTGACATAGGTTTTTGGTAGTAATATTTCGAAGCAAAGTAGCTTAAACGCCATGCTAACACTCAACATTAGATTTTGCTATGATTTTGCTACCAAAAGCTAATGAAACGCGAACCGCTAACAACTATGCTACGTTTAACAGTCGTCAGCTGTTAGTCTGAGTGAAAGGTCACGCGCGCGCATCCCGTCGCTTGGTTGTTTTTTGTGTACATCAATATGATTTAAATGGAAGTGTAATTACAATTAAAAAGCGTACAATTCTTTTTATGAATACTTTAAACTATTATATGACCTTTGTTTTCCCTATAGAAAACATAAAATAACTACTAGAATGAAGCCAAAGTGGTTAACAAAGGGTATAAAACTTTGCAGTAAACGAAAAAGGGAACTCTAGAGATATAAAAAATAACCAAATCATGAAAACAAAAATACGCTAAAGTCGTACTCTAAAAAATATAATCGGATTATCAAACTAACACAAAAAGCACAAAACAACTATTTTATTCAACAGTCCAAAAACAAATCTAAGGCCGTCTGGAAAGTCATAAACAATTTTAAATCACAATACCCTAAGGAAAATATTAGTAAAGTTAGTTATAAAAACAAGTTTTATGAAAAACCAAAGTATATTTGTAATGTCTTTAATGATTATTTCACAGATCTACCAGAATGTAAAAAATATTCAAATAATACAAAGAAAAGGAGAACTAGTGCCATAAATTACAATAATTCTATATTTATGCAACCTTGCACACCAGATGATATATTAAAAATTATAATCTCCTTAAAAAATTCTTCAAGCACAGGTATTGATGAAATCTCTACTAATGTTGTTTAATACGTTTCTAGAATAATTGCCCCAATTCTATGCCATATTTTCAATTTATGCATTGAATATGGAACTTACCCCTTAAAACTTAAGACATCGATTATAAATCCAATTCATAAAAAGGGTGATGTAGAAAGTTTAAAAAACTATAGAGGAGTTGCGTTGCCACCAGTCTTTTCAAAGATATTGGAAAAGGTGATTTACAACAATTTTTATAATTTTTTTGAAAAAAATCACATTTTTGCTAAAGAAAAATTCGGATTTAGGAAAAACAAAACAATAGATATGGCTGTATTTAACTTAATTCAATTGGTGGTAACAAACTTAGATGCCAAATTACCTGTGGCTGCATTATTCTCACCAGAGATTTTGAATTTGTAGATCATAATATTCTATTGCAAAAATTACACAACTACGGAATAAGAGGTGTTGCGTTAAAACTTTTCAAATCATATTTCAGTGATAGGAGTCAAGTTACTCGAATAAATAATATCTCTTCTACCTTAAAGGAGGAAATAACATTTGAATCTACTTTGCGTCTAATTAGAACTGGTGTACCGCAAGGCAGTGTTCTCGGGCTCTTTTGTTTTCTATTTATATAAATGATTTTCCAAGTTGCACAAGTTTACCAATGATTTTATTTGCGGACGATAGTACAGTAATTTATAGCAATAGTAGCAAAAATACCATAGAAACTGATATCAATCACAGTTTGAAACTAATAATAGAATGGTTATAATTAAATAGTTTTACAATTAACTTGGAAAAAACACAAATCTTACATTTTACAATAAGACGCGACCATAATAAAGCACTAGACATCACCGGAATAGCCGGTACTAAGATTAATGAGACTGACACAAAAAAGTTTTTAGGAATGCAAATTGATAACAAGCTTACGTGGAAACAGCATGTGGATTCTGTGTGTAAAAAAGTAAATAAATTCTGTTATGCTTTGTATATGCTTAGTAAAGTTGTAGATAAATCGGTAGTTATTACAGCATATTATGCATATGTAGCCTCTAGTCTCAGGTATGGTGTTATATTTTGGGGAAATTCTACAGACAAAGAATTAGTATTTAAATCTCAAAAAAGATGTGTACGAGCAATCTGCGGTAATAAACAAACTAAAAGTTGCAAACCACATTTTAAAGAACTCGGTATACTAACTCTTCCATCACTATATTTTTGAAATTTCTGTATTTGTAAAAACGAATCCGCATCTATTCAAGTCTGGTACAAATAATAGATTTTCGGGTAAATTGAAATTACCACAAGCTACAAATAGTTTTTTTACAAAATAGTGTTGTTTATATGGCTGCAATGATCTATAATAAGCTGCCAAAAAGTATTCGTGACGTAAGTAATGTTAAAGAGTTTAAAAATAGATTGCGAAATTTCCTACTAGAGAAAACTTACTACACAATCAGAGAGTACTTGAATGATAAGTTGTAGAAAATGTGTGAACATAATAATATATAATTAGTTAATTCATTATATAATTAGTTATTTCATTATATTGTAAATTGTATTTGTACGCCTTCTATGAGGTAGGATATGGTGATTCCTTATATGCTTAATGTTAACATCTTTTATGTACCCATATTCACAAATAAATGTTTTTGTATTTGTATTTGTTTAATAGATAGTTTCATCTATGTATCCTACCCCAGGTATCGCATTAAATACAAACTTAAAATATTTTTATACAAGTACACTTTTAAAATGCACTGTTAAATCGAAAATTTCACTATTAATTTTATTGACTTAACTGGTTCTGTTACCCGAAATATGCGCTCCACTACATCCACATAAGGTATGGTTAGACATATAAGGTTCATGATCATTTCATTTCTAATCCAATATAATGGAAAGTGCGGACCTTTTACACCACATTAGCATTGGCCACATCACAAAGCGCTAAGAACGTCGTTTAATACTACTCTCTTTTTTCGTAGAAATAGGTATATAAAATGTGGTTTCGAAATTTACCACGACGTTATGCGCCATTATAATTCAACACGAGCAGTACAATATTTTTTAATATCTAAGTTTCTAAGGTTAAGATATACTTTTAATATTTTAACTTAAGGTTGCCCTTAGAAATAAAAATATAAAAGGGTTTTTTGGCCATCCAACTGCAAGAAGAAGTATACACTTAGCTCAATGTTTCATTTTGATTTGCGTAAGGTTTATTTATCAATTTTGTTTTAGTCAGTGTTATTTTTTAAAATTTTAGCTGATATTTGGACATACCTCAGTAGGTTGGGGATCACCTTAATTAAAATTGGCTCACATTCGCCCCTCCTTTTTATGAAGTCGGTAAGTCGATTAAAAAATGTATACGTTGTCAATTAGTTACGTAATAATGTATGTATAGATAGGTATGTATATATGAGTGGGTGGGTTTGACTTATTTTAAAAAAAACCGGCCAAGTGCGAGTCGCACTCGCGCACCGAGGGTTCCGTACAAATCTGTATGCATATAAGTGGGTAGTTGCGAGTTTAAAAATATGCGGCCTAAATTGCTGTTTCTTTTGTTACATAAAAGTTTGATTTTGTTACAGCTTAAGATATTATAGGCCTGAGTATTTGATATGAATATCAATTTAATACATCTACGCGTTCATGAGGAAAGGGGTAGTATATATATTATTAAAAATATTTTTATGATATGTAACTAAAAATTTACGGTTTTCGCAATTTTTCCTTAATTTGTGCTATAAGTTGCTTCGTACCAAATTTTAAGATTCTGAGTTCGCGGGAAGTACCCTGTAGGTTTTGATTCCCTTGCGAGTTTCGAAAATTTGCGGAAATTTGCTGCATAAACGGCTGTATCTTCTGATTGCGTTGGTTTAGAAGTTTCATTATTTCGCATTTCCAAGAGACAGTAGACCTGAGTATTTGATATAAATTTTAGCTTGATAGCTCCACGCGTTCCTGAGAAAAAGGGTCTTGACAGACAGACAGACGGACGGACAATAAATTGATTGAAATTGATCCTATAAGAATTCCGTTTTTTCCTTTCGAGGTACGGAATCCTACTAACCTCTAACTAAACTGCAGACTGGAATAATACTTCTATATAAGCATAAATTTATCGTCTATATAATTAAATTTCGTGGCCTCCAACTTGACGCAAGGTTCTAAATTTAAATAGATTAGATGAAAAACCAATTTGCCCAAATAAAACGCGCAGAAAAAAAATTGTGAAGGAATAGATTTTTTTATAGTTTCAAGGTGTTTTGTAAATGACGCTTCTTCCGTCACGGTGTGAGCAGAGACAAAGCGAGACGAGTAAAACAGTGACATTTAAGGCCTTGGTACAGTTATGTGAACTTCTTGTTACCAGCTCCGTATTTCGGTTAAAACGTTATTTTTAGGTTTCATAGAACAAGGATCTTCATAGAAAACTTGTCAATTGCTAGTTTAACCCGCGCACAGTTAATTTCGTAAATAAGCTGTACGTACGTAATGCTCTAGTCATATGCCAGCAGTCGCCAAGTCAGAGGCTTTATGAACAGATTAGAAAACCCTGAGAATCAAGTGGTTTGGCTACTAGCTTGACAAACGTCCGGTAACCCGGACTAGACGCGCATGGTAAACTATAGCCTGACGAGAGGCTTTTGCTCCTGTAGTAAAATTGCAACAACAAAAACGCCTTTTTTTCTATAATATCCCTTAATGTGCTAAATAAATAAAAGAATTCTTGAGATAAGTTTTTCCAAACTGTCATTTTTAGGGCTCCGTACAAAAAGTGTGAGCTCCAATACTCTTTATTGTGGTTACCAGACATCGAATACTAATACATAATTATTAATATTTTTTTATACATACAGACATATCATACATAAATACACCCAGACTCAAGACAAACACAAATGTTTATATTATGACATAAATGTTTGTCCAGTGCGGGAATCGCACCCACAGCCTCTGCACAGCAGCTGGCCCTGCTACTAACTAGGCTGCGAGGGTTTGAACATTGAAAAATTAAGTTAGAAATACTTGCCTATTTATTTGTAGTAATTTTCAGGTGAAAATTTAAATTTGATTAGAAAGTATGAGTATGTTATAATTAGATCGCATGGCAATAAAACTGTCACTTGTATTTTGTTTTTTTTTTTTAAACTTTTTAGTGAATATTTAAAGTCTCTTTGTTATTAACTACCCACATGACGTTATCATTAATTTTTTAATTAATGTCTAAATTTATATTCAATTTTGAAGTACTGTAAACTGAATTATTATTAGGTGACGGCAAAATGAAAATATTTTAGTTGTGACATAAGCCATAGCTTATTATTAAGGGGCGATTCTTTATTCTGTAGCCTGGTCTGACCTACTGTCCCAAATTAGAGATGTACATTGTTAGTCGATACTTAACCGTTCTGTACATAACCAAGAAAAGAATAAACCTTCCATTATTCTTGCCGTAATATTAAACTCTTCGCGCTGTTTGGTCTAGTTCGCCAGGTTAAGTTCATTGTTCCGCAAATGTTCTAGTTACTGTAGAGGCGTAAACGCCATGCGCTTATTGGGTCTTTTTTGTGGAAAAGTGTGACCCTCAACAGAGGTAAAGCGTTTTTGTCGATACGTTACCGGTCGCTTACGTCATTTTGCTCTTGGAATACGTTTTGTTGTTGGCGTTGTTGAGACGCGAGGTGAGTCACGATGATAGTGAATTTAAAAGTCGATAAACGATTCATCGATAAATAAATACTAACCTGTCTAAGTGCCTGACACATGATTAAAAATGAATTATACTCTTAGCGATCGATAAGACAGTAATTACTTAGGTTAGATATGACATTAAATTTGTAAAAAAACTAATTATGTTTTTAAAGTTATATGTTTTGAATCTATATTTAACGAATGAAATATCGTTATTTCTTTCAAGTATACTTGATTTAAATATACAAACTTGTAAAAAATAAGTAGAATGTTAGTTACAAATAACGGAAACAGAGATATGTGTCATACGAAACAAAAGCAACTAGGTCCACAGATAATTAAAACCGAGCATGTATGAAATATTTTAAAGTACTAGGGATATCTATCGTGTCTGCCTCCTCTTGCAGAAAAAGTCTAGAGTTTATTTATATTTAAATACATGGTGAAATATCTATGTTATGTCGTTCTGATTAATTATAGGCTATCTACAAATACAAAAGCTGCAATTATTAGAAAAATACAACTTTGAATAATTATAAAATAGTATATCTCTACATATTTTAATAGATATTTAATCTTTATTCCAAATATAAAAATAATAATATAATGTATATTGTAGTAGTGTTATAATTAAACAATGTATATATAAAATTTAAATAAATTATTTATTATAAATTATTTATCATAAGGACAATATAAATCTCAAAAACGAACTGTACCTTCTTTTGTTTTGATCTACAAGGTTAATATACTTAAATTTTGCTGTTTTTGGGCAGTACTTTAATTAAAAGCGGGTAGTACGAAATTTCTTATTGCGTTATTTTATATACACGATCAAGCTCCAAATTTAAAATACTGGGTGCACATTTTTTCATAATCGGAAAATAAAAGCAAATGTAACTTGCAACTCTTCTGGCCTGGTTCATATTAAAAATCAATAATCTCAATCAGTTAATTGCAAAGTGGGTACTCTAATATCCAAATGTTGATCCGGTTAGATAACCTAAATAGATTACTAAATAGAAATTATCGATATCTATAGAGGTGTCGCCACTAGTAGCGGCGCATGGCGGGCGAGCGCAACAGTCTGTCGGTCGGCCGGCACATCCGCTTGCGCTCCGAACCTCGCAACCGCGACGCACAGCCCTAGAGCCTGCGACAAACAAAATAAAACTGCAAAACAAAGTTTCAAAAATAAAATTCTTGAATCAAAAATCGAACAAATTTAAACTTGTATACAGCTATATTAGTGCCAATTTCTATACTGCCAGTTACAAATTTGTACTTAAGTAAAGTTGAAGTGGAACTAACTTAAAGTTGTATTTTGTTGATTACAGTAATTTTTATAGTTACTTAAATAAATACAAAATTGTGTTACTCCTAAAACTTAAAAGCAAGTGTAGTGCTCTGTGAAATTGGATGAACTTTATTGGAAACCTTTAATTAAGAGAAGCCTTTTCAAATGAGCTGTCTGGGGACTGTGTAAGTATCGAAGGTATCGGATAACCGATAATTGGATAGACATTATTACCTGTCTTGACATTACATAACATATTCTTATCGGTAGGTAATTAAAAAATTGAAGTGGGAAGTTGAAACCTTACAATTTTTTAATGTAAGCAAAACTAGTGTTTTAGATACAAGACAACGGATACAAATACACATATTTATATATATATATATATATATATATATATAATATATAACTTTTTTTTGTAAGTACATACATATCATACATAAATATACCCAGACACAAGATAAACACAAATTTTTTTGTCCGGTGCGGGAATCGAACCTACACCCTCTACACAGCACCCAGCCACATTACCACCAACTAGGGAGTCGTAATTACAAAACATAGTTAAAGAAAAGCTAATTTGATAAAACTAGAGTTTTGTTGAGCAAATCTATCTAAGTCTTGCAATTATAGCATTTCGAAACAACTTATTACAATCCATAGCTTCGGAACTATAAAGCCATCGTACATTTTATCCTCCAAACTGTACCGCGCAGTATTGAGACGAGAAAGTAAGAACAGATAAAATCTACACTCGAGATCTATTGTAGCAAAAGTAGACTTAACAATGGAGAATGCCTAGAAACACACCTTGGACCTTATTGGGAACAGTCTTGAGCTATTCAGATTCTGGACTTCGAGACAATAATGTATGAAAGTCAGACTTACCTCTCGAAACCTGTAAATGGATTTGCATTCATTTCTCTTTCGAATTCCAGAGCTCAAATAGCTCGAGACAGTTCGCAATAAGGTCCCTTAACTAAGACGCTGAAGCTTTGGGCTCTGCTTTGGA
Organism: Apoda limacodes; assembly: GCA_946406115.1. Taxonomy (NCBI): domain Eukaryota; kingdom Metazoa; phylum Arthropoda; class Insecta; order Lepidoptera; family Limacodidae; genus Apoda; species Apoda limacodes. The sequence goes on from OX291553.1 coordinate 19,067,791, forward strand.
CAGTAACTTAGGAACTATTTACTCATGTGTGCTTTAGTGGTGATCCACATAGCAACGTTTTTGCCTGTTTTTCTTTATATACTATAATTATATACACAGCTGAAACACTAATTTTGTTATTACAGTCAGTCAGTATCGCCTTTGATAAATCCGACAGCGTCGAGACAGTCATGGCGCTGCGATAAAATGTATGACAAGGTGGACAGTACCGTACTAGCCATATGTGACGATATAGACTAGTAGGGTACGCTTACCAAATATTATTAAGTGCTATAATATATAGAGATAAAATTTCAGCAGTCGCTAAAAGGATGATAGACCCCAGTTAAGCAAATCAAGTATAAAAAAGTTAAAATCCATCTTAAGCCCGCTTTTATAAGGTTGAACTTCGAACGTCTTTTTCGAACGTTTTTTGACTGGGTTTTTCATGTTTTTAATTTATTAGAATAAACTAGCCTTTGTATAGAAATTCTAGACGATTTTTCTTTTAATATAATACAATACCTACTTATTGAATTAAAAAAATTAATTGGGTTCCATCACAGAATATCGAGATCTAAGACAAGTAAACTTAATTTTCAGCACCTTTTTGTGATTATTTAAGAATAACTCTAAATTCTGTTAGATTTTTCTTTGAAATAAATTCTTTCTCTCTGTATTTTTCTGTGATTTAAGTATGCACCACTACTTCAATACAGAACAAGTAAGATGGGACTGTTTTAGGAAATAAGGGTGGAAACTAGTCCTAAACCAAGTGAAAGGTCTTATGGGACATCGTCGACTAACCCGCACTAGGCTGGCATTAGCTGGCACGGTGGACTATAGCCTAAGCCTCCTTCTTCAATGAGAGGCCCGTGCCCTGCCGCCCCAGTTAAATGACGTTTCGTAATGTTTATCTGTATGTTTATGTAGTTTGTTATTAATGGTCAGGATAGTTATTAAAAACGAAGCAATATAAATTAAAACAAACGTCAAAGTAGGTATGTATGTTAAAAAAAGATGCAAACATTTATTTCATAGGTTTCCTTAAATGTTAAATGTAAACCTTGGGACTAATACAGTAATTTAATACGATGGGTTAACTAACCATCCAGTGCCAATTCTAGACGCCACTTCCTTCTCACAACAATAGAACTCGATATATCATTATAGGTGTGAGTTCTTAGAAACTCCGGTAGGTATTTTACCTCAACAAAATTGTTTGATTTGTATTGATACATATTAATATTTTTTTTTCATTATTTTAAAGTCAGGCTTTTGCTTATATCGTAAAGGTACAAGTTAAGAACCATTTTTACCATACGTTTGTTACTGAAATTAACTCACTGTTAAACTTAGAGACTGGTCCATGATATGCTAATATGACATTAACTATAATAATCGTCCGTCAAAATTCATCACTGCTGTAGAAATCCGTAAGATTGGTAACATTCAATTTTTTTTTTTCATTTCGACCGTCAAAGGATCAAAAAATAAAGCTACGAGTTAAAGTACAAAATTATCTCATAAAATAACTAAAACTAAAATAATACTTAAATAATACGATTATATAATACAAATAATACTTAAAAAAATCAATCAACAAATCAAACATCCGATTTTTTTACGATTTCAATGTTGTGGTGGTTACTTTAATTATTTATTTTATTATTTATAATCTTAGGGCGTTCAGACATAATTATCCTCATATTAAAAACATCAGAAACCCTCCCCTCTGAATTATTTAAAAAGTTATTTTAAGCCAATGAATAGTCTAATCATTATACTATTTTGTGTCTACTATTGATATGACAAGGTTGCCTATTAGACCAATAAAGGCAAGTGGCACAAGAGAAAAGGACATAATACCAAAACCGTGAAGTGCTGAGAGGGGCGACCTCGTACTGCCTCCTCTCGGCCCACGAGCTGAACCCAGAGAAGCCTTGACTACGCCAACGTATGCCCTATTCTTACTTTCGTTGTTTAACATTATGATACAGTAGCTTTGTTATTGGAAACAACAAATACTTACCATACAATATCTTTTAAAAGGTATCAAGTTAAATAACTTAAAATTAAAAACCTAAGAAAAAATCACAGTGTAAGTAGTTTTGAATCCCTAAAGAGTTTACCATCTTTTCTGCTCCGTCCTCACACCCTAGATGGTGGTCTATCTATAATCTTTTCATTTAGACCATTCCAATAAGTCCGAACCTGATTCAGGAGTCAGGCGATGCTGCAACACCAGCTTAAGGTAACTAAGATTTTATCATTGAATTAACAGGATACCAAATCGATTTAATCGGTCCTGTGGAAGTTGGTCATATCACTTCATCAACATGAAAAGACCTAATGATCTTCAAATGGCTGAACCGATTTTCTTTAATCATAGTTAAGTACCCTTGCGATCAAGTTACCTTTCAAACCAAAAAAAAAATATAAAATCACAATCGGTTCATCTGTTTGATAGCTAAATGCCACATGCCTAAATGGTCGCGTACAGCGCGGTATTTAAATTTTCTCCCGCAAACTCTTGAATTGGAAAATTTATGATTTCAATTTACTATGCCTAAATGTAAATTTGAATAAATGTTTTACAAATACATACATAGATGACAATACTAATCATATTTGCAGGTACGAAAAGTACACTGGCCTTTTCCTTCCCCATTGTCTACCGTTACCGTTAGCCGTTGTCAAGTAACATTCGAGGCAGTTTTTATATCGGATGCGAGCATTTTCCCACTGTTCAGCCCCCTCGCTGTGTACCGTGACGCTGCCTAACTTATATATAGGTACTCATATAATTAAGTATAAAGTAATAAAGGTTTTATTACCCCTTACACTTATTTCTTCATCCATACTAATATTATGAATGCGAATGTAACTATGTCTGTCTGTCTGTTACCTCTTCACGCTTAAACCACTGTACCGATTAAGATGAAATTTGGCATGGATATAGTTTCCCGAGAAAGGACGATTTTTTTAAAAATTGAAGAGTTGCCGTTGGAATCCTACACCGAAAACGGAATTTAGAGCAGGTGGAACTGCGGGCAAATTTGGCATGGAGATAGATTGAGTCCATGGGAAGGACAGAATAGGCTACTTGAACGTCAAACGTGAACCGGTTTTGTTTCTGTAATTTGTAATTCAGAAGTTGTCTTTGATATCCTACACCGATAACTGAATTTAGGGCGGGTGAAACCGCGGGCAAAAGCTAGTATATTATACACTAATAAGTCTCTTCTCTGTGTATGTGAAACTTAGCGTAAAATATAAAAGCATATAATTAGTACAATTGGTACTACACCATAAAACAATACATGTGCGCAGGCTTTACAGTTGTATAACATTTTATAATGTAACATTATTACCACGGTGCTTGTAACTGTTCCGAAATATATCGCAAATAAAACAAATAAAAATCGTATCGTGGTATGACCCGATTAGGTAACTGTTTTTTATAGTATTGTTAAGTACATACATTAAAAGTGTCCTTGGAAAGTATGTTAGTAACTACCTGCATATCTCAGAACACAACAAATTAGACCAATTTTATTTCTGATTATTCAGTTTGCGTAATTTTGTAGCACACACAAAGTCCTGAATGAAAAAATAATACATACTTTAAAATTTCCTGTAACCTTTATTCTCTTTTTAATCACCCGCTGTAGAAAGAAAGGTAAAATGACACACAGTTGCAACAACTATACCGTTAATCGACAGTTCATTAATGAGTGCGGACGCGGAAACAAAGGTAACAAGACCTCGTATAATCCTTACTGCTTAATGACGTTTAAGCATAATGAAGCATTTATCATGATGTCATGACCTTCACCACATTTCCGAGGATTCCGTCGTTTTGAGCATTTATTGTTAACAAATGTACCTGACTATTAAATGCGGAGCAGAAACTCTACATGCCTTCCTCCGGTACCCTTTCGTACGTTCGACCATCGTATCCTATCCTTTACATAAACCTTATTGAATTGAACAGTCTCGATCTATTTGGATTCTGAAATTTGAGAGAAATATGTATGCATTCATACATACATATTCACGGATTTCGAGAGGTAAGTCAGAATTCCATACATTTTGTCTCGAAATCCAGAGACCGAATGAGCGAATGAAATGAGGCATTTGAATTTGACGACTAACAAATTTATTGAGCAATATCCCACGGTAGAACTGTATTATATAATTATATAGGATTTTATGAGACTCTAACGCCCACCATTGTGAGTGACTTAGTTCTCGGACCAATT